>CM061139.1:86301704-87047347 GCA_030789695.1 Scilla litardierei
TATTTTCTCTTAAAAATAGATGGACTTTAAATGCCTAGTGGACAGTGCCTCTACGCACACAATCCTCCAAGACATCTGCTTTTTTCAAAGCATTAATAAATACGATGGCACCGTAAATACAATTTCCGGTCCATCATGTATCATTGAAGGATCATGGGAAGCACAATTTATGCTCCCCAACAAAACACAACTGCTTATAAAAGATGCGCTTCTCTCCCCTAGCTCGCATAGAAACCTGTTAAGCTTTAAAGATATCCGCTTAAACGGATACCACCTTGAGACGGTGAGCAAACAAAACAGAGAATTCCTATATGTAACGTCTCATAAAAATGGTGCTAAAAACACCGTCGAGCGTTTTGAGGGACTCCCGTCGGGTCTCTACCACACAAGGATCAGAGCAATGGAAGCAAACACACTCGAGCACCAGAAGTACCATAATCAACCAGAATTCAAACTCTGGCACGATAGACTAGGACACCCTGGAAGGAATATGATGCGTCGCATCATATCCCAATCCCGTGGAATTAACCCGAAAAGGCTGAAGCTACTTCGGAAGGGTGCACATCCTTGTCTCCCTTGTCACAAAGGGAAATTGATTACGAGACCATCCACCCTGAAGGTGGACTCTGAGTCTCCAAGCTTCCTAGAGAGAATACATGGAGACATTTGCGGGCCTATTCACCCTGCAAGTGGACCATTTCGGTACTACATGGTACTGATTGATGCATCTTCGAAATGGTCGTATGTGTGCCTCCTGTCCACACGCAGCGTAGCCTTTGCAAAGCTACTGGCACAAATTATAAAGTTACAGGCACATTTCTCAGACAACCAGATCAAGAAATTGCGTCTGGACAATGCTGGGGAATTCACATCACAAGTCTTTCTAGACTACTGACAAGCAACCGGCATAGAAGTTGAACATCCTGTAGCTCATGTTCACACCCAGAACGGGTTAGCCGAATCTCTTATAAAGAGACTACAATGGATCTCTCGACCATTGTTGATGCAATGCCAGTTGTCGATAAGTGCATGGGGACATGCCATATTGCACGCTGCATTGCTAATAAGATTACGACCGTCAGGTAGTCAATCTTATTCTCCGATGCAACTTGCATATGTGAACCCGCCCGATATCTCTCACTTGAGGATATTCAGATGTGCTGTCTATGTCCCCATAGCACCACCGCAGAGAACCATGATGGGTCCTCAACGGTGTCTTGGTATCTATATTGGTTTCGACTCACCATCGATCATTAGATACCTCGAACCCCTTACGGGGGACGCCTTCAAAGCACGTCTAGCAGATTGTGAGTTTGATGAAAGCACTTTTCCCAAACTAGGCATTTAACACACAGAAGCCAGAAGCTTCAAAGACCATTTCATGGGATACAAAGACTTTATCCCATTTTGATCCGCGTACAAATCAATGTGAAGACGAGATCCTGAAGATCCTTCAAATTCAAAACACAGTTCACATTTTACCGGATAAATTCACTGACAACCAGAAGATTGTCAGATCACATGTCCCTGCTGCAAATACGCCAGCTAGGATTGACATACCCAAAGATGTATGCAATCCACCTGCAGCAGAAGCGGCCGTACCTCAACAAAAAAGAGGACGACCCCCAGGCTCCAAAGATAAGAACCCTCGAAAGCGGAAAAATTTTGGAGCAATAATAACGATACCACTACAGGATGCTGAGCTCAACCCAGCTACCTCTCTCCTCCTAACAACCCTTGAAGAGGAAAATATAGGAGAAATGTCATTAAATTATGTACGTACTGGGGAGGTACTGGACAGAAAAAGCACAATCATCGATGATAACTTCGCGCTCATTATTGGTACTCACGTCACTGAATACGACGATGAGACCGACCCACGCTCTCTAGCAGAATGTAAACGTAGAGAGGATTGGCCAAAGTGGAACGAGGCAATAGGAGTAGAGCTGGACTCACTCTCGAAGCGTAAAGTTTTTGGACCTGTAGTCCTAACACCAAAGGGCGTTAAACCTGTGGGATATAAATGGGTATTCGTGAGAAAAAGAAACGAGAATAATGAGATCGTGCGTTATAAAGCGCGCCTTGTTGCACAAGGCTTTTCCCAATGACCAGGAATAAACTATGACGATACCTATTCCCCAGTCATGGATGCGATCACTTTCCGTTTCATTATTGGCCTATCCACAAAGGAAGGCTTGGATATGCATCTTATGGACATTGTGACTGCATACATATATGGAAATATAGATAAGGACATCTATATGAAAATCCCAGATGGATACAAACTACCGACAAAAATGACAGAAAGACCTCGGGACGTCTACTCTGTCAAACTCCAGAGATCATTGTATGGTCTAAAACTGTCAGGTAGAATGTGGTACAACAGACTCAGTGAATTCCTAGTGTAACAAGGATTCATAACAAATGAAGTCTGCCCTTGCATCTTTATAAGAGCAAAGGGAACATGATTCGTAATTATTACCGTCTACGTAGACGACCTGAACATCATCGGATCTCCTGAAGAGATATGTGAGATATCCAAAAGTCTCACACAGACTTTTGAGATGAAAGACCTTGGCACAACGAAGTTCTGCCTAGGTTTACAAATTGAACACTTAAGCGGAGGAATCCTGTTACACCAATCGACATACACAAAGAAAGTGCTGAAAAACTTCCTTATGGACAAATGTCAACCGCTTAGCACACCAATGGATGTTAGATCATTGGATGTTGACATAGACCCCTTCCGATCGCTGGAAGAGGGGGAGGAAACACTGGGTCCTGAAGTACCCTACTTAAGTGCAATTGGAGCACTCCTATACCTGGCAAACTGCACGCGTCCCAATATAGCGTTCGCAGTTAACTTACTAGCCAGATACAGTTCTGCGCCCTCAAAGTGCCACTGGAACGGAGTTAAGCAACTTCTGCGCTACCTCCAAGGGTCTGTGGACATGAGACTATACTTCAAGAAAGGTGTATCCTCCGACTTGGTCAGGTATGCAGATGCAGGATACAGATCCGACCCACATACCGCAAAGTCCCAAACCGGTTTTGTGTTCACGTACGGTGGGACGACCATCTCAAGGAGATCCGTGAAGCAGACATTGACAGCAACCTCATCCAACCACTCCGAGCTCATTGCGATCCACGAAGCTAGCAGAGAATGCTTATGGCTTCGATCAGTCATCAACCGTATCCTCAAGACCACCGGCCTGAAGACGGGAGATCTTGGACCTACCACCATGTATGAAGACAATGCTGCCTGCATCGCTCAACTACAAGGTGGCTACATCAAAGGTGACATGACGAAACACATTTCCCCCAAGCTCTTCTGGACGCATGAACAGCAAGTGGACAACCTGATCGACATCCAGCAGATCCAGTCTTGCGACAACCTGGCAGACCTGTTCACTAAAGCTTTGCCTTGCAATACCTTTAGAAAACTTGTATTAGGAATTGGGATGAGACAGTTGAGAGATTTACAAGCCTGAAGCTTGTACTTATCAGGGGGAGTTAATGTAGTGCTGTACTCTTTTTCCTTGGCTACTGGTTTTTCCCACTGGGTTTTCCATAGCCAAAGGTTTTAACGAGGCATCCACATCAACTCTGGATCCAGAAGTATCCACCCCTGATGTTATCCATCAATCAGGGGAAGTTACAGAGACTTGTACTCTTTTCCCTTAGCCACTGGTTTTTCCCACTGGGTTTTCCTTGGCAAAGGTTTTAACGAGGCAAGTACTTTTAAACTCTGGGATCCAGAAGTATCTATAGACCCATGATCAGATAAGCTCTATAAACCCTGAAGCGTTCATCACGGCTTACAGCAATTGATGGATAAGGGGAAGTGTTATAAACGGGCTTTTGGTGGGCCTACCCGTTAGTGGGTATCCACCCATTATGTAACCATACTACTATAAATACAGGGCTATGGACTCCATAGCCACCACGTTTACAACACTTAATAATATTTGGGTGATCTTGAATTATTTTGGTTGTTTTGTCTCACATAATTCAACACTCCGTCTTTGTACAAATAGACCTAAAAAATTGAGCCAAATTATATCTCAAAAACATCCATCGTAAAAAATAACCACCTCATTGAGATACCGGTGCATTCGGCTAGTGACCTTCGCACTAAGCATCATCAACTAACATAGTTTTTAACAAATCCCTTGCGTAGGTAAATCTCCAAATTCAATGCATTTCATGAATCTATAAACCTGAAGCAATCTCTAGTGTCTCACAGTGCCACCTCATGGCATCCTAGAATCTTTTCCAAGAAAACAAGTTTTAGCACCACTCAAACTTCGGTTCCAACCTATCCACCACCAGATTCTCCTTCTTATGAATGTCCTCAGATATGTTAATATGTCGACATCTTCTTTAGCAAACATCCACCCGGAATTTGGGTCCAAACTCAATGTATCTACCACATCCCTATGAACCTTAGGATTTTTGTGCAAATGCAATGTATAAGCCAAATTCATATAGTCATTATAGAGAGATGTGATCTTTATAATGCGATGTCCTACTCTGCTAATAATCGAGTTATCCACATTAGCTCTAGAATTTCCACCTTAACTTGAACTCACATTACCATATCGCTATCACATCTTATAGTAGAATCATCATATGGATTCTCTCTATCAACTGTTCGGCTCCGGATTTACACCCGGAGGCGCGAATCACCGCAAGTGTACGGTGGTGCAGTATTGTCGAACTCTGGGGAGGCGGTTGTTTAGTGTTTAGCTTATTGGTTGAAGGAGATTACGTGGTTAAGGGGTTGTCACGTTTGGTTGGTTGTCATAGATAATTGTTTAACTAGATTATAATAAATCTAGGGTAATCAGAAATCCCCACTAGGTCTTTCGGGATTGAATATTAGGTTAATGGTCCTTTTGTTGAATTATAAATAAGGGTAAGAGTGTCACATCCGAGAATATGAATGAGTAGTCAACTCTCGTTGTCTTACTATCTAACGTATCTCTATGCTCAGCTCTACTTTCGCAATCAGATTCGTATAGGGATACGTGCATTACACTTGACATTATTCTCACATCACAATCCGTATCTATTCTCCTGATCTACGGTTGGGATAATACACTCTGATTGGTTCTTGCAGTCGGGCTACTCTCGTAGTCACCGACTAGCGGATTGGAGATTAGAAGTCACCCCTAGTGCACGAGTCACTCTCGTGATCACAAGCCCTAGAAAGTGACCACTAAGCCCTAATCAGATTCGATGGGATTTTCCCTAGAATAAGGAGTCGTTCTCACGGTCCTCCGATTCTAGAGCTAATCCCCCAAAATTGGTGTTCAAGCTATCATAATACAACCGTAGATTCATTCAACTAAGGGTAACCTAATAATCAATCCATATGATTCTAGGGTTCCTCCCTAAACCATAAAAAAGCACTACTCAGACATAGCAATGGCAACAATAATAGAAACTGTATAAAAAATAATACCAAACATCACAAACATAGTAAAAGCCATACCAGATGATAGAGAATCGCAAATTACAAGAGAATATAATAAAAGAAGTAAGTTTAGACCATATTCCAATAATCGATTTGAAGAAATAAACACAAAGTTCTCATTCTCCCAAAAGTGACGGCTCACCAAATTCCAGCAAAACAAAGTTTAATCCTAATCTAATTTCTGTTCACTTTTATACAAATCCCTCAAAATTTACGGATATCCCGAAATCAAACCCAAACCCAATAAGAAAAAACCTAAAACTAAAGGCTGTCGGCAATGGCTCGGCCGAGCGGGGTAGCTGCTCGGTCGAGCCCTCTCTGTGGCTTCAGTTCTTTGAGTCCTGGCAAAGGGGTAGCTCGGTCGAGCACACCCTAGCACACAGCCGAGCTCCATATGGGGCTCCAATCCGTTGATCTGGGCAGAAAATGCCACTCGGTCGAGCGGGGTAGTCGCTCAGTCGAGCGGGTTAACTGCTCGGTCGAGCTAACTCAATAGAGAATTTGCCCTTATTTCAGCTTGTTAGAAGGGGAGGCTGCTCGATCGAGCGGTTGATCCGCTCGGCCGAGCTAACTAACAGAGAGTTTCTAGGTCATTTCTTGTAGGGTCTCTCGGTCAAGCGAGATGGGTCGCTCGGTCGAGCGACCGGCTGCCTGTAAGCCCCATTGTCTTCAATCTTCCCTCTGTTCTTGTGACTCCAGCTCGACCGAGCGTGTGGCGTGCTCGGCCGAGCGACCTGGCAATCCTTGCCATGGTCAGCTCTTGGCTTCTTTCTTCCTTTCATTCCTCTCCTTTCTTTTTTTCTTCCTTCCTCATTTGCTTCTCCAGCAGCTTTGAGTTGTCAAATGCGGAGCCGTTGATGCTCCGGCTTCGATGTTCGTATCCATCATCCAGTTTTGCTCCAAATCGTGCCAAAGTTCCTGAAAGTCCACAAAACACTACGAGAATCAAATATATCGTGAAATACGTGATAACATATAAAAAAGTGAACTTTGGGCAATCGAAATGATATAAAAACATGCAGTAAAAACATGGAAAATATGGATACATCAAAATCCCCCAAGCTTACCTCTTACTCGTCCTCGAGGATGAAGAATAGTAAAATCAATAAAACTAAAAAAATAAAGCAAAGTAGAGGGGGTGCTAAGCTATTTTCTCAGATCTCGTATCAATCACCATAAGTCACAACAACTCAGAAAAATAATTACACACCATCACGGAGATTTCATATTCTTATGTAAAAATGAAGTGCTTAAGATTTAGAGATGAAAAATGGAGATATCTCTAATGTTCTTGCAATCAATCTATATCCCATTCCTACACTTCATAGCATCATAGTATACAAGACGATGGACACACACTTTTCAATCAAAAGTTAATAACTGAAGCATAGAATTCTTATACAAGGCAAGCAGTATAGAATGGAATGGTGCCCAGACATGCATAAGCTCATATCAAGTCATAGGAAGTCCTATTATCCCAATTTATCGTTAAGTTTCAGGATTATCAATCCTAGCCGTTTATGCACAATATTCACCCTAATGTCTCAAACTCACTCTTTTAGCCAATGGATTTACCCCCAAACTTTTTTAGCTTGGTATGCTTCACCTTTGATGGAATTTTTGGAGTAAGAATTTGTGGCTTTGATTCCCAAAAGGATTTGTATTTTGCTCCAAGAATTTTTGAATTTTGAAAGCTTTGAAATTGAAATGTGAATTTGCTTTTGTAGGAGCTTTTGATTTTTGCACTTTGCAATTCTATGGATTTTTGGCTCCTTGGCACTGTGGCTTTTGAGTCATTCACTTTGAATTTGCTTTTCTTTTGAATTTTGAAGAAAATAGTAGGGTGTAACTGATGTATCCATATTTTACACCTTTTTCATAGCATCATGCCATCGCATTCCATGCCATTTTTGCATTCAAATCACGTATTTTCCTACGATATCGCATTTCTAACGTTATATTCGAGTTTCGTAGTGTTTTATGAATTTTCAGGGATTTTGGAGTGATTTGGGACCCGATCTGGGTATGGACACATCTAACACGCCTGTGAGCTCGTTGACGAAGCTCTACAGGAGTTCGCTAAGCTTTGGGAGCCATGGAAGGAGTGGAGGAGAGAGCAAGGGAAGAGGAGGAGCTTCAGATGCTCTAGGAAAGAGTTTCCTAGGCGACTCGACTGAGCAAAGCAGATGCTCGGACAAGCAGATGCAAAATGAAGGAGAGAGCAGATACGCAGCCTGCTCGGACCGAGCACTCATGGTGCTCGGTCGAGCAGCCCTTAATTCATATGCCCGACTAATCTCTTGCACGGCCCGAGCATCTTCTTTATGTTGAGTACTGGTGTTTCATACCAATCTTATTTTGATGATGATCACAACATATGTTGTTGCTAATGACTCTCATGTTTTAGTCTCACAGTTTCATTTCAAGAATATCTTTCTTGGAGACTAATCACTTGGTGCAAGGATGGACATCAAGTCGAGAAGGGCCAAAGCTTGGACTCAAGGGGTGCCAAAGCTTGGAGATGATGGAGAGCATCAATGCATCAAGATGGAAGACTTAGACTCTAAGGAAAGCAATGTAATCCATGTAATATTTACTTTAATGCTTTCTCTCTCTTTTGAGTCTAGGTTAATGTAATGCCTTGTTAGATGGTCTACTCATACATGCATATACACTTAGCCATCTTAGTAAGCCATAGGATTATCATAGAATCCAACCTAACAGGTTCATCTTGTCCAAAGACTCATTTGGAGTTTCTGGCTTTCCATCAGTCCCCTGCTGAAGGAATAACAGTTGACTGGGTGATTTCCAGTCGCCTGTAGATCCTTCTACAGTCGACTGATATGCACTGCTCAAGTCAACATTTCAATTGACTCTGCTTGAGCTTTTCGCATCAGTCGACTACTGCTCAGTTTACAGTCGCCTGTATATTTACAATCGCCTGGGAGTTGGTCAACAGTCATCTGAGAAGCGTAAGTGCAATCTCTGCCTCTTTCTGTTTTTTCTCCATCTTCTGCAGCAGACGACTGATGAAGGAAGTACAGTCGCCTGACTATTTTACATTCGATTGTATTATTGACATCAGTCGCCTGTATGCTTATCTTGAGAAAGAGTGCAGCTCTCTGTTTTATTCCATCCCCTGCAGCAGTCGCCTGCTGAAGGTTTTACAGGTGCATATCCTGTTTTTAGTCGACTGTATTGTCTTCTTCAGTCGACTGTCCTGGCTCAGATTATAGCCGTTGGATATTTTCTAGCCGTTGATCAGTCGACTGTCTTATGATCATCAGTCGACTGTTGATGTCGTTTTCGCCCAGTTTCTAGCCATTGCAGCTTTGGGTTGTTGGCTGTTTTCTTGGGTTTTGAGGGTTGATATATGGTTCATATATATATGGATGTGCTGATATCTCTAGAACTTCTTGATGCTATTGAAAATCACAAGAGATCCATAAGCCACTCACAAACTCTCTCAATTCCCTCTTGTGAGCTCTCATTCCTCTTCATGCATTGAAGTCCAGCTCATTGGAATTCATCCAAGTGCTTTCAAGCATATCTCAACACTTGGAGATCCTCTTCCATGCCTTGCATTCATATATGAGTAAGCATCTCAAGGCATAGGTAAGAGTATTTATTTTACTTGGTAATTCTTGTAACACTAGTTCTCTTTGTAGGAATTAGTCTTTCTCTCTTTGTGGGAGTTCATCTCTTTGTGGGATTAGGATATTCTCTCTGTGAGAATAACTCTCTTTGTGGGAGTAACTCTCTTAGTGGGAGATTAGTGTCCTAGCGTAGGGCTAACCCTAATTCTCTGAGTGGAAGTTAGTGATTCTCTTGGTGGGAGTCTTGACCATCGTGTAGGGTTGGTTGGGTCCTTGTGTAGGGCAAAATCCTCTTGGTGGGATATCTCTTTGTGAGATTTGTATTCACTTCTCTTTGTGGGAATATAGTGAATATTGGTGTGGCTGGAAGTACCCAAGTTTGGGGAATCAGGGTAAAATCTTGTGTTTGCATTTGGATTGATTGTGTCAATTATTTCCTCTTGCATTTATTATTCTTCATTTGTAAGTTTCATTTTAATTGGACAATTTTATTGCCATTACACTATTCACCCCCATCTAGTGTGTGTTGTTAGTATTGCAAGGGTAAGGCGATCCTTACAATTGGTATCAGAGCGAGGTTATTGCATACTGCACTGATGGAATTCAACACCTCATCTGCGTCTCATGAAGAAGGTCATTCAACCGTTCGACCCCCGCTCTTCAACGAAACCAACTACCCAAGTTGGAAGATCAGAATGATGATCTACATGGAGGGTCAAGACCTATGGGACACCACGGAGGTGCCATTTGAGAAGCCCACTACTCCTGCGGCTTCAAGGACAAAGGTGGAGAAGCACTCGATCAAGTTCAATGCGAGGGCTATGAATGCACTCCATTTCGCCCTCTCAACAAATGAGTTCAACCGCATCTCCATGTGTAAAACGGCCAACGATATTTGGCATACTTTGGAGATATGTCATGAAGGGACTACAAAGGTAAAGCAATCTAAACAAACTGTGTTTAGATCTAAATATGAAATGTTTAAGATGCAGGAAGGAGAAAGCATTTTAGAGATGTTCACAAGGTTCATTGACATCGGGAACGCTTTGGAGGGACTCGAAAAGACGATTTCCTAAGAGGATCGTATAGAGAAGATCCTTGACTCTTTCACCCCTCATTGGGAGTCAAAGGCCAACGAAATTTTGGAGTCATATGACACGTCCAAATACACCGTTGAGGAGTGCAATGGTAATCTTATGGCATATGAAGTGAAGCTTCAACACAAGAAGGAGATCCAACTATCAAAGCCCGAGAAGCCGGAGAAGCACAAGGGGGTTGCATTCCATGCCAAGGAAGAGCCAATCAAATGGAGTAAGAAATTCCATCGAGAAGCTCCTAATGAAGAAGATGAGCTAGAAGAAGCAAGTGGAGAAGAAATTGGGGATCTTGCCGAGCAATTCAAGGCATTCCTCAAGTGCAAGCAAGGTAAATCTTTGTCAAAGTTTGCCTCCAATTCCTACTTGTTACACTTGCTGTGGAAAAGGTCACTTGTCCACTAAATGCCCTTCCAAACCCAACAAAGAAACTTACAAGGGTAAAGGGAAGAAGCATTGGAAAGGGAAGTCCAAGTCCAAATATCACAAGGAGGGACTTGTCAGGACTTTTGATGATTCGAGTAAGGATACGTCAAGTAACGAAGAAGAGGATGCAAAGGACGATGCTCGCGCATGCTTTGTTGCAATTGATGTTCCTACACCAATCCCCTCGGGCTAAAATGAAGATGAGTTGGAAGCATGGTTCAACTCATATGAGGAATCGTGCCTCATGGCAAACTAGGAGGAGTCATCGTCGAGTTCTAGCAAGGAAGATGATGATGATGATGAGATCGTGGAAGAAATGATCTCATACGAGGAGCTTGAATATAACTTCAACATGGTCTCCGAAAAGGCTAGTAAGTGCATAAACTCTTACAATAAATTGAAAGCAAAATATAAGATTACTAAAAGTAGATTGCATGAACTAGATATTGCTAGTGTAATCAATGATGAAAGGCATGATCATGACACTAGTGAGAGAGACACACTTCTCTCTCAAGTTAAGGAATTGAGTTTAACTAATGAGAATCTTGTTGCTCAAAACCTTAGCTTAGAAACTCGCATTCAACAACTTACGTTGAAATGTGAAGAGGAATCCCGTAAGCTCAAAAGCTTTGTGTATTCTAGGGATTCACTCCATGATTTGTTGGAAAAATAATATCCGGCAAATCATGGAGGTGGTTTGGGTTATATTCAAAATGTGGTACCCAAACCCACCTCTAATTCCTCTTATGGTGCAAATACAAGAAATATTGCTAAAACACCTAAGAAGAATCACCATGGTTTCTTGTACAACAATAACATCGACAAGAAGCATGTAGATCACAAGGTGATGAGGAACAATGAAGACTCTTCATTTTTTGCTAAGAAGCAAAATCCTCATTCTTTGCATGCAAGGAAATTAGTTTCTACACCTAAGCATGCCACATCCATCCCTCTTGCAAAGGCAAAACCCTTGCCTAGGAAATCCTTGAATTTATGGATTCCCACTAAGGTTAGTGTGCAAGAGAGGGATAGTTACATCAACTCTCTAGTTAGGGATGTGATCACCTCATGTGATTACATTAGGAAATCAAACTCCTCTTGGGTTTGGTTCCCTAATGTTTAGGTTCCTCACACATATGCATATTGCATGGGTATTGTGCTTAAATGTTTATTTTAGCATACTCATTGTTTGTGTGTGTTTCATGATTTTGAAAATGTTTTCAAACTTATTTTTTCATGAAAATGGGGGACCTTGGGGATGACATTGACATGCATGCATTTATTGATCCATATGTGTGTCAATGGGGGAGTTAATATGTGTATGTTTAAAATATTTTAAAACATATTTGGAATCTCATTTCAGGGTGTGATTGGGATCATTTTTTACAATTGGTTATTATGTGGTCTCAAACCAAACCCCTTAGATATTGCCATGGTGTTTCATGTTATATTCTTTTTGGCAATATCATTATGTATCTTTGAAGCTTGATCTTTTCATATCTATTGCTTTGATACACTTTAGGCCCATGGCTCCATTATTTGTATATCAATGAGTAAAGAGGATTATTTTCCAAGATTCTTTTTCTACAATTGGTATTTACCTCAATTGTTAGAGATTGTTAATCTCCTTCTTTATAATTGGTATTAGATCCCAGAAGTCCAAACTTGACCATTTCTATGATCTAGGGGGAGCATGGGATAGTGATTGATACCCACTAAAATTTTCAATTTGGTATCATACATCTCCTTATTTCTTGCAGTTGTCACATCTTGGTTAAGATGATAAAGGGGGATATATTTGATTTCCACCTTTTTGACGATGTCAAGTGGGAGAGATATATGCATTATGTAAATGTCTATCGTGTATTTCATCTATTATACATTTGACAGTGTTTTTTGAATCATAGGGCTGACTAGGACAAGGTAAAAGACGGTTGAGATTTGATTTGGGTAAATCAACGGTTGATATGGGTTGATGTAATTTAGATGGGTTCAGCTCAAAAAACCCCACAACACGCTTTGGTTTCTTTGGGTTGTGGGGTCAGCTGGCAACAGAGAGGGTTAATGTTGGGGTAAAGCTGTTTCTTGATCACCTAGACGTAAGCCTGTGACGTGCGTTTATATTTCATATATTTGCGCACGTTTTCTCCCGTGTTTTTCCATTATTTACCGTCGTCTTGTATTCGTTTTCTCGTGTTTTCTCGTTTTCTTTCACTTTTCCGTGTTTTTGGTAATTTGCAGGAATTTACAGCATTTGGGACATAAAACAACGATATTATGAGTCCCCGGAGCAACGGGAGGGGTTACGCGTGATCCAGGGGGTCAACCGACCAAGATTTCCATCTTTCAGCCCCCACCCGATCGGTTGGACACAGCCAACCGATCGGGTGATGCACGCGTGTCCGACCCGGGCGGAAGCTGAAGCCAAGTGAAGATCAACCGATCGGTTCGTCGACCGGTTGAACACAGCTGAGTTCTCGGGAATTTGGGCGTAATTCCAACCGATCGGGTGACTTATCACCCGATCGGTTCATCTGTAGCCGCATCGCCTCAAATATCAAACCGACGGCTCCACCCGCTCTCCTCAGTGACCGGTTGAAGCTCCCGAAGGCGACGGCTAAAGGAACAAGCTGCTCACCCGATCGGTTGACATTTCAACCGATCGGGTGGCCTTTTCGTCCCCTTTCGGGCACCACTGCTCATTCATTGAAGATCTGCTATCATTCCAGAAGGATTTTGGGTGATCTCTTATTTTTCTAGCGTCGGCATCGTCGTTAGCTTTCCAACGATAGGTTGCATGCCCGAATCCGATTTTTCTAGATTTTTCTGGAATTTTCTGAGCACAGCTGTGTGCTGAAATTGGCTGCTGTCTGAAATTTCACTTCAACCGATCGGTTGGGAGTCCAACCGATCGGTTGAAGTCAATTTCAGTAGTTTCGTGCTCTCTGTTTATTCCACCCGATCGGGTGAGTTTTCACCCGATCGGGTGGGCCTTTTTTGACAGTTCTGAACCCGACCCAAGAGGGTTTTTGAGGGGTTTATAAATAGAGATTGGGGGCATGACTTGGGGGGTTCCTTCCTCAGTTTTTAGGGCATTTTGCCCCTTTCTCTTGTGAGTTTAGATTAGGTTAGATTAGGTTTTCTCATGTAATATGTCTTGTATTGGATTGGAGGTTCAAAATCAAGATAAGTATTTCTTTCTCTTGTTCTCCATTTTTTGTGTTGTATTTCTTTTGCTTCATGATGAATGTTTGTATGTCTTTTGTGTTGTTTGTTTATATGTTTTTCATCATGGAGTAGTCTTGATGAACCCTAATACGGGTTAGAGTAGGATTGATGCTTGGGTTGTTTCATTTGACTTGGTTGCATGGCATGTGTTCGATGAAATGCGTCAATGGGGATTTCTAGCAATCTGGGTCCAATTCGTACGACGACACACTAGTTGTGTTGGGGGTTGGGGTCCGGTGCTTGTCCAGTCAAGATCCGCTTCGATGTATTGCTAGAAATCACATTTGACCTATTTGGCCATTAGGGTTACGCGGGGGTGTTTCATTGTCATTGGCGGGAGAAAGACCGCCTCTGACCGTCGGGCCAAGGGGGAATAAACTTGGCGGTTGACTCCCTAGCCATAGCTCACGCCCCTAGTGTAGACATGGAGTCCTCGCGTGTGGGAACGGCTTGGACGAAGTGTTGGGAGATATCATTGTGGCCTTAATGCTCCCGGTTGCGGAAGGTGTTAATGGACATGGGAATGCCCACCGTCTGGAATCGGGTAGGCCTAGCGTGCTTGGCACCGACCGAAATATCGGGCCATGGACGCTAGGTACCACCTTTTGGGGCAATGTCTCACCCTGGGTCAAGTCAAATGTCAAGTGTCATGAATGCTCTAGCCCGTGTTAGCGGGGATTCATTTCGTGTCTTTTTCATTTCTTTCTTTTATTTCTACACTTCCACCCACATTATCCGCGTAGCTAGCACACAACCTAGGCGAGGCTAGTAGCCATTCAAGCCATCCACCTCCCTGAGTTCGATAAACCCGCACCCTACACTAACCGTGTACTTGCGGTAAAACGACACCGCGCCCAAACCGTAAACGGGGCGCCGGTCAAGTTTTTGGCGCCGTTGCCGGGGAGGCGTTCGGTTTGATATTAGCTTACTTGGGTTCGTTAGACTACGCATAAAAACACAAAAAAAAAATTTCTTTTTCTTTAAAGAAAAATATATATTCAATAACCAAGAAATTTTCCCCCCACTATTAAATTATCTTTTTTTATTCTCTTGTACTATTGACGCTCCTCTCTAGTTTTCTTATTTTTGTTGTCCAGGTATCTTTGGTGTAACCATGTGGAGATCAAATTTCGATGCTCAGATGGGAGGATACAATCCTTATTCGGTTGTGGTTTGTGGACTTGTGGGATGGCGGGGCACGTGTATTATGATTGCCCATTTACGCTTGAGAGCCTCTCCCTACCCCAAGGCCAAACATTTTCCCACAACCTTAGCCCAAACACCTCCCATCCATTTTCCCAACCTTATACCCCCACACAAACACAAGAATAATCAAGCCTCGTGTCTCTCCTTGAAAGTGCCATGTTTAACCAAGGCCAAATATTACAAAACTTGATGGTACCAATCACCGAGCCTACACCAAGGAGAGGGGATGAAGGAGAGGATATACCCACTTTCATGGTTGAGACCACCATGCCATCGGCCACCATAGACACATCTCAAGCCGATACCCCATTTTTCCATCACTACCACTTGGATGACGAAGCATTTTTTGATGATGATAGTGAGGATGGGGTGATTTCTATAGGATCTGTGGGAGAGACTTCTTGTCTTGATTTGGATACCCCGCATGAGTCCTATGAGAGCATCGATGAGTTTACAGAGATTATGCATACCGGTGAGGAGGATGTGCGTGAGGACGAGGACACCATGACCACATACGAGGGGTCCGCTCTACAGCCACCTCCACAGCCATCTCTGTCGCAGCTTCTTCCTTGGTTCGTGGTCAACCACGAGGATGTCATTTAGGACATCGGGCAGATGGTGGAGTATGAGCATATCGTCGAGAAGGATGTGCATGAGGGCTTGGATACGATGGTCCACTCCATGGAGCCCGAGCCACATCTACCTCTACCGTCACGCTCCACTTCTTCTACGGCTGAGCATCTACTGGAGCATATTGCCCTTATTCAGGGAGATTTTCATACTCACTCTCACTCCACATTTAAGTCTCGCTTTTCACGTCCTATTCCTTTAGACTTATATATTTTTGACACACCATATCTCTCGCAGGACACAGGATCGACTTCCCTTGAGGTATGCTACGGTGTGTCACCACCTGGAGAGCAACTTCACATGGAGAGCGGGGATTTGATCGTCGCTAGCACAGAGGATAGCATACCATTTCCAGGGAGTGTTCGCCACATTTCATATATTTTACCATCATTTATCGGCGACTATCTCTGGGATACATTTATTTTGGGAAATAATTTCTTGCCATGGACTAATGCACCTCGTCCTTTGCAGGTCACAGGTGGACACCTACGAGGGATGCTTGGAGGTGCATTGCTTGGGTCCATTGGCACACATGGCACAACGCTTCTGGCGGAGCCACAGAAGGAGCAGTTAGAGCAGCTACCTGCCCCACTTCAGATCTTGGATCCGCCTATGCTCAGGTGTATCCTAATCCAGTAGTGTAAAAATTTACAGCTTTCTAGTTTAGATTTGAATAATCTCGTTTCCTTTCATTAGCGAGGGGAGCGTATCTAGGATTTGCTTTTGCATCATAATAACCCATCATGTCGTGCCCTTCTATCACTTCTACTGCCCACACCCCACATCCTCTTCCGAGGAGAATGAGCACACGATCTCTCATGTATTTTGATTTCTTTTTTTTCTTTTCCGATCTTCCCCTTGCATATTTCTGCATCACATTGATCATATCATTTCGCTAGCATTGTCATGTTCAGCTTGGGGGAATCATTTTGTGTGCATGTTTTCGCGTGTCGTTGTCGTGTGTTTGTTTACGTCGTGTTTTATATCTTTTATTTGAGTGTTTCTTTTTCTTTATTTTTTAGTTTCGTTCATATGTTTTTCATGTTTTTCACTTTTTGTGTCGGTGCGCACCCCCCCATTTTCTTTGCCCTCCCATATAAACTATTATTGCATTGAGGGCAATGCAAGTTTCAGCTTGGGGGAGTCGCACTTCGTGCGTCATTTGTGACGTTTTTCTTCGTTTTTGAGTCGTTTTCCATCGTGGTCTTCTTTTTCTTCTCATCTTTTGTTCTCTCTCTCTCTCTCTCTCTCTCTCTCTCTCTCTCCTAGAGATGACCCCATATGATGAATTGCCACAAAATCTCACACACACCTAGCACGGCTGCGATAATTACATTCACTAACCTCAGGAAGCCGAGTCCTCTTGCATTTCATGCATCGTGGGTCAACTTAGCTTTCTTGAGATTCGTGTGTCGTGACTAGCATTTGGTGTGCTTCTACCTTGTGATTATGTTTTATATACCTATCCTTGGTTTACCCCTAGATTATCATGCTTCGATTTGAATATGCGGTATTTTCTTCTACTATCTGCTTCTATACGCATGCTATATTTATATCGTATATTTCAATTCGCATGTGTTGGGATTCCACAAACAAGGATTAGGATAACCCATTTAGCCTATGCTCTGATTAGCGAGAAATATTTCCTTTGCCCAAGTGTTTAGATTTCGATTTCTTTTTTATTTTACTTGGTGCAAATCCCCTCGTCGTGTACCGTTCTCCCACTTGGGAGAGTACACATGTAAATATCACAATACCCAAAAATCCAAACAAAAGTGAGAAAAGAAAAACCCAAAAAAAAGAAAAGAGAAAAAAAATATTGTATTGCCAAAAATCCAAAAAAATATACAAATACCCAAAACCCAAAAAAATTCCTGTGTGAATATTTTTTTTCCTACTTGCCGAGAATAAAGGGAAGGCGAGAATTTGCACCGAGTGTTCTACTCCACATCATCTCAACCCCCATCGTTTTTGAAAACACTTGGCTTAGGAACTTTTTGGCTATTATCTAGGCTATAGTGTGGTGATTTCCTTAACCCTAGTTGTGGAGTCCATGACGCATGATATGTTTCGATTCTTGCTCTATTCTCATGCATGCTTGAGCTATATATTCACCGCTTTATTCGAATCGAATCGATATTTGGGTCTTTCTTTGGGTACGTGTATATGGAGCTTTATTGCACATCGTAGACAGTAACACCGTCTGCTAGAACACGACCGCACTCACTCGCGCTTCACCGTATGGGCCCACGGCACTTGTCCGGACTCGTACTCCTTGGTTTAGTGATGTGATTTGGCGTTTGCTTGCTTGGTGTGTCGTTTTTGTTTTTGTTGGCCCTGACGGGCGATCTAGGATATAGAGTTTTCTTTTTCTCTCTTTCTCTCTATTTTCTCTCTCCGAGCTCCTACTCTCACTCGTCTTCCTCGAGGACGAGGAAGAGTTCAGCTTGGGGGATTTTGACGTGCGTTTATATTTCATATATTTGCGCACGTTTTCTCCTGTGTTTTCCCATTATTTACCGTCGTCTTGTATTCGTTTTCTCGTGTTTTCTCGTTTTCTTTCACTTTTCCGTGTTTTTGGTAATTTGCAAGAATTTACAGCATTTGGGACATAAAACAACGATATCATGAGTCCCCGGAGCAACGGGAGGGGTCACGCGTGATACGGGGGGGTCAAACGACCAAGATTGCCATCTTTCAACCCCCACCCGATCGGTTGGACACAGCCAACCGATCGGGTGATGCACGCGTGTCCGACCCGGGCGGAAGCTGAAGCCAAGTGAAGATCAACCGACCGGTTCGTCGACCGGTTGAACACAGCTGAGTTCTCGGGAATTTGGGCGTAATTCCAACCGATCGGGTGACTTATCACCCGATCGGTTCATCTGTAGCCGCATCGCCTCAAATATCGAACCGACGGCTCCACCCGCTCTCCTCAGTGACCGGTTGAAGCTCCCGAAGGCGACGGCCGAAGGAACAAGCTGCTCACCTGATAGGTTGACATTTCAACCGATCGGGTGGCCTTTTCGTCCCCTTTCGCGCACCGCTGCTCATTCATTGAAGATCTGCTATCATTCCAGAAGGATTTTGGGTGATCTCTTATTTTTCTAGCGTCGGCATCGTCGTTAGCTTTCCAACGATAGGTCGCATGCCTGAATCCGATTTTTCTAGATTTTTCTGGAATTTTCTGAGCGCAGCTGTGTGCTGAAATTGGCTGCTGTCTGAAATTTAACTTCAACCGATCGGTTGGGAGTCCAACCGATCGGTTGAAGTCAATTTCAGCAGTTTCGTGCTCTCTGTTTATTCCACCCGATCGGGTGAGTTTTCACCCGATCGGGTGGGCCTTTTTTGACAGTTCTGAACCCGACCCAAGAGGGTTTTTGAGGGGTTTATAAATAGAGATTGGGGGCATGACTTGGGGGGTTCCTTCCTCAGTTTTTAGGGCTTTTTGCCCCTTTCTTTTGTGATTTTAGATTAGGTAAGATTAGGTTTTCTCATGTAATAAGTCTTGTATTGGATTGGAGGTTCAAAATCAAGATAAGTATTTCTTTCTCTTGTTCTCCATTTTTTGTGTTGTATTTCTTTTGCTTCATGATGAATGTTTGTATGTCTTTTGTGTTGTTTGTTTATATGTTTTTCATCATGGAGTAGTCTTGATGAACCCTAATACGGGTTAGAGTAGGATTGATGCTTGGGTTGTTTCATTTGACTTGGTTGCATGGCATGTGTTCGATGAAATGCGTCAATGGGGATTTCTAGCAATCTGGGTCCAATTCGTACGACGACACACTAGTTGTGTTGGGGGTTGGGGTCCGGTGCTTGTCCAGTCAAGATCCGCTTCGATGTATTGCTAGAAATCACATTTGACCTATTTGGCCATTAGGGTTACGCGGGGGTGTTTCATTGTCATTGGCGGGAGAAAGACCGCCTCTGACCGTCGGGCCAAGGGGGAATAAACTTGGCGGTTGACTCCCTAGCCATAGCTCACGCCCCTAGTGTAGACATGGAGTCCTCGCGCGTGGGAACGGCTTGGACGAAGTGTTGGGAGATATCATTGTGGCCTTAATGCTCCCGGTTGCAGAAGGTGTTAATGGACATGGGAATGCCCACCGTCCGGAACCGGGTAGGCCTAGAGTGCTTGGCACCGACCGGAATATCGGGCCATGGACGCTAGGTACCACATTTTGGGGCAATGTCTCACCCTGGGTCAAGTCAAATGTCAAGTGTCATGAATGCTCTAGCCCGTGTTAGCGGGGATTCATTTCGTGTCTTTTTCATTTCTTTCTTTTATTTCTACACTTCCAACCACATTATCCGCGTAGCTAGCACACAACCTAGGCGAGGCTAGTAGACATTCAAGCCATCCACCTCCCTGAGTTCGATAAACCCGCACCCTACACTAACCGTGCACTTGCGGTAAAACGACACCGCGCCCAAACCGTAAACGGGGCGCCGGTCAAGTTTTTGGCGCCGTTGCCGGGGAGGCGTTCGGTTTGATATTAGCTTAGCTTGGGTTCGTTAGACTACGCATAAAAACACAAAAAAAATTTTCTTTTTCTTTTTAAAAAAAAATATATATTCAATAACCAAGAAATTTTCCCCCCACTATTAAATTATCTTTTTTTATTCTCTTGTACTATTGAGGCTCCTCTCTAGTTTTCTTATTTTTGTTGCCCAGGTATCTTTGGTGTAACCATGTGGAGATCAAATTTCGATGCTCAGATGGGAGGATACAATCCTTATTCGGTTGTGGTTTGTGAGACTTGTGGGATGGCGGGGCACGTGTATTATGATTGCCCATTTACGATTGAGAGCCTCCCCCTACCCCAAGGCCAAACATTTTCCCACAACCTTAGCCCAAACACCTCCCATTCATTTCCCCAACCTTATACCCCAACACAAACACAAGAAGAATCAAGCCTTGTGTCTCTCCTTGAAAGTGCCATGTTTAACCAAGGCCAAATATTACAAAACTTGATGGTACCAATCACCGAGCCTACACCGAGGAGAGGGGATGAAGGAGAGGATATACCCACTTTCATGGTTGAGACCACCATGCCATCGGCCACCATAGACACATCTCAAGCCGATACCCCATTTTTCCATCACTACCACTTGGATGACGAAGCATTTTTTGATGATGATAGTGAGGATGGGGTGATTTCTATAGGATCTGTGGGAGAGACTTCTTGTCTTGATTTGGATACCCCGCATGAGTCCTATGAGAGCATCGATGAGTTTACAGAGATTATGCATACCGGCGAGGAGGATGTGCGTGAGGACGAGGACACCATGACCACATACGAGGGGTCCGCTCTACAGCCACCTCCACAGCCATCTCTGTCGCAGCTTCTTCCTTGGTCCGTGGTCAACCCACGAGGATGTCATTTAGGACATCGGGCAGATGGTGGAGTATGAGCATATCGTCGAGAAGGATGTGCATGAGGGCTTGGATACGATGGTCCACTCCATGGAGCCCGAGCCACATCTACCTCTACCGTCACGCTCCACTTCTTCTGCGGCTGAGCATCTACTGGAGCATATTGCCCATATTCAGGGAGATTTTCATACTCACTCTCACTCCACATTTAAGTCTCGCTTTTCACGTCCTATTCCTTTAGACTTATATATTTTTGACACACCATATCTCTCGCAGGACACAGGATCGACTTCCCTTGAGGTATGCTGCGGTGTGTTACCACCTGGAGAGCAACTTCACATGGAGAGCGGGGATTTGATCGTCGCTAGCACAGAGGATAGCATACCATTTCCAGGGAGTGTTCGCCACATTTCATATATTTTACCATCATTTATCGGTGACTATCTCTGGGATACATTTATTTTGGGAAATAATTTCTTGCCATGGACTAATGCACCTCGTCCTTTACAGGTCACAGGTGGACACCTACGAGGGATGCTTGGAGGTGCATTGCTTGGGTCCATTGGCACACGTGGCACAACGCTTCTGGCGGAGCCACAGAAGGAGCAGTTAGAGCAGCTACCTGCCCCACTTCAGATCTTGGATCCGCCTATGCTCAGGTGTATCCTAATCCAGTAGTGTAAAAATTTACAGCTTTCTAGTTTAGATTTGAATAATCTCGTTTCCTTTCATTAGCGAGGGGAGCGTATCTAGGATTTGCTTTTGCATCATAATAACCCATCATGTCGTGCCCTTCTATCACTTCTACCGCCCACACCCCACATCCTCTTCCGAGGAGAATGAGCACACCATATCTCCTGCATTTTGATTTCTTTCTTTTCTTTTCCGATCTTCCCCTTGCATATTTCTGCATCACATTGATCATATCATTTCGCTAGCATTGTCATGTTCAGCTTGGGGGAATCATTTTGTGTGCATGCTTTCGCGTGTCGTTGTCGTGTGTTTGTTTACGTCGTGTTTTATATCTTTTATTTGAGTGTTTCTTTTTCTTTAATTTTTTTTAGTTTCGTTCATATGTTTTTCATGTTTTTCACTTTTTGTGTCGGTGCGCACCCCCCCATTTTCTTTACCCTCCCATATAAACTATTATTGCATTGAGGGTAATGCAAGTTTCAGCTTGGGGGAGTCGCACTTCGTGCGTCATTTGTGTCGCTTTTCTTCGTTTTTGAGTCGTTTTCCATCGTGGTCTTCTTTTTCTTCTCATCTTTTCTTCTCTCTCTCTCTCTCTCTCTCTCTCTCTCTCTCTCTCTCTCCTAGAGATGACCCCATATGATGAATTGCCACAAAATCTCACACACACCTAGCACGGCTTCGATAATCACATTCACTAACCTCAGGAAGCCGAGTCCTCTTGCATTTCATGCATCGTGGGTCCACTTAGCTTTCTTGAGATTCGTGTGTCGTGACTAGCATTTGGTGTGCTTCTACCTTGTGATTATGTTTTATATACCTATCCTTGGTTTACCCCTAGATTATCATGCTTCGATTTGAATATGCGGTATTTGCTTCTACTATCTGCTTCTATACGCATGCTATATTTATATCGTATATTTCAATTCGCATGTGTTGGGATTCCACAAACAAGGATTAGGATAACCCATTTAGCCTATGCTCTGATTAGCGAGAAATATTTCCTTTGCCCAAGTGTTTAGATTTCGATTTCTTTTTTATTTTACTTGGTGCAAATCCCCTCGTCGTGTACCGTTCTCCCACTTGGGAGAGTACACATGTAAATATCAAAATACCCAAAAATCCAAAAAAAAAGAGAGAAAAGAAAAACCCAAAAAAAAGAAAAGATAAAAAAAATATTGTATTGCCAAAAATCCAAAAAAATATACAAATACCCAAAACCCAAAAAAATTCCCGTGTGAATATTTTTTTCCCTACTTGCCGAGAATAAAGGGAAGGCGAGAATTTGCACCGAGTGTTCTACTCCACATCATATCAACCCCCATCGTTTTCGAAAACACTTGGCTTAGGAACTTTTTGGCTATTATCTAGGCTATAATGTGGTGATTTCCTTAACCCTAGTTGTGGAGTCCATGACGCATGATATGTTTCGATTCTTGCTCTATTCTCATGCATGCTTGAGCTATATATTCACCGCTTTATTCGAATCGAATCGATATTTGGGTCTTTCTTTGGGTACGTGTATATGGAGCTTTATTGCACATCGTAGACAGTGACACCGTCTGTTAGCACACGACCGCACTCACTCGCGCTTCACCGTATGGGCCCACGGCACTTGTCTGGACTCGTACTCCTTGGTTTAGTGATGTGATTTGGCGTTTGCTTGCTTGGTGTGTCGTTTTTGATTTTGTTGGCCCTGACGGGCGATCTAGGATATAGAGTTTTCTTTTTCTCTCTTTCTCTCTATTTTCTTTCTCCGAGCTCCTACTCTCACTCGTCTTCCTCGAGGACGAGGAAGAGTTCAGCTTGGGGGATTTTGACGTGCGTTTATATTTCATATATTTGCGCACATTTTCTCCCGTGTTTTTCCATTATTTACCGCTGTCTTGTATTCGTTTTCTCGTGTTTTCTCGTTTTCTTTCACTTTTCCGTGTTTTTGGTAATTTGCAGGAATTTATATCATTTGGGACATAAAACAACGATATCATGAGTCCCCGGAGCAACGGGAGGGGTCACGCGTGATCCAGGGGGTCAAACGACCAAGATTGCCATCTTTCAGCCCCCACCCGATCGGTTGGACACAGCCAACCGATCGGGTGATGCACGCATGTCCGACCTGGGCGGAAGCTGAAGCCAAGTGAAGATCAACCGACCGGTTCGTCGACCGGTTGAACACAGCTGAGTTCTCGGGAATTTGGGCGTAATTCCAACCGATCGGGTGACTTATCATCCGATCGGTTCATCTATAGCAGCATCACCTCAAATATCGAACCGACGGCTCCACCCGCTCTCCTCAGTGACCGGTTGAAGCTCCCGAAGGCGACGGCCGAAGGAACAAGCTGCTCACCCGATCGGTTGACATTTCAACCGATCGGGTGGCCTTTTCGTCCCCTTTCGCGCACCTCTGCTCATTCATTGAAGATCTGCTATCATTCCAGAAGGATTTTGGGTGATCTCTTATTTTTCTAGCGTCGGCATCGTCGTTATCTTTCCAACGATAGGTCGCATGCCCGAATCCGATTTTTCTAGATTTTTCTGGAATTTTCTGAGCGCAACTTTGTGCTGAAATTGGCTGCTGTTTGAAATTTCACTTCAACCGATCGGTTGGGAGTCCAACCGATCGGTTGAAGTCAATTTCAGTAGTTTCGTGCTCTCTGTTTATTCCACCCGATCGGGTGAGTTTTCACTCGATCGGGTGGGCCTTTTTTGACAGTTCTGAACTCGATCCAAGAGGGGTTTTGAGGGGTTTATAAATAGAGATTGGGGGCACGACTTGGGGGGGTTCCTTCCTCAGTTTTTTTAGTGCTTTTTGCCCCTTTCTCTTGTGATTTTAGATTAGGTTAGATTAGGTTTTCTCATGTAATAAGTCTTGTATTGGATTGGAGGTTCAAAATCAAGATAAGTATTTCTTTCTCTTGTTCTCCATTTTTTGTGTTGTATTTCTTTTGCTTCATGATGAATGTTTGTATGTCTTTTGTGTTGTTTGTTTATATGTTTTTCATCATGGAGTAGTCTTGATGAACCCTAATACGGGTTAGAGTAGGATTGATGCTTGGGTTGTTTCATTTGACTTGGTTGCATGGCATGTGTTCGATGAAATGCGTCAATGGGGATTTCTAGCAATCTGGGTCCAATTCGTACGACGACACACTAGTTGTGTTGGGGGTTGGGGTCCGGTGCTTGTCCAGTCAAGATCCGCTTCGATGTATTGCTAGAAATCACATTTGACCTATTTGGCCATTAGGGTTACGTGGGGGTGTTTCATTGTCATTGGCGGGAGAAAGACCGCCTCTGACCGTCGGGCCAAGGGGGAATAAACTTGGCGGTTGACTCCCTAGCCATAGCTCACGCCCCTAGTGTAGACATGGAGTCCTCGCGCGTGGGAACGGCTTGGACGAAGTGTTGGGAGATATCATTGTGGCCTTAATGCTCCCGGTTGCGGAAGGTGTTAATGGACATGAGAATGCCCACCGTCTGGAACCGGGTAGGCCTAGCGTGCTTGGCACCGACCGGAATATCGGTCCATGGACGCTAGGTGCCACCTTTTGGGGCAATGTCTCACCCTGGGTCAAGTCAAATGTCAAGTGTCATGAATGCTCTAGCCCGTGTTAGCGGGGATTCATTTCGTGTCTTTTTCATTTCTTTCTTTTATTTCTACACTTCCACCCACATTATCCGCGTAGCTAGCACACAACCTAGGCGAGGCTAGTAGACATTCAAGCCATCCACCTCCCTGAGTTCGATAAACCCGCACCTTACACTAACCGTGCACTTGCGGTAAAACGACACCGCACCCAAACCGTAAACGGGGCGCCGGTCAGCCTGTTTCACGAAACCCCACAACCCAATTAGAAAACCTCTCAAAAAAAACCCCAAATATTTGGGTAATCCTGTCAAAAAACCCCTCGGCTCCTCCCCACGCCTCCTCGCCTCCTCCCCACGCCTCCTCGCCTCCTCCCCACGCCTCCTCGCATTCTCCCCAAAATCTGCTGGGTTCCGCTTCAGCCTTAATGGGTTCCACTTTAGCCTCTTCTCCTCCAGCCTCCTCCAGCCTCAGAAACTTCATCGCAGCGCCTCTTGGATCTTCCTCGCAGCGCCTCTTGGATCTTCCTCGCAGGTAAACTTTGATCTTGGATCTTCCTCGCAGCTATTTAAATTGTTCTCCTAGCATTCATATTTGATCTTGGATCTTCTTTGATTTGATTTTCCTTGCAAGTAACTCATGGGTTTTAAATCCTGTTAATTTGATCCTGCTTTGAATGGACGCAATTTTAATAATAAGAATAGGTTAATTTGATCCCAGGTAACTCATGGTTTCTTTGATTTGATGGCATCCTGATGTGAAAATTTTTGATTCACATTTGCAAGCCTGTATCCATGTTTTTTTCCTTGTAGATGTATTGCTTCATTTTGTAGGGTTCACATTTGTAAGCCTGTATCCATGTTTTTGATTCATAGCCATATCCACAATTTCAATCAACTATATCCAGCAGTATTGCTTCATTTTGAATAATTGTTTGTATCAGCAAATAACTGTTGGTATACATGTTATTTTGATGAATATTGCAACAAAGATCGTTATCTTCCATAAAAAAATTGGACAAAGAAGACAGGTTATAGAGCATTAAAAGGTGGCTCTCCACTTTGCCACATCCATGTCCTGAAGGCTTGATAAAACTATCTGCCAAGAAAATAATGTATTTGTGTTCACAAAATGGTGTTAATTGCTAATTAACATTGCAAGGAGCTCTCAATCGTAGATAACAATTAATAGAACTCTCAAATTGAGCACCAGCTCTGATTTTACAAAGAATATTTGCAGAATTTTCAAAGATGATGTCTTCAAGGCAAACTTCTCAAATGTGTACAATTCCCTCTTGGCTATCAAAGTATATATTCAAACTAATGCAGCTTGAACATCAGTCATAGATAATAACAATGTAGTTTGATCTTCTATTATCCGATGAAAGTTACAACCAAAGTGGTGGCCTGTGTTGGTCCACAAACATAAAGTATTTGTTTACTCATGGAAGCTGTTTAAATTGAATGAAAATAAAGTCTTGTTTCCAAACTTTCAAATATCCGGCCCTTGCAGTCAGTATTTGATTTCAAATATCTGGCACTTGCAGTCAGTATTTGAGAATAAAGTCAAATATATATGATTTAAAAATCAAGATTCTGACGACAGAAAGTGTTGCAGGTTTCTTGATCTTGCTGGACCTGTTTGTACAAGCAATATGTATAATTCATGTCTTATAGGACCTGTTTGTACAAGCCTTTGCCCCTTCTCATTGCTTCATATGTTCTTAAATTATGTTCCTATTTACTTCAAATGTTCAAATTTGTATCTTTTGCGATTGTTTCAGATTCGATCAAATCAGTGGCAGTTGTCGGCGGTGGCGTCAGGTATGTATTTAACGTTATTTTTTGAATTATTCTATAATGAAAAATTAATTCAGTGGACTTGCTGCTACGTATAAACTTAAATCGAATTGGCTGAGATATACTGTTTTCGAAGCTGAAGGAGAAGCTAGGGGGAAATAAGAAGTAATTCATCCGAGCGTCTCACATAGGATGAAGTGGCATATACTACGGTGAGTACGAGGAAAACCTTGCAGTTTTTTTGAGTTTAACCTCTTTCAAAATGCGTATTTGTACAATTCGTTTGAATTTGCATGTGTAAATGGAGCATATTGATTTATTTCTATCTTAGAGTTCGGAGCAGGTCAAGTGTAGAAGATTGTAACGTGGTGATATTCGGTGGGATTAACGCGGATTTGAGGAGTTCGAGTCTTGATGAGGAGATGGAAAACTGGGCCAATGTGGATGATTTCAAGTGGCTATGAGCAATGCAATCACCAAATTGGAGTGTGATTCATGAACACGAACGAGTGGAAATGGTGGATGCATTGGATTTGAAGGAAAATTGTGATGATTTTTAGTTTAGCAATGGCGTAGAGCCAGGTATATAATATGATGTTCCAAATATATGTTCTCTTCTTCGAATTAGTTGTATGTATTAAGCCATGAATGCATAATTAGTAGGGGTTTTTGTCAATATCTGGTTATGGGTATTTAGCTCTTTGTCAAGACTTCAATAAGGAACATAATGCAAGAAAATTCAAACTATTTTATAATATGTTTGATTTGTGTTATCATATGAATAGATATCCCAAATATTTGCTTAGAACTAAACTTTCATTCAATTTGTCTGTATGGTATTTATAATTATCATTTAGTGAATGTTGTCTTTTTGTAGCTATCGTTTTGCTTTTTCATGCTTTTTTCTGCTTCTACTAGCGATGAATTTGTTCTTTAATTTTACCCGATTATTTCTTAACTCATGATTTGTGATTATTTTTTTAAATTCTGTTGTTTTGTTCTTTGGGCCTGTATTCGAATGTGAAGTTCATTGCTTACTAAGCCTGCATATTAATTTTATTTAGCTAAATGTATCAAATTTCTACGAGGCTATCATATTAATGTGATATATTGCTTATTTGAATCCGGTGGTGAGATCCCTTGGATTTTTTTAT
Organism: Scilla litardierei; assembly: GCA_030789695.1. Lineage (NCBI taxonomy): Eukaryota > Viridiplantae > Streptophyta > Magnoliopsida > Asparagales > Asparagaceae > Scilla > Scilla litardierei. The sequence goes on from CM061139.1 coordinate 86,329,970, forward strand.
TTTTATTTTCCTTTAATTGCAAGTTCAGCTTTGGTAGTTTCATGGAAGAATTTAGTATAGTTATTTGAATGGATGGAAATTTCTAAGAGAAAACAACAAAGAAAGAAACGTTTCTATATGATAAATTTGTGAAGTGCTTAAAATTTGTGAAGTGGTTAATTTTATAGTTTCTAGATTGCTTTTGTATTGAATTTTCCAATTTGTAGTGTATGCTCACTATAATAATATTTATGATGTTGGTACTGCATTATGCCATGAAGTATAGCGAAATTTAAGTATGAATAGCATATTGCATTTTAGCATTTTACACCTAGCATCTATTAGGTAAGTAGTAGATTTTTATTGCAGAAGAGAACAAGATAATTTTAGTGGGTTGGATGCTTGCATTATACGTATAAAAAGAATTCCAGATGGAAATTATAGATGTAGATGTGAACTTGAAACTCGGTAGGTCTAAAAGTAAACCAGTTTAAAATGTGTGGATACAGTTCTGTTTCCCAATAAGAAGTAGCAAATTAGGACAGTTGACTTGAATCCGAATTTATGGTTGTTATCTCTGTGGGAGCCTTACAGAGAGTTTTGGATCTTAAGCCTTGAGTTGCTTTAGAAATGCATGTATTGAAGTATTCTATGCATCTTCAAGCTATATAAGCATTCATACTTTTAAACATAAGCATTTGATTTGACTGCAATTCTTGAAGTAAAGATAATGCATCTTTGATGATACAGGATGGATCCTCTCAATTTGATTGCAATTCTTGAAGCAAAGATCCCAGGACAACTCAAGGATTAGTTACTCTGATACAAAGAAAACTATCATATTATTATTATTCTTTTTCACGATTGTTTCTTTGTTTATTATTCTACGCTGGTATTGTATTGAGGCGGCAATATGTAATTTCCAGTAAACATTTTTCCGTGATTTTATATTATTTTGTGACTTGGCTTAAGCTTATTTGTTTTCTTTTGTTTTTCTTGCAAGACAGAGGTTAACAATATGAGCAGGGATCGTTCCTATGCTTTCCAAGGCAAAGACATGCACTGGGGCTGTAGTAATGCCGCAGCAGGCGGCGTTTGAACTGAATCATAAATTAAACCTCTCCCTTAACAAGCTTGCAGATAGTGACACTCACCAGATCGGTGTCAAAGAGCTTGAGAAGCTGGCCCAAGGACTGACCCCGGAAGGGGTTTCTCCGTTCCTATCCTGCATTGCCGACATGGATGCCGAACAAAAGACTGCGGTTCACAAGGTTCGCAAGGAGTGGGTTAGGGTCATGTGCTAGCTCACTGTCATGGTGCCCTTTTGGTTTCGCACACCAAGAAGATGGTGGTCAGCATTGTCCAAGTAGTATCCTCTTTCAAACTGAGATTTGAGACAGTAGAACTCACAACCATATGTAATGAGTAACTTACACTTACTCTTCAGTTTCCTCCATGTAAAGTTGTGTGCTCAATGCAATGTGTACATGAAAATTTGTAAGTAAATTTGTATGTAAACTAAGATTTGTAACCACCTTTACTAAGGTGTATGTAAAATTGTAAGCATCGAGTACATGAAAACCTGTTCATTGCATGTTTACATGGAGGAAAGTTGTGTGCATTGTGTTTGATTGTGGCAAGTGTAAAGTTGTGAGCAATGAGGGCATGAAACCGCTTGTAAAGTTGTGTGTATTCAATTGTGGCTAGCTTAATTTGATATGTGATACCAGAGACCACAATGGGATAAAAATAATACACGGTTTTTCCTCTTGAACACAATAATACGAGATGAAGTGTGTGTTGAAATATATTTTGGGCAATATTTTCCATTTTAGATTCTTCTCATATGATTATATTTAAATGCCTTCTCATATGATTATATTTAAATGTCTGGTGTAGTATGCATTTTCTAAAATGTTATATTGGAAACTACTGCCTAAAAGAAGTTCCTTAAGCCTTTTTGTTTAGCATATGTGGATGGACCTCACACAATGAATGCATGCACGTTAACTCTGAATACTGAAGCTAGAACATTCGTGTCAAAGATTAGGACTTTTATATCAAGTTTATATTAAGTTTGCATAAAGTCTTGATATGTCAATCTTGATATGGCAATCTGATATAAAGTCCAGATATCAAACTTTCTGGGGAATAACAGAGTGCACGCAATTAGTGCATTTGGGAAAAAACTTTAATTTGCACTTAATGCTGCAGATCGAATGATCTCTCCCTCAATGCGGGGCTCACCGTCTCTTCGACGCATGGAGCAAAGATGAGAATAATTGTTCATGCCAAAGGCATCCGCACGTCGCTAAATTCTTTTAACGCTAATTTGTTGTTCCATGCCGAAGGCGTGTGCGCCTTTTTACGCTACTTTGTTGTTCCGCACCGAAGGCGCACGTGCCAAATTTTTTACGCATAATTTGTTGTTCTGTGTCGAAGGTGCCCGCGCCGAATTTGTTATTTCGCGTCGAAGGCGCCTGTGCCGCTAAATATTTTTACGCTAATTTATTGTTCCGCGCAATTTTGTCTGTGGAAACAATTTTTTGGGGAATAACAATTTTGCGGGGGAAAATCTTAAATGAACCGTGCCCACTGGCACGGGTTATGACTAGTACATATGCATATTGGAGAAAGATATATGGGATTGTATAAACCATTCATGTTTGCATGATATTGTCTATTGCAATTGGTTTATGCAATCCATGCCTATTATATGTCACCATGATCTTATTTGGTTGAATGAGTTTTTACTATTGTGTAGCTCATTGAATAATTGGTGCATATAAGTAGGGGGAGTTCATTAGCACTGTGCTTTAATTCTTTGTGTTTTACATAATGTGTGTCATCATCAAAAAGGGGGAGATAGTTGAGTATTGGTGTTTCATACCAATCTTATTTTGATGATGATCACAACATTATGTTGTTGCTAATGACTCTCATGTTTTAGTCTCACAGTTTCATTTCAAGAATATCTTTCTTGCAGACTAATCACTTGGTGTAAGGATGGACATCAAGTAGAGAAGGGCCAAAGCTTGGACTCAAGGGGGTGCCAAAGCTTGGAGATGATGGAGAGCATCAAGGCACCAAGATGGAAGACTTAGACTCTAAGGAAAGCAATGTAATCCATGTAATATTTACTTTATTGCTTTCTCTCTCTTTTGAGTCTAGGTTAATGTAATGCCTTGTTTGATGGTGTATTCATACATGCATATGCATTTAGCCATCTTAGCGAGCCTTAGGATTATCATAGAATCCAACCTAATAGGTTCATCTTGTCGGAAGACTCATTTGGAGTTTCTGGCTTTCCATCAGTCGCCTGCTGAAGGAATAACAGTCGAGTGGATGATTTCCAGTCGACTGTAGATCCCTCTACAGTTGACTAATATGCACTGCTCAAGTCAACATTTCAATTGACTGTACTTGAGCTTTTCGCATCAGTCGACTGCTGCTCAGTTTACAGTCGCCTGTATATTTACAGTCGCTTGGGAGTTGGTCAACAATCATCTGAGAAGCGTAAGTGCAATCTCTGACTCTTTCTGTTTTTCTCCATCTTCTGCAGCAGACGACTGATGAAGAAAGTACAGTCGCGTGACTATTTTACAGTCGACTGTATTATTGACATCAGTCGCCTGTATGCTTATCTGGAGAAAGAGTGCAGCTCTCTGTTTTATTCCATCCCCTGCAGCAGTCGCCTGCTGAAGGTTTTACAGGCGCCTATCTTGTTTTTAGTCGACTGTATTGTCTTCTTCAGTCGACTGTCCTGGCTCAGATTATAGCCGTTGGATATTTTCTAGCCGTTGATCAGTCGACTGTCTTATGATCATCAGTCGACTGTTGATGTCGTTTTTGCCCAGTTTCTAGCCGTTGCAGCTTTAGGCTGTTGGCTGTTTTCCAGTCGCTATTGAAAATCACAAGAGATCCAAAAGCCACTCACAAACTCTCTCAATTCCCTCTTGTGAGCTCTCATTCCTCTTCATGCATTGAAGTCCAGCTCAAGGGAATTCATCCAAGTGCATTCAAGCATATCTCAACACTTGGAGATCCTCTTCCATGCCTTGCATTCATATATGAGTAAGCATCTCAAGGTATATGTAAGAGTATTTAGTTTACTTGGTAATTCTTGTAACACTAGTTCTCTTTGTGGGAATTAGTCTTTCTCTCTTCGTGGGAGTTTATCTCTTTGTGGGATTAGGATATTCTCTCTGTGGGAATAACTCTCTTTGTGGGAGTAACTCTCTTAGTAGGAGATTAGTGTCCTAGTGTAGGGCTAACCCTAATTCTCTGAGTGGGAGTTAGTGATTCTCTTGGTGGGAGTCTTGACCCTCGTGTAGGGTTGGTTGGGTCCTTGTGTAGGGCAAAATCCTCTTGGTGGGGTATCTCTTTGTGAGATTTGTATTCACTTCTCTTTGTGGGAATATAGTGAATATTAGTGTGGCTGGACGTATCCAATTTTGGGGAACCAGGGAAAAATCTTGTGTTTACGTTTGGATTGATTGCGTCAATTATTTCCTCTTGCATTTATTATTCCGCATTTGCAAGTTAAATTTTAATTGGACAATTTGATTGCCATTACACTATTCACCGCCGTCTAGTGTGTGTTGTTAGTATTGCAAGGGTAAGGCGATCCTTACAATTGGTATCAGAGCGAGGTTATAGCATTCTGCAACAATGGCATTCAACGCCTCATCCACATCTCATGAAGAAGGTCATTCAACCGTTTGACCCCCGCTCTTCAATGGAACCAATTACCCAAGTTGGAAGATCAGGATGATGATCTACATAGAGGGTCAAGACCTATGGGACATCACAGAGGTGCCATTTGAGAAGCCCACTACTCCTTCGGCTTCAAGGACAAAGGCAGAGAAGGACTCGATCAAGTTCAATGCGAGGGCTATGAATGCACTCCATTGCGCCCTCTCAGCAAATGAGTTCAACCGCATCTCCATGTGTAAAACGGCCAACGATATTTGGCATACTTTGGAGATATGCCAAGAACGGACTACAAAGGTAAAGAAATCTAAACAAACTGTGTTTAGATCTAAAGATGAAATGTTTAAGATACAGGAAGGAGAAAGCATTTCAGAGATGTTCACAAGGCTCACTGACAATGTGAACGCTTTGGAGGGACTTAGGAAGACGATTTCCCAAGAGGATCGTATAGAGAAGATCCTTGACTCTCTCACACCTCATTGGGAGTCAAAGGCCAACGAAATTTTGGAGTCATATGACACGTCCAAATACACCGTTGAGGAGTGCATTGGTAATCTCATGGCGTATGTAGTGAAGCTTCAACACAAGAAGGAGATCCAACCATCAAAGCCCGAGAAGCCGGAGAAGTACAAAGGGGTTGCATTCCATGCCAAGGAAGAGCCAATCAAATGGAGGAAGAAATTCTATCGAGAAGCTCCTAGTGAAGAAGATGAGCTAGAAGAAGCAAGTGGAGAAGAAATTAAGGATCTTACCGAGCAATTCAAGGTATTCCTCAAGTGCAAGCAAGGTAAGTCTTTGTCAAAGTTTGCCTCCAATTCTAACAAGGTTCCTACTTGTTACACTTGCAGTGGAAAAGGTCATTTGTCCACCGAATGCCCTTCCAAACCCAACAAAGAAACTTACAAGGGTAAAGGGAAGAAGCATTGGAAAGGGAAGTCCAAGTCCAAATATCACAAGAAGGGACTTGTCAGGACTTTTGATGATTCGAGTGAGGATACGTCAAGTAACGAAGAAGAGGATGCAAAGGACGATGCTTGCGCATGCTTTGTTGCAATTGATGTTCCTACACCAATCCCCTTGGGCTCAAATAAAGATGATTTGGAAGCATGGTTCAACTCATATGAGGAATCGTGCCTCATGGCAAACTAGGAGGAGTCATCGTCGATTTCTAGCAAGGAAGAAGAAGAAGAAGAAGAGATTCTTGAAGAAAATATCTCATACGAGGAGCTTGAATATAACTTCAACATGGTCTCCGAAAAGGCTAGTAAGTGCATAAACTCTTACAATAAATTGAAAGCAAAATATAAGATTACTAAGAGTAGATTGCATGAACTAGATATTGCTAGTGTAATCAATGATGAAAGGCATGATTATGATACTATTGAGAGAGACACACTTCTCTCTCAAGTTAAGGAATTGAGTTTAACTAATGAGAATCTTGTTTCTCAAAACCTTAGCTTAGAAACTCGTATTCAACAACTTACGTTGAAATGTGAAGAGGAATCCCATAAGCTCAAAAGCTTTGTGTATTCTAGGGATTCACTCCACGATTTGTTGGAAAAACAACATCCGGCAAATCATAGAGGAAGTTAGGGTTATATTCAAAATGTGATACCCAAACCCACCTCTAATTCCTCTTATGGTACAAATACAAGAAATATTGCTAAAGCATTTAAGAAGAATCACCATGCTTTCTTGTACAACAATAACATCAACAAGAAGCATGCAGATCACAAGGTGATGAGGAAGAATGAAGACTCTTCATTTTTTGCTAAGAAGCAAAATCCTCATTCTTTGCATGCCAAGAAATTAGTTTCTACACCTAAGCATGCCACATCCATCCCTCTTGCAAAGGCTAAACCGTTGCCTAGGAAATCCTTGAGTTTATGGATTCCCACAAAGGTTAGTGTGAAAGAGAGGGATAGTTACATGAACTTTCTAGTTAGTGATGTGATCACCTCATGTGATTATATTACGAAATCAAACTCCTCTTGGGTTTGGCTCCCTAATGTTTAGATTCCTCATACATATGCATATTGCATGGGTATTGTGCTTAAATGTTAATTTTAGCATACTCATTATTTGTGTGTGTTTCATGATTTTCAAAATGTTTTCAAACTTATTTTTTTCATGAAAATGAGGACCTTGGGGATGACATTGACATACATGCATTTATTGATCCATATGTGTGTCAATGGGGGAGTTAATATGTGTATGTTTAAAATATTTTAAAACATATTTTGACTCTCTTTTCGGGGTGTGATTGAGATCATTTTTTACAATTAGTTATTATGTGGTCTCAAACCAAACCTCTTAGATATTGCCATGGTGTTTCATGTTATATTCTTTTTGGCAATATCATTGTGTATCTTTGAAGCTTGATCTTTCCATATCTATTGCTTTGATACACTTTAGGCCCATGGCTCCATTATTTGTATATCAATTAGTAAAGAGGATTATTTTCCAAGATTCTTTTTCTACAATTGGTATTTACCTCAATTGTTAAAGATTGTTAATCTCCTTCTTAATAATTGGTATTAGATCCTAGAAGTCAAAACTTGACCATTTCTATGATCTAGGGGGAGCATGGGATAATGATTGATACCCACTAAATTTTTCAATTTGGTATCATACATCTCCTTATTTCTTGCTTGTTGTCACATATTGGTTAAGATGCCAAAGAGGGATATATTTGATGTCCACCTTTTTGACGATGTCAAGGGGAGAGATATATGCTTTATGTAAATGTGTATCATGTATTTCATACATATGCATATTGGGGAGAGATATATGGGATTGTATAAACCATTCATGTTTGCATGATATTGTCTATTGCAATTGGTTTATGTAATCCATGCCTATTATATGTCACAATGATCTTATTTGGTTGAATGAGTTTTTACTATTGTGTAGCTCATTGAATAATTGGTGCATATAACTAGGTGGAGTTCATTAGCACTGTGCTTTAATTCTTTGTGTTTTACATAATGTGTGTCATCATCAAAAAGGGGAATATTGTTGAGTATTGGTGTTTCATACCAATCTTATTTTGATGATGATCACAAAATTATGTTGTTGCTCATGACTCTCTTATTTTAGTCTCACAGTTTCATTTCAAGAATATCTTTCTTGGAGACTAATCACTTGGTGCAAGGATGGACATCAAGTGGAGAAGGGCCAAAGCTTGGACTCAAGGGGTGCCAAAGCTTGGAGATGATGGAGAGCATCAAGGCATCAAGGTGGAAGACTTAGAATCTAAGGAAAGCAATGTAATCCATGTAATATTTACTTTATTGCTTTCTCTCTCTTTTGAGTCTAGGTTAACGTAATGCCTTGTTAGATGGTCTACTCATACATGCATATGCATTTAGCCATCTTAGTGAGCCTGATGATTATCATAGAATCCAAACTAATAGGTTCATTATGTCCAATGACTCATTTGGAGTTTCTGGCTTTCCATCAGTCGCCTGCTGAAGGAATAACAATCGACTGTGTGATTTACAGTCGCCTGTAGATCCTTCTACAGTCGACAGATTGCACTGCTCAAGTCAACATTTCAATTGACTCTACTTGAGATTTTCGTATCAGTCGACTGCTGCTAAGTTTACAATCGCCTGTATATTTACAGTCGCCTGGGAGTTGGTCAACAGTCGTCTGAGAAGCGTAAGTGCAATCTCTGCCTCTTTCTGTTTTTTCTCCATCTTCTGCAGCAGACGATTGATGAAGGAAGTATAGTCGCCTGACTATTTTACAGTCGACTGTATTATTGACATCAGTCGTCTGTATGCTTATCTGGAGAAAGAGTGCAGCTCTTTGTTTTATTCCATCCCTTGCAGTAGTCGCCTGCTGAAGGTTTTACAGGCGCCTGTCCTGTTTTCAGTCGACTGTATTGTCTTCTTCAGTCGATTGTCCAGCTCAGATTATACCCGTTGGATATTTTCTTGCCGTTGATCAGTTGACTGTCTTATGATCATCAGTCGACTGTTGAAGTCGTTTTCGCCAAGTTTCTAGCCGTTGCAGCTTTGGGCTGTTGGCTGTTTTCTTGGGGTTTGAGGGTTGATATAGGGTTCCTATATATATGGGTGTGCTGATATCTCTAGAAATTCTTGATGCTATTGAAAATCACAAGAGATCCATAAGCCACTCACAAACTCTCTCAATTCCCTCTTGTAAGCTCTCAGTCCTCTTCATGCATTGAAGTCCAGCTCAAGGGAATTCATCCAAGTGCTTTCAAGCATATCTCAACACTTGGAGATCCTCTTCTATCCATTGCATTCATATATGAGTAAGCATCTCAAGCCATAGGTAAGTGATCACGCCCTGGTATGCACACGCACCCGGGACAAGCGATTGGTAGTCTTACCGCAAGTGCACGGTGTAGTGGCGAGCGGGTATCGAACTTAGGGAGGAACAATGACAGTGTCTCCTAATCACCTAGCTATCGAAATGGTCAAGAATGATTTGGGGTAAAATTGTCCCAATCGTTCGAATGTCGATATAAATATCAATAAAATAAAGCGCCTAGGGATAGGGAATCCCCGATACGGACCGTATCTCATCGTTGTGATTCATAGGTTATATCATTGCTAGACTTGAATTTTAGGTGAACTAGTCGTAACTAAATGTTGAACCAAGCTCACGCCCTCTCGCTATTGTCGGTCTCTTGCAAACCCTAACCTAAGCCGCTAGCGTGAAGAATGACATCATCATTCAACCGTATCTCGAGCCCACTCTCGTGCAAACTCAAGCTATGATCTAGGTTGAGATAGTTCCTACCCGTCCAATCTCTTGTAAACGGATATTGGTATAGAAACACGATTAAAAATCCTAGCTTTGACCCAATCTCTTGCAAGCCAATCCTAGAGAAGTCCAATCGTAAATCTAAATCAAATTTCTAGGGCTTCCTATCAATTGGGACCCAATCTCTTGCAAATCCCGATCGATATGAATCCCTAGCCATTCGTAATTAATCAATCCCAACCTAACCCTAATCAATTCTAGCACTAATTTCACCAATTCAACACAATTTAGAAATAGGGTTCGTAGGGTTCATCCCTATGCCCTAGGACGATAAAACTACTCACTAATCATCATGCAATTTATAAGAAATTCAATAGAAAATTCAGCACAATTCATTGCAATAGAGAAATTATCAACAAAAATAAAGTTTTTGATAAGAAAAGAGACAAACCAATGAGAACCCAATAGCATCTAACAAAAATAACCTTTCAATCTCCAAGAGAAAAGCTAAATCTAATGATCTAAAAATATCTCTAAAAGGCTGCAAAAAGTATCAAAAAGTTCTCCTAAACTAGGGCAAAACTGGGTTTAAATACCCCTCAAAATCGCCCAAAAAATCGGGACAAAAATGCCCCAGCGCAGCCCAGAAATCGTAGTTTACGCAGCAGGCGGGGCGGCTCACTCGGCCGAGTGACAAATGTCACTCGGTCGAGTGACAAACCCTGTACATTTACAGTAAGTTGGGACTTTTTAGGGGTCTGTCTTTGGAAGTGACTCGGCCGAGTGGCTTTACTCACTCGGCCGAGTGGCATTTCTTGCTCGGCCGAGTCGGAACCGTCAAAAGCCTGTACATTTCCAGTAAGTCGGCCTCTTTGGATGTGGATTTTCCCATGCCACTCGGGCGAGTGGATCTGTAACGACCACTTTTCGTTGTACGTTGCCCGTGCACGTGCTTTCGACCGTGCACGTGTTTATTTCAGACTTGGTTTGTTTGTGAACACTTTGCTGTGATATGCCGTTGTGAACGTCTCTGAGAGTATTAAATAGTGGCACTAATTTGGAACGACGTTTCCCGGGTCGTTCTCCCACGATTTGATCCTATCTGAAGAGGCGTCACGATTTTCACTTTTGTCGCTAGACCTTTTATTTTTAATTTCATTTCTCGACGTCAAAATTGTGATCTGTCTTCTCTGTTCTCTTTCTCTCGTCGCCCCGCTCACCCCAGTATTTATTTCACAATTTTTGGACTTCGTTTGACCCACTTTCATTTTTTGCCAACCTATTAGTTGTTAACCCTAAGAATTATTTATACCCTGATCACTTGTGTATCCTAGCCCACACTTACCCTTGGCCGAACTCTAGTCACAAACCCAGTTCCGTGCGCGCACACACCCAGTCACAAGGCACTCCCTTCGTTGATTAAATAAATCTCATATAGGATGAACATTTGGTTAATGAAAATTGGTTACATGCGGTTAACATTTCAATTGATCATGGACCCAACTCACCGTATTACCAAATTAATTTATTAAAACCCAGGCCCACTTGCTGCTGCCAAGCCCATGCTCTCATTTATGGAAAACCATATGGCAACATCCTATTCCCTACCCTAGCCTTCCCCTCACGTGACTAGGTCCTTACCCATTATTAAACCCTAGCCTATTTAAACCACCGGGAGCCTAGGTTTCCTTGGTCACGCAATTTTCGCAGCAACAACACACAAAGACGCCGCCTCTCCCGTTCACGCTTGCACGAAACCAAAGCCCGGCGTCGCCGTGACTTCGTGTCTCCTCCCATCTACCTAGCCCTACACGAGAGCCCTCGACCCCGACCTTCCCTCCACGCCATCGCCGGACTTCTCCCCGTCAGCCAGGCCCCCGTTCACGACCCCTGCTCCACCCGGAAGGCTCAGAGTTGACGTTTTTGTGGCTGCGGCAGCTGCTCCTTGCGGCTGTGAAGCCGCCCAGACTAACAGCAACGCCACCGGGCGCTGTCGCAGCGACTACGCCCCTCCGACGCCCTCTCCGGCCCTCCCTGGTGCTTGGCGACCAGGCCACGACGACTCCCGCCGTTGAACCCGCCGGTAGCACCTTCGGGCTCCCTCTCCAGGCCATGGCGGCTCCGCCCTAGCTCTCAGCAGCGCCCATGCACAGTCCTCGTGCCTGTCACGTCGGCGGCGCCGCCCAGACGTGCGACAGCATCGCCAGGTGCCGTCTCACAGGCAGCAGCGCCGCCTTGGACAATGACAGCAGCACCACGCGTGGCATCGGCTTTCCTTCGCGTGGCATCGGCTTTCCTTCGCGTGGCAGTGGCGCACGATGTTCCCCTTCGTGTGGCAGCGATACACGACAGCCTCTTCGCCTGCACGTGGATGCGATGAGGGTGAAGGTCAGTATCTCATAGGACACTGTATATCACCCCAAACAACTATGCCTTGTTCTTATAATTTTTAGAGGTTGTGTTAATGCATATAGGTTAGTATTATGTTAGTTAACAACTCACAGCCCTCAATAAGCTTTGGAAAGATAGTTTTTATTATACACTGTTAGTTAGGGTATCATGCTAGGTTATGTTCTTAATATCTATTATAGCACTATCACCTTGTAATATGAGTTAAATATGGACAAGTTATGATGCCCAGTTTGTGTTACACATGAGTAAATGTCACAGAAGTTTCACAGAGATTAAATAAGGAATTAGAAATTCTTGTATGAATTACATTTGACCCATGTTTTAAATGCGTCGATTGTCGATAAAGGATATTTACTGTAGTGCTAAGTCTGGGGTTCTACAGCTTTGTGAAACCCATGAGTTAGTACTTTGAACAGTAGCTTATGGTACCACTTTGGTTCTTAATAATAATGCTGTAAAACACATAAATTAGTTTATGATGTAAGCTAGTATACAACTCCTATTATAAATGTTAAGAGGCCATTAATATTCTGTAACCTTAACCGAATGCAATACTTCTGATATGTTGGTAGTATCACTACTAGCAGTATATTACTTAATGGTTAGTTTAATTACATGATACAAACACCATCCCTAGGTTAGAGAACTTAAAAATTGAATCCTTAGACGTCGTAGGAATTGTTTCACATTCTAATTTTGCCGAAGCAAACCTAATTCGGACTTTTGTTTAATCAAACAGAGAACCAGTCATTCTATATCGTCCGCACTCCCCAGACGAACCCACGACGACCGATATCACCAAAAACAGGCAAGTGAAACTTGCCAACTCTTATGTAGGGCCATGTTTTTAGGCCACTTCCTTGTTCCTAGCGTAAAAGAGACTAGTCAGTGAAATGATAGCTGGCTAGACGCCTACTTGATCTAGTTTGACAACGAAACTAGATCCGTCACCTAATTGATCTAGCTTGACGACGAAGCTAGATCCAACCCTTTAAACTTGTTGTTCATGCATACTAAACTGTCACGTTTACTTTCCTTACCTGTACGCACTTTTAACTGCCATGCATTGCATCTTACATGTCATCCAAATTGATTGTCGCATCGTAGCACACGCTACAAAATACTTGTACAATCCGTGTTTCCGTGTTACCGGCTAGGTGCACCCCTATGCCATACTTGTTAAAAACACTTCCTGGCTCGTGATCCAGAAGCGAGCATTCCAAGTTCGGGGGTAAGGCCCTGGCTCGACACACGTGGAGGGGTAGGGATAAACGGTTACTTGAGCTTAGGAGTGGCCTGATCAGCCCTCTAGCCAAAAGACGGAATCTCTGTGCACGAGGTGCTTACTTTTCTTGTCTTGTACTTGTCTTGTGAATGATTCATGCAATACTTGTCATCCATGCCATGTTTAAATGCCATGCTCGTACTTTACTTTACTTTACTTTACCTGTTGCACTCATTACTTCAACTGCCATGTCATTGCATCATGCTAGAACTGCTAGGTTGCTTTACTTTTACCTACCTTCAGTTTCCTTGCACAAGTCTCTTGTAGACTTGCTGACATGTGCCCCTTGCTCTTTTGGGTGTCACATGTTAGACCCTGAGCCAGAGACCGTTGCTGAGTACGTGACGTTTTACTGACGCTGAGCCTGAGTCCATGTCTGCCCGGGAGGAGCTTTGTGGACACCGGTGACCTTTCTTTGAGTCCTTGCTGAGCTTTCTTTTGTTTTAGGTTTGTTGTTAGTTGCCAGTGCGTGGCACCTTTGTTTTGTACCTTGTACTTTTGTCGGCCATGTTTCGGCCTTTAGTCTCTTCTCTTTTAGCCTGGTGGCTTTTTCTGTGATGTTGAATTTATTATTATGGATATTCTGAGATGTTTCTTTTGTCTCTTTTCGATATCATTATCTTTGTTTCGTTTCGCGTTGCAAGGACCTGCAGTTTAAATTTGATTGACGCTTATCGGACTTGCAGCTTTGTAGCTTCAAGTCTGAGCGGACCTTCTCACGCTTCGCCTCCACGTTTTTGGGAAGCGGGGCGTGACAGGTTTTGTTGGTGGCCCATGCAGGTTAAATCTTGCAATTGAGAATTAACGGAACAACGATAATAACGGAATGTCCATTAAATAAATTGCAACATCCGAGTCATAAGCCCTGAGTCTAGTCGTTTTCTTAGGACACTAGGTGGTAAGAAGACTTAGATAGACGTCTGTGTTTTGCTAGATAGAGGCCCTGATTGTTAGTTAGACTCCCTGTCAGCAACTGATTAAATCGTTGTAGGAGTTACCTTAGTGGTTCTTGTCTAACTCTGACCATATTAGACTTCTAGAATTTCCTTCAGTCGTTCGCTTGGGTTCATCGATTTCGGACCAAGCTGAACGCATTTCATTACCGTCTAGCTCCTTAGAAGGTCTTAGTGCTTAGATCTTAACCCTTAGTTGGTCGACCGTAGGAGTTTCCCCGTAGATTCTCCTGATTCATATCCTAGGCGTATGTATGTTCTGATCATCCGACTAATTTCCTTGCCTCGATTCACGAGATCGCCTCATGACGATCGTCGTCAATCTTCGAACCTCTCCATTACAAACCTTGAATCTTCCGGAAGTATTTTTCGATTTCCTCTTTCCCTAAGTTTAAATTTGCTCAATTTTAATATATATATATACTTCATGCTCCTTCGTTGATTTAAAGTTTTTAAAACTTTTGTCGAAATTTTGAATACTAGCTTATGGTATTTTTCCAGCCTATATTTTTCGTACTTATGTAAATGTGTCGTCCCTTCATATATTAATTTTATGTTGAACCGTACTTTTATCTTGTGATTTTTCCTCCTGATTTATGACATTCATATACTTTTCAAGTCACTTGGAAATTCAGCTTTCAGCAAGTCGATTTTATGCTCGACGTTTTCTCTACTTCAGATTTTTGTAAAATCACTATTTCATAACCGCTTCCTGATTTAGACCCTCCATGATTTGATTTTAAATCTTATTACCAATTTCGATAATTCTACTAATAAGTTAATATTATCTTTCCGTGCACCATACATACTTTCAATTATTTTTATATCCGTACCAAACCTGTTGTGCTCGTATATTAAGAACCTTGTGTAAATCAGTTTCTCATTTTTGGCAAACCCTGGCTCTCTAAAAGTAGTTTCAATATTGATCATTTTAAATTTTCCATAACCTAAAAGTTTTGAAAGCATTTAACATGAGTTTAAATTCTTCCGTTACTTGATTTCATTCGACTTTCAAAACTTTTGACAACATTATATTAAATTACTGTCGTATATAAAAAAAACCTACGTCCTTAATGTTCGTGTGAACAATTTACTGCCTTTTCTTAATGATTTTCGATAAGCCGATAAAACATTTTCTCTTATTATGAATATTCGACTCAAACTTATTTTGAACAACTCGTTTTATCGATCTCCAAATATTTCTTTACAGACGAGGATTTCAACTTTTGAAGTACGTCAGTTTTCAAACTCCACGTATTTTAACTTATGCTATTTACCCTATTTTCTTTTCTGTATCCTATATAAGCATCACTACATCTCCCTTTCCCTCAACCTAAACATCACCAGTGAGTCAATGTTTCGTCTAACCAAGCGGTCTCCTTGTAATCGTCCTATCCGAACTCGTGCTTATCGATCCTTCCCTTGTCACGTTTTCGACCTCGACCTCCCTCTAGATTGCTTAGGCTTTAGTGCTCGTCAATGTCTGTGCCAACTCTAAGTTGTTAGTAGGCCCTTGGACCTTGTTATGTTGTTGTGGTGCACGTACCTAAGTTGTGTGTGCAGTTAAAGATATTTGTAATGGTTGAAATAAAATGATTGGTGAAACTATGTGTGTGTTAGGTGTGATAATAATAGGTGTACGTATGGTCAAGAGGGTAGGCCCATTATATGACCTATATACTAGTGCGTATGAGTATGTAGTCGTAGGTAGATATGTATTATGCTTAGACGTAAGCAGTTATGTTTTGATGCATGAGTATATAGGTGATATACATATGGTAGTAGGATTATAATTTTGATTGGTATTGCTTGCTTTTACGAGATGTTGTGTGCGTGCATACCGTGAGGTATACACGACTATTGCACATCTTAATTATGTATGTATAGATGTGTTAGTATAATAATTATAGGTAGTAGGCTATGGTGTGAATATATATGTTACATGTGTGTGACTATACGATGAATGAGTATGTATTAGGGAGTGTATTATAATTATACGTGTGCTGATGTCTGTATTATTATTATTATTGTGGTATATAGAGTGATTGAACTATGCGAGTATTACCTGACTAATATTAAGCGTGATTGATTCATGGTATGTATATGGTTGTATTGATAGACGTATAAATATTGGAGTGGTATTGGTATAGGTATGAATGCCGTGTTACGTATATAGAATATTCTGATATGTGTATTGAGTCTCACTCAAGCTTGAGTGGGTATACTCTAAGTATATTGATATGTAGGTCTGAAGCTTGAATATAGCGATGTTTGATGTATGTATAGTGATAGGAGTGTTTGAGCCTGGTTGTGTTACGCACATGATTATGGGTCGATATACCAGTATATAGTTATAGGTGTTGACCCTGTGGTATAGTTAATTACTAAGGTCTTGCTTGTGTGAACGTATGTGTACTAGCTAAACTAGGTGTGTAGATGTACTGGATATATGATGGTATGATTGGTGTATGTAAATGAAATGTTAGCGTGTATGGGTGTGCACCATGCCCGGGTAAGTATGTGCTTAGTTATAGGTATTGATGACTATGGTATATGTGTCGTGTCGTAAATACAGTTATAGGACCGTATGTGATGTGAATATATGGTGAACTATTTGCATGCATTTGAATGACTATATATTGTGAAACTATAGTGGTGGTGAATATACATATATATAGTGAAACTGGATTTAATTATGGTATGGTGTGACTACATGAGTTGATGTGTTGGATGTATACTAGGAAATATTAGGGAGTCGTATACCCATGTTCGTTTGCGCATAGGTAGTTACCTATACATAGGACAGTGATTGTATTTGCTAAGTGTGAGACCATACTTATATGAGTATCTGAAATATTGTTTTGTGATTAGGTAAGTAGTAGCTATATAAGGTATGTATGCTTATATATATGATTGAAATACGTGTATGAATTTGACTGATTATAATAGGTATAAGTGTATGACATACGTGAATATATATATATATATATATATAATATATATACACACATGTTGGTAGTGTTAATGTTTGACTACCTAGTGCAAATATAAGCACTTGTAATAACTATACCTAGTTTGAATTATAATGTGACTTGATTGGGATAGTTACTAAAACGACTAGATATGTTAGAAAGTCCGAGGACGGACTTTATTCTAAGGTGGGGAGGATGTAACGACCACTTTTCGTTGTACGTTGCCCGTGCACGTGCTTTCGACCGTGCACGTGTTTATTTCAGACTTGGTTTGTTTGTGAACACTTTGCTGTGATATGCCGTTGTGAACGTCTCTGAGAGTATTAAATAGTGGCACTAATTTGGAACGACGTTTCCCGGGTCGTTCTCCCACGATTTGATCCTATCTGAAGAGGCGTCACGATTTTCACTTTTGTCGCTAGACCTTTTATTTTTAATTTCATTTCTCGACGTCAAAATTGTGATCTGTCTTCTCTGTTCTCTTTCTCTCGTCGCCCCGCTCACCCCAGTATTTATTTCACAATTTTTGGACTTCGTTTGACCCACTTTCATTTTTTGCCAACCTATTAGTTGTTAACCCTAAGAATTATTTATACCCTGATCACTTGTGTATCCTAGCCCACACTTACCCTTGGCCGAACTCTAGTCACAAACCCAGTTCCGTGCGCGCACACACCCAGTCACAAGGCACTCCCTTCGTTGATTAAATAAATCTCATATAGGATGAACATTTGGTTAATGAAAATTGGTTACATGCGGTTAACATTTCAATTGATCATGGACCCAACTCATCGTATTTACCAAATTAATTTATTAAAACCCAGGCCCACTTGCTGCTGCCAAGCCCATGCTCTCATTTATTGAAAACCATATGGCAACATCCTATTCCCTACCCTAGCCTTCCCCTCACGTGACTAGGTCCTTACCCATTATTAAACCCTAGCCTATTTAAACCACCGGGAGCCTAGGTTTCCTTGGTCACGCAATTTTCACAGCAACAACACACAAAGACGCCGCCTCTCCCGTTCACTCTTGCACGAAACCAAAGCCCGGCGTCGCCGTGACTTCGTGTCTCCTCCCATCTACCTAGCCCTACACGAGAGCCCTCAACCCCGACCTTCCCTCCACGCCATCGCCGGACTACTCCCCGTCAGCCAGGCCCCCGCTCACGACCCTTGCTCCACCGGAAGGCTCAGCGCTGACGTTTTTGTGGCTGCGACAGCTGCTCCTTGCGGCTGTGAAGCCGCCCAGACGAACAGCAACGCCACCGGGCACTGTCGCAGCGACTACGCCCCTCCGACGCCCTCTCCGGCCCTCCCTGGCGCTTGGCGACCAGGCCACGGCGACTCCCGCCGTTGAACCCGCCGGTAGCACCTTCGGGCTCCCTCTCCAGGCCACGGCGGCTCCGCCCTAGCTCTCAGCAGCGCCCATGCGCAGTCCTCGTGCCTGTCACGTCGGTGGCGCCGCCCAGACGTGCGGCAGCATCGCCATGTGCCGTCTCGCAGGCAGCAGCGCCGCCTTGGACAATGACAGCAGCACCACGCATGGCATCGGCTTTCCTTCGTGTGGCATCGGCTTTCCTTCGCGGGGCAGTGGCGCACGATGTTCCCCTTCGTGTGGCAGCGATACACGACAGCCTCTTCACCTGCACGTGGATGTGATGATGGTGAAGGTCAGTATCTCATAGGACACTATATATCACCCCAAACAACTATGCCTTGTTCTTATAATTTTTAGAGGTTGTGTTAATGCATATAGGTTAGTATTATGTTAGTTAACAACTCACAGCATCCTCAATAAGCTTTGGAAAGATAGTTTTTATTATACACTATTAGTTAGGGTATCATGCTAGGTTATGTTCTTAATATCTATTATAGCACTATCACCTTGTAATATGAGTTAAATATGGACAAGTTATGATGCCCAGTTTGTGTTACACATGAGTAAATGTCACAGAAGTTTCACAGAGATTAAATAAGGAATTAGAAATTCTTGTATGAATTACATTTGACCCATGTTTTAAATGCGTCGATTGTCGATAAAGGATATTTACTGTAGTGCTAAGTCTGGGGTTCTACAGCTTTGTGAAACCCATGAGTTAGTACTTTGAACAGTAGCTTATGGTACCACTTTGGTTCTTAATAATAATGCTGTAAAACACATAAATTAGTTTATGATGTAAGCTAGTATACAACTCCTATTATAAATGTTAAGAGGCCATTAATATTCTGTAACCTTAACCGAATGCAATACTTCTGATATGTTGGTAGTATCACTACTAGCAGTATATTACTTAATGGTTAGTTTAATTACATGATACAAACACCATCCCTAGGTTAGAGAACTTAAAAATTGAATCCTTAGACGTCGTAGGAATTGTTTCACATTCTAATTTTGCCGAAGCAAACCTAATTTGGACTTTTGTTTAATCAAACAGAGAACCAGTCGTTCCATATCGTCCGCACTCCCCAGACGAACCCACGACGACCGATATCACCAAAAACAGGCAAGTGAAACTTGCCAACTCTTGTGTAGGGCCATGTTTTTAGGCCACTTCCTTGTTCCTAGCGTAAAAGAGACTAGTCAGTGAAATGATAGCTGGCTAGACGCCTACTTGATCTAGTTTGACAACGAAACTAGATCCGTCACCTAATTGATCTAGCTTGACGACGAAGCTAGATCCAACCCTTTAAACTTGTTGTTCATGCATACTAAACTGTCACGTTTACTTTCCTTACCTGTACGCACTTTTAACTGCCATGCATTGCATCTTACATGTCATCCAAATTGATTGTCGCATCGTAGCACACGCTACAAAATACTTGTACAATCCGTGTTTCCGTGTTACCGGCTAGGTGCACCCCTATGCCATACTTGTTAAAAACACTTCCTGGCTCGTGATCCAGAAGCGAGCATTCCAAGTTCGGGGGTAAGGCCCTGGCTCGACACACGTGGATGGGTAGGGATAAACAGTTACTTGAGCTTAGGAGTGGCCTGATCAGCCCTCTAGCCAAAAGACGGAATCTCTGTGCACGAGGTGCTTACTTTTCTTGTCTTGTACTTGTCTTGTGAATGATTCATGCAATACTTGTCATCCATGCCATGTTTAAATGCCATGCTCGTACTTTACTTTACTTTACTTTACCTGTTGCACTCATTACTTCAACTGCCATGTCATTGCATCATGCTAGAACTGCTAGGTTGCTTTACTTTTACCTACCTTCAGTTTCCTTGCACAAGTCTCTTGTAGACTTGCTGACATGTGCCCCTTGCTCTTTTGGGTGTCACATGTTAGACCCTGAGCCAGAGACCGTTGCTGAGTACGTGACGTTTTACTGACGCTGAGCCTGAGTCCATGTCTGCCCGGGAGGAGCTTTGTGGACACCGGTGACCTTTCTTTGAGTCCTTGCTGAGCTTTCTTTTGTTTTAGGTTTGTTGTTAGTTGCCGGTGCGTGGCACCTTTGTTTTGTACCTTGTACTTTTGTCGGCCATGTTTCGGCCTTTAGTCTCTTCTCTTTTAGCCTGGTGGCTTTTTCTGTGATGTTGAATTTATTATTATGGATATTCTGAGATGTTTCTTTTGTCTCTTTTCGATATCATTATCTTTATTTCGTTTCGTGTTGCAAGGACCTGCAGTTTAAATTTGATTGACGCTTATCGGACTTGCAGCTTTGTAGCTTCAAGTCTGAGCGGACCTTCTCACGCTTCGCCTCCACGTTTTTGGGAAGCGGGGCGTGACAGGATCTCCACACTCGGCCGAGTAGACTATCATCACTCGTCCGAGTGCACGCTGATTTCCTTCTGTGGTGCGTGTCCGGTCTGGTTGGCCGAGTGTGCTTCTTGCTCGATAGAGTGAGTGATTCACTCGGCCGAGTGAGATGCTGCAGATACCAAATCTTCATCATTTCGCCTCCTCGTCGCTCCTATGAAGTTCCTTCTTCTTCCACTCGTCTTCCATCGCCGAATAACCCTCAAAAGAGCCTTGGGCGACACTCCGGAGTGGGTGCAAATCCTCTTGGTCTCAAAATCACTCTGAATCGCTTCATATCTCCTGAAATACGACAAAAACAAGAAATCGTGAAAATCATCGCAATATTGTCGAATAATAGTGAAAAACGCGATATGAGCGATCAAAGTGGCATGCAAACATTCAGAAAAAGGGTGTAAAATATGGAGCGATCAAAATCCCCCAAGCTTACCTCTTACTCGTCCTCGAGGAAGATGAGTAAAAAGCGAATCCGACGGGCAAAATAATGGAAAAGAAGAAAAAATAAAAATAAAAATAAAAATAAAATAGAAAGCGAAGAAGGGGGGTGCTAGATCATTCTTCTCAGGACATGGGTTTTGCTTACTCATATAGCATACATCGAATATAAAACACACGTCGTATACTTTTATTTCGATATCATAGTATAATGACACATTCGAAATAGAAAACCCCAAAATATCAATATAGCATGAAATATGGAATCATTCTAGGATTAACATCGTCTGAAGCATCTAAAGCGGTATGCATAACCATAGATCACACATTTTTCAATTGAATGCTTTATATAAGGAGTATAAGAGATATCACACGATATGGAATAGTAAGAATAGAAAAGTATGGTTTTCATGAAACGAATGCTAAGCGTCGATATCTGGATTTTGTGAAACTTTAGCAATCTCATCGAGTATAGAAGATTACTTAGCCTAGGTTGTTATGCACCATCAAGGAGTCACTCTCACACACATCACTGGATCCTCTCCCCCAAGCTTATCCATAAGCGTGGTGGCATAAACAAATCAATATGTACATTCCCCATTTCTTTTGAAGCTCCAAAAAAATATAGAAACAAAAACAAAAGAGGGAAGAAAGAAAGAAAGAGTATGAGATGGGATCGTTATAAACTTCTTTTCTCTTTTCTTTTCTTTTTCTCAATTTTTCTCCTTTTTTTTCTTTTTTCTGAATAAACATATATACATAAGCGATCCCAAATCAAAAGAGAGAAGGATAAACATGTATATTTTTATTCTTTTTGATTTTGGGGATTTGAAGCATGAAAATTAATAGCGGGGAAATGCCGATAATAGACTTGCTAAGGGGTGGATTCACCAATGAATATTAAATAGAGAAATGATGTTCAAGATATGTGGAGAAAGAAATAAATGTATCGCTCGGTTCACTCTATAGGACGTGCACGACAACTTT
This sequence comes from Scilla litardierei, assembly GCA_030789695.1. NCBI lineage: Eukaryota > Viridiplantae > Streptophyta > Magnoliopsida > Asparagales > Asparagaceae > Scilla > Scilla litardierei. The sequence continues at coordinate 86,352,215 of CM061139.1, forward strand.
CAGCAGAGTAATATAATCTACTCAGTTTAATCTCAAAAAGTAAACTAGTCCAGATATATCACCCTAGTAAACATTCAATCAACCTGAAAGTGCAGCGTACAATTCATGCAATAAGAAGTGATATGAGAGAGGAAAGCAGTACTCCAAATATAAGCAATCAATGCGTGAAGCTTGGTGTGTTTTCTATGATAAGGATACATATGAATTATCAGACATCAGCTAATAACAGAATTTCATCCATATTCATACAGGAAAAGAGTGGGTTACTATTTCAAATGCAAAGCAGGGCATAACATATGATATCTGAAACAAAAGCCATGACGTGACAAAATAGCATGCACATAGAGATAAGCTAACACCACGTCATCATCATCACAGAAAAATCATCTCTAGCAAAAGATGAAAGAAATAATGATAAAAGAAAATAGATACTACTATGTACAATGCGGCACTCAAAGAAAATAAGAAAAACGTGATGCATGATAAAAAAACGAAAAAGTGAGTGAAAGTGGTGTAAAACAAAGAAAAGGTGGAGAAAATAAAAATAAAAAGGTGACGAAAAGCAAAAAGTGTGAGAACTCACTCTCCCAAGCTAAAGTGCACAGTGTCCTCAATGTGCAAAGTGTGGCACACCGAGAGACGTGAAATGGGTGGGGAGGGTGAGGATGCATGCATGATAAAAAAAGGAAAGAAAAAGAAAAAGAAAATAAGATGTGAATGAATGTGATGCATGCAAAGATCAAGATGGTGCAGATATAAGTGTCCCCAAAAAGTCTCTCCCTCACTACCAAAAAGGGACAAAAAAGATATGATCAGGAAGGCACCAAAGTAATACGAGGAGGGGGGGGGGGGGCAGAAAATCACCATGCCCAAGAACAAACAGGCAGCAAAACGACAAAAAATATCAGAGGCATTAAGAGTGTGCCTAAGCTGGTGGTGGCGCTGCACCAGCACCGTCATGTGGCGGAGGTGGTGGTGGAGGTGGTGGGCGTGGTGGCTGCTGGGAGGGTGTGGATGGTGGAGGCAGACGCGCCAGAATCTGATTCAGGCAAGCCTGAATACTGGGAAGGATGGCGACGCGGGTCTGCACGACGCTGACCGTGGCGGAGAGAGCCCTAAAGTCTCCTCGAAGTCCACTAACAGCCCCCTCAAGAGCACGAATGCTCTGAACTAGAGTGTCTGGGGGTGGTGGAGCAGAGGGACGCACAGGTCTAACAGGTGAGGTATGAGGCTGTCTCTGGTGGGCAGTGTAGGTGACGGGGCCAGCAGGAAAGTGTGGAAAGGGTGCTGTGCTCACTAAGGGATGCCCAGCCTCGGTATGAGGCCGGGACGCAGGCTGGGTCGAAGCAGCAGCAGCAGCAGTGGTGGAAGTTAAAATGGGCGATGAGGCAGCAGGAGAGGTAAGTGACACAGACGTGGGGACATAAGTCACAACACTCTCGGTAAAGACAGCGGCAGTGGGGTCAGACGGGCCAACGGCCGGGGTGGCCGTGGACAAAAGTGAGGACAGAACTGCCACTGCGGCGGTAAATGAGGTCTCACCGCTCTCTAAAATGGTGGTGGGACACTCGGGGCTCAGAGAGGTGATAGGCTCGATGGACATAGGCTCGGTGGTGGTGGTGGTGGTGGACTCAGCTAAGGTGCTCCCGACACTGACAGACGTGTGGACAGAGGTGTCGGGAGGTGCAGACAGTGCAAGTGCAGGCTGAGGGATCACGGGGTCAACAGGTGGTGCAGGGGGTGCCTGCTTAGCATCCTCAGGCTCAAGCACGTAGGTAGCGGGGATGAGAAGATCCATCGCTGGAATCCAGTCCCCGTGAGGCGGTCCAATGTGTGTCCGAGCGGGGCTCGGAAGAACCATGTAGTCAGCACTAAAGGGACCGTGCAACCACACCCAGTGCTGGCGACCGTGGGGATGAATCATCTTCATCCGGACCATAACATCTATGGAAAGTGCGGCGGGGCCCGAAGGTCGACGCAAGTCGTCAGGTAGGTCCACGCCGGTCATAAGGGCCAGAAGTGTGATCAGACCGTCGCAACAGATAGGTGAGCGAGTGCTCACCGAAATGATGATGCGGTCCAAAAACTAACTAGCAATGTCGATCTCGACGGCGGGGACCAAGTCGTCGCTACCCCTATCTAGAACCCTAGGGCAAGTCATCGCGTATTGCATGTAGAGCTCTGGCATAGACATGGTCCCGGGCTCGTACCTCGCTAGGAAAGTAGTCGCCATGAGGCGCTGTGCAATGCGGAAGCAGGGGTTCAGGATAGCTGAGGCCTTGGCCCTACTAAGGTCAAAGGCAAGTGGGGATCCCGTGATCCGTGTCCAGAAGGTGGAGGTGTCGAACGACGGGGGTGGGATGTGAGTGGGAGCGTAGGCTCGGTCAGGGTCAGTGACAGCGGGCCACTGGAAGAACGCTCTAAGCATGTCGAGAGTGACCTCACACTCTCGATCCATCAGACTGAAGGAGCATCCTCCAGGGGTTTGGTCAATAGAACTGAGGACCTCTAGTGTCGGACGGATGTAGGTATCCACCGACACCGATAAAAAATCACGCCATCCCACGTTGTCGTACAATGTGAGAAGCCCCTCGAGTACCCCTAGGCGGTCTAGGTCAGCTAGGTGTGCAAACCTAGAGGGTACTATCGAGCGATGGCAGATACGCTCGAACCTGGCGCGGTGTGCGTCATTTCGAAACGTGATCCCCATCGGCCCGATGGTGGGAGCGGGTGGAGGGACATGATCAGTAGGGATAGGCTGTGTAGGTGGCGGTGGCGGTGGCAGGCTAGGTGGAGTGGAGCCATCCCTAGTGGAAGAGGGACTGGGATCATCGGTCCTTTTCCGCTTCGAAGAGGCTCCCCGTGTACGTGGCCTAGTGCGCGACGGCATGTGTGCCGCGAGACGTGTCCCAACCAAATAAATACAGCGACGTGCTAAATGATGGAACGAGTGTAACTGAACACGCCGCGAGAGCAATAAGAAGTGTGTGCGAAGAGCCGCCTCCGCCGCGAAGCTCAATGCACGTCCAAAAGCTCCCCAAAGCTCCCCCAAGCTAGCCTGCAAATCAAACGATCAAATCAGCGAATAATATTCAATATGTATGGGGGAGATGGGGGATAATAGATAGATATGAAAATTAATTTCAAAATCAGGCTAAGACACATGTGGATTGGAGAAAAAGGCAAAAAATTGGATTTGGGGCAAAACCGAGGGATTACGGCGAAATGGCGGCCGCGCCGGCGATGACCGGCAGTGAGGTGCTCGGCCGGTCGGCTACGGGTCGATCACCGGCGGGTGGTGGCTGGCTCGGGCGAGGAAGAGTCGAATCGGGCGACGGGAGGCGAAGCGACTATGGCTCGGGCGATAATTTGGGATTTTTTTCCTTTCGATTTTCGCACAGCCCGCAGCCGCTATATATAGGAATTGTTACGACTCGGCCGAGTGATGATATCACTCGGCCTAGTGGCGTAAACGAAAAAGTTTGAAAATTTTCCTCGCCACTTACGACTCGGCCGAGTGGCTTTGCTTCACTCGGCCGAAGGGAGAAACTCCACTCGGCCGAGTGGCTCTGCCACTCAGCAATTTTTAAGCTAGGAGGGTATCTGTCTCACTCGGCCGAGTGACAAGTCACTCGGCCGAGTGACAAGTCACTCGCCCGAGTGGCAATTAAAAATAAAACTTACAGAAATTGACAGAGAGTTGGTCTACAGAAACTTCCCTGATTGGTGCTCCACTCGACCGAGTGGAGTCTTTGCTCGACCGAGTGGCATAAGCGACTCGGCCGAGTGATGTGCTGTTTTCTGCATCGGCTCTCTGTTTTTGCTATAGTCTCTGTTTTTCTTCCTCCAGTCTATTTCTTCCTCCTCCTAAGACCTGAGCGCATTCCTGGAGTGCTCTCCCTTGCCTCGATCATCCTCCATATGATTGATCTCCCTTTCTCCTTCTCCTGTCATGAAAAATAGGAACCGTTGTCATGATTTTCATGGACATAAGACTCTAAAAAATAATAAAAGTCTAAACCAAAAATGAAAATCAAATAAAACTAAAAATAATGCAAAAACCGTCGGGTTGCCTCCCGACAAGCGCTCGTTTACGGTCATGAGCTCGACCCCTTTAGATATTTGTTTAGCTCGCGATATTAGGCGCATACGAGATGCGCCCGTCGAACTTGTCGGGAAGGCCGCTTGGATTTGGGTCATGATGATCATCGGTCTTCCTCGATGCCCCCTCATCATGGATAATGTTAGGGGATAAGTCCCCCAAGCTAGAGCTTGTTCCTATCTTCTTCTTGGCCGGTGACACCGATCTTCCATTCGGTGGAGCTTTCTTCGGATTCTTGGCCTTTGAGAGATTGCAAAGCTCTCGTATTCTTGCAACATCAGCGTCGCCTTCATCACCATCCGTGGAGCTATCTGGAGGGTCCTCCAACTTCTCTTCTTCACCCGAATCTTGGCCTTCTTCGAAGCCATCGTCATGGAGAGCACCAATAGAGTGGGGGATTGCTTCTTCAATCACTTCATCGAGGAGATCCACATAGTCTAAATCCTCGTGATAGGGCATATGTTTCATGGCCTTGTGTATGTGAAGCTCGACTTCTATATTCCCGACATTCAAGGATAGATTTCCTTCACGCACGTCGACAATAACACCGGCGGTTGCGAGGAACGGGCGTCCAAGTATGAGTGAAGTGTCGCCCTCTTCCTTGATGTCCATTATGACAAAATCACAAGGCAAGCATATCCCTCCCGAAACTTGGAGTGGAATGTTATCTGCGATCCCTACAGGCCTAGTAACCCGACCGTCCGCAAGTTGAATTCTCATGTCGGTCGGCTTCAATTCGGTGCCCGTGTTCAATTTCCGGAACATACTAAGGGGCATAAGGCTCACACTCGCGCCCAAGTCAACTAGAGCTTTTTGCAAAGGGATGCCTCCTATTATGCAAGGGATGCGGAAACTCCCGGGATCCTTTAATTTCGTCGGCTCCTTCTCCTTCCAGGTAAACCAAGTTCCTTGTTCTGCAAGCATGATTTTTTCCTTCCTTTTCTTTCCCGAAATCAAGTCATTCAAGAACTTTGCGTAAGACGGGATCTCAACAATTGCATCTAAGAAAGGAATATTGAGGCTTACTCCCCTCAAGTATTCTAGGAACTTGGCGAGCCTGTTCTCTATCTTGGCTCTAGCTAGCCGTTGTGGAAACGGCACCGGTGGCATGTAGCGGCACTCATAAAGTGGCTCCACCACTTTAGAATTTCCTTCTCCAATCGGCTCCTTTTGGCTCTCCTCTTCAATTGTCGGTTCTTTTTCTTCCAAAATTTCCACCACGGGTTGCTTGCTTTGGGTCATAGCGGGAGTGGTATCCTTCCCGCCCCTTGTTGTAACCGCAACCACCGCATTGATGTGCCCAGTGTTGCTCCGTGGATTGGGCTCGGGTTGAGCCGGTAATTGTTGGGAGTTCTTGTTGAGCAACGCAAGTTGCTCTCCAAGTTGAGCGACAACGGTACTTAAGGAATCTTGTCCTGCCATCAACTTAGCATTTATCTTTCTCTGCTCCACCATAAATTCCTCCACCCTAGCTTCGTGGTCCGATCGTGGTTGAGCTTGAGGTGGGTTGGGAGCTCTCCAACCTTGGTTGTACCCGGGGGGTCTATATGGTCCCGCTTGTTGCCTTGGCGGGTAATTTTGTTGTGGTGGACCCCTCGGTTGATACGGAGGTTGTGGTAGTGGAGGCCGAGCTTGAGGAAATTGTTGTGGCCGGGGGGGGGGGGGGGGGGTCAAAGCACCATCATTGTTTGCATATGAAAAGCTCGGATGGTTGGTTTCTAGCGGCCGGGTTGGCCCAATATCCGGAGTTCCCCGCAACATATTGTACTTTCTCCAAGGCTCCCTCTCCATTGTCCCCTCCTACATACATGGCTTTGGATTGGTCTTGCCAATCGCTCATAATGCTTATAGGTGTAGACGTAGAGGGTGCTCCATGTGGCTCGGTGATATATTTCTCCAATCTCTCCACTACCTTGTGGAGAGAGTCAAATTTGCTTGAAAGCTCCGATACGGCCTTGGCCTCATATATACTAGTGGGCTTCAAGGAGGAAGAAGAATGACCTCTCTCGTCGCCCCATTGTTGGTTATTAGAGGCCATCTCCTCTAATAAGGCAGTAGCTTCATCCGTGGTCTTTGATAGTATGGCTCCATTGGCGGTTGCGTCAATAATTTGCTTCGTGCCCGGTTAGAGTCCATTGTAGAAACTGTGAACAAGCTCCCAATCTTCTATACTGTGATGGGGGCATTGATGTTGTAAATCCTTGAAGCGCTCCCATGCTTCATAGAGGGTCTCCTACGGTCCTTGCTTAAAGGACATGAGAGCACTCTGTATCTTCACCGTCTTGGAAGGCGGGTAGAATTTGTCAACGAAGGCGCTCGCCAACTCATCCCAATTGGTGAATGTCCCTTCCGCCTGCGTCCTCAACCAATATAAAGCTTTATCCTTGAGTGTGAAAGGGAAGAGTCGCAGTCGGATTGCATCAACGGAAACGCCCGGCATTTGGAAGGTGGCACACTTGGACAAGAAAAGCTGGATGTGATAATGCGGATTCTCATGGGAGTTCCTATGAAACGGGTCTTGTTGCATCAATACAACCAATCCCGACTTTAGCTTAAAATTCTTGTCCGCCGCTAGTTCTGGCATGACGATGAATGATGTGGCGGAAGAAGTCTTAGGCCGAAGCCTATCTCTAATGGATATGATCCTCGCCATACGTGCGGCTAGCTCCTCCGGTGTCTCCGCACGGTTCATACAATTGTCCTCCGTAGCGTGTCTTCTCTCGACTCTGATCCTTCTCACGGTACGCTCGATCTCTGGATCAAATAATATTTCCCCGGGGTTCGCCCTAGATCTCGTGTACATGCAAAGGAAAACAGAGTTTCAAAGGAAACGTTAGCACGAATAAGGGGTAAAAAGATAAAAGTAATAAAAGAAAAAGAAAACACTAAGTAGAGAGAATAAAACATTGTCGCCTACCCGCCAACGGTGCCAAAAACTTGATCGCGCCCCGGTATGCACACGCACCCGGGACAAGCGACTCGTATTCTTACCGCAAGCGCACGGTGTAGTGGCGAGCGGGTATTGAACTCAGGGACGAACAATGACAGTGTCTCCTTCTAAACACCAATCTATCGAAATGGTCAAGAATGATTTGGGGTAAAATTGTCACAATCGTTTGAATGTCGATAGAAATATTAATAAAATAAAGCGCCTAGGGATAGGAAATCCCCGCTACGGACCATATCTCATCATTGTGATTCGTAGGTTATATCATTGCTAGACTTGAATTTTAGGTGAACTAGTCGCAACTAAATGTAGAACCAAGCTCACGCTCTCGCGCTATTGCCGGTCTATAGCGAACCTAGGGTAGGGCCCAATCTCTTGCAAACCCTAACCTAAGCCGCTAGCGTGAAGAATGACATCATCGTTCAACCGTATCTCGAGCCCACTCTCGTGCAAACTCGAGCTACGATCTAGGTTGAGATAGTTCCTACCCGTCCAATTTCTTGCAAACGGATATTGGTATAGAAACACGATTAAAAATCCTAGCTTTGACCCAATCTCTTGCAAGCCAACCCTAGAGAAGTCCAATTGTAAATCTAAATCGAATTTCTAGGTCTTCCTATCAATTGGTAGCCAATCTCTTGCAAATCCCGATCGATATGAATCCCTAGCCATTCGTAAGTAATCAATCCCAACCTAACCCTAATCAATTCTAGCAAGAATTTCACCAATTCATCACAATTTAGAAATAGGGTTCATAGGGTTCATCCCTATGCCTTAGGACGATAAAACTACTCACTAATCAGCATGCAATTTATAAGAAATTCAATAGCAAATTCAGCACAACTCATTGCAATAGAGAAATTATCAACAAAAATAGAGTTTTTGATAAGAAAAGAGACAAACCAATGAGAACCCAATAGCATCCAACAAAAATAGCCTTTCAATCTCCAAGAGAAAAGCTAAATCTAATGATCTAAAAATCTCTCTAAAAAGGCTGCAAAAAGTATCAAAAAGTTCTCCTAAATTAGGGCAAAAACTGGGTTTAAATATCACTCAAAATTGCCCAAAAAATCGTGACAAAAATGCCCCTGCGCAGCCCAGAAATCGCAGTTTATGCAGCAGGCAGGGCAGCTCACTCGGCCGAGTGACAAATGTCACTCGGCCGAGTGACAAACCCTATACATTTACAGTAAGTTGGGACTTTTCGGGGGTCTGTCTTCGGAAGTGACTCGGCCGAGTGGCTTTACTCACTCGGCCGATGGGCATTTCTTGCTCGGCCGAGTCGGAACCGTCAAAAGCTTGTAAATTTCCAGTAAGTCGGCCTCTTTTGATGTGGATTTTCCCATGCCACTCGGGCGAGTGGATCTCCATACTCGGCCGAGTAGACTATCGTCACTTGGCCGAGTGCATGCTGATTTCCTTCTGTGGTGCGTGTCCGGTCTGGTCGGCCGAGTGTGCTTCTTGCTCGGCCGAGTGAGTGATTCACTCGGTCGAGTGAGATGCCGAAGATGCCCAATCTTCATCATTTCGCCTTCTCGTCGCTCCTATGAAGTTCCTTCTTCTTCCACTCGTCTTTCATCGCCGAATAACCCTCAAAAGAGCCTTGGGCGACACTCCGGAGTGGGTGCAAATCCTCTTGATCTCAAAATCACTCCGAATCGCTTCATATCTCCTGAAATACGACAAAAACAAGAAATCGTGAAAAGCAGCGCAATATTGTCGAATAATAGTGAAAAACACGATATGAGCGATCAAAGTGGCATGCAAACATGCAGAAAAAGGGTGTAAAATATAGAGCGATCAAAATCCCCCAAGCTTACATCTTACTCGTCCTCGAGAAGATGAGTAAAAAGCAAACCCGACGGGCAAAATAATGGAAAAGAAGAAAAAATAAAAATAAAAATAAAAATAAAATAGAAAGCGAAGAAGGGGGTGCTAGATCATTCTTCTCAGGACGTGGGTTTTGCTTACTCATATAGCATACATCGAATATAAAACACACGTCACAAACTTTTATTTCGATATCATAGTATAATGACGCATTTGAAATAGAAACCCCAAAATATCAATATAGCATGAAATATGGAATCATTCTAGGATTAACATCGTCTGAAGCATCTAAAGCGGTATGCATAACCATAGATCACACACTTTTCAATTGAATGCTTTACATAAGGAATATAAGAGATATCACACGATATGGAATAGTAAGAATAGAAAAGTATGGTTTTCATGAAACAAATGCTAAGCGTCAATTTCTGGATTTTGTGAAACTTTAGCAATCTCACCGAGTATAGAAGATTACTTAGCCTAGGTTGTTATGCACCGTCAAGTAGTCACTCTCTCACACATCACTGGATCCTCTCCCCCAAGCCTATCCATAAGCGTGGTGGCATAAACAAATCAATATGTACATTCCCCATTTCTTTTGAAGCTCCAAAAAAATATAGAAACAAAAACAAAAGAGGGAAGAAAGAGGGAAAGAGTATGAGATGAGATCGTTATAAACTTCTTTTCTCTTTTCTTTTCTTTTTCTCAATTTTCTCCCTTTTTTTTCTTTTTTTTTGAATAAACATATATACATAAGCGATCCCAAATCAAAAGAGAGAAGGATATACAGGTATATTTTTTTCTTTTTGATTTTGGGGATTTGGAGCATGAAAATTAATAGTGGGGGAAATGCCGATAATAGACTTGCTAAGAGGAGGATTCACCAATGAATATTAAATAGAGAAATGATGCTCAAGATATGTGGAGAATGAAATAAATGTATCTCTCGGTTCACTCTATAGGACGTGCACGACAACTTTCAGCAGAGTAATATAATCTACTCAGTTTAATCTCAAAAAGTAAACTAGTCCAGATATATCACCCTAGCAAACATTCAATCAACCTGAAAGTGAAGCGTACAATTCATGAAATAAGAAGTGATATGAGAGAGGAAAGCAGTACTCCAAATATAAGCTGTCACGCCCCGCTCCCCAAAAAACGTGGAGGCGAAGCGTGAGAAGGTCCGCTCAGACTTGAAGCTACAAAGCTACCAGTCCGATAAGCGTCGATCAACTGTAAATAGCAGGTCCTTGCAACACGAAACACAACAAAGATAATAATAAAGAAATGAGACAAAAGAGAAATCTCAGAATATCCATAATAATAAATTTCAATATCGCAGAAAAGCCACCAGGCTAAAAGAAAAGAGTCTAAAAGAGGCCCCAGCATGGCCAACAAAAGTACAAAGTACGAAAACAAAGTAATGGTGCTACTCACCGACAACTAGCAGCAACCTAAAGCAAAAGCAACTCCAAATCAGTCTCTAAGACTGGTCTCTGGTGTCCACCAACTCCTCGTCAAAAGTAGGCTCTGGCTCAGCGTCAGCAAACACAACGTCCTCAGCTACGGTCTCTGGCTCAGGGTCTAACATGTGACACCCAAAAGTGCAAGGGGCACATGTCAGCAAGTTTACAAGAGACTTGTGCAAGGAAACTGAAAGTGAAGGTAAGCAACCTAGCAGTTCTAGCATGAATGCAATGACATGGCAGTTAAAGTATGAGTGCAACAAGTAAAGTAAAGTAAAGTAAAGTAAAGTACGAGCATGGCATGGATGTCAAGTTTTACAAGTAACACTCACTAGTACAAGACAAGTAAAGTAAGCACGTCGTGCACAGAGATTACGCCTTTTGGCTAGAGTGGCTGCGCGGGCCAACTCCTAAGCTCAAGTGATCGTTTCTCCCTACCCCTCCATGTGTATATGGACTGGCGTCCATCTTCGGGATCACGAGCCAAGAAGTGTTTTATCATGATGGCATAGAGGTGCACCTAGCCGGACGAGGAAGTACAAGTATAAGTATTGTAGCGTGTGCTACGGATGCAACAATTAACTTGGATGACATGTAAAATGCAATGCATGGCAGTTAAAAGTGCGTACAGATAAGGAATTAAACGTGACAGATATCAATGCATGCATGACATGGCAGGGTGACGGATCTAGCTTCGTTGTCAAGCTAGATCCTAAAAGTGCGTCTAGGCAGCTATCATTTCACTGTCTAGTCTCTTTTACGCTAAAAACAAAGAAGTGGCCTAAAAACATGGCCCTACACAAGAGTTGGCAAGTTTCACTTGCCTGCAAGTACAACGTCTGAGCACACCGACCAACGAGTCCAAAGTCATAATTATCCTACGTGCACAAGTCCACCGGCCTAAAGTCCATATTATTAATCTTGATTAGTGAATTCTAAAACATTTAAAATACTTTAAAAACTTTGATTTTAGTCTTGATTAACATGCAATGGGTTGGGGGTCCTAGGGATGCAAAGTGTTACCTCAACACGACGCGAAAGCTACACTGGCGTCCGGTAGCGACGCCAGGGGTTGGAATAAGAGAACGCGCTCCAAGTCCAGATTCCAATATAGATTCCTCGCTGGAAATTTCAGAGCAGCAACCGGAGCAACGAATCCAGATTCCAAAGCTAGCACGTGCGACGACGGGCTACGATGTATCGCAACGTCGTACACGGCAAATCGTCGGAGAGAAAGCACCTAGGTGGGGCCCACAGTAGTCCTAGGGACCAATTGGGGACCCACAATACCTCTGGAGAACTTGGGGGGCCCACGGTGGCAAGCGGTGCGACGGGTGCGGGGTTATGACGAATGGCTCTCGGTCGGACACAGTCGGTGCGGGGAGTTCCGTCGGTCGGGCACTTAGGGTGCGAGGGATGCAGCGCAGTGGGGTTGCAACGGTGCCGGCGGATGCTTGGTGCGGGGTCTTGCTTCGGTCAGAGCGGGCGGATGCGGAAGGAAAGGTCGGTCGGGTGCTGCAGACAAGCGTTGCAACGTTTGCAACGTTGCAACGGAGCGGGCTTCGATCGGTGCAGGCGGGGGCTTCGGTCAGGCACGGTGCGGAGCGGGCGACAGGAGCGGGGCTTGGTACGGTGCGGAGCGGGGCGTGTGGAGCGGGCCAAGCTCTTGGTCAGACCGAGAGCTCCTCTCGGTCGGAGCGTGAGAACGGAGCGGGCGATTGCAGCGGGGTGCGGAGTGGGCGTGAGCGGGGGCGGCTGTCGGTCGGTGCGGGGGTTTTGGGGTGATTCCTTCGGTCAGTGCGGGGCTTGGTGTAGCAACGTTGCGACGATTCGTTGCAAGCGTGAATTTGGGTTTTGGAAGAGGCTAGGGTTAATTTCTTGCGAAAATAGGTCTTCCTAAAGGTTGTTTATATAGTGTAGAGGGGTTGACTTGGTCTAGGGCTAATCCTAATGGGATTAGGAGTTTAAAATAATTTAAAATTCGAATCTCACCCTCTCCAACTCGCACAAGGCTTGGGTGCGGCCCAAATGAGCTGAGATTTGGCTCAAAAATATTTTGAAGTATTTAAAACGTAATAAAATTTTTTTTGGCCGAAAATAATTTAAAACGTAGCTATAAAAATATTTTAAACCTTGCTAAAAATATAAAAGTGGTCAAATAAACTCCAAAAATTATAAAATAAATATCGGGGTGATCGTGATGACGAAAGAAAGCTAACTAAGAAGACGGATCTCAATTTCAACGTCGGACGACGAAACTAAAAATAGAAACGTCTCCCGTCAAAAGGGAAAATCACAACGTCTCTTCGAATAAGATCAAATCATGGGAAAACGACTCGAGAAATGTTGTTTCAAATTAGTGCCATAATTTACTACTCTCAGAGACGTTCACAACGGCATATCACATCAAAGTGCTCACAGACAAACAAAGTCTAAAATAAACACGTGCACGGTCAAAAGCACGTGCACGAACAAGGTACAACGAAAACAGACCGTTACATCCTCCCCACCTTAGAAATGATTCCGTCCTCGGGATCAACATCAAGCACTGCTCGGGAAAAGGTGCGGGAAGCGCTCTCTCATCTCATCCTCACACTCCCAGGTGGACTCACCAGGGGAACCGTGACGCCACTGCACTCGAACCAAGTCGACGGTCTTATTCCTCAGTTGCTTTTGTCGACGATCCAGAATCTCAACTTGCTGCTGATCATAAGACAGATCCAGACGAACCGTAATCTCCGAGAAATCCACAGCATGGGACGGATCACTAACGTATCGACGTAACTGGGATACGTGAAATACGTCGTGAACTCCCTCGAGCAACGGTGGCAGCGCCAAGCGATAAGCCACAGCTCCAACTCTCTCCAGGACATCAAACGGCCCAATGTACCTCGGACTAGGACTAAGATTGATTAAGCTGATATTTTGCATCGTAACAGAAAAGTATATGGCGAGTGGGCATTGTGATAAGTTTGATGCATATCCTTCTTCATCAAGTTGCTTATTGTTCAAATGAATGTTCCTTGATGTCTTTGCAGCATTACTTGAAGTAGCAAGGAAAACAAATATCAATGACATTAAACCGAATAGGAACTGGATTTTCATCTGGAAGGTGGGATATGAAGTTTTTTGTTGATACTTTCATTATTACTTTTACACTCCTATTACATATGTCTTATCCAAATATTATGAAAAACCACATGTACATACGCTAATATTTAGTGTCAATGAAAACACATAATGTTATTTTATCAATATATTTTTTATACTTAGAAAGCCTAGGAAATTGTCTGCTACATGCATTTTTGTTGTTTAATTGTAGTCGCAGCCAAAAAAATAAACAAAAGAAAAAATTTAATTCTCGATGTACATTCTGTTTTATGTGTGCTTCTGCATGTGCGTAAAATTTGTTAGATTGCTTGTGGTTATAATTATGTGACTCAAGCATGCTTAAATCCTTTAGGACTAAGAGCAGACAACAGCTTTTATCGTGTTTGCTGAACCAATGTTTGCTCCTTGAGATAATCACTGCACTAATCAGGTGTTATTTATGGTATCTGGAGAGCAAATGAGTTGTAATCTAAATACTACTTCACAATAAACAAGATGGATCCTATGCAAATATATTACCCACTGCCTTTTCAACAAAGGAAAATAAACCTTATAGAAAACAGAAGATGCCCACTCATGATTATTTCCATGCTTAAGCATCCATGAGAATCTTGAGAGAGTTCTCAGGTTGTTGTCAGCTCTGAGCCATGATGAGGTTCAGAAAGTATTTCAAGTGTTTGACCACACAAACATGCATGAAAAGGTAGAACCCTACCTTAACATTGGCAATTGGCAACAGACGACAACTTTCACTACAAAAGGCACATGCCTACTACACACTGACAGGTTAGCACGGGGTGTAATTTGAACTCTATATGGGCCTGAGAGGATACATCATAACACTCAGCTCTTGCACCAGTCACACACAACTCAATGTTTGGAGGCAATATGTTCTTAACAGTTTCACATACAAAATTTATCGCGTTTGCGCCGAATTTGCGCTAATTTTTTCTTAACTTTTGACTTCTCCATGAATAACACTACATCATATCACAAATTTGTTTTATGATCCTAAAATGGCCAATGCTAAGAAAATAACTTTGTTTGTCTCTGCGTACATTATCAAATAGTAATATGCAGAAGCATTATGCATAATTTATTTGGAAAAAAATTGATTGTATACCACAAATGCAGGGAAAATAAACAATAATGCCTACAAAAATAGAATACATATACCCAAATCTTTATCAAAATACTTACTTTTCCTTGCATTCCATAATATTACATCATACATCACACCTTCCCAATACATCTGAAACCCAACCGCACACACAAGCATAATAAAAAGACTTTTAAAAAAAGAGAACCAACACTAACTAAAACAACGCTTAAACACAAAAAGGCAAGCTGAAGCAGCTTGTTAATATCATAAGCCATCTATTGCCTTGGATCCTCCTTGTGACCTAGATGTCCTTTGGCATGATCGTCAACCTCTTTGCATGAATCAAGCATAGATTGGTGTCCACGAACTGACCAACTAAGTAGGGTTTCCACCGTCTTCTAGAGGGCAGCCACCGATGATGACGGGAACCGGAGAGCAATATACCTACAGTTTTAAAATCTGTCAGTTATCTCATAGTTACCATATAGTTCATTATATATATACAATACTTGAATCAAGTTAAAAACAAAATGAAAGTATACACATATAGCATCAAATGCAAATGCAGTAGCAATCTATTTACTTAGCTGAAAACAAATCTTTATTAAAAAAACCTATTCAATACTCACATGAATGAGAGCTCGGTTCACAATATCACAATCCATTTAGTAAAATTATCTAAGCTCAAAGGAAAAGAGCATTTAGCGCCACAAAGTCGAAAAAGATAAAATCCCACATTGAAAAATCTATTCTTTTACCAAAAGAACCTAAAATTCGAAAACAAAACAGACTGAGATGAATAGTCTAAAAAATTTACTTTGCCAATAGACTGGACGATGATATACACATAGAACTCCTTATACAGTATACCTGAAGTGCAGTCGTCCTTCTTATCAAAACAACAACCTAGGAAGTTTACAAAATACAATTGTCAGTCCTTTCATATAATAGCTAAAACAATGACATCAATGGATAAGTACAGTATGTAACAGTGCCATGAGAGAACAAATATGTAAATGGGGAAGGCCGCCCATAGTCCAACGCATACAAATCTCAAGTTATCCTTGTTGGGGTTTTGGCGGACCCTCAGAGCTTGGATATGTGTCCGTCCTAAGTCGAACGGACCACAGGGGTAAGAGCAGCGAAAAATCAAAACTAAGCTAGCTAAACAATTTAGCTAGGCTCTGAGAGAGCCAGAACCTAGCCCGATCTATGCCAACTTGGGGTGGATCTGACCACCCCAAGAGGGATCTATTCAATAGCGAAAAAATTAAATCTACACTAAAAATTGCTTAACCACATACCCGAAATCTCGACCCTGGGGCGGGCAAGATGTACCGTACCGTCTTCTGATGCTCCTCATAGCCGAACCGCCTTGACTCGATCCACCCGAGCCGCCTTGCTCCCTCGAACCTATCTTCTTGAGTTGACTCCCGCCTCCAAGCCGATCACATGCGGTAGAAAGTTTCACTTGAGTAGACCCGCATCTTAGACGTCTGGATCCGAATCCAAATCCCCTTCGTAGTCTTGCTAGGACTAGTCAGGAGAATATGAAGAAGAGAGAGAGGAAGAATAGTTTAGTCGTAGATCGAGCTTGCTCTAAAATCTGGAGCTACTCGATCGAGGACTTGGTACGTTTTTCAACGAAGAGAATGCACCCCTATTTATATAGGGAGTCGGCACTCCTACTTTCGTTGTGAGCAATGTGGGACTAAAACAAATATAGGAGAAATTAATTTAGCTAATTAAGCTTTAATTGAAGTTTTAGTAAGCATTTCATAAATGCCAACTTTAATGAATTAATTATCCTTACCCATTAAACTTTAGCCACCAAACAAGCTATCAATTCAAAGGGCTTCGAATGGTGAACGCGTAGGAACCAATGGCGACGAATTTCGACTTCGTTTGACCCCTCAAATAATTGCCCAAATATGGGCAAAAAATCAATTTGCGTAGCCGTCATTTGGGGTTTCAAAAAACCCTACAATAAATTAAGTTGCGGGCGCGCCTGCTAGGCTTAGCAGGCTCGCCCGCCCAAGGCAAGGGGGCGGGCCGCCATCCCGCTGGGCAGCGGGCCGTGCCCGCTGCAACCAGCGGGCCATGCCCGCTGTCGCAGCGGGCCGTGCCCACTCGGTAGTGGGCACGCGCCCGTTTTCCCTTGCATATGGGCCTGTTACCCCAGTGGGTCTAACCCACTTTGCCTTGGACTATTTTCGCGTTTTTGGGCTCGTTTAAGCTCCGATTTGGACGCGGTTTGAACCTGTGTTTAGACCGAGACGATCCCATCACCCAGGTAATCCTTTTCAATGTATTTATTCCTACAAATATTGTCGTAACCAATTTACGACACGTTTAATCTTTGTTCACATCGAACGCAACATTGTCCCTACTGTATCTACGACTTATTTTCACAACTAGCTTTGTGAATATCAACTATTCAATTTCATCAAATGAATCTCTCTGAATTAATCTTCCAATTACTAAGACACGAACGCTACTCGGTGTGAGACCCTACAGCCCGACCTTACTATAGGTTGGGGCTCGAAACCCCTAGACGACGGTCATCTCGAGCAGTAGTTGTCGTCCCTGTTTCAAAATCATCATAACGTGATCGACCTATTGACCAAAGCATCGTTGGGTTTACTTTGGCTGTGCCAGTGATGAATACCGTTAGCTATAGGCCCTTCGTCGAGACCGTGTCCATGTTGGCCTAGGGTATGGTTTACTATCAACCCTATTAGACAACATTGGTCAGTATACGGCGGTCTTTGTTGTATTCACGTTGTACTTCTTACAACGTACCCCGGTCGAGGATTAACATAAAGATCGTACTGAGCATGTGACACTAACTTCCCTTTAACAGAAGTGACGAATTCCATCTTAGTCATCTACTCGCCTCGAGAGCTTCGGGTGCAACTCAACCTAAGATCTTTCAGCATGCCTAGCCTCGAAGCTAGATCATAGGTCTAAGCTACACTGTTCACTCACAGGTTCGTACAAATGACTTCAGGTCTTAAGGACTAACTTACCTGTCATCACCCTAGAGTTATTATAGACAGTTTAGTTAAAGTTACCCATTTAATAACTCTAAGTTGGTCGTTCAGTGAACTCATTCTCTAATGAGCACCTGTGTCTCATCTCCGACTTCACCAAGTCGAATGACTATGATATCATCATTAGCCTAAGGTAAGACTAAGACACAGTGGTTTATCCGATGTGTCGATATCCAGTTCTCGACACATCTATGACCACGAACCGTTTAAGACTTAAGTTTCTGTTCAGTCGCTTACTACTCATAATCGAGATCTTATCTAGATACGTAAGGACCTAACTATAAGTCTATGGACATTATCTAAGTATATATATATATATTCAAACGATTTCATACTTAGGATAATGGACACCATATATCTTATGAATAAGACGTACACTTAGGATAAATTTCCTTATGGGCATATATCCTCCTACATCTCCCACTTGCACTTAGGCTATTTATCTTGGTATCTCATACCGTTATAGCATATCAATCATTTTGACATTTATATGAAAAACCTAAGAGTGGATTTACTAACGGGTATCTATAATGCATTTTAATGGATTATTTATTACATCTCTTGATCACACAAGGTTGATCCTTTGAAAAATGATTTGGATCATTTTTTCCTTTCTTTGTATTGCGAACAATTAACTCATACAATCTTGATGTAGGGTTTAACATTTCCATAAGTCAGTCTCAGCTCATTCCAATTTTTTGTGTCAACATGTCAAGTACATGTATGACACCCTAAGTCTCTATATATTCGATTAAATCAAAGAGATTTTGATTCAAAGTTTTATATAGATGATTCAAATAAGTTGGAAACCTTTTTATTTAGTCTGAGAAACCGGAACTAAGTATATGAGCTAGCTCCCATTGACTTTAAGAATTATCTGGTTAAGTATTTCAATATTATATCTAAATCATATTTAGACTATATATTTTAAGAGCATAACCATTTGATAAGTGCTTAGATGGAACACACTAGTGTCAGGTTGGGTTTGACAAATAAGTCAAGTCAAGATCGGTTTAAGGAATCTCGACATTGACTCACTCAGTCAAACGTCCTACACTGTACTTTTTCCCTTAACTACATTTAATATTAACTCTTTAAGAATTAAATGTAGTTTATTAAGAATTAACCTTAATATGCGTATAATTGTGATCACACACAATTTATACGCTCCTGGAACTTATACTTAACTATTGATTGACTATAACATTAAGTCAGCTCCAAAACAATAAAAAATTTCTAAAGCTTTGCATCATAGTTCGAGAATTTTTGCAACCAACTTAGAAAGCCACATTTACAGAAATTTAATCCAATCTCAATCAAATCTCAATTTCAACAGAAAGCACAATTTTCGAGACATTTATTCAAAACAACAGATACATAAAGATGAACCATAATATGTTTATCAAATAAACTTTAAGTGTTGAAAACTCAATCATTGTTTTAACTTTTAAGGAATGATACATTTTATTCAAAACAAATGAGTATCAGCTCCTTCTTTATCATGTCTCTTAGAAGTCTTTGCACGGCCCTAGCAGCAACGATTGCTCAGATGCCGACCGTCCTTCGAACTTCTTCCAACCATCGCTTCATATCAGCCACCTGTATACATTACACAGATGTCTTAGTATCTCATACTACGTGATTAGAAATAATTATGCTTCATTGAATTTAATTTGTTGTACCTGAGGTAGAGGCATCAGTATGCCCCTTTTTCTATTCTGCAAGATAAATCTTGCAGTTCCTCTTCTAATGGACCATCTTATGGCAGTGGAAGCACTCAGATTTTGACGGGGCCCCTTTGGTCTTTTTCTTCCCCTTCTTAGCCTTGGCAGGTTGTGGGACCTGCCTCTTCTTACCCTTGTCTTTCGGCTGGTCTGAAGAAGCAGAGCCAACAACCAATGCAGTCGGTTTCTTCTCGATTTCCTCAAAAAACCTAAACATATTGAGGAGACCAGGAAGATCCGTTTCAAGACAGTTCATTATGGAACCAGTAATGAAAGGCTTGAAGTCCAGGGTTAAAGACTTAATGATAATGTTCACGGACATCTCATTACCCAGGACAAAACCCAACTGGGCAGCGTCTTCTACATACCCGATCATCATAACATGATCTTGTACGGGCCCTGTCTCCATCTTTGTGCCCCAAAGGTTGCTCATGGCTTCAAACATGGCAGCTCTAGACCGCTTTCCATATAACTCTTGTGCATTCAGAAGCATACTTTGAACATCCATATGTTCATGCTTCCTCTGCAGTTCGTTATTCATCGAAGCCAGAGTAAGGCACATGGCCTTCTCTGCATCCCTCTGGTATAGCTTATAGGCTTCTTTATCCTCGAAGGTCGCATCGTCATCAAGATTCTCCGGAGCGTCCTCAAACAGCACGTATCCAATCCCGGCTAGAGAAAGGACTAACTTAATGTTCCTAAGCCAGTCTTTATAGTTTATTCCATCGAGCATGTTCTTCTCTACCATATATTTATGACCCGAATCCATTCTGCAATTTTGTAGACACTTTAGTCAATATATGTTCGTTGTATAGATTCAATGGTTTTTAATAAAACTATATTCTCCCATTAAATTTATTAAAGACATAATAATAAACAGTTTATTATAAAATAACATTTATGAGAGAGGGATCTGACTACACTGAGTCTGACAACCTTGAGTGTGTCTCAACAAGTTGTCCGACTCTGCAGTCGGTAGACGAACTCGTCGTCAATCATATTAATTATGATTCCCTATTGATTTTACCCCTAGTCATTTGTGATTATGAGTGTGCTCATCTGAATCATAATGGCTAGCCTAGTCGGACACTTGTTTTCGTGTCTAGCCTTACTTGCCCCACCGCTCGGTGTATGCACGAGACGTCGGTTTGGGTCCGGTCTTATACTACATTCTTGGTTAGACTTGCGGATGCACGAGACGTCGGTTTAGGTCAAGTCAAGATGTTATCAAGAAATCGGTTTCTACAAGATTGCCATGTCACAGCTTGAGTGTAGCTCAATAACCGCAACACGGGTCTTACAGTTGCCAACTCCTAAAACAAGGAGGGCTACGATTTATCTTGAACAAGATTATTATCGTATTTGACTTAGGTATAGTCAATGGACTTACACAGTCATGATTCGACTCCTTGCAGTCCAGCAGACGCGGCCATGTAATTGACTATGACAGGACCACTCGGCCCCTTGACTAGCTAA
Source organism: Scilla litardierei (assembly GCA_030789695.1). Lineage (NCBI taxonomy): Eukaryota > Viridiplantae > Streptophyta > Magnoliopsida > Asparagales > Asparagaceae > Scilla > Scilla litardierei. The sequence continues at coordinate 86,373,026 of CM061139.1, forward strand.
GGTGGTCCGGCAAACTTAGCCAAGCACATTGACTGACATCATGATCCATTGAAGGAGTTTCATCAATTCTATGTTCGTCCATCAACTAAATGAATTTTAATTAAAACTAGTTAATCCTTATTAACTATGGATCCTAAAATTCGAAATTTTATGGATTGGTTGAACAATTTTTATTAAAACCCCTATCAACTATAAGGTTCGTGTGTTCAACGTGCTACCCCAATCTAATTAGGATTTTAATAAGATAATAACTGTTGTGAATGTAAATAACCAGAGTCGGTTAGGATTGCGGGTATCTTAGAGATATGCCCATATCTATGTATTCGATGTATCTACTCTCCTACCATCCCTATAAATAAAGGGCTGGGGGTTCCTCCCCCAGTAGTTGATTCATAACACGTTATCAGCACGAGTCTCTAAAAAATTTTTTCCCACAAAATTTTTTTCCGTTCGTTGCGAAGGCGAAGGCAAAGGCGAGACGTCAGATCCACGAGCACGGTGCAAGGCTTCCTCCATCAAGGGTAGTCATCCGCGTCGGGCTTCGAGCAAACGTCGCTATATCCGGAGGACGGATATAGAGGTAAAAACACTAAAAACGATATTTTTAATCATACGTATGATTGTCCCTCTCCTAGATCTCGCAAGATCGTCATGGGGATTCATCGTCGCCTTGAAAACGACGGATTTTTCATCCTAAAAACTCAATTTTTAGGGTAAAAACCCAATTTTGAACCCTCCGACGGCTAGTCGTCACCGGACCCCCCCAAACCCCTCGCCGGAACCCCCTCGCCGGAAAACCCCCCAACTCTGGCCGCCTCCCCCTGCAGGGGGGGCGGCCCCCGCCGCCGCCCCTGCAGGGGGCAGCGGCCCCCGTGGCCGCCGCCCCCTGCAGGGGGGGCGGCCCCCGCCGCCCCTCCTGCAGGGGGCGGCGGCACCCGGGGCCGCGCCCCCCTGCAGGGGGGCGGCCCCGGCCGCTTCCCCCTGCAGGGGGCGGCCTCCGTGGCCGCCCCCCCTGCAGGGGCGGCGGCCCCAAACCCAGCAAACCCTAGAACACAAAAAAATGCAGATAAAAACCTGTGGGCCTGAAGCCCACAGGCCGCCTGTGTGCTTCAGGCCCACAGGCCAATTTTTCTTCAAAAAAAAAAAAAACAAATCTGTGGACCTGAAGCCCACAGCAGATCTGTGGGCTTCAGGCCCACAGATTTCCAAAAAAAAGAGACCTATGGGCCTGAAGCCCATAGGTCGACTGCGGGCTTCAGGCCCGCAGGCTGGTTTATCTGAAAAAAAAAAAATTTGGGGGAGGTAAAGGCTATAAGCTCGCCTCAATAGGCAACTTGTTAGCCTAAAAATTAATTTAAAAAGGGGATTTAAGGGCAAAATATTCGTGAAAAATCACGGTAAATTACGGGACAAATATCGGGCAGGCGAGGACTTTTTGGGGATTCTTGGGGGGGGGGGGGGGGGGGGGGGGGGGGGGGGCTTTTGGGATGATGAGGGAAACTTTTCCCTCTGACAAAGAAAATGTTTATTCTGGGCTCTTAATCTATTTAATTGATTAAACCCATTCAATTTACAACCTTTGCATTGTAATGATTTTTTCTGCAAAAATCACATTTACATGCTTTGCATCTCTGGTATATTCTGTTGGATATTATATGCGTGGTTGTGCATTGTATTTAAAACTTAATAATTAGGAAGATCCTGCGACCGCTCTGCCGTTAGTAACCTAACGGTGTATGACGTTGCCCAGTGGTTCAATAATTATTAAGTGTTTAAATTATTTATCCATCTCTGCGAATATTAAATGCCTGTGATGCCTGTGATGAAAATGTATGATGAAAATGTTGATGAGCACAATATTTCTGCATGAATTGCTAAATGTGGTTTTTGGATCGGCCGTTTAGTCCCACAGTTTATTTCCCGCACTTTTCTTTTATTTCTTGAGAGAAATTGTAGTGAGGAATTTATGTAAATGTCAAAGAAAGAAGACCAACTTCCATGAAGACGGAGGCCACGCTTGAAGATGGAGATATCATATGGGACCCACGGGGTTTCCAAAGTTGTATTTTCATTTTCTTTAAGCTGCAAATTTGTATAATTTGGACTGTGGACTTTTTTTGGACTCTTTCTTGTGGGACTGGCCGATCCACACATTTAGTTTTTTGTTAAATATTGCCTCCGCATGAAAATGTTTTCTCTGAATTAATTATTAATTCATGCATGTTTGTGCTCTGCTAGATAAATGGCTAATATTGCAAGCGTTAAATTTGAAGTATTGGAAGCATCAGGTAGAAACTATCTAAGCTGGCAGCTAGATGTAAAGTTTCACCTGCGGGCAAAGTCCCTCATCGCTGCTGTGACTGAAAAAGAAAATGTTAGCGATATAGAGAAGGCACAAGCCATCATCTATATTCGCCGCCATGTGGACAAGACCTTAAAGGCGGAATACCTTACGGTCGAAGATCCACTTGAGCTATGGACTGCCCTTGAGGACAGGTATAAACATCAGAAAGATGTTATACTCCCAAGGGCACGATACGAGTGGGAGAACCTGAGACTGCAGGACTTAAAGTCCGTTGCTGAGTACAACTCAGCACTTTTTAGCATCACCGCACGCCTGAAGTTGTGTGGTGAAAAAGTCTCAGAAAATCGCATGCTGGAAAAGACGTATACGTCCTTCCATGAAAAAGATGCGATACTCATGCAGCAATACCGTGAACGCAAGTTCACCAAGTATTCCGAGCTACTGTCATGTTTACTCATGGCCGAGCAAAACAGAGAGCTTCTTCTCTCCACTCACAATATACGCTCCCCGGCACTGCCCCCCACCAGAAGCTCACTATTCCTCTTCCTTCAAAAAAAAGAAGAGAGATAATAAAAGAAAAGAAAGACCACAGAAGGGGGGTCAACAGAAAAATGCCAAGGGCCATGTACAACAGCAGCGAAATAATGAAAGTAAGCGGAAGTTCACGAGGCACAGAAATAACAAAAATAGAAATGATATACCCCCACCCAAGAGGGAATGGGAAGACCAGTGCCAAAATTGTGGCATGAAAGGCCACTGGTCCAGAGTGTGTCGAACTCCGCATCATCTCCAGGATTTGTATAAAGAGAACAAGAAAAATAAAGCTGAAACAAACCTGATGACATCTGATGCTCCAGTTAAGTTTTTCAGCTGAAGACTTCGAAAATAATGACATGCTTGACTAGCCTTTACTTTTATCTTAGCAAATTGTTTAGAACATCCCACGTTATGAGAGCTTTTGTATTACGCAATCTATTTTGATTGAAAAATTTTAGTAACAATAAATGAATATGTCTATCTGGATATGCATGTGCCTTTATGTTTCATATTTTGAAACTGCTCTCATAAATAATTAGTAGACAATAAACACGTACGATCTCTTTCAATACAAAGCCCAATATCAGGGCTATATTGAAGATCCAGGGAATGCAACATTGTTGCCCCCAAACGACACAAAAATAAAGGATGCACTAATCCCTCCGATTCCAAAAGAAACTTTCTAAGTTTCAAGGACATCCGTTTCAACGGATTCCACTTGGAAACAGCAAATGTAAATGAAAAAAAAAATTTATTACCGTATGCAACGTCTCAAGAAAAAGGAGTAAAATCCATACTTGAACGTTTTGAGAGCCTTAGAGGCCTCTACCATACGAAGATTCGGAGAAAGGAAGAGGAATTAAACGGAGCACCTGAAGTGCCCGACATCAGCCTAGTTTTTACTCTGGCATGATGGACTTGGCCACCCTGGATTTGTGATGATGCACTGCATCTCATCCCATGGGTATGACTTGAAAAACTAGAAGATTCTTCAGTAGGGAGAATTCCCTCGCATCCCTTGCTATAAGGGAAAAATTAATTGCAAGGCCATCTCCACAAAAAGTTGAAAAAGAATCTCCACGCTTCCTCAAAAAGAATAAAAGGATATAGATGTGGATAAAATTCACCACCCCTAGTGGGCTATTTCAGTACTTCACTGTACTGATAAATGCATCCTCAGAATATTCGTACGTGTGTCTACTACAGACCCGCAACTTAGCTTTTCCAAAGCTATTGGCACAAAAATAAAAATGTTGCGGGCACATTTCCCAGACAATAAAATGTTGTAAATAAGTCTGGTTAATGTTGGGAAATATACCTCCCAGTCTTTTCAAGAGTACTGCCAATCAACGGGAATTGAAAATGAACATACAAGTGCCGCATGTTCATACCCAAAATGGGTCGGCAGAGTCACTGAAAAGTAGACTCCAATAGACTGAACGTCCATTAAAACCCGATTGCCTATGGAAGCATGGGGACATGCAAACTCTGCATGCTGCATCGTAAATGAAAATAAGACCCTCTGGAGGTCAGAGTCTCCAATGCAATTTGCATATGGAATGCCACTGAACATTTCTCATCTGAGAATCTTCGGTCGCGCAGTCTTAAATCCCCATTGCACCACCAAAGAGGACCAAAACGGTACTCAACGTCGCCTAGGTATCCATACAGGGTTTGACTCACCCTCACTTATAAGATATCTAGAACCCCAAACGGGGGACGCATTTAAGGAACATCTTGAAGACTGTGATTTCGATCAGACGAGTTTCCCAAAAATATGCCCAGATACTAGAAAATCTGGCACGAAGAAAATTATAACGTGGGATACAAAAAGTTTGACCCACTATGACCCGGGTAACAATACAATGTGTAGAAGAGATCCCGAAGATCCTCCACATACAGAACACTGTCTACCAATTACCGGAATCATTTATTGACAACCAGAAGATTGTCAGATCACACATCCCTGCTGCAAAAACTCTAACTAGGATTGACATCCCCGAGAATGGATGCAATCCACCAGCAGCAGAAGTGGCTGATCCTCAACAGAAAAGAGGCAGACCACCAGGCTCCTAGGACAAGAAACTCCTGGAGACCTTAAGACAATACTACCACAGGACAATGAGCTCCTGTCCACACCATCACCCTTCCCGGAATCCACTGCAGAGGAATTGCCGGGAAAAAGTGAAATTAAGTAAATGTTGTACGTACGGGGGAGGTGTTGGACAGATAGAACATAAATTGTCGACAATGTATTCACGTATCATATTGCCATATACATCGCAATGGCGATAATGTTTATAAATTATCGTTCCACACTCCGTTGCTAGAAGGCAAACGTAGAGATTGGCCAAACGTGGAACGTGGCAATAAAAGATGAGCTGGACTCACTTATGAAACGTGAAATGTTCGGACCTGAAGTCCAGACACCAAAAGGTGTCAATCCTGTGGATAAAACAAAGTATTGCAAACATAAGAAAAATAAATACAAAATCGTATGCTATACGGTACAACCTATAGCCCAAGGAAAATTTCGCTGAAACTAGGGATCGAACAAATTCAAATGAGCATGTCTCATAAATGATGCATCAGTCTCCCTAAGTTATCAAAAGCGAATACCTTACGATTTGGCGAAGGAAAATTTTGGATATGCCGTTATTGGATGTTGTGACGGCATACCTTCGTGGATATCTTGTAAAGATAATTTCCACATTTCCTTAAAATGCCTGAATAGACTTCGGGACGTCTATTCAAATAAAGAAATATAAGTATAACAAATAAATGTACAACCAAGAGAATCACTTGACAAGTCAATGATTCCTACTGAAGGTTGTCTTTGCATCTGTGCAAAGAACAGGATTAGAGATCATAGTTGGAGACAACTAAAATCTCATCGGATCTCCTGAAGAGAAAACCGAAATAAATGTACAAGCCTAACTTTTAAACATGAAATAAAAAGACCTAGGCAAATATAAAGTCATGGCTCAGAGAATCCTGTTATAAACGCCCAGAAGCGCGTTGGAGAAATTAAAAGGACCATTGTCATCCAAAGTACACCTACGGTGGTATACTCAATGGATGTACAAAAAAGAACCCTTCCGATCGCTGGAAGAGGGGGAGGATATAACTGGTCCTAAAGTCCCTTATCTAAGTGCAATCATGCACTCCTGGCTAACTGCATGTGTCCCGGTATAGCAATTGCAGTTAACTCATTAGCCAGAGATAGTTGACACCTCACTAGGGCCATTAGACCGGAGTCAAGCCTTCTGCGCTTCCTCCAAGGGTCGAAAGATTTGGACTTACAAATTATAGTAGCATCCTCCAATGTTTGTGCAAATGCAGGTTACAGGTCCGGTCCCTATACTGATAAATCACAGAATGGGTACCCACAGTAGGATGGCCATCTACTGCAAATATGCAAAGCAACTTATGAAGGCAACATCATCCTATCAATTCCGAGATCCTCACCATTCCAGAATCACACCAATGGTGTATTTGAGGGCGCCTGGTGGTTCATCACATCCCGGTGACGACTGGGATAGAGGCTGGTTCTGTGGAGCTGACCATATAGTCTGAAGACCACATCAGAGGCGACGAAACTTAGCACACCTCTCCAGAGTTTCTGGATTCAGCAGCTGCTTGATGGTGATAAAATTTGTAATCTGTGTACATTTTCGGAATATTGTAAATAGGAGTGATGAGATAAGCCTACGAGATCTGAAAGCCTAAGAGCTTTTACAGATCAGGGGGAGTTGACAAAATTTGTACTCTTTTCCCTTAGCTATGGTTTTTCCCACTGGGTTTTCCCTAGCCAAAGGTTTTAACGAGGCAAATCAAATCAACTCTGGATCCCGAAGTATCCACCCCTCTGTGACGCTCAGAATCCAGAAGTATTCATGAGCAGAGTCACTTGTACAAATCAGGGGGAATTAAAAAGCGTTTGCACTCTTTTTCCTTAACTATGGTTTTTCCCACTGGGTTTTCCATAGCTAAAAGTTTTAACGAGTCAAACCTCACCAACTCAGGATCCTGAAGTATCCACCCCATGTGAGACTCTTATTACGCTCAGAATCCCGAAGTACTCTTGAGCGGAGTCCACACCTATGGCTGGATAAGGGGGAGTGTTGTGAATGGAAATAACCAGAGTCGGTTAGGATTGCGGGTATCTTAGAGATACGCCCATATCTATGTATTCGATGTATCTACTCTCCTACCATGCCTATAAATAAAGGGCTGGGGGTTCCTCCCCCAGTAGTTGATTCATAACAATAACAACATTTTTGAAAAATAGTCTTTTTATGATAATCATCATTTAAACGATTTATTACAATGATAGTCAATCAAAAGTGACTACCCTAATCTGGTATTTGGATTTGATGTTGTTTTGTTTATTAAAACGTAACATGTCACTAGTCATTAAAATTTCATCTTATAAAATTTTAATCAGTTAATGGCTAACCTAAAGGGTTCATGAATACATTATTCATCATGTCCATTAAAACATAAACCAACTAATTTAACTAAATAAATAAAAGGTTCATTTAGCGACGTATAATGAAAGCTTGCAAGTTAAAAAAATTATCTATAACATAATCAAACAATTTGCAAATCTAAATTTTAACTTTTAAATTTAAAGATCTAAAATTTACAGCCAAAAGCATTTTTATCACATAAAACTAGGTTTCATAAAATTATCAAATAATTTTAAAACCTAAGCTTTAAAATTTTAACGATACATTTCTAAGATTAAAATATCGCATAAAATAATCTTGAAACCTATATGTAATTTAAAAGAAACAAATTTATTATTTCATCTCATGAGAATAAAATTTTCTTTATATCACATATTCTTTAAAAAACAATTTTGAAACCCTTTTAAAATCATTTGAAATTAATTTTAAAAAACTTTCGGATAAAGCCCTTTAAAAAAATTTCAATCTTTATGCAACCAAAAATATGAATTTTCAATATCATCGCATGAACTAAAATATTCCTTTTATGTTACATAAACTTTTAAAAATTTTAAATGCATGCTAAAATTATTCTATCTTATAAAATAAAATTTTAAAAACATTTAAACATGAGAGACCTATTTAAATTTTTCGAATAAAAATTTAATCGGCCAAAATTTTTTTTTTCATGTTTTAAAACAATTTTAAAACATACAACATTATTTTAACATAAAGCTAAAATTGCCGTATGTTCAAAACAAGCAATTAAAGGATTTAAAATTTGTCACAAAAATAGATCTACAAGCATAACCGTGCCTCTGATACCACTGTTGGGGCTTTAGCGGACCCTAAGAGCTTGGATCTGTGTCCGTCCTAAGTCGGACTGACCACAGGGGCATAAAGCGCAGCGGAAAATCAAAACTAAGCTAGCTAAACAATTTAGCTAGGCTCTGAGAGAGCCAGAACCTAGCCTGATCTATGCCAACTTGGGGTGGATCTGACCACCCCAAGAGGGACCTATTCTATAGCGACAAAATTAAATCTACACTAAAAATTGCTTAACCACTTACCCGGAATCTCGACCCTGGGGCGGGCAAGATATAACGCACCGTCTTCTGATGCTCCTCGTAGCTGAACCGCCTTGACTCGATCCACCCGAGCCGCCTTGCACCCTCGAACCGATCTGCCTGAGCCGACTCCCGCCTCCAAGCCGATCACACGCGGTAGAAAGTTTCACTTGAGTAGACCTGCGTCTTAGACGTCTGGATCCAAATCCAAACCCCCTTCGTAGTCTTTCTAGGATAGTCGGGAGAATATGAAGAAGAGAGAGGGAGAATAGTTTAGTCGTAGATCGAGCTTGCTCTAAAATCTGGAGCTACTCAATCGAGGACAGTGTATGTTTTTCAACGGAGAGAGTGCACCCCTATTTATATAGGGAGTAGGCACTCCTACTTTTGTTGTGAGCAATGTGGGACTAAAACAAATCTAGGAGAAATTAATTTAGCTAATTAAGCTTTAATTGAGGTTTCAGTAAGCATTTCATAAATGCCAACTTCAATGAATTAATTCTCCTTATCCATTAAACTTTAGACACCAAACAAGCTATCAATTCGAAGGGCTTCGAATGGTGAACGCGTAGGAACCAACGACGACAAATTTCGACTTCGTTTGACCCCTCAAACAATTGCCCAAATATAGGCAAAAAATCATTTTTCGTAGCCGTCATTTGGGGTTTCAAAAAACCCTACAATCACTTAAGTTGCAGGCGCGCCCGCTAGGCTTAGGGGGCGCGCCCGCCAAGGCAAGGGGGCGGGCCGCCATCTCACTGGGCAGCGGGTGTGCACCCACTGCTGCAGCGGGCACTGGCCCGCTGTAACCAGCGGGCTGCGCCCGCTGCTGCAGCGAGCCGAGCCCGCTCTGCAGCTGGTGCGCACCCGCTGCAACCAGCTATCACAGGCTCTAGCTATCACAAGCTCTAGCTAGTAATTGCAAATATCCAAGTAGCATAAGCTCTAGTGTAGTTAGCTAGAACTTGAACATGCTCCAGGGTTGTAAGCAAGCATAAGCTCCAGGTTAGAACATGCTCTAGGTTTGTATGCTTCAGGTAGAACATGCTCCAGGTTTGTATGCTCCAGGTTTACTTAAACAAACTACAAAAGAAATATTTAATCAAGCTTAAAAAACAAAAAACTATATTCAAATATTCAAGTTTATGATAATGAAGATCAACCTCTAGTGGCTGAGCATGTCTCTTTGTTGCATGCTTCTTTGGATACTTCGATATCAACAAATGAGCCCAAACTACTCCTAGTGTATGTAATCAATTACAAAATATTTTCACCAAGATGCTTTCTCTATTGGGTGTTGTTGTCTAATATTGTAATCATCCAAGTCTCACGTTTAGTTTAATTAAATAGGCAGATAAACCACACAAATATGACAAATAGAGATGACCAAAGCAACACTGGGGAAGACATGTACAAAAGTCATATATAACAGAATTGATGATGATATCAAAAAGATGGCAATCTACTATTAACGATAAGAATTTTAGGTATGATTTTGATATCCAAACAGTGAAGGTTGGATCAGATTTTGGGTACCATTTACAGCCCTAATTCAATTACTTCACATGTGTTGGTTGTAGGTAAGATCCTGGAAAAGGAAAATAAGTCCGACCTTGAGTTTTTTTAGTCCCTTTTATCATTAAGAAGAAAATATCAATATTTTGACAAATATTAATGCAGAACTGGATCTGGTTGAATCATTGCCTATGTTTACCGCATTCTCAATGAGTGCAATGAGGTGATAATAATTTTCTTTGGACCACCTGAATAAGGGATTGCTTACTTTTTGTTCTTCTTTTTGTATAATGTTATGGAGGCAAGGCAACTTCAGACATCCACAAGTCTCTGCAGGATGCATTTCTAGCCTACAAAATTGGTTACTTTTATGGATCTCTAATTCTTAGCACTGGAATGGGTAAGGCTCAATCCTGGAGCTTTTCACCATATAGAATAAATTGCATTTGGACACCCTGAGGTTCCGTGCTTAGTAAATGATCGCTCCTTGTTTTACACCTTTTTTCTGCATGTTTTTATGACGTTTCGATCGTCCATATTGAGTTTTTCACGATTATTCGACGATATCGCGTTGCTTTACACTATTTCTTGTTTTTGTCGGATTTCAGGAAATATGGAACGATCTGGGGGCAAAATGAGATCAAGGGACTTTCACGCGCACCGGAGCATGACCCACGGCCTTATTTAGGAGCTAACAGCGCTAGATGATGAGCAGAAGAGGAAGAATTTCAATAGAATCGACAGGAAAGCGAGGAGGAGAAGAAAGGACCATAGAAGCAGATCACTCGGCCGAACAGACAGTTCACTCGGTCAAGTGAAGGAACGTGCTTGGCCGAGTACAACGGATACAGGAGCGCATTTAGTCAAATTCCACTCTGGCAAGTGAGAAATATCACTCAGCCGAGTGAAGAAATCCACTCGCCCAAGTATGACAAGGTTTTTCTCCTGAAAACTCAGCCGACTTACTGGAATTTTGAGAAGACCCACTCGGTCGAGCAAGAAAGCTCACTCGGCCGAGTGAAGAAGACCACTTACCCGAGTGTGACAGAGCGGCAGACCCCAAAACCCCCAGTTTCTCTGTTTTTGGGTCTGTCACTCGGCCGAGTGGCATGTTCCACTCGGCCGAATAGCACAGTCCGACTGTGTCACGAATTAGGGTTCTAGGCTGCGCCAGTGGTAAATCTGTCAGGATTTTCTGGATGATTTTGACTTGTATTTACGGCTAGTTTTATTCCTATTTTAGGGAGAGATTTGAAGGTAATTTTGGCGGCTATTCTTATTGTAATTATCAGCTGGAGATCAAAGACTCGCAATTTGGTTTGTTTTTTCTATCTAAATTTCTTATTTTTATGAATTGTTTTCTCTTAATCATGAATTGCTCTATGATCTTATTCCTTATTTCTATGATTGTTATGATTAATTGTGAGTAGTTTTGTCATTCTATGACATGGGGATGACCCTATGGATCCGATTTTAGAATTGTGATGAATGAATTGAATTGTTGCTAGGATTGATAGACGGGTAGGTTGTGATTGATTTATTACGAGTAGCTAGGAATTTACATTGATTGGGGTTTGCAAGAGATTGGATTTCAATTGATGGGAAGGCCTACATATTCGATTTAGTTTTATAATCGATATTCTCTAGACTTGGTTTGCAAGAGATTGGACCAAAGATAGGATTTTTATTATAAATCTATACTCATATTTGTTTGCAAGAGATTGGATGAATACGAACTATCATAACCTAGTTCGTACCTCGAGTTTGCACGAGAGTGGGCTCGAGGTACGATTGGATGATAATGTCGATCTTCATGCTAGTGGCTTAGGTTAGGCTTTGCACGAGAGTGGGCTCTAATCTAGGTTGCTATAGACCGGTAATAACGCGAGAGCGTGAGCTTGGTTCTATATTCAGTTACGACTAGTTCACCTCAATTCAAGCCTTGCGACATTGAGATCCATTATCCACAAGGATAAGTGACGATCCGTAGTGGGGATTCCCTAGCCCTAGACGCTTTTATTATATAGAATTCTACTTGTTATTTGAACGACAGTGACAACATTCCCGAAACCATTTCATTCTTCCACCAATAGCTAGGTGATCAAGATAGAGTACTGTCATTTGTCCTCCCTATGTTCGATACCCGCTCGCCACTTCACCGTGCGCTTGCGATAACACTATAGTCGTTTTCCGGGTGTATATCCGGGCGCGATCAAGTTTTTGGCACCGCTTCTGGGTAGGTGAAGGTATTTTATTTTCTTTACTTAGCTATTTATTTTATTTTTTTATTTTCACTCTTTTATTCCTCTATTGTGCTAACAATTCTATCTAGACTCTCTTTTTCTGTGCATGTACACGAGATAGAAGGCACACTAAGAAGACATATTATTTGATCCTGAGATCGAGCGTACGGCAAGGAGGCTTAGAGCTGAGAGAAGATTTGTAATAGAGGAAGATCATATGGCCACGCCGGAAACACCAGAGGAGCTAGCAGCGCGTATGGCTAGGATTGTCTCTATCCGAGATAGGCTACGGTCCAGGACCACGTCTACCACCTCTTCTATAGTCATACCGGAGTTAGCGGTCGACAAGAACTTTGAGCTGAAGACAGGACTCATAATGTTGATGCAATAAGACCCATTTCATGGAAACTTACAAGAAAACCCTCACTACCATCTGCAATCCTTCCTAGCTAAATGCGCTACTTTCCAAATGCCGATACGACTTTACTTGAGGAGATGGCCTCGAATAATCATTAGTGGGTCGACGAGAGGGGACATTCTTCGAAATCCTTGATGCCGACAAGTATTTATGAGGCAAAGGCCGTGGCGGAGCTCTCTTCAAAGTATGATTCTATTCAAAACTACCCACCGAGGCAACAAGTGGGGCCCTATAAACCCCTGGGATACAATCAAGGATGGAGGGCATCCAATCCATCGCAAGCGCCGCCAAGGTCGAAACATGATGCAAGGGTTGAAGAGTTCATGTCCAAACAAAATAAGATCAATGCAAGATTAACGGCCCAACAAGATTCCCTCAACACTGTCGTGGCACAATTATCGGAGCAACTAGCATTACCCAATAAGAACAATCAACAATTGTCGGCTCAACCGGAACAAAATTCCACAAAGCAGTACCGGCCACATCAATACGGTTGTGGCGGTAACTACAAGAGGCGGAAAGAACACGACCCCTGCCATGATTGAAACCAAGGACCCGGGGGAAGAAATTTCGGTTGATAAGGAATCGGTTAATGAAGAGGAGGACCCAAATGTGCCAAACGACTGTGAAAAATCTGAATTAGATAAGCCACAAGAGGAGCGCACTTATATGCCACCAGTACCATTTCCACAACGGTTGGCAAAGGCAAGGATTGAGAAAAGGCTCTTCAAATTTCTGGAGTATTCGCGAGGTGTGAGCTTGAATATTCCATTCTTGGATGCCATCTTCGAAATCCCGTCTTATGCTAAATTTCTAAAGGATTTGATTACGGGAAAGAAGCGAAAAGAAAGGATCATGCTCGCCGAGCAAAGTACGTGGTTTACTATAAAGGAGAAAGCACCGACCAAGTTCAAAGATCTCGGTAGTTTCCGAATTCCTTGCACGCTTGGAGGAGTCCCACTTCAGTGGTAGATTTGGAAGCAAGCTGAGCCTCATGCCCCTCATGATGTTTAAGAAATTGAATACGGGGACCGACCTAAAGGCGACTGACATGAAGATACAACTCGCCAATAAGCGAATCATTAAGCCGGTGGGGATTGCGGAAAACATACCACTACAAGTACTGGGCGGACTTTGCTTGCCATGCGACTTCGTGGTGATGGATATTAAGGAGGAAGGTGATACATCGCTGATTCTTGGTCATCCTTTCTTGGCCACCATCGGAGTGATTGTGGAGGTGAGGGAAGGAACCTTGTCCTTGAACGTCGGCAATATTGAAGTTGAACTCCACATTCCGAAGGCGATGAAGCATATGCCTTTGGCCAGGGGATGTAGATTACGTGGACCTCCTAGACAAGGTGATTGACGACGACATGCCATTTGCCATCGGGGCCAAGCACGATGACGGCCTCAAAGAGGGCCAACTCACCAAAGATGGCGAGATGATGGGAGACCCGCCAGACCTTCTTACGGATGAGAAGAATGACGACGGTGATGTTGTCATGATTAGAGAGCTATGCAAGCTCTCTACGGCGAAGCATATGAAGAAAGATCCACCGGATAACAAATCTTCGCCGCCGGCCAAGAAGAAGGATGTTAAAAACTCAAGCTTGGGGGACTCATCCCCCACCACTACCTATGATGAAGGGGAGTCGAGCAATGCCGAAATAAATAAACAACTAAACCCAAGCGGCCTTCCCGGTAAGTTTGACGTGCGTATCTCACATGCGCCAAACATCGATCCTTAAACGCGTTTCTTAAGGGGTCGAGCTCAAGACCTTAAACGAGAGATTTTCGGGAGGCAATCCGACGGTTTTATCTTATTTTTAGTTGAATTTTTCCTTTTATTTTTGTTTTGGATCTTTATTAGTGTTTAGAGTCAAGTGTCGAAGAAAAACCATACAACGTGCAATATTTTTCATTTCGGGAGATGGAGAATAGGAGACAATATGAATGGAGGACAACCATGGCGAAGGAGAATGCTCCAGGGATGTGCTCATGTATCAGGGGAAGGAAGAAACTGACGGGAAAAAGAAAATCAGAAAGTGGAGCAAAAACAGAGAGTTGGACATGAAAATAGCAGCCCACTCCGCCGAGTCAAATTTTCACTCGGCCGAGTGAAGACCCTACTCGGCCGAGCAGGGTACTGATCAGAGAAGTTTCAAAAAAAAACCCCCTCTCTGTCATTTACACGCCACTCGACCGAGTGACTTTGTCACTCGACCGAGTGAATCAGACACTTTCAACCCTTGAAAAGCTCTGAGTGGTCTTGCCATTCGGCCGAGTGACTTTTGTCAACTCGTTCGAGTGGGAAGTGCTACTCGGCCGAGTCGGTGCTTTCACGAATAATTTTGAAAACTTAATAAACTGAGCCACTCGACCGAGTGGTCACGCCACTCGGCCGAGTGACTTACCCTATATATCGACATCTCGCGACCCAAAAACCAAAAATCCAAAAATTTTCGAATTTTCACCCGAGCTTTCCCCAAATCGTCCGAACACTACGATCCTTCTCCCGAGCCGCACCACCCCCACACCCGAGTCGGGTGACCCCACACTGTCGACGCCTCGACCCTACGTCGTCGGCGCCGCCCTTCTTCACCATCGTTCATCGCCCTTTTGCCCCAATTTCTCCTCTTTTCTCCCAATCTCCGTTTTGTAAGCCCTATTCCACCCTAAATCGAAATTAAACTTTATACACATCTATTTCTCTTGATTTCCTCCCAAATTTAATGATATTCATTGCTAATTAATCAATTTGTGTTTCAGGATAGCTTGGGAGAGAATCAGGGGCAGATTTGGAGCTTCTCAGAGGAGGCGTTTCTCCACTTACATTCATTGCTTGCATTCACCGTGCTTGGGTACATTCGATCCTTTTCTATTGCACTTCGCATTGGTAGGCACGTCCCATGGCACACATGCCTCCATGGACTAGATCACATTCGCAGACGCCCGCCTCCAAGCGGAGGAAGACTAGCGAGCCTGGCTCTTCCTCTACTAAAGCGGACTCCCCGCCACCTAGCCCACCACCACCCACACTTCCACCTCCTGCCGCACCCATTCCGCCCCCACCGACACAGCCCGTCCCCGCTTTCGACACGATGGGGATCACTTTTAGAGATGACGCATGACGCACCTGAAACCTACACCTAGGTTCCACCTGGCGGTGTCACGATCGCCAGGCGTGGTATGGCCTCTAGGCTTCAATTCCGAGCTCAATCCGCAAGCGGACGGTGTCGAGTTATAGTATAAATGATATCAAATCCCATAGGGACGGTGATAGTGTCAATGGATTCTCAGTTTATTTTTAAGTCTTGAAGTGAGATAACTATCGGGGTAAAAGATTTGGTTGGGTGGTGGTGGTTGTAATATTAATAAAAGGGAATAGGGTGTTGGAGATCACCACTAGTGTAATGGTCGGTACCCACTATTCGTTACACGGCTGTGCGTATAGCAATTTCGGGTACCTGATAGGTTTTGTTGATTTGTATGTGAGTCGTGTCGTTATGTCGATAGGGCCGTAGCACCTTGGTTGCATCTTTAGCAAGCCAACCCCAACATGTCGCCTTTGGACCCTGTATCCTTTATACGCTTTACGTGCACGTTGTCTTGTTCGTGCACGTAATTATTTTAGACTCTGTCTGTATCCGAACCCTATGGTGTGATATGTCGTTATGACCCTCTCTGAGAGTTTTAAATTGTGGATTTATTTGGAAACGTCATTTCACGAGTCGTTCTCCCACGATTTGAATTTGTTTGATGAGACGTCGCGACTTTCACTTTTGTCGTGAGGCCTTTTTATTTTTAGTTTTGTTTCTCGTCATCGTAATTGTGATCTGTCTTCTTAGTTGCGTTTCTCTTGGTCGTGCGGTCACCCCAGTATTTATCTTATAATTTTTTAGCCTCGTTTGACCTCCCTTCACCTTTTCCCTGTTTAATTATTAGTTAGCCCTAATTTTGGATAATTTTATCCCTCTAATAATTTTATTATAATCCTAAAATCATGTTGACCTAGCCCTATTCTCTCCCTAGTGACGCACCCAGCCGAAATCAGTTCCACGCACATACGCACGCAGTTTCTCCGCGCACACACAATTGTTTGTGACATGCCCTTGTTTTATAATAAAATGATAAGGATCCTAATAGGCTAAGCACCCTATCATTCAACAAAAAAAGAAGAACTAACCCTAAAACCCTAAGGACAACTCACGTGAGCCTAGTTTCCTTTATATCCCTGACTAATAAAATAGCCCTATCTAGGAAAACCCATCTTTTAAACCCGCATGAAGCCCTAGGGTTTTCTTCTTTGCGTTTTCAATCGAGCAGTAGCCGCCAGCATCTCCAAGTGCCGTGCACCTTTCTCTCCAACCTCCCCCTTGTGTTTCCTACGACATGTGCCATCACCGCCGTCGCAAGAGCAGCTGCGCTACCCCGGAGCTCCGCTCGACCCCCCAGCGCGACAGTAACCCTCCAAGAGCAGCAGCCGCCGCTCTTTACCCTACTCCTACGCTCTTCACGACGGCGCCGCAGCACGATGGGCCCTGGGCACCGTCAACAACCTTCCCCACGTTTCACTGACCCTGTGGCCTCCCTTTTCTGCTCCTTCCGACGAAGCCATGGCCGGCGCCCACTTCGACAGACCACACACCCCCTTATGGACAGCAACCCCTTTTGAACTGTGCTATTTGGTGTGTGAGCTTGGGGTACTTGGCCATGGGATGTGGATTTCGCCTCTCCTTTTTTTTATCCAATGATGTCGAAGAAGTGGATGGCGAATGGTCGTTGTCTTCTCCATCGCTTCTCGCTGCGTCTCCCTCGGAGATTTTGATGCCAGATATTCCGATCGAATCTGATGTTCATTGGGTGTCCCTCAATGCCGATGGATCCTCGCTGGTTCTCTCTACTACATATGGATTATGGTTCATGAATTTGTACGCAAGGACTTCCCCTCAGTAACGGTTAGTTAACGAACGTTATTATACCTTAACACCCGTTGCTAGAAGATGATCAATAATTTATATAGCTAGCTTGTTAGTACATTTAAATGTTATGATGATGAACAATAGAGTAACTTATAAATGATGTTAGAATGTTAAGCTATAGAGTAGATATATCGTTTACCATTTATAACAAATGTGAGCCTAGGTTGCTATAATGAAATGTTGTATATTTATTCTTATTAACAACTTAACGTGGTTAACATGTTAGTAATTTAATTTCATTAATATTGTTGTGAACCCCGTCGTAGGATATAGCACTTGTTAAAAATCAGATCATTAGAAGTTTCAGGATTTGTCTGATAATTCTAGCCGTCGTCCCAAACTTATTTGTGCGCGTGATTTATCGCAGAGTATCCGTCTTCCAATAACGTCCGCACTACAGGAATTCAACCCCTGGCGTCGCTACCCGACGCCAGTGTAGCTCTCGTGTCGTGTAAGGGTAAATTTCTGAACACTTAGAACCCCCAACTCTTGCCTGTTAAACAAGATAAAATTTGGTGTTTTTAAATTATTTAGATTCACTAATCAAAATAACTTAAATTGGGACTGTAGGCTGGTGGACTTGTGCACATAGGTAGTTTGGACTTTTGGACGGTGTTTTCGGACTTCAGGTTGCAGGCAAGTGAAACTTGCCCATTGCTTGTTTAGGCCATGTTTTAGGTCACTTTTGTACCGTAGCGTAAAAGAGACTAGGCAGTGAAATGATAGCTGACGCCAATTTGATCTAGTTTGACAACGAAACTAGATCCATCACCTCACTTGATCTAGCTTGACAACGAATCTAGATCCAACCCCCCTTTTTCTTGTTTTGTTCATACTGCCATGTCATCCATGCATTTGTAACTGCCATGTTTAAATTCCTTATCTGTAAGCATTTAAATTACAGCTTGCCATGTCATGCCATCCATGTCTGATCGTTGCATTCGTAGCATACGCTACTATACTTGTACTTGCTTGTTCAGGCTAGGCACCTGCATTGCAGGCACAACCCTATGCCAAATACACTTCCTGGCTCGTGACCCAGAAGCGGGCCATTAGTGTTGGTCAAAAGCCAATGCCCGATACACATGGAGGGATAGGGTTGAGCGACCACTCAGCGTAGAAGTGTGCCCGTACAGCCACTTCAGCTGTAAGGCGTGACCTCTGTGCACGACATGAAAATGTGACCTGTGATTATTAATAGTTGCTACTCTTGCCATGCCATGCTAGATGCTTGTTGTACTTGTTTCTTTACCTGTTGCACTCATACTATATCTGTCATGTCATTGCATGTTTTTAGAACTAGTAGGTTGGCTTTCTTGACTTTTAGTTTCATTGCACAAGTCTTTGTAGACTTACTGACATGTGCCCCTCTCTCTTTTAGGTGTCACATGTTAGACCCTGAGCCAGAGACCGTTGCTGATGACGAGGTGTCTGCTGCTGCCGAGCTTTGCCCCGCGTTTGACGAGGAGTTTGTGGACACCGGTGACCAGTCTTAGAGACTGTTCTGAGTTACTTCTGTTTTAGGTTGCTGTTAGTTGTCGGTGCGTAGCATCTTTACTTTCTGTATGTTGTACTTTTGTTAGCCATGCTTGGGCCTTTTAGACTCTTTTTCTTCCCAGCATGGTGGATTTTCTGTGATGTTGGAACTTATTTATTTTGGACATTCTGAGATATTTTTATTTGTCTCTCTTTCCTTATTATTATTGTTGTTCTGCTTCGCAATTGCAAGGACCTGAACTCGGTTAAATCCAGATGCTTTATAGACTGGAGCCTCACAGCTCCAAGTCTGAGCGGACCTTCTCACGTCTCGCCTCCATTTTAGGGAAGCGGGGCGTGAAGGTTTTGTTGATGGCCCATGCAGGTCACTGCAACTGCGAATTATCGGAACAACGATAATAATTGTAGAATGTCCATTAAATAAGTTAAAACATCCAAATCATAAGCCTTGAGTTTAATTTTTATCGTTTTCTATGTCTTAGGTGGCTAGTAGATGTGTTGCCCGAACATCTGTCTCAGCTTAGTAGGGAATGCAATAGATCAGGACTTTAGTAAGACTTAGTTAGACGTACGTGCTTGCTAGTTAGAGGTCCCTGATTGTTAGCTTGACTCCATGGTAGAAATTGATATAATCGTCTTAGGAGTTACCGTAGTGGTTCCTGTCTAGCTCTGACCATGATAGACTTCTGGAATTCCTTTAGTCATTCGCATGGGTTCGTCGATTTCGGGCCAAGCTGAACGCAATTCATTACCGTCTAGTTCATTAGAAAACTCTTAGCGCTAAGTTTCCTAATCCTTAGTTGGTCTGATTTCATTCTTTGTATTTCGAAACTTTTGGCCGAAATTATTAAATTACTACCGTATAATATTTTCTAACCCACGTCCTTAACGTTCGTGTGAATGTTTTATTCTTCCTTATAATGATTTTCAATAACCTAATAAACCATTTTCTTATTATGTCTATACGACTCAAACTTATTTCGAGCAACTCATTTTATCGACCGCCAATATTTTCTATGCTCAAGAGAACTCCAACTTTTGACGTACGACCAGTTTTGTACTCTTCGTATTTTTAACGCATATCTTTTACACACTATTTTTCCTGTATCCTATAAGAGTACCATTACATCCTTCTTTCTCACCTAAACATTCACAAGTATACACCTGAATCACCTAACCAAGCTGTCTCCTTATCTTCGTCCCATCTGACCTCGTGCTTTTCGATCTTACCTTCGTTACGCTTCGGCTTCGGTTTCTTTCCTACTGTTTAGCCATTAGTGTTTGTCGTTACCTGTGACAACCTTAGTATAGCTTGGTGTGCCCATTAGTATAAGTTATTATGCCGTGGAGGTGCATGCATATAGGTGGAGTGTGTGGACCCGTATGAGCGTGCTACCCTTAGGGTATTAATAATTGACTCTTGTATTATGTATGTATAATTAGTGTCATTCGTGATATATGTGTGAAGTTGTATGTATAGTGGTGTTATTATATATGTGCGGATAACTATACCACTTTAGGGATGTCTGTATAGATGTTGGAATTTGTTTTGGGGCATATACTAGTAGTGTAAGTAGCTTGAAAATACTTGGAGATGCTTGGTATATAATATATTAGTTAGTCGTGTGTATATTACGTGTAATGATAATAGGTGTACTTATAGTTAAGTGAGTAGGCCTATTATATGACCTATATGTTAGTACGTGTGAGTATGTGCTTGTACGTAGATGTGTATTGTGCTTAGACGTAAGTAGTTATGTATTTGCCGCATGAGTATATATGTGATATACGTATGGTAGTAGGATTATAATTTTGATTGGTATTGCTTTCTTTTACGGGATGTTGTGTGCGTGTATACCGTGAGGTATACACGATTTTTGCATATCTTAATTACGTATGGATAAGTAGATTTATTGGTATACTAATTATAGGTAAATGGATATGGTGTGAGTATATATGTTACATGTGTGTGACTATACGATGAATGCGTATGTATTAGGGAGTGTATTATAATTATACGTGTGTTGATGTCTGTAATATTATTATGGTATATAAAGTGATTGAACTATGTGAGTGTTACCTGACTAGATATTAAGTGTGATTGACATTATGGTATGTATATGGTTATATTGGTAGGTGTGTA
The DNA here is from genome assembly GCA_030789695.1 of Scilla litardierei. Taxonomy (NCBI): domain Eukaryota; kingdom Viridiplantae; phylum Streptophyta; class Magnoliopsida; order Asparagales; family Asparagaceae; genus Scilla; species Scilla litardierei. The sequence goes on from CM061139.1 coordinate 86,394,184, forward strand.
TACATTGGAGTGGTATTGGTATTGGTATAGATACCGTGTTACGTATATAGGGCATTCTGATTTGTGTTTTGAGTCTCACTCAAGCTTGAGTGGGTATACTCCAAGTATATTGTAACGTATGTCTGTGGTTTGCGTATAATACTATGAATATAATGATGGATGACGTAGGTATAGTGATAGGATTGTTGTGCCTGGTTGTGTTACGCACATGATTGTGGGTGGCTATACCAGTATGTAGGTATAGTTGTGGGTCTTGTGGTATAGTTATTTACTAAGGACTTGCCTGCGTGAATGTTTATATGCTAGCTAAACTAAGTGTGTAGGTGTGTTGAGTATATAGTGGTATGAAGGAATGTTATATTAGCGTTTGTGGGTATGCACTATGCACGGGTAAGTATGTGCTTAGTTATATGTATTTGTAATTATGGTATGTGTGATGAGTCTTGAATATAGTTATAGGACTGTATATGGTATGGTTATATGGTGAAGTATCTGCGTGCATTTGAATGACTATATATTTGTGAAATTATAATAATGGTGAATGTATATTAAGTAAACTTGATTTAATAATGGTATGGTGTGATTATATGTGTTGATGTGTTTGGTGTTAGATGTATACTAGGATATATTAGGGAGTAGTATACCCATGTTTGTTTTATGCATAAGTAGTTATCTATACGTGAAGTGCTACAATTGTATTTGCTGGTGTGAACTATTTACCTGTTTGTGAGTATGTGTATCATGGTATGTAATAAGTATTTAATAGTTATATAAGGATGTACGTGACAATATGAATGATTGAAATACGTGTATGAAATTGACTGACTATGATAGGTATAAGTGTATGATGTGCGTGAATATATACATGATAGTAGTGTTAATGTTTGACTACCTAGTGCATATGTAAGCACTTGTAATGACTATACCTGGTTTGAATTATAATGTGATATGATTGGGGTAGTTACTAGAGTGACTAGATATGTTAGAAAGTCCGAGGACGGACTTTATTCTAAGGTGGGTAGGATGTAACGGCTGGTACCCACTATTCATTATACGGCTGTGTGTATAGCAATTTCGGGTACCTGATTTGTTTTGTTGCTTTGTATATGAGTCGTGTCGTTGTGTCGATAGGGCCGTAGCACCTTGATTGCATCTTTAGCAAGCCAACCCCGACGTGTCACCTTTGGACACCGTATCCTTTATACGCTTTACGTGCACGTTGTCTTGTTCATGCACGTAATTATTTTAGACTCTGTCTATATCCGAACCCTATGGTGTGATATGTCATTGTGACCATCTCTGAGAGTTTTAAATTATGGATTTATTTTGGAACGTCATTTCACGAGTCGTTCTCCCACGATTTGACTTTGTTTGATGAGACGTCGCGACTTTCACTTTTGTCGTGAGGCCTTTTTATTTTTAGTTTCGTTTCTCGTCGTCGTAATTGTGATCTGTCTTCTTAGTTGCGTTTCTCTTGGCCGTGCGGTCACCCCAGTATTTATCTTATAATTTTTGAGCCTCGTTTGACCTCCCTTCACCTTTTCCCTGATTAATTATTAGTTAGCCCTAATTTTGGGTAATTTTATCCCTCTAATAATTTTATTATAATCCTAAAATCATGTTGACCTAGCCCTATTCTCTCCCTAGTGACGCACCCGGCCGAAATCAGTTCCACGCACATACGCACCCAGTTTCTCCGCACACACACAATTGTTTGTGACATGCCCTTTTTTTATAATAAAATGTTAAGGATCCTAATAGGCTCAGCACCCTGTCATTCAACAAAAAAAAATAAGAACTAACCCTAAAACCCTAAGGACAACTCACGTGAGCCTAGTTTCCTTTATATCCCTAACTAATAAAATAGCCCTATCTCGCAAAACCCAACATTTAAACCCGCATGAAGCCCTAGGGTTTTCTTCTTTGCGTTTTCAATCGAGCAGCAGCCGCCAGCATCTCCAAGCACCGTGCACCTTTCTCTCCGACCTCCCCCTCGCGTTTCATCCGACATGAGCCATCACCGCCGGCGCAAGAGCAGCTGCGCTGCCCCGGAGCTCCGCTCGACCCCCCAAGCACGACAGCAACCCTCCAAGAGCAGCCGCCACCGCTCTTTACCCTACTACTGCGCTCTTCACGACGGCGCCGCCGCACAATGGGCCCTGGGCACCGTCAACAACCTTCCACGCGTTTCCCTGATCCTGTGGCCTACCTTGTCTGATCCTTCCGGCAAAGCCATGGCCGGCGCCCACTTCGACAGCCCACACACCCCCTGATGGACAGCAACCCATTTTGAAATGTGCTATCTGGTGTGTGAGCTTGGGGTACTTGGCCATGGGATATGGATTTTTCCTCTCCTTTCGTTAAGAAGCGGATGGCGAATGGTCGTTGTCTTCTCCATCGCTTCTCGCTGCGTCTCCCTCGGAGATTTTGACGCCGGATATTCCGATCGAATCTGATGTTCATTAGGTGTCCCTCAATGTCGATGGATCCTCACTGGTTCTCTCTAGTACACATGGAGTATGGTTCATGAATTTGTACGCAAGGACTTCCCCTCTGTAACGGTTAGTTAACGAACGTTATTATTGTATGGAATTCTGGGGCCCTTAGGGCACAAAAACTCTATTCCCGTCGTAAGTCGGACGGAACATAGACAGAAAAGCAGTGAAAAAACAAACATGTTAATCTAATTAACATTTAACCCTAAGGTCCAGGACCCTAATCCAAGATTTATGCCGACTTGGGATGGGTCTGACCATCCCAAGAAGGATCTAGCCTACTGTGATTAAATTAAACTAATGCTTAATAAAACACATACCCGGAATCTCAACCGTGGAGCAGGCGAGATGTTCCGCACCGTCTTCTGAGCCGCTCCCCGTCCCCCCGCCGAGCTGCTCCTCGAACCGCTCCCCGAACCGCTCCGCGAACCGCTCCGTATCCTGAGGCGATCAATCCCGTGTCGCCGAGCCAACCACGCGCCAAAGAAAGTTTCACTCGAGTGAAACCTTTGCCTAGATTTCGGATCCGAATCCGAACTCCTTTGTGGCTTTGTTAGAGCCCTCAAGAGTAAGGCAGAAATATTAGGGAGATAGAGAAATCTTTAATTTAAGCCTAGATCTGAGCAAGCTCCAACATTTACGAGAGCCACTCAGATCTAGATCTTGGGACGAGTTTTGAGGAGGAGAGTAGACCCCTATTTATATAGGTGGCTGACTGCTCACATTCCCTCAAAATCCGATGTGGGACTAATTCAGAGTTAATCAAATTCAATTTAGTTTGCCCTTCACAAAGTGCAAACTTCCGTGAATTTTAACTCACTCAACGTTGAACTTCAGGATTGATACAACCTATCAATTCGAATGGTGTTTAACGGTGAACGCATAGGAAAAAATCGTTCGTCAATCGGAGTTCGTTTGCCCCTCCAATTTATCGTCCAAAGATCAGCCTACGACTTGTTTTTCGCAAAAACCAGCCGTCAAAAATGCCCAGTAAACCAAGGGTTCTGCACCCATTGGTGGGGCCCAGCAAGTGGGCCCCACAGCTTCAAAAAAACTGACTGGACGCCCAAACCCAGACCTGGGCACGGGCGACCAGGCCTGGGCGCGGGCGCCCAGGTGCCTGGCGCCTGGTGCAGGCGCACAGGCGCCAGCCAGGCGCCAGGCGCCAGGCGCCCAGGCGGGCGCCTAGGCTGGGCCGGGTGGGGCGCCTGGCCCAGCACGCCTGGGCGCTGGGCACCCAGGCCGCCTGAGCCGCCTGCGCCCAGGCCCAGGCGCACCCAGGCCCAGGCGGGTGTGGGCGCCCAGGCCCAGGCGGGCCTTGGCTCCAACAGTCCAGGCCAGACCCAGTTTGGGCTGTGTCTGCCTGATCTGGCCTGATCTTACTCTTAAATCTGTTTTGGGCATAACTTGGGCATCTGGCGTCCGATTTGGACGCCGTTAGAACCTGGGCGTAGACCGGGACATTCCATTTTTACCCGTGAACTTTTCCTTAAGTTTAAATCAGTAAATATTATTTTAAACAATTTAAAACAGATTTATCTCTTTTGCATCAAATGCAAAATAGTCCCTATCTAGTCTTAAATTATCATTTGCATCAAATACAAATGATCTGAGGGCATATTTCCCTACATCTCCCACTTGCACTCAGGATCATTTATCCCGAATGCTGGAGATTATTGCAAACATCTTTTGCAATACTTTATCCCTTGCATCAAATGCAAATTATTCTCCCTAACTAATTTCTACCTATTACTAGACGAAGATCGCACTCTGTGTGAGACCCTACAGCCTGACCCTTACAACAGGTTGGGCTCGAAGCCCTATACGGTAGTGACCACGAGCAGTGGTTGCCGTCCCTGCTTCAGGAATCATCATTATGTGGTTAACTCATTGACATGAGTATTGTCGGGACCACCCTGACTGTTTCCGTGATGAATTCCGCAGTTATAGTCTCTTCGTCTTAACTATGTCGTGTAGGTCAAGTCTAGGGTACGGTCAAACTGTCAACCCCAATAACTTGACTCCGGTTAGCTTCTATCGATCTTTAGTCAATAAATGTTGGACTTCTTCCAACATACTCTACGCAGAGATTATACTAAAGAATGAACTAACTCTACGACACTAACTCCCATTGACCGGGAGAGACGAATCCTCTCTTGGTCATTACTCTTCTCGTACGCTTCAAGTGACACCCAATCAAAGACCTTTCAACAGGCCTAGCCTCAAAGTCAGGTCAGTGATCTAAGTGGCACCGTTCACACACAGGTTCCTAAAATGACCTCAGGTCAAAAGACCAACTAGCCTATTATCACTAAGAGTTATCATTGACAGATTGATCAATGTAACCATATGATAACTCTTGTAGATCGTTCAGTGAACTCATTCTCTAATGAGCACTTGTGTCTCGTCTCTGACTTCGCCAAGTCAAATGATCATGAGATCATCGTCACCGCTTAACAGTGAAGACTAAGACACAATGGTCTATCCGATGTTTCGATATCCTTGTCTCGAAACATCTACGACCACGAACCCTTTTAGACTTATGCTACAGACGGTCAAACATTTCTCCATGATCGAGATACTCATCTCGATACCTGTTTGACCTTGCATAAAGTCTCAGGACTTTACCTAAGTTGATATCTAATGTTAACTACATTATAATATAACTTAGATAAATTATTACCAAACAGCTTACTGTTATTTTGAACAAGATGTTTGTGTTATTCACACACAGAGATAGATTGCCTCGAAGGTATCTTCTCTCAACATCTCCCACTTTCACTCAGGCCTATTTATCGCGGTATCTAATATCGTTTTTACACATAAGTTTTCCCGACTTCATGTGGTAGAGCCTTCGTGAGTGGATCTGCTAAAACCGTCTACACTATAGACTTAAGGGGTTATTATGTTCATGTTAGACCAACCATTTGAATCTCATTCAAATAATTCATTTGGTCTTTCGGAATCCATAATATTTTATTTCCCTGGATCTTATCCAGTTCATCGTACCTTACGATAATCATTTAAATTAGTTATTGGTCATTTCAAATGGCTCATATTTATTTCTGATAAAGTATCAAACCTTTTGATTACTTTGTCAAAATATATGTTCCATCCCTTTGATGCTTCACATGTACTTTATACGCTCCTACTGACCTTGAAAACTTTCTGGCTAATTCATATAAGTTGATTCGTCTAAATTATATTTAGAAAAATGAACTTATAAGTGAATGCTCCAATTTTCATGGTCAACATGAGCGTTTCACATCGAGTTTGGTCCGAGTAGATCTGTACACATCAGCTGGCGAGACGGTTTCAACATAATTCGTTTATAGGAATTAATATGAAAAACGTTCTAGACCAAAATGATTGTACTTCACTATTTTCTTTCTGCACCAATCTTTCACCTTAAAGATTTACTTGCAGAAAGTGAGGAAACATTTTCCTTGGACACGTAAACTAAATTCCAAAATTTATTTACGCACACAGACCTATTCTGATTGCATCAAGTTATAAATCGGAGTTATTACTCCGAATTTCATCCCGGAAGTTGACTAAGTCATCATCAGTTATGATGTCACCTCGACAATTCGTCTCACGAGATTCGAGTAATTTTACAACTTCCTTACGATTGATTTAATGAATATCTTATTGATAATGTCCTCGTAGAACATTATCAAAGCCTAGGCATTACTATCTGGGACTTAACCCAGAGGGAGGACTTAACTCAGAGTCACTTACTATGGATCACACCAAGTCTAACTTAGTGTGATTCATACCTTTAACACACGGATGTGTTAACAGACTTGACCTGAGAGAAAATTACATTTTCTTTTAATTACGCAAGATTTTATATAGCTAAGTATTTGACCATTTGATCTAATCGAATCAGTTTAAATACTTTTTTCATTTCGTTCTTTATTTTATCAGACTTGTGTTTCATCAAGAACACGTGTCCTAATAAAATATACGAATAACTTATTTTGCTTAATCTAGACTCGAGTACATCAGTATGTACTAGACTGAGTTCGATAACTCATTCTCCCGCTGTCTTACAGATGGGTTTCGGCCATTATATCTAAGAGGATAAGACTCACAAGTGTCCGCAGACTTTATAATACGAGAGGTCAGACCCCTCTTTATGTGACTTGTGAAACTTAGTCTCTCGATACGGCCTAGCCTATTTTTCCATATAAGTCTGCTACTATCTTGTGTATTTATATATTAACATTTAATATATATATTATCGTTATACATATTGTTGGATATTGGACTCCCCGGATTTGGTTTTGGATGATGAACAAACATAAATATATCGTGAACTAACACTTTGTGAGCGCAGTTATAAAGATCGTCGCCAAATTCATATGAATATTAATTACGACGTCTCAAAACTTCTCAAAGCACGTGATCGTATGCCTAAAGCTTCGTTGAAGCTTATGGACCAATTTAGAAGTCATGAAGATTCGATTGAAGCTATTGAAGACGGTATCGTCGAGTTTTATTTATAGTCTTTAAGCTTCTTTCGTAGAATGTTAAGCCTTGAGTAGGTCTTACGGTTTAAATCTTCATGACGCTCATATCTTAGCTCTAGGATCTTAGTAGAAGTCCATACAATCTTTCCCGAAGCTTCGCGCTTCGATTCGCGACTTCTTGTGCATGTTAGTTGGCTCAAGAAGAAGAACTGACCGACTAGATGGTGATCTAGTCGGTCGACAAAGCTTCTTGGACCGACTAGTTGTTGTCAGTCATATCCAAGCTCTTTACTATTTACAGTTAGTTGGTCTAAGTTGACTCACAGACCGACTAGTTTGTGAACTAGTCGGTCAGTGATGCTTCTGTGACCGACTAGTTGAGCCTTCCCTGTACATGCACATTTGAGCCTGAGCTACTGTTTATCATTAGTCGGTCTGTGTTAATTGATCGACCGACTAGTTGATGAACTAGTCGGTCAACTTTCCTTCTTGGACCGACTAGTTTAGCTTTACTGTACATGCCATTTTTCACCTAACTTACTGTTTATCGTTAGTCGGCCTATGCTCATTTGTCGACCGACTAGTTGGTGAATTAGTCGGTCAACATTTGTTCTTGGACCGACTAAGTCAATTTGTGCTCAGACTTCAGTTTAATCTGTTAGTCGGTCTCAGTTGAGTAACCGACCGACTAGTTGTGAAACTAGTCGGTCAGCTACTCTTCTTGGACCGACTAGTTCCTTTTGTCTGTGCTTCAACCTTTTGGTTGTTCCTCTTTTAGTCGGTATACGTTAATTGGCCGACCGACTAGTTGATGAACTAGTCGGTCGGTGGTTGTTCTTTGACCGACTAGTTGGGTTCAGAAAAGAGCCGTTGGAGCATTAATTGAAACGTTTTTCTCTCTCTCTCTCTCCTCTATAATATAAATACTTGATGGGCTGCATTAATTGCAGTCAAGGCTGATATTATTGCAAGTTTAGAGATCAAGAGAAATCATTCCAAGCTCATTCAAAGCTCTTTCATTCCATTCAATAATCTCTCCTCACTCTTACTTCCAAAGAGAGATTCATTGAGTGTGAAGCCTTCCAAGCCAAGTGCTTGATTCTAGGTCACCAACATCCCCATAGCTCTCCATTGCTGATCTACATCTTGGAGCTAGGGTTTGGTGCCACTTCTTCTTCCTCAAAATCATCCTTGCCCTAATTTGTAAGCATTACTCAAGGCATAAGTATTTTGTCGGTAAGAAGTTTCTTATTTCATTTCAATTTCATATTGTAAGTTTCACTCTCGGTTGTGAGAGTGTGGTTGTGATCCCGGGTTATGGGAGTCACAAATTAATTTGTGTATGATTTGACTTGTGAAGGTTTTTCACAAGTATTTCATAGTGGAAATCTTGAGTTAGGGTTTCTAACTCAAGTATCCGGAGGGGATCCGGGTGTTTGGGACGTAGGATCACCGGGAACAAGTCGGGGAGACTTGGGTTGATCCGAACCCAGTAATATCGTTGTTTTCGATTGTTTCTTTGTTGTCTAACATTAACATTTCCGCATTTTCCGCATTGTTTGGTAGAGTTTGCAAGTAATTAGGAATTAGCCTCTTAATTATTTTAAAGTACTATTCACCCCCCCTCTAGTACTTGTGCAGTAGCTTAGCAGGGCATTACATTTGGTATTAGAGCCAAGTCTATAGCTATGTCTGCCAACGACAACAAGACCGTTCGTCCACCTTCCGACTATAGCACCTTCAAGAACCGTGAAGGAGCGTCTTCGGTGATGGAAGGACATTCCTCGACGAGGCCTCCATTCTTCAACGGTACCAACTACGGGTACTGGAAATGCCGGATGCAAACTTTCCTCCGGAGTGCATCTCTATGGAGGACCACGATGAAGGAATACGTCGAGCCCACCGAAGAAGATTTCGAGAAATGGACTCCCGCGGATGTCGCCGCGGAGGTAAGCAATGCCAAAGCAATGAACGTCTTGCAATGTGCTTTGGAGCCCGAGGATTTCAACAAGATATGCACATGTAAGAGTGCATATCAAATATGGAACTCCCTCCTCATATTACATGAAGGGACGAGTAGGGTAAGAGACTCTAAACTCGTTGTAGTTAATAAAGATTACGAGATGTTTCATATGCTACAGGGTGAGAAGATGAAGGAGTACTATGCTCGCTTCGTCGACATCTTAAACGAGTTGGAGGCTCTCGGTAAAACCTACACCCAAAAGGAGAAGTGTTCGAAGCTTATCAAAGGACTTCCTTCTTCTTGGGAAAAGCGTACCTTCACCATCGAGGAAGGTAATGATATGAATAAGTACACTGTTGTTCAACTAATGGGTACTTTAATGTCATACGAGGTACGCAAGGATAGCAAGTTAAAATTGCAGGAAAAGATGAAGTCCTACCTAAAGCAAGACGAGCCAAAGAAGAATGCTATTGCTTTCAAGGCCGCTCCATCCACATCCACATCAACCGATGATGAAGACTCGGAAAACAAGTTGGACTTGGAGTCCATGGCACTCATGGCCAAGAAGTTCAACCGTTTCTTCCGAAAAGGTAACTATAAGAACAAAGCTAAATTTGGTTCTTCTAACGCCCCCTCCTCTCCTTTGTGTTTCAAGTGCAATAAGCCAGGACACATGAAAGCAGAGTGTCCTCTAAATAAGCAAAAGGAGAAGTGGAAGGCGCCGAAATTCGACAAGTCCAAGAAGTACAAGAAAGTGAACAAAAAGGGGCTTGTCGGGGCAACATTCACCGACTCCGAGGATTCCTCAAGCAGAGAGTCGGACGATGAGCAAGTGGAGCAAGCACACATGTGCTTCATGGCAAGAGAGGAGAATGATCAAGGATATTCCTCTTCCGATGATAGCGACAACGAAGGCGATGAGGTAACTATGGATGACCTTAGGAATGCTAATTCTCAATTATGGTCTAAGTATACTAAATTAGTAAATAGGTATACTAAAGTAAAAGATGACCTAGCTAGCATTCAAACCTCGCCTAAAACTATCATCACCAACAACGACACCATTGTTGAAGGGTTGAGGAATGAGATTGTTAATCTCAAGACTCAACTTGAACATGTTAGCATTAAAGATCCGGAGGAACACAAGATAGCGGATTTGACTTCTCAAAACTCGACTTTGAGTATTGAGAATGAGAGTCTTAAATCTCGTGTTTATGTGCTCACATCGCAAGTATCTAATTTGGATACTTCTATGCGTTCTCTCACCGAGAAATATGAGAACACATTAGGCCGAATTAATAAATTCAATAAGGGTAAGGACCATTTGGATAAAATCCTAAGTGACTTACTTCCAGCCAATCACCACATTGGCTTGGGGTAAACTATGGGAAGTTCATCCAAATCGGCCACTACTTTTGTTAGGCCAACTTCCGGTGACTCAACGAGTGGTAGCAAACACTCTATTGGTAGTTCTTCTACCAATGGTGCTTCCACCTCGTCCACACCTTCTTTCGGAAAGAAACCCACTTTGGGTGGACCTCCAAAGAAGGGGCATGCTTATATGTACACCAATACTATGCCACGTAGGAACACACGTCCTACTCCACCGGCTCACACATATGATGATTTTTATGCAACACATTCACGGGCATGTGCACACCATGTGAGACACCCTCACGCACGTGTCCCCTTACATGCATATGTTCACCCACATCATCGTATGAATAACTATCCACATGCACCATTCCATCATGTTCCTTATGCCTATCCACAACATGCATCACGTAGAAATCAACGTCGCATGCATGCACCTAATAGGATGAGGGCTCCCAAGATTTTCACTATTTGGAGCCCAAAGGACACAAGCATGGATGAAAAACAAGTTTACATGAATGCTTATTTTTCGGATGTTGTGCATAGTAGAAATTATTTGGGGAAGTCTAAGTCCAATTGGACTTGGTTTCCAAAGGTCTAATCTTTTGGACCCAATGACCTTGGGTACCATGATATGAAATTTTCTATCTTTATGTACTCAAGGAAAAGAAAAATAAAAGGAGTAACAAATTTAAATTTAGCTCCAAGGGGAATTGGATACTCGATAGCGGGTGTTCAAAACACATGATGGTTGACGCTCAATTGCTCTCCGGAGTGGTTCCCATTGCAAATGGAAACCGCGTCGTATTTGGAGGCAACGAGAGCGGAACCATCATAGGTGTTGGTAAAGTGTGTAATCCTTCTAAAACCATTATATGTGATGTTTACCTTGTTAAAGGATTAAACCACAATCTCATTTCAATAAGTCAACTTTGTGACAAAGGTTACAAAGTTAACTTTGCGAAAGGAATGTGCCATATTTTAAGAAAACATAATAATGAATTATTATTTTCCGGCACACGACATAATGATATATATATCCTAGATCTTCCAAGATCACATGAACAATGTCTTATTGGCAACACAAGTGAACAACACTTATGGCATCGACGTTTTGGTCATGTGAACTTTGGAACACTTTTTAAGCTTTTCAAGTTAAATTCTATTAGAGGCTTCCCTAAGCTTGTCTTTCAAAAGAAAAGCTTTTATGAATCGTGTCAACGAGGAAAGCTTCCAAAATCTTCATTTAAACCTAAGAAAAGCATTTCTTCTAAGCGGCCTCTAGAGCTATTACATCTAGATTTATTTGGGCCAACTAGAGTTGCTTCATTAGGTAATGCTAGATATGGACTTGTCATCGTTGATGACTTTTCTAGGTTTACTTGGGTATTTTCATTGTGTAATAAAAATGAAGCTTTTGAAAACTTCACAATTTTTGTTAAGAAAGTAAAAAATCTCTTAGGAACCACCATTGTCACTATTCGTAGTGATCATGGAGGTGAATTTGAGAATGAGTCTTTTGAGACATTTTGTGATGAAGTTGGTATTACACACACCTTTTCATTCCCTCGCGCACCTCCTCAAAATGGTGTTGTTGAGAGAAAGAATAGGACGCTAGTGGAATGTGCTCGCACTATGCTTGATGATAGCCAACTTGGCCATCAATTTTGGGCGGAAGCGGTTCACACCGCTTGCTATGTGTTTAATAGAATACTTTTGAGGCCCAGCACTAAACAAACTTGTTATGAATTGTTGTTTGGTAGGTTGCCTCAAGTTAAACATTTTCTTGTTTTTGGTTCAAAATGTTTTATTAAGAACACGTATGGTAGTTTGGACAAATTCGATCCAAGATCCGATGAGGGGATTTTTGTTGGATATTCTTCGCGTAGCAAAGCCTACCAGATATTCAACAAACGAACCTCAACGATCGAGGAATCGCTTCATGTGTCATTTAATGAAGGATTTGTTCCAACTAGAATTACTAATGATGATGACTCTATGGATGTCTTATGTGATTCAATTGGTAATTCTAACTTTAATGATTCTATTGATTCTATTGAGACTAACCCGTCTAATGAAGTTGTTGAGAATGTTCCTAGTGATCAAGGTATTCCCAAACGGCTTCATACCGTTCGTGACCATCCTCATGAGCAAGTCATTGGCAATATCCATGATAGTGTCAAGACGAGATCACAAGTGAACTACTTCGCTCATTGTGCCTTTGCCTCCTCGATAGAGCCAAAGAATGTTAATGAAGCATGCGAAGATAGCGCTTGGATCTTGAGGAGGAACTCATTCAATTCGAGAGGAATGAAGTTTGGGAGCTTGTTCCATTGCCATCGAAGAACCACACCGTCATAGGGACAAAGTGGATCTTCAAGAACAAAACCGACGAAAACCAAGTCGTCGTCCGGAACAAAGCTCGGTTAGTTGCTCAAGGCTACCGTCAAGAGGAAGGTATTGATTTCGAAGAATCCTTCGCTCTGATAGCTAGATTAGAATCAATTAGATTATTATTGTCTTTTGCATGCCATAAGGATTTTAAATTATTTCAAATGGATGTTAAAAGTGCATTTTTAAATGGAGATGTTGTTGAGGAAGTTTACGTTTCTCAACCTCCGGGTTTTATTAATGAAAAATTTCCAAATCATGTTTTTAAACTAAAGAAAGCGCTTTACAGTTTGAGACAAGCTCCTCGAGCTTGGTATGATCGCCTAAAGAATTTTCTTTTGGATTTGAATTTTAAAATGGGAGAAGCCGATTCTACACTTTTTGTTAAGCATTGGAATAATGATATAATTTTAGTTCAAATATATGTTGATGATATCATTTTCGGTGCTACTAACTTTGCTCTTTGCGAAGAGTTTTCTAATGTGATGAAGGATCAATTTGAGATGAGCCACATGGGTGAGCTCAAATATTTCTTAGGTCTCCAAATTCGCCAAATGGACGATGCAATCTTCATCCACCAAACGAAGTATATGGTGGAGTTGCTTAAGCGATTTGGAATGGAGAATGCCTCCGGGAAAAAGACTCCAATGAGCACGACTACGCATCTTGATAAGGATACGTGCGGTAAGGATGTAGACATTCGTCTATATCGAGGTATGATAGGTAGTTTACTTTATCTTACCGCAAGTAGGCCCGATATTATGTTTGCCGTATGCGTATGTGCTCGTTATCAGTCTCAACCTAAGGAGTCTCACTTAGTAGCGGTAAAACGTATTTTCCGTTATCTAAGTTATACACTTGATTTTGGATTACTTTATCCAAAATCTAGCACGTATGAGTTAATCTCATATAGTGATGCCGATTATGCGGGATGCAAATCCGACAGGAAAAGTACTAGTGGCACTTGCCATTTTATAGGAAATTCCATTGTCTCTTGGTTTTCCAAGAAGCAAAATTCCGTATCACTTTCAACCACCGAGGCAGAATACATTGCCGCCGGTGCTGCGTGTGCTCAAGTTCTTTGGTTGAGACACACACTTAATGACTTTGGTATAAACTGTGATACTTGCCCTATCATGGTTGACAACCAAAGTGCAATATGTCTTTCCAAGAACCTGGTACACCATTTCCGTTCGAAACACATAGATGTCCGACACCATTTCTTAGATGATCATGTTGCTAAAAAGGACATCATATTAGTGTACGTTGAAACCCAGAAGCAAATCGTCGATATTTTCACGAAACCCCTAAAGGAGGACTCCTTTGTGCGGTTGCGTCGAGAATTGGGGATTATGGGCGAATCCGAGATATATGATTCATTTTTATTCAATATTCTTGCATGCTATTCTATTCGTTATATTTGCTCATGCTTGAAGTATTGAAATTTTCTGGATTTTTGTTGAATTTTCGGAATTTTCTCTCGATTTGTGCGTAATCGTCAAATTTCAGATTTTCGATGTTTAATGGGGTAGTATAATGATTAATGAGAGTATTTTGATGTTTCATCCAAGAGTGATTAGGAGAGAAATCAAAGTTCATAGATTTTCAATTTTTGGACCTCTTTAGTCGGTTCATGTTCAGTGACCGACCGACTAGATTGAGATCTAGTCGGTCAGTAAATGAACACAGACCGACTAATTCTTGTCAGTTAACTTGGGTGCAGTCACTGTTTACAACTAGTCGGTTCAAGCTCATTGACAGACCGACTAGATCGTGATCTAGTCAGTCAGTGCTTGAACTGAGACCGACTAGTTGTGACGGGGGCAATTGCGTCTTTTGGCTTCTAATCGACTTATTTAGTCATCTCGACCGACTATTATCTCTTTTAGTCGATCGAAAACCCCTTCTCAGCTCAAAACCCCCCCGACCCTTCGTCTTCCTCCCTCTCCCGTCGCCGTTTTTCGACCACATCTCCGGCCGTTTTCCGTCGACCTCCTCCTAGGGTAAACCCCCCTCTCCTATCTCCTGTCTAGGGTTAGTTTCATGTTCCTAGGGTTAGGGTTAGATCATTTCAGTTAGGGTTTCTATTGATTTCGATTCCTAGGGTTTGCTAGGGTTCCGGCTATCTAGGGTTTTTCTGATCTCTTGCGTCGTGTCGTGCCGTGAATATGGCTCGTACACGTATCCCGATCACTCCATCTAGCCCCTCGCCGATGATCGTAGAACCTACCCCTACGGTTCCTGATCAACCTTCGCGAACCCCTCCTAGACGTCGTTTGAAAACCACCCAACCCTCTTCGTCTTCGCCTCCTCTTAAGCGTAAGAGGACGGCGAATGCGAAACCCCGTGCCCGATCTCAGCCCAAGCCCAAGCCAGTAATTTTTCGTGCTCCCACTCCACCCGGTGCTTCGGATTCCGACACCAAGTATTTTCCCGAGCCTGAGACTCATAGGGAACCCACTCCTCCTACACATCCTGAGTCTAGCTCCCGACCACGTACGTCTACCCGTAAGCCTAAGGGAAAGGCTCCGATGCCGGTAGGCGGTGTCGATATCTTGTTATGTCGCGACGACCCTATGTGTCTCGTGGCTTACAACCGTATCAAACATTGCCCGCTGCTTCTGGAGCATTTCGTCCAGATTAGTGACTTCATAGGGCTAGCTGATCTTCTGTCGTCTTCGGGTCTTATCGATTGCCTTCGATATGATCCTAAGGCGAATCCTCACCCCTACCCTCGTTTAGTAAAACTATTCTATGCCAATAGGATCCGGGGTCAGTACGATGCGACCCGCTCTGTTGAGACGACTGTTTTGGGGACTCCTATAGTCCTCACAGCGGAAATCTTAGGAGAGATTTTGGGTATCTCCTCGTCTGGCCTCCTCCCCTCATACATGTCTGTTGATGATATTTCTTCCCTAGATCAGACCATCCTTTCTGAGATTTTCCATCAGATTCCTCCCGCCATGATTGGCGTTCCCTCCAAATCCTTCAAGCCTAATATATGGGTCCTCAATTTGATTCTGAAGTTGTGCTTGCTTCCCAAGTACGGCTCCTCATCTCTACCGTCCCAGCCTTTTCTGAAGTTGATCTACACTATTTTCATGGGGAGCTCGATTAACTGGGCTCGCATTATACACGATAAGATGGACTCTTTCGAGTGTATTCACAAGTCCACGAAATCAACTCATATCCCCTTCCCGTGCTTGTTGACTCTGGTATTCCGTCACTTCCGTGTCACACTTCCTCCTGACGATGAGCGTCCACTTGGTCCTCCCCTGAACGCGACAGCCGTCAAGAAATCTCTTACGGTTCTCCGTCACGTTCAGAGGATGACACCTTCAGCGTCTGCCTCTGCCACTGCCTCAGCTGCTCCCTCTACCACTCTTGTAGATGTCGTTTGTTCGATCCGTTGTTTCGAGTCTCGTCAGGCTCGTTCTGAGGAGATTCTCTGTCGTATCGCTCGACGCCTTGATATTGAGATCCCTCCGCCTTTTTCTGACGAGGATGAGTTGGATGAGGAGGATATTGAGGAGCTTTGTCGTGTTTTCACTTGTGCCACCGAGGGCACTTCTGGTGCTGCTGCGGCTGCTTCGTTTGCTGATGCCCCCGAGAGCACACATGTTGCCACCGCTCCTGCGGTGGATGCTCTGACTGGTGCTCCCGAGGCCACTACTATTGCTGCTCCAGAGATTGCCACTTCTGCCGTCGATCCCGCTGACATTCCAGATGTTCCTGTGACCACCACTTCTCCTGCAGAGCCTGCTGCTGCTGTAGATCCTGCCGCTTCCTCTTGAGCTTCCTTGAGGACTCTCCGATGCTCCTTGGATGATACATCTAGTGTGAGAGAGTTTGTTTAGGATAGAGTGGGGTTCTGGATCATTTTGATGTATTTTTGATACTTTTGATGATGTATCTTTATGTATTTTGATGATGTTGTATGTTTTGTGTCACTCCGATATCTGTGTGATGTGCTGCTGTATTTTGTTCCCCGATCGTTGGATCGATGTCTTGTTTGTCAGTGATGTATACTTTTGATGTACTCTGGTTCCTATTATATATATATACATCACAATTGACATTTCATTCTATTGTGCACAATTTATAATTTCTTTTTTTGTCTCTGATGTTGGATTTCTTCGCTCGACGATATTAACTTGGTTTAATAGAAATTTCTTCTATGGAAACATAGAATTGTTTTCCATGCACTAAATTAACCAAGAATGTTGATATTGGAGAGTATTTTCCATAACTCAATCCGTAAAAATGATTTGTGTTTTGATGAGTTCGTTTTACGATTTTCGACTATGGTTTCATTGACACGCCTTGATTTTATTCGTATTTTTTTTGGTGTCACTTGAACCGTCGTCGTATTCTACGACTCCCGTGCTTTTTATTTGAAGCCATTGTTGTTGTCGTTGTTCTCCTCCTGCTCTTTTTGCTTATGCCAAAGGGGGAGAGATATAATAATAACGATGTGCTAAATGATAATTTAAAGCATTATTCCAAGAATCTAACTTGATATGTTAGATTCAGTGGGAGTTAAGATATATGGATTTTCATATCTGATATTTCAATAACCTACATTTGGTATTCGATATTTCAATAATCGATTCTCATTTTATATACTTCACTCGTCTGCTTGATGCGTATTATTATTGTTTAAATTGGAATTACCATGTCATCAATGCAGGGGGAGTAAGTAAATTTCATTTGAATTATTATTTTTGATTATTATTTATGTTGGTTTGTCATCACCAAAAAGGGGGAGAATGTTGGATATTGGACTCCCTGGATTTGGTTTTGGATAATGAACAAACATAAATATATCGTGAACTAACACTTTGTGAGCGCAGTTATGGAGATCATCGCCAAATTCATATGAATATCAATTACGACGTCTCAAGACTTCTCAAAGCACGTGATCGTATGCCTAAAGCTTCGTTGAAGCTTATGGACCAATTTAGAAGTCATGAAGATTCGATTGAAGCTATTGAAGACGGTATCGTCGAGTTTTATTTATAGTCTTTAAGCTTCTTTCGTAGAATGTTAAGTCTTGAGTAGGTCTTACGGTTTAAATCTTCATGACGCTCATATCGTAGCTCTAGGATCTTAGTAGAAGTCCATACAATCTTTCCCTAAGCTTCGCGCTTCGATTCGCGACTTCTTGTGCATGTTAGTTGGTTCAAGAAGAAGAACTGAACGACTAGATGGTGATCTAGTTGGTCGACAAAGCTTCTTGGACCGACTAGTTGCTGTCAGTCATTTCCAAGCTCTTTACTGTTTACAGTTAGTCGGTCTAAATTGACTCACCGACCGACTAGTTTGTGAACTAGTCGGTCAGTGATGCTTCTGTGACCGACTAGTTGAGCTTTCCCTGTACATGCACATTTGAGCCTGAGCTACTGCTTATCATTAGTCGGTCTGTGTTAATTGACCGACCGAATAGTTGATGAACTAGTCGGTCAACTTTCCTTCTTGGACCGACTAGTTTAGCTTTACGGTACATGCCATTTTTCACCTAACTTACTGTTTATCATTAGTCGGTCTATGCTCATTTGGCGACCGACTAGTTGGTGAATTAGTCGGTCAACATTTGTTCTTGGACCGACTAAGTCAATTTGTGCTCAGACTTCAGTTTTATCTGTTAGTCGGTCTCAGTTGAGTAACCGACCGACTAGTTGTGAAACTAGTCGGTCAGCTACTCTTCTTGGACCGACTAGTTCCTTTTGTCTGTGCTTCAACCTTTTGGTTGTTCCTCTTTTAGTCGGTATACGTTAATTGGCCGACCGACTAGTTGATGAACTAGTCGGTCGGTGGTTGTTCTTTGACCGACTAGTTGGGTTCAGCAAAGAGCCGTTGGAGCATTAATTGAAACGTTTTTCTTTCTCTCTCTCTCCTCTATCCTATAAATACTTGATGGGCTGCATTCATTGCAGTCAAGGCTGATATTATTGCAAGTTTAGAGATCAAGAGAAATCATTCCAAGCTCATTCAAAGCTCTTTCATTCCATTCAATAATCTCTCGTCACTCTTACTTCCAAAGAGAGATTCATTGAGTGTGAAGCCTTCCAAGCCAAGTGCTTGATTCTAGGTCACAAACATCCCCATAGCTCTCCATCGCTGATCTACATCTTGGAGCTAGGGTTTGGTGCCGCTTCTTCTTCCTCCAAATCATCCTTGCCCTAATTCGTAAGCATTACTCAAGGCATAGGTATTTTGTCGGTAAGAAGTTTCTTATTTCATTTCAATTTCATATTGTAAGTTTCACTCTCGGTTGCGAGAGTGTGGTTGTGATCCCGGGTTGTTGGAATCACAAATTACTTTATGTATGATTTGACTTGTGAAGGTTTTTCACAAGTATTTCATAGTGGAAATCTTGAGTTAGGGTTTCTAACTCAAGTATCCGGAGGGGATCCGGGTGGTTGGGACGTAGGATCACTGGGAACAAGTCGGGGAGACTTGGGTGGATCCGAACCCAGTAATATCGTTGTTTGCGATTGTTTCTTTATTGTCTAACATTTACATTTCCGCATTTTCCGCATTGTTTGGTAGAGTTTGCAAGTAATTAGGAATTAGCCTCTTAATTATTTTAAAGTACTATTCACCCCCCTCTAGTACTTGTGCAGTAGCTTAGCAGGGCATTACACATATTACTCATTGCTTCAGAAGCAATGTGACGACATTTGTCAAAACGTGTTAACCTTTTTGGATAACAATAATTATGAAATCGTGACATCAAAATATGTCACATTTTTATTTCCTCCTACTTATGCCTTTACTAATGATAAAATAAACTAACTTTCTCAATTGACTTTCCGGAGTGCCTTCTTCCTTTCTAAATCATATTTAGATATTAAATAGCCCAACATAAATAAATAGCCATACAAGCATCGCATGTATCCAAACGCCTGAGGGTTGCAATCTTGAGTGTAGCCCAAGAAGTTGCTTGTCTCAAGATCCAGTTGGGATACGTAGTCTTGCACCGCTCATGCACTCGTATTCGACTCAAACAGTTTGATCGAATTCTCGAACTTTGCGGATCAAAGTTGTTTGTCCATACAACCTTGAGTGTAGCTCACAAGTTGTAGGGAGAAACATATTTCGAATATCCTATATGTTCAAGCTGTCCCATATAGAGACGAGTGACATGTAACGTGCATTTATTTTGTTGAACCCAGAACTTAATGGAATCATATTTATTAAGCCTGTTCTTTAGAAGGTCATTTAAATGTCAACGAGAATTTAGTTTAATTTTATCAACTAGAATTTAACTTGATATTTAATTAATCAACCTATTTGACCAGTTAACTTATTCCATTAAAATATTGTAGGTTGATTCCTTCCGTAAACATAGTATTGCCCTAGTTTAGCATACGTTCAATATTAAATATAGGTAGAATGGCTTTTATCTATCTATATCCTCCCACTATTTTTACGATCGTTTCAAAGCTTAATAACGAACGATTTAATCGAATTAAAATTAATGGGTAAGAGGTCCAATCGTCCTGAGCCTAACAACCTTGAGTGTAGCTCAACAAGTTGCTTGACTCTGCGGTCGGAAGATGACTCTTCATCGATCATATCAGATATGACTCTCTTAATCGGTTTTTTTCCCTAGCCATTTGTGATCATGAGTGTGCTCATCCAAATCACAATGTCTAGTCTAGTCGGACCCTTGTTTTCGTGTCTAGCCTGACTTGCCCCTTCGCTCGGTGTATTCACGACACGTCGGTTTGGGTCAGGTCTTAGACTTACATTAAGTCAGACTACATCGTTGACTTAACTTTCGCCGGCGCTCGGGGTACGAGACGACGATTTGGGTCAGTCAAGATTTCATCTTATGTATTTAAGGAGTTGGTTTCTATAAGGTTGACATGTCACAGCTTGAGTGTAGCTCAACAACTATAACACGGGTCCTATAGTTGCCAACCCCTAAAACAAGGAGGGCTACGACTAATCTTGAAAAAGATCATTAACGTATTTGACATAGATATAGTCCAGGGTGTCATACAATCATGATTCGCGACATTGCGGTCCAGCAGAACACAGTCAGGGAATTGACTAAGCCAGGATCACTATCCCTTAAAGGGTGATCCAGAACTCTTAGCCAAGCACATTGACTGGATCATGGTCCATTGAATGAAGCTTGTCATTTTTATATGTGTGCCATAGACTAAACAGCTTTTATTAACAACTAATTAATCCTATCAACTAGTTGAATCCTTAAATTCAAAATTTTAGGATTTGTTTAATAACTTTTATTAAGTCCTTATCAACTATAAGGTTCACGTGCTATCCTAATCATTATTATCAACTATTAGGATTTTAATAAATTATTAACAACGCTAAAACCGAAGTCCTTTAATGAGAATTAATTTCATAACATTTATAATTTAAAAAACATTAAAAGGACTACCCTAATCAGGAATTTGGTCTTAAAGTGTTGTTAATGTTTTATTAAAACATAGCATGTCATTAAAATTCAATTAATAAATTTTAATCATTTCTTAATGGCTAACCTAAAGGGTTGTCTTGTGTTACCAAATAAGGGACAAGGTGACATAGCCATTAACATAAGATTAAACTAATTTTATTGCATAAAATAAAAGTGTACAACTATTTAAAAATTTAAATAGAACAATGTCTATCACATAAACAATTTTAGCATGCAAACATAAATTTAACATTTAAATTTAAAATATGATTTTAAAAATGTTTTATTTTTATCTCATAAAAACTTGTTTTTAAAATCACAAATTTGCATGCAACTTAAAAAAATTTATCGCATAAAAATTTTAACCTTTAAAATCAGTTTTAAAATATCTCATAAAATTAAAACATCATTTTAAAAAACTTTCATGCTTAAAAATTTATCATATAAAATTTTTAGGCACTTTAAACTTATCGCATAAATTTTAAAAGATTTAAAATTAGTTTTAAAAATTATCACATAAATTTTAAATCGTCATTAAAAAAATTTTCATATTCAAAAATTTATCACATTGCTTTTTAAACATCAAAATCATTTTTAAAATTTATCTCATAACTTTAAAAACATTTTCAAAAGTATTTAAAAGCATTTCAGGTGTTTAAAGAAATCGCAGGCTAGATCGTAACACAGACCAGGCTCTGATACCACTGTAGGGAATTCTGGGACCCTAAGGGCACAAAAACTCTATGCCCGTCCTACGTCGGACAGAACATAGATAGAAAAGCAGCGGAAAAACAAACATGTTAATCTAATTAACATTTAACCCTAAGGTCCAAGACCCTAATCCAAGATCTAGGCCGACTTGGGATGGGTCTGACCATCCCAAGAAGGATCTAGCCTACTGCGATTAAATTAAACTAATGATTAATAAAACACATACCCGGAATCTCAACCCTGGAGCAGGCGAGATGTTCCGCACCGTCTTCCGAGCCGCTCCCCATCCCCCGCCGAGCTGCTCCTTGAACCGCTCCCCGAACCGCTCCGTATCCCGAGGCGATCAATCCCGTGTCGCCGAGCCAACCACGCGCCAAAGAATGTTTCACGCAAGTGAAACCTCCGCCTAGATTTTGGATCCGAATCCGAACTCCTTTGCCGCTTTGCTAGAGCCCTCAAGAGTAAGGCAGAAATATTAGGGAGATAGAGAAATCTTTAATTTAAGCCTAGATCCGAGCGAGCTCCAACATTTACGAGAGCCACTCAGATCTAGAGCTTGGAACGAGTTTTAAGGAGGAGAGCAGACCCCTATTTATATAGGCGGCTGACTGCTCTCCTTCCCTCAAAATCCGATGTGGGACTAACTCAGAGTTAATCAAATTCAATTTTGTTTGCCCTTCACAAAGTGCAAACTTCCGTGAATTTTAACTCACTCACCGTTGAACTTCAGGATTGATACAACCTATCAATTCGAAGGGTGTTCAACGGTGAACGAATAGGAAAAAACCGTTCGTCAATCGGAGTTCGTTTGACCCTCCAATTTATCGTCCAAAGATCAGCCTACGACTTGTTTTTCGCAAAAACCAGCCGTCAAAAATGCCCAATAAACCTAGGGTTCTGCACCCATTGGTGGGGCCCAGCAAGTGGGCCCCACAGCTTCAAAAAAACTGACTGGGCACCCAAACCCAGTCCTGGGCGCGCGCGCCCAGGCGACTGGCGCCCAGGCGGGCGCCTGGGCTGGGTCGGGCGGGGCGCCCGGCCCAGCACGCCTGGGCGCTTGGCGCCAAGGCCGCCTGGGCCGCCTGGGCCTGTGCAAGGCACCCGGGCCTGGGCCTGGGCCGGTCGCCTAGGGCCAGGTAGGCTTGGGCGCCCAGGCCCAGGTGGGCCTTTGCTCCTGCAGTCCAGGCCAGACCCAGTTTGGGCTGGGTCTGCCTGATCTGGCATGATCTTACTATTAGATCTGTTTTGGGCATAACTTGGGCATCTGGCGTCCGATTTGGTCGCCGTTCGAACCTGGGCATTGACCGGGACATTCACGTCTTACCCGTGAACTTTTCCTTGCGTTTAAATCATTAAATATTGTTTTAAATAATTTATAAAACATTTATCTCTTTTGCATCAAATGCAAAATAGTCCCGATCTCGGCTTAAATTATCATTTGCTTCAAATACAAATGATCTGAGGGCATATTTTCCTACAATTATACCTTAACACCTGTTGCTAGAAGATGATCAATAATTTATATATCTAGCTTGTTAGTACCTTTAAATGTTATGATGATGAACAATAGAGTAACTTATAAATGATGTTAGCATGTTAATCTATAGAGTCGATATATCGTTTACCATTTATAACAATTGTGAGCCTAGGTTGCTATAATGAAATGTTGTATATTTATTCTTATTAACAACTTAACGTAGTTAACGTGTTAGTAATTTAATTTCATTAATATTGTTGTGAACCTCGTCGTAGGATAGAGCACTTGTTAAAAATCGGATCATTAGACGTTTCAGGATTTGTCTGATAATTCTAGCCGTCGTCCCAAACTTATTTGTGCGCGTGATTTATCATAGAGTATCCGTCTTCCTATTCCGTACGCACTACAGGAATGCAACCCCTGGCATCGCTACCCGACGCCAGTGTAGATCTCGCGTCGTGTAAGGGTAAATTTCTGAACACTTAGGACCCCCAACTCTTGCTTGTTAAACAAGATAAAATTTTGTGTTTTTAAATTGTTTACATTCACTAATCAAAATAACTTAAATTGGGACTGTAGGCTGGTGGACTTGTGCACATAGGTAGTTTGGACTTTTGGACGGTGTTTTCAGACGTCAGGTTGCTGGCAAGTGAAACTTGCGCGTTGCTTGTTTAGGCCATGTTTTAGGCCACTTTTGTACCGTAGCGTAAAAGAGACTAGGCAGTGAAATGATAGCTTCCTAGACGCCTATTTGATTTAGTCTGACAACGAAACTAGATCCGTCACCTCACTTGATCTAGCTTGACAACGAAGCAAGATCCAACACCCCTTTTTCTTGTTTTGTTCATGCTTCCATGTCATCCATGCATTTGTAACATCCATGTTTAAATTCCTTATCTGTACGTATTTAAATTACAGCTTGCCATGTCATGCCATCCATGTCTGATTGTTGCATTCGTAGCACATGCTACTATACTTGTACTTGCTTGTTCAGGCTAGGCACCTGCGTTGCAGGCACAACCCTATGCCAAATACACTTCCTGGCTTGTGACCCAGAAGCGGGCCATTAGTGTTGGTCAAAAGCCAATGCCCGATACACGTGGAGGGGTAGGGTTGAGCGATCACTCAGCGTAGAAGTGTGCCCGTACAGCCACTTCAGCTGTAAGGCGTGAACTCTGTGCACGACATGAAAATGTGACTTGTGATTATTAGTAGTTGATACTCTTGCCATGACATGCTGGATGCTTGTTGTACTTGTTTCTTTACCTGTTGCACTCATACTATATCTGTCATGTCATTGCATGTTTTTAGAACTACTAGGTTGGCTTTCTTTACTTTTAGTTTCCTTGCACAAGTCTTTGTAGACTTGCTGACATGTGCCCCTCTCTCTTTTGGGTGTCACATGTTAGACCCTGAGCCAGAGACCGTTGCTGAGGACGAGGTGTCTGCTGACGCCGAGCTTGGGCCCACATTTGACGAGGAGTTTATGGACACCGGTGACCAGTCTTAGAGACTGTTCTGAGTTACTTCTGTTTTTGGTTGCCGTTAGTTGTCGGTGCATAGCATCTTTACTTTCTGTACGTTGTACTTTTGTTGGCCATGCTTGGGCCTTTTAGACTCTTTTTCTTCCCAGCCTGGTGGCTTTTCTGTGATGTTGTAACTTATTTATTTTGGACATTCTGAGATATTTTTATTTGTCTCTCTTTCCATATTATTATTGTTGTTCTGCTTCGCAATTGCAAGGACCTGAACTCGGTTAAATCCAGACGCTTTACAGACTGGAGCCTCACAGCTTCAAGTCTGAGCAAACCTTCTCACGTCTCGCCTCCATTTTAGGGAAGCGGGGCGTGACAACTAGGATCGTTGCGTTCGACATTGGGATAGGGTCCTTGCATTTCATTAGGGCTAGGGAATTAATCATCCAATTCGTACCACTCTCGTGGGTTAGAGTTGCGGGGTATTTCAGTCGCCCTTATTGACGCGATGGCGGTAGCTGTCAACGTAGCGGTATAGATCGTCGATGGATCCCCTCAAGATACGATCCGGGCATGGTCACGAGCCTTGGTTAGATCCACCGATTTCCCTATTCGAATCCCTAGATACACCTTAAGCACATCAATTCCACAGACTGTGGGCATGATCTCAGTACGGGTTATCTATGGATTCGGTAGGATCTACCGAAATACTTCCCTAAGTCCCCAATTCAATGTAAGGATCAAGATCTACAATTTCCCCTTAGGATCCTAGAGCTAACCGATCGACCCTAGAGTAATCTACTCACACATCGCAATTGTAAATGACAAAAACATCATTCTCGGAGATGAAAACATTATAACAATCAAAGGAGTATGGATAAAGAACTTACATCGAGAAATCGATAGAAATTGCAGTTTATAGATCCAGAAAAAAACCAAGAGTCCAAGCGTAAGAAAAATCAAGAACGACAATAATAATCTCCAAGTTTTCGATCCAAAATTCCTTAATACAAAATCAATCTCAGAACCCTACAAAAATCGACTGAGCTCCTGTCAAAACTATTCAAAAAACTCTAATGAAAAGCGCTTAATTCAGTCGCCCAGCTCCCAGAGCTTTCAGTGCAAAAATCGCGCGCATCGCGGCTTCAGAAAACTTTCCAAAAATAGCCTTAGAATTACCGACCGAGTAGGTGACTAGGTCGAGCAATGCGTTGCTTGTTCGATGGCTCGGCCCGAGCAGAGGAGCTGCTCGACCGAGCACTACATGGAATGGAGAGAATTCAAAATTGTCGCTCTGCCTACCCGGACCGAGTCAGCTCTGCTCGGTCCAAGTAGGGGGCGACTCGGTCCGCTGCTCGGGCCATGCCGCTGGACTGCTTTAGCTGTGGAAATTGAGGCTGCTCGGTCTGAGCCATCCCGTATCAGCTCCTCTTCTGAAATTGAAGCTGCTTGGTTGAGCAACTGAACTGCTCGGACCAA
Organism: Scilla litardierei; assembly: GCA_030789695.1. Classification (NCBI taxonomy): domain Eukaryota; kingdom Viridiplantae; phylum Streptophyta; class Magnoliopsida; order Asparagales; family Asparagaceae; genus Scilla; species Scilla litardierei. The sequence continues at coordinate 86,420,458 of CM061139.1, forward strand.
GCATTTCCTGGGAAACTTTCTCCAGGAGCTGCTGGGTGTCTCTCTCTCCTCTGCTCTCTCTCTTCTCCTCCAATGGCTCCGAAAGTATGGCGAACTCCTCCAGGGCCTTGCCAATGAGCTCACGAGCATGTCGGATGTGTCAATTCCCAAGTGGGGTCCCAAATCGCTCCAAAATCCCTGAAAACTCATAAAACACTACTAAACTCGAATATATCGTCAGAAATGCGATATCGTAGTAAAATGTGGGATTTGGATACGAAAATGGTATGAGATGCAATGAAATGATGATATGAAAATAGTAGAAAATATGGACACATCAAAAAATCCCCAAAGCTTACCTCTTACTCGTCCTCAAGGAAGACGAATAATCAGTACGCCGAGAGGAAAACAAAAAGAAAATAAGAAAACGAAAATAGAAAGAAAGGAAAAGAAAAAAGAGAAGTGAGAGGAGAGTGCTAAGGATGATCGGTCAGATCGTAGGCCTAAATAGTATATCACGATGCTCTGGATGATAAACATATATGCTACTGGCAATTTCTAGATTTACAAATCATATGACTAGCATGCAGTGCAGGAAAAGAATTTGGATCTACTGAAATAACGCCATCAAATTATATCAATCTCATACAATCCCTAGAGTCTAGTATAAAGAAGTTGGCAACGCCCTTTTCAATCACAGATACACAAGGAGCATAATGAAATCACACAACATGCAATAGAGAATAGAAAAAGTCATGCCATTTAGATATTCATTTCGATTCATGAAAAATCTCCAAAAACTAAAGCAATTTGTAAAGTTTAGGCATTATTAAATCTCCCTGTTATGCACCGTCTCCACTCTAATGTCATGCTCACTCATGTGATCAGTTGGTCCCCCCAACCTTAGCTTGAGGCGTCCCATCAAGGAAAATGATATGAAAATTTTCTTTTCTTTTCTTTTTTTATAATAAATGATAGCTTCTAATGAAATGATTTTATTCATCAATTTTTTTCTTTTTTACATATGAATATATACACATTTTTTTTCTTTTTTTCTTTTCATTTAGATGCTATACTTTTCCTTTTGGGTTTGAGAAGTGAGATGCAGTAAAGATAGCTGTGGGGGTGTAACAAACTGATATGTAGAGATATAAATAGATATATGGAGAAGGAAAAATAGTAGGACTCTCGGTTCACTCATAAGAGGGTGCACAACGGTTTGATAAAATAAAACCTAACTAAGCTTATAGATAGCATGGATATTTTCATTTCTCTAAATGAATACTGAAAAAGCATGCAGTAAATAGTACCATAGCAGCAGGCATGCAATCAGAAGTGAACAAGATGAAAACAGATACTCCAAGTGTGCTAGTGATGCGTGAACCTAGGTGCGTTTCCCAACATAGATCATACTAGATACTAATTCATGCATTTGATTTTCAATTCATTTTAAGCATTAAATCAGATAGATCAGCAAAAGAAATGCACGCATATAGATAGTAAAACAGAAATTCACCCTAATAGCATGGCATCGAAAATGAGCATTGTAAAAGACTAATAAGGGCATGAGAGATATCATCATGCGGAACATCCCTAGCAAATAAAGAAAAAGAGGCGGAGAAAAAGGGAAAATAAAGAAAAAGAGATAATGCATGGTGAAAATAGAAAATATGATGCAAAATGAGAAAAAAGAAAATGACGTGAAAAAACAGTGGAAAAATGAAATAAAGACTGAAATAAGGAGAGAAACTGTAAAAGAAAAATAAAAAATAAAGCGGTAGCGCTCATCCCCCAAGCTAAACCTAGCAGTGTCCTCACTGCTAAGAAAATGCTCGTGAGCGGGAGATGATGATATAGGGGTAGGGTGGGTGGGGGAATAAAATAAAAATAAAATAAACAAAAATGTGCAAAAAGAAATAAAATAAAAACATGACATGATGCTATGCAGGATGAAATATGATGCATGGGTGGCTCCTCCCCCAAACTATGTAAGTGTAGGGCTCCAAACAGACAGATGGGCCCAAAATAAATAGGGGAGGCAGTAACATGTAAGGCCGACATCAAGCAGAGGCACCACCCTCTGGGGGTGGTGATGGGTCCCTCTGCTGTGGACCAGGAGTGGTAGGTGGAAGATCTAGCTGGAAGTCATGAGGAGGGTCAGTTCGAATGTGACGAATGAGGCTCTGAAGGAAAGACAGGTCATGCTCGACCGACTGCTGAGTCATCGCACCACCATATCCTGCTAGTAGGAGCATGGCGGAGAACTGGTCGGCTTGGTCATTGTCACCGAATGTCACCTCGTATTCTGCATCGCCTATGCAAAGGGGTTGAAGGGGAATGGGGTGGTGGGTTGCGCAGGGGTATTGGTGGATGATTCGGCGACAGTGTTGGTTCAAGTGGGAGAGCGAGTGCGACGTGTACACCAGGTAGGCCTAGGGTTAGATGTGCCGGTGTTGGCTGGTCTAGCATGGCGTGGAGGCATTGTGCAAGTGGAGGAGAATAGTAATGTAGTATGTAAAGAAAATAGGGGGACGAATTTACCGACTAGAAAGAGATGGCGTTGTGTTCAGTGTCGTGATTGCCGCTGATCCGGAGTATCCCCAAGCTTTTCAAAGAAGTGTCCTCTGATGTTGTCAATTCATACCTGAAATAGGAAAAAGGGAGAACGTCAGTATATTTGAGCATAAACAGGTAAAATCTATTGTAAAGGGTGCTCGGTTCAGGATTGAGCGAGGGGTGGCGGCTGTGTGGATAGAAGGGGCGGTCTCTGGAAAGGGGGTGATAGCTGCGGGGAAGGAAAGAGGTTGGGTCGAGCAAAGGGAAGTGGGGTGAATAGGTTACGGCTTTGAAAAGGCGCAGTCGGGTTTGGTTGAAAGGCGCAGCGACCCGATAAGCAGGGGAATAGGACTCGGTTCGAGCTATAAGGCTGCTCGGTCTAGTAAGTTGGAGGTAGGATGACTCGGACCGAGCAATACGATTGCTCGGTCGAGTAAGCTGCAGAAAGAAAGCGATAAAAATGTGAGGATACTCCTTCAGCCTGATCGGTCGAGCAGAGGGTTACTCGATCGGGTTGAAAAACTACTCGGACCGAGTCGCAAATGCTCGGCCCAGGTTAACAGAGTGATAATTTTTCGACATTTCCAAAAGCATGTAGTCCTCGACCGAGCAGCAGGCTGCTCGGTCGAGTCACCTATTGCTCGTACCGAGCTGATAATTATCGATCAGGTTGGCACAGTGACGTTTTCTCCCCAAATTCGAAAGCCTGTAGCACTCGACCGAGTAATGCGTTGCTCGGACCGAGTCGATTTCTACTCGGACCGAGCAGCAGACTGCTCGGTCAGTGCAGAAATGGCAAGACTTCCTTCCTTTTTCTGTGTCTGCACTGCTCGACCGAGTAGTGAAGCTGTTCGGTCGAGTCGCCTGTGCCTTTTCTACCCCAATTTCATGGGCTATCTCCTGATGTGCTCCATCTTCCTCCTACTGATCTGCTCTCATATCTAACCTGTACAAAGTAGAAATTCATCAATTTTTCTGCAGTTTTCAAAATTTTATTTCTAAAATATATAAAATAAGAATAAGAAACCGAAAAAGATGATCCGGAATCCAAGAAATTGGGTTGCCTCCCAATAAGTGCTCGTTTTTAGTCGTGAGCTCGACTCCCCTTAATTTATCAGTTGTTGTCAGGGAATCCCTCGGGGAAGTATGTCTCCTCCGGTCCTATAGGTTCTCCAGCTCTGTAAGGTTTAATTCTCTGACCGTTAACCTTGAAGTTACTGTTCTTTCCTTCGAGCTCAACAGCACCTCCTAGGGATAAGCTCACTATCTTGTAGGGGTCGGACCACCTCAATTTTAGCTTCCCATGGAAAAAATGTAGTCTTGAGTTATATAGTAGTACCTGGTCGTCGACATCATGGAAAACAACCGTGATATTTTGTCACGCGTGCCCCGGCTTGCTATCCGCAAATGGCCGGGGGACCCGCGTGGGGGTTTAGAAATTTGTAACCGTAAGCGCACGGTGTTGTAGTGTGGCTTGGGGGTCGAACACAGGGAGGCTAGGATGTGCTTGTGTCAAGGAGGACCAAAATCACCCCGTGGGCGAGCTAGCCCGAATCGGTAAATGGTTGTCACAGAAAGGAATGAAGGGTATGAACAATAAGAAAATAAACCCGGGACTTTGGTTTCCACTCCAACGAGCGACTCTCGTCGATACGGCCTACGGGTAGGATAGCGATCAGAATTAGGGTCTAATGGTGAGACGTTGCCTCTGAAAGTGGTACCGGCATCCCATGGGCCCGATATTCCGGTCGGTGCCCAGGATGATACACCGGACTTCCCGGATTCGATCAGTGGGCACTCCCGTGTCCATTAACACTGATCGATTCCGAGAGCACTAAGCTTGCAACGATAACTCCCAACGTCTCATCCTGCCGCTTCCGCGTGCTAGGATTCGACGTCTACGCTAAGGGCGTGAGCTATGGCTAGGGAGTCAACCGGCAAGTTTATTCCCCCTTGGCCCAATGGTCAAAGGCGGTCTTTTTCCCGCCGATGACAATGAAACACCCCGTGTAACCATTAGAATCCTAATCCCTATCGATTTCCTAACCCTATGGACGCATCGGAAAGAGCCCCCGAAGGGGTTTCCGCCAAAATCCCAGATTTGAGAACTACTCACAAAAATTCATTAAAAAGCGATCTAAATGAAAATGAACCGTTGGAATCATAATCAGACGATTGGAATGCGGAAGTAATAGAGTAATAAAGACAATACTAAAATTTGAGAAAGATCAGAAAACTTACAAAAGAACAGTAATTACAGCCGTCATAATGGGAGAAAACAGTAAAAACTAGCAGCTCCCCGTTTCTGGAACCCTAAGGGTTCTATTTATAGACTCTCGTATCACCCGATCGGTTGACAAGTCAACTGATCGGGTGATCCGTTACAGATAATGAACAGAAAACGACGAGCTTTCACCCGGTCATATGAACCGGTCGGGTGAGTTCTTGGAGTGACCGGTTGGATCTTGGCGCCATCGGGTGAAGTGATCGGTTGGGTGCCCGTGTCTTCAGCTCTTCAGCATCAGCTACAGATGAACCGATCGGGTGAGAGTCACCCGATCGGTTGGAATTTTGCTCGAAAAGACAGAGAACAGGCCCCCGCTGAACCGGCCTGTGAACCGGTCGGGTGACTTTCACTTGAGCTCCGGCTGAGACCGGGTGGTGCACGCGTGATCGCTCCGGAATGTGACCCAAAGAACGGTTGTAGTTTTACCGCAAGCGCGCGGTATAGCGGCGAGCGGGTTATCGAACATAGGGAGGACGAATGACCGTGCTTGTTCTAATCAACCTGGCTATTCAAGAAGAGAGAATTTTGCCTTTGGCGATCCTGTCACAATCGTCAGACAAAGTATGGAAATATCAAAGCAAATAAAGGACGTCTAGGGAATGGGGAATTCCCGCTACTCACCGTATCTTGTCAATGTGGTTCATCGGTATCAAAATTGCTAGAATAAGATTTTGGATGAACTAGTTGCAACTGAATGTAGAACCAAGCTCACGCTCTCGCGCTGTTGCCGGTCTATAGCTATCCTAGGTTTGGGTCCAATCTCTTGCAAACCCTAGCCTAGGGAAGCTAGCATTAGGATCAACATCATCGTTCAATCGCGCCCCGAGCCCAATCTCTTGCAAACTCGGCTCGCGACCTAGGTTGGGATAGTTCCTACCCGTCCAATCTCTTGCAAACGGGTATCGGCACGGAATTGCAACCGGGAAGCCTAGTATCGGTCCAATCTCTTGCAAACCGATACTATGGAAATTCGATTCCAACCCAATTCGGATTTCTAGGGTTTCCTATCGAGTTGGGATCCAATCTCTTGCAAATCCCAATCGGTATGAACTCCTAGCTATCCGTAGTAAATCGCTCCCAAACTAATCCCTAATAACAATTCTAGCAAAATTTCTACCAAATCGTCACAAATATGAAATTGGGCTTGTAGGGTTCATCCCCACGCCCCAAGACGTGGAGACTACTCACAATTCATAGCACAAACACAAAAATAATCAATGAAATAAACAAGAGAATTCATCACAATATTGAGATAAGCAATAAAAATAGAATTTTTAGAGAAGAGAGAGACAAACCAATTGAGTTCTTCAAATAATCCAACAAAAATCAACTTTTGTCTCCTCTCCAATCACAAGAATAAAGCTAAAAAGTTAATCTAAAAAGCTGCAAAAAATCTAAGAGAAAGCTCTCTAAAACTAGGGTAAAAACAGGGGTTAAATACCCCCCAAAATCGTCCAAAAACTGTGACCAAAATACCCCTGCGCAGCCTGAAATCCGCAATTTTCGCTACAGGCAGCGCGTCGCACTCGGCCGAGTGACAAAAGTCGCTCGGCCGAGTGAGAAACCCTGTAAATTTCCAGTAAGTCTTGATCTTCAGGGGTCTTCACTTCGGGGGCGGCTCGGCCGAGTGAGTTGTCGTCACTCGGCCGAGGGCTTCTTGGTACTCGGGCGGTCGGGATTATCCACTCGGCCGAGTGGGTCTTCTGAAGCTCAGGCAGCCGAAAAACAGTAAGTTGGCAATTTTTGAATGGCTTCGTCTGGGCACCACTCGGGCGGACGGGATCTCGTCACTCGGCCGATGTGGTCTCCGTCGCTCGGCCGAGTGCACATATGAATCGTGTCTGATCTGGTCGGCTGAACGGTGTCTCGCTGGTCGGCCGAGTGACTCCTTCACTCGGCCGAGTGGGACACCAAAAATGCCCAAACAGCTTGTTTTGGCCTCCTCGTCGCTCCTGCGACGTCCGTTCTTCTTCCGCTCCTCTCCAACAGCAAAATACCCCTCGGTGAAGTCGTCCGTGACACTCTGGAGTAGGCGTATCTCGAGATCACTCCAAATCGCTCCAAATCACCTGAAATGCGACAAAAACAACAAATCGTGAAAAGCATCGCAATATCGTCGATATATCGTGAAAAACATGATTTGGGCGATCTAAACGGCATGCAAACATGCAGGAAAAAAAGTGTAAAATAAGGAGTGATCAAAATCCCCCAAGCTTACCTCTTACTCGTCCTCGAGGAAGATAAGTAAAAGGCGAACCCGGTGGATTCGGAAAACGAAAACGGCGAAAAATGAAAAAAATGAAAAACGGAGAAGAATGGAAAACGAAATAAAAATAAAAATAAAGAAGAAAGAAAGAAGCGAAGAGGTAAGCTGCTAGATCATTTTCTCAGGACGTGGGTTCCGCTTACTCATATAGCATGCACTGAATGAAAAATACATGTCAAAGAGTTCTATTTTGATATCATAGTATAATAGTGCAAATAGAAATAGAAAACCCACGAACAACGATATAATCATGAAAAACGGAATAATTTTAGAATCAACATCGTCTGAATCATTTAAAGCGGTATACAAATCGCAGATCACACACTTTTCAATTGAATGCTTTCTATGAGGAGTATAAGAGTATCACACAATAGAATAGAGAGAATAGAAAAGTGTGGATTTCATGATATGAGTGCTAGGCTTAGATTTCTGGATTTCGTAAAGCTAAAAATAATCTCACCGAGTATAGAACATTACTTAGCCTAGGTTGTCGTGCAACGTCAAGTAGTCACTCTCTTACACATCAATTGATTCCCTCCCCTAAGCTTATCTATGAGCATGGTGGCAAAAAAAATATTCACATCCCCATTTTTATAAAGCTCCAAAAGTAATAAAAATGAACACGAAAAGAGAGAAGAAAGAAAGAAAGTGAGATGGGATCTTTTATTGAGGATTTTTTCCTCTTTTCTTTTTCTTTTTCTCTTTTTTTTCTTTTGTTTTTTTTAATACAGCATACATACACAACGATCCCAACTCAAAGAGAGATAATGATATACAAGAATATTTTCTCTTTTTTTTGGTTTGGGAAACTTGGAGCTAGGCATTAATAGCGGGGGAAATGCCATATAATAGAATCGCTAAGGGGAGATTCACCAATGATTTTAATAGTAGAGAAATGATGTTCAAGATTTGTGGAGAAAGAAATAAATATATCTCTCGGTTCACTCTATAAGACATGCACGACAACTTCAGCAGGGTAATCTAATCTACTCAGTTTCGATCACAAAAAAGCTAACTAATCCAGATTTATCATAGCTAACATCATTCAATCATCCTGAAGTGAAATGTACAATTCATGCATATAGAAGTGATATAGGAAAAGAAATCGGTACTCCAGATATAAGCATTCAATGCGTGAATCTTGGTGTGTTTTCTGTGATAGCATACATATGAATATTCAGACTCAGCTAATAATAAAATTTCATCCATTTTCATGTGGAAAAAGTGTGGGTTACTATCTCTAGATGCAAGGCAAGTCATAGCATATGATATCAGAAATAAAGTCTAAGACATGACAAATAAAGCATGCATATAGAGTAAGCTAACTCCACGTCGTCATCATCACAGAAAAGTCATCTCTAGCATGAGATGAAAAAGAAAGAAATAAACATAAAGGGAAAATAGAACTATTTACAATGCGGCACACAGAAAAATAAGAAAAACGTGATGCATGGTAAAATAAAAAGAAAAAATGATGAAAATAAGTGCAAAAAACGGAGAATGGTGTGAAAAACTAAAAATAAAGGTGGCAAATCGAAATAGAACGTGAGAACTCACTCCCCCAAGCTAAATGGCACAGTGTCCTCAATGTGCAAAGTGTGGCACACCGAGAGACAAGTAATGGGAGGGGCAAGTGAGGATGCATGCATGATGAAAAATAAGAAAATAATGAAACAGAAAAGATGATGCGGACATGATGCATGCAGATATAGGAGTGATACAGATAGACAGGTGTGGCACCAAAAACTCTCCCTCTCTCCCAAAAAAGATATAAAAAGATATATATATAAAATGAGTATCAGAGAAACAGTGAGGGGGGGGGGGGGGGTGGACAAAAGTGCATCAGGACCCAACAGAGACGGGCAGCACAACGGCAAAAAGAAGCGATGGCATCAAGAGTGCCTAAGAAGGTGGGGCTGCGCCGGCTCCGTCCTGAGGAGGAGGAGGAGGAGGTGGTGGTAGTGGCTGTTGAGCAGGGGTGGGTATGGGAGTGGAAGCAGGCTGAGTGTGTGTGGAAGTGTGGGTGGGAACCTGCTGGGTGGGTACGGGTACGCGTGGGAGACGCTCCAGGACCTGGGTAAGACAGTAGTGAATCTGCGGGAGTAGGTCAAAGCGGCCAGCCATCGCGGAGACGGTGGAGGACAGGGTCCGAAGGTCGCCTCTGAGGCCACTCACCGCCCCCTCGAGGGCACGAATGCTCTGAAGTACAGTGTCGGAGGGAGGTGGTGCAGAGGGACGCACCGGGCGGGGCTGTGCAGGTCGGGGCTGGCGTACTCTGGTGGCGTAGGTGACGGGCTCAGCATGCAAGGGAACAAAAGGGGCTGCGCTTGCAAGTGGGGGCCTGGCCTCAGTGCGAGGCTGGGCAGGTCGGGGCTGGCGTACTCTGGTGGCGTAGGTGACGGGCTCAGCATGCAAGGGAACAAAAGGGGCTGTGCTCGTAAGTGGGGGCCTGGCCTCAATGCGAGGCTGGGCAAGACGGTGAGAAGTGGAGGCAGCCGCAGCGAAAGAAGAATACAAAAGTGGCAGCGAGGCGGCCGGAGAGGTCGGTGGCACAGAAGTGTGGACAGACGCCACGACACTCTCAGAAAATACAGCAACAGTGGGGACAGAGGGCTCTCCGCACTCAACTATGTTCGGCGGGCGCTCGGGTGGGGCAGAGGAAACAGGCTCAGCAGACAGAGGGCCAGTGGTGGTGGTGACAGGCGTGGAAGCAGTGGAAGTGGGCTCAGCTAAGGTACTCCCCGACACCGACAGAGGTGTGGACAGAGGTGTCAGGAGCATCGGAAACATCGGGGATAGGCTGAGGGGCCACGGGGTCAACAGGGGGCAGCAGGCTCGGCAGGGGCAACAGGGTCTGTGGGGCAGCGTGGGCAGCGTGGGCCTGCTCGGCCTCCTCGGCCTCGAGCACGTAAGCAGCTGGGATCAGAACATCCATCGCAGGGAGCCAGTCCACATGGGCCGGTGCAATCTGAGTCCGAGCTGGGCTCGGAAGAATCATGTAATCAGCACCGTAAGGGCCGTGCAACCAGACCCAGTGTCGCTCACTGTGTGGACGAAGCATCTTCATCCGGGCCATAACATCAATCGACAGAGAAGTGGGGCCCGATGCTCGTCGCAGGTCGTCAGGGAAGTCCTCGTCGGTCATAAGGGCAAGCAAGGTGATCAGGCCACCGCAGCATATCGGTGAGCGAGCACCCACCGATACAATGATGCGGTCCAAAAACCAAGCCGCGACATCAATCACGACGGCGGGGACCAGCTCATCGCCATCCCTAGAAAGAGCTCTGGGCCGTGTCATCGCGTAGAGCATGTAGAGCTCTGGCATGGACATCGTACCCGGCTCATATCTGGCCAAAAAGGTCGTCGCCATAAGGCGCTGAGCTATACGAAGGAAGGGATGGACAATGGCCGAGGCCTTGGCCCTACTAGGGTCAAAGGCAGCGTGAAGACCCGTAATCCGGGCCCAGAAGGCACCGGCGTCGAAGGAAGGTGGGGGGATATGGGTGGGGGCGTAACCTCGATCGGCCCCGGGGACATCGGGCCACGAGAAAAAGGCTCTCATCATACCGAGAGTGACCTGGCACTCCCGGTCCATGAACTGAAACGAGCATCCCTCGTCGGTCCGGGCGTTCGAACTAAGTACCTCAAGTGTCGGGCGGATAAACGTGTCCATCGACACCTGAAAGAAATCTCGCCAGCCCACGTTGTCGTACAACGTGAGCATCCCCTCTAGTACCCACAGGCGTCCTAGGTCGGCAAGGTGTGCAAACCTGGAGGGTACGATCGAGCGCTGGGAAATACGCTCGAAAGCGACGCGGTGTGCGTCGTCTCGGAACGTAATCCCCAGCGGCCCGATAAGTGGAGCCGGAGGTGGTGGCTATGGAGCGGCAGGGGGTGGCTGTGCGGGGTGTATGGGCTGTGCGGGCTCTGCAGGCTGTGCGGGGCCTGCAGGCTGTGCTGGGTGGACGGGGTGTGTGGGAGAAGGCGGAGGAGTGTCCTCCAGCTTGTGGGAGGGGCCGGCATCATCCGACCTCTTCCGCTTGGCGGAAGCTCTCTTCGACCGCGGCCGTGTCCGAGGCGGCATATGGGCCCCGAGTGCGCGCCGAAAAACGTAAAAAGTGCGGCGTGCGTAAAATAATGGAAAGAGTGTACCACGACACGCCGCGAGTGCAAAGCAATGGAAGCGTACGAAGACGACGCCTCCACGCAACCCGAATCAGTCCCTAGAAGCTCCCCTGGGCTCCCCTAAGCTCCCAGAAACAACCTGGGCATGAAATGGAGATATCAGCGAGTAATATTCAAAAGGTATGGAGCAGTAGGGGTATAATAGATAGATATAGAAATCGATTTGAGTTTGGGGTTTGTTTAGCACATGGATCCTCGAAAAACACACAAAAGAGGAGAAAAAGGCGAAAATTGGGGTTACCGGAGGTGGCCGGAGTGGTGGCCGCCGGTGGCGACTCGGGCGAGGAGCTGCGGCGGCTCGACCGGCGGTGGCTGGCCGAGCGGCGGCGCGGCGACGTCGATCGGGCGAGTAGGGGGTGAGTTCGGGCGAGGGAGCTGAAGGGTCGGGGGTCGCTACGGTATGTGTCGTTTCGAAAAACGAGCCCGACCCCGCTCCCTTTTATAGGAAAAGTTACGAGTCGGCCGAGTGACTGGGTCACTCGGCCGAGCGAGATCAATGGAAAATCCCTACTCGCTATCGTCTCGGCCGAGTGGCCTTGACAGACTCGGCCGAGTGACTGGGTCACTCGGCCGAGCGAGATCAATGGAAAATCCCTACTCGCTATCGTCTCGGCCGAGTGGCCTTGACAGACTCGGCCGAGTGGAGTAAGTCCATTCGGCCGAGTGGCTCAAGCTACTCGGCAAGACTCGCCTTAGGAGCGTATCCGTTTTACTCGGTCGAGTGAATATATATACTCGGCCGAGTAGCAGTTATACTGAAATCAGGAAAATAAACAGAGATTTGGGTACATCAGACTTCCCTCGTTCGTGGGCGGCTCGACCGGACGAACTTGTGTACTCGGCCGAGTGACTAGTATACTCAGCCGAGTGAGCCTTGTGTTCTGCTGTTCATCTTTGTTTTGGCTCTAAACTCCGTCTTTCTTCCTCCAGTCGATGTCATCTTCCTCCTAAGCGTCGAGCGCCTTCCTGGGGCGCTCCTTATCACCTCGTTCATCGTCCTCATGATGGATTTACCTATCTCCTCTCCTGTCAAGAAAAATAGGACCCGTTATCACAAAATTTTTGGGCGAACGACTCAAAACACCAAAAATTTCTATAACAAAAATAAAGAAAAAGTAAAAATAAAGCAATAACCGTCGGGTTGCCTCCCGACAAGCGCTCGTTTAAGGTCGTGAGCTCGACCCCCTATGATTTTCAATTAATGCGGGATGTTTGGTGCATATGAGATGCACCCATCAAACTTTCCGGGGAGAACGCTTGGATTCGGAAGTTGCGGCGGCGTGTTCTCCCTCGGTGGTCTTCTGTCTCGAATAGTGTTGGGGGGAGGCTCCCCCAAGCTAGCGTTTGCTCCGATCAACGGCTTCACCGGTGACGCCGATTTCCGTATCGGCGGAGCTTTCTTCGGAGACTTCAATTTCGAGAGCTTGCAGAGCTCTCGAATCCTTGCGACATCAGTGTCGCCTTCATCATTTTCAGCAGAGAGGTTGGGGGGAATCAATTCTCTTCTCATCTTGGCCTAAATCCGGGCCTTCCTTGAAATCCTCATCGAAAAGAGCGCCAATCGAGTGGGTGATCGCTTCTTCAATTACCTCATCAAGGAGGTCCATGTAGTCAAGCTCCTCGTGGTAAGGCATGTGTTTCATAGCCTTAGGAATGTGAAGCTCCACCTCGATGTTGCCGATATTCAAAGTAAGTGTACCTTCTCGCACGTCGACAATCACACTGGCGGTGGCGAGGAACGGGCGTCCAAGTATCAATGACGTATCTCCCTCCTCCTTAACGTCCATGATCACGAAGTCACATGGCAAGCATATTCCCCCCGGGACTTGTAGCGGGATGTCTTCGGCGATCCCTACCGGCCTTGTTATTCGCCCGTCGGCCAATTGTATCCGCATGTCGGTAGGTTTCAAATTCGTCCCGGTGTTTAGCCTTAAGAACATGGAGAGAGGCATGAGGCTCACACTAGCCCCTAAATCTACCAATGCCTTTTGAAGAGGGACGCCGCCCAAGGTGCAAGGAATTCGAAAGCTCCCCGGATCTTTGAATTTGGCCGGCTCCTTCTCTCTCTTGGTGAACCAAGAGCCCTCCTCGGCTAGCATAATCTTCTCCTTCCTCTTTCTCCCCGAAATCAAATCCTTTAAGAATTTAGCATATGTGGGGATCTCCACGATAGCGTCGAGGAAGGGAATGTTGAGGCTAACCCCTCTCAGATACTCGAGAAACTTTGCTAGCTTTTTCTCCATTTTCGCTCTAGCAAGCCTTTGGGGGAATGCGACCGGTGGCATGAAGCGCCTTTCCTCAATCAATTGCTCCGCTCTTGATTTCTCCTTTTCTTGTGGCTCTTTCTCCTTCTTAACTTCAATTACCGGCTCAATTGGCTCCAAACTTTCCTCCACGGGCTCCTCGGTAGGAATCATGGTGGGGGTGGTATCCTTCCCGCCTCTAGTAGTAACGGCAACTACGGCATTGATGTGGCCGGTGTTGCCCCGTGGGTTTTGCTCGGGTTGCGCCGGCAATTGTTGAGTGTTCCGATTGAGCAACACCAATTGCTCCGAGATTTGAGCTACAACGGTTGTAAGGGAGTCTTGCCCCGCCTTCAAGGTAGCATTGACCTTCTTTTGCTCGACCATAAACGCCTCCACTCTAGCTTCGAAGTCGGATTGTTGTTGAGCTTGTGGAGGGTTTTGATTTTGATTTCTCCACCCTTGATTGTATCCGGGCGGCCTATAAGGTGGAACTTGTTGCTTCGGTTGGAAACTTTGTTGTGGAGGCCCCCTCGGTGGATAGTGTTGTTGTTGGGGTGGGGGTGGTGGTCGAGCTTGTTGAGGTGGTTGTTGTGGCGGGTTCAAAGCTCCTTCATTGTTGGCGTAAGAGAAACCGGGATGATTTCTTGTGGCCGGATTGGCCCAATACCCTTGGTTCCCCGCAACATATTGTACTTGCTCCAAGGATCCTTCTCCTTGCTCTCCTCCCGAGTACATGGCTTGAGATTGGTCTTGCCAATCACACATTTGGTTCGATGGCGCGGGGGTGGAAGGGGTTCCTTGGGGCTCCGTGATAAACTTCTCCAGTCTCTCCACTACCTTGTGGAGAGAATCAAACTTGCTTGTAAGCTCCGCTACGGCCTTCGCCTCATAGATACTAGTTGGCTTCAAGGAGGACGTAGAGTGTCCTCGCTCATCGCCCCATTGTTGATTGTTTGAGGCCATCTCCTCAATTAGGGCCGTAGCTTCTTCAGGAGTCTTTGATAAGATAGCACCATTCGCCGCGGCATCAATAATTTGTTTGGTCCCCGGTTGGAGACCGTTGTAGAAGCTATGAACTAGCTCCCAATCTTCAATGCTATGGTGCGGGCATTGATGCTGCAGATCTTTAAAACGCTCCCAAGCCTCATAGAGCATCTCTTGGGGTCCTTGCTTGAAGGACATGAGAGCGCTCCGAATCTTCACCGTCTTGGAGGGCGGATAGAACTTATCAATGAATGCACTCGCCAACTCGTCCCAAGTGGTAAAGACTCCCTCAGCCTGCGTCCTCAACCAATAGAGTGCCTTGTCTTTTAGCGTGAAGGGGAAGAGACGCAGTCTGATGGCATCGATGGAGACCCCCGGCATCTGAAATGTGGCGCACTTCGACAAGAATAATTGGATGTGGTAGTGAGGATTTTCATGGGCATTCCCATGAAATGGATCCTGCTGCATCAGAACCACTAGTCCAGTCTTCAGCTCAAAGTTCTTGTCAGCCGCCAACTCCGGCATGGCAATGGATGAGGTCGTAGAAGAGGTCTTAGGCCGGAGCCTATCGCGAATGGAAATTATCCTTGTCATTCTTGCCGCTAATTGGTCCGCAGTTTCCGGGTTGGTCATATACCTCCCTTCCGGATTTTGTCTCCTCTCCGCTCTAATTCTCCGCGCGGTACGTTCGATCTCGGGATCAAATAATATAGCTTCAGGGTCTGCCGTAGATCTCGTGTACATGCAATGGGAAAACAGAGTTTCAAAGAAATGATTAGTACCGTGGAAGAGTTAGGTAAAAATAAAGAAATAAAATAATAATAATAAAAAAAGAAATAGCTAGGGTGGTAAGATCAAACACAATCGCCTCCCCGGCAACGGCGCCAAAAACTTGATCGCTCCGGAATGTGACCCAAAGAACGGTTGTAGTTTTACCGCAAGCGCACGGTATAGCGGCGAGCGGGTTATCGAACACAGGGAGGATGAATGACCGTGCTTGTTCTAATCAACCTGGCTATTCAAGAAGAGAGAATTTTGCCTTTGGTGATCCTGTCACAATCGTCAGACAAAGTATGGAAATATCAAAGCAAATAAAGGACGTCTAGGGAATGGGGAATTCCCGCTACTCACCGTATCTCGTCAATGTGGTTCATCAGTATCAAAATTGCTAGAATAAGATTTTGGATGAACTAGTTGCAACTGAATGTAGAACCAAGCTCATGCTCTCGCGATGTTGCCGGTCTATAGCTATCCTAGGTTCGGGTCCAATCTCTTGCAAACCCTCACCTAGGGAAGCTAGCATTAGGATCAACATCATCGTTCAATCGTGCCCCGAGCCCAATCTCTTGCAAACTCGGCTCGCGACCTAGGTTGGGATAGTTCCTACCCGTCCAATCTCTTGTAAATGGGTATCGGCACGGAATTGCAACCGGGAACCCTAGTATCGGTCCAATCTCTTGCAAACCGATACTACGGAAATTCGATTCCAACCCAATTTGGATTTCTAGGGTTTCCTATCGAGTTGGGATCCAATCTCTTGCAAATCCCAATCGGTATGAACTCCTAGCTATCCGTAGTAAATCGCTCCCAAACTAATCCCTAATAACAATTCTAGCAAAATTTCTACCAAATCGTCACAAATATGAAATTGGGCTTGTAGGGTTCATCCCCACGCCCCAAGACGTGGAGACTACTCACAATTCATAGCACAAACACAAAAATAATCAATGAAATAAACAAGAGAATTCATCACAATATTGAGATAAGCAATAAAAATAGAATTTTTAGAGAAGAGAGAGATAAACCAATTGAGTTCTTCAAATAATCCAACAAAAATCAACTTTTGTCTCCTCTCCAATCACAAGAATAAAGCTAAAAAGTTAATCTAAAAAGCTGCAAAAAATCTAAGAGAAAGCTCTCTAAAACTAGGGTAAAAACAGGGGTTAAATACCCCCCAAAATCGTCCAAAAACTGTGACCAAAATACCCCTGCGCAGCCTGAAATCCGCAATTTTCGCTACAGGCAGCGCGTCGCACTCGGCCGAGTGACAAAAGTCGCTCGACCGAGTGAGAAACCCTTTAAATTTTCAGTAAGTCTTGATGTTCAGGGGTCTTCACTTCGGGGGTGGCTCGGCCGAGTGAGTTGTCGTCACTCGGCCGAGGGCTTCTTGGTACTCGGGCGGTCGGGATTATCCACTCGGCCGAGTGGGTCTTCTGAAGCTCTGGCAGCCGAAAAACAGTAAGTTGGTGATTTTTGAATGGCTTCGTCTGGGCACCACTCGGGCGGACGGGATCTCGTCACTCGACCAATGTGGTCTCCGTCGCTCGGCCGAGTGCACATATGAATCGTGTCTGATCTGGTCGGCTGAGCGGTGTCTCGCTGGTCGGCCGAGTGACTCCTTCACTCGGCCGAGTGGGACACCAAAAATGCCTTAAAAGCTTGTTTTGGCCTCCTCGTCGCTCATGCGACGTCCGTTCTTCTTCCGCTCCTCTCCAACAGCAAAATACCCCTCGGTGAGGTCGTCAGTGACACTCTGGAGTAGGCGTATCTCGATATCACTCCAAATCGCTCCAAATCACCTGAAATGCGACAAAAACAACAAATCGTGAAAAGCATCGCAATATTGTCGATATATCGTGAAAAACATGATTTGGGCGATCTAAACGGCATGCAAACATGCGGGAAAAAAAGTGTAAAATAAGGAGTGATCAACGCGTGCATCACCCGATCGGTTGGAGATGACCAACCGATCGGGTGAGGGGCTCAAAGATGTATTCTTTGACGTTTGACCCCCTGGATCACGCGTGACTCCTCCCGTTGCTCCGGGGACTTGAGATATCGTCGTTAAACGTCCCCCACGCGGTCAACCTCCTGCAAACATTGAGAAACAAAGAAAAGTGAAAGAAAACGAGAAAATACGAGAAAACGAATAAAAGACGGCGGAAAACACGGAGAAACACAAAAGAAAACGTGCATGAATATATGAAATATAAACGCACGTCATATTTCTATCATGATAGGCTTTGGTCCTCTCTTTGTATATCTTTGCGTTTTCATAAGCATGACGCCGAATTTCATCCATCTCATTGTTGTGAAGGGCTCATCTGGTGGCGGCGCTTTGGTAGTCAAAATTCATTTTCTTTATTGCCCAATACGCTCTATGCACCAATTCTATCGAAAGGTGGCAAGCTTTTCCATACACTAGTCTGTTTAGGGTTGTGCCGATTGGAGTTTTGAAGGCAGTGCGGTATGCCCAAAGGGCATCGCCCAACTTGTGCGACCAATCCTTCCTTGAGCCGCTAACTGTTTTTTTCAGGATGCTTTTTATTTCTCTATTAGATACTTCCAGTTGACTGCTAGTCTGAGAGT
The DNA here is from genome assembly GCA_030789695.1 of Scilla litardierei. Lineage (NCBI taxonomy): Eukaryota > Viridiplantae > Streptophyta > Magnoliopsida > Asparagales > Asparagaceae > Scilla > Scilla litardierei. The sequence continues at coordinate 86,438,330 of CM061139.1, forward strand.
GGTAGGTGAGGGCGACCTTGTGATGTACTCCATATTTTTTCAGCATCACCTCGAACTTTCTCTCGATGAAATGACTCCCTCCGTCACCTATGATCGTCAGGGGGACTCCGAAGCGAGGTAAGATAGTATTCTTGAAAAACCTAACTACTATCCTTGCATCGTTTGTTGGGGTGGCTATGGCTTCGACCCATTTTGAGACATAATCAACGGCAACCATGATGTACTTGGTGTCGTTACTCGACGTGAAGGGTCCCATGAAATCGATGCCCCAACATTCAAAATAGTTCTATCTCCAAGATGTCGTGGAGGGGCGTTTCATTCTTCTTATTGATATTCCCCGTCCTCTGGCATCTGTCGTACTTCCTTATGTATTCATTTGCATCCCTGAACATAGTAGGCTAGTAGAAGCCGCTATGGAGAATTTTCGTCGTGGTTTTAGTGACAGCTGCGGGTCCACCGCATGGTTGATCGTGGAAATGCGATATGATGGATGTCGCCTCTTCCTTTGGGATACATCGCCTGATGATCCCGTTGACGTACGACCTGAACAGGTACGGGTTGTCCCAGAAGTAACTCTTGGCATCATGTAGGAACTTCCTCCTTGAATAGGTCGCCAACCCATGCGAAACTATGCCACTCACCAAGTAATTCACTATGTCAGTGTACCAGGAGGCTTCGGAGGAATTTGCTGCAAATAATTGTTCACCGGTGAATGAATCGTCAATTGGCAAGCTGTTATCCACGTGCCTTTGAATTAACCGTGACAAATGGTCTGCTACCACATTTTCTGCCCCCTTCTTGTCTTTGATCTCAATGTCAAATTCTTGGAGCAGGAGAATCCACTGTATTAGATGTGGTTTAGCATCCTTCTTGCTTAACAGATATTTTAATGCTGCGTGATCTGTGTGGATGATCACTTTGGACCCCAAGAGGTAGGATCTGAACTTCTCTATAGAATAAACTACGGCTAGCAGCTCTTTCTCCGTGGTAGTGTAGTTCTTTTGAGCGTCATCCAAAGTTTTGCTAGCATAATATATAGCATGGATCTTCCCCTCCTTCCTTTGACCAAGAACAACTCCCACTGCCTGGTCATTAGCATCACACATAAGCTCAAATGGAAGATTCAAGTCTGGTGGCTGTATAATCGGAGCCGATATGAGAGCTTCCTTTAACCTGTTAAAATCTAGCAAACAGTTTTCAGTAAACACAAAGGAGCGTCCTTGGCTAGGAGCTCCGTGAGCGGACGAGCAATATTGGAGAAATCCTTTATAAAACTTCGGTAAAAACCGGCATGCCCTAAAAACCCACGGATACCCTTGAGGTTAGTGGGTGGCGGAAGACTTTTAATAACCTCTACTTTGGCCTTATCGACCTCAATTCCTTTAGAAGTGATGACGTGCCCAAGAACAACTCCTTCTGTCGCCATGAAATGACATTTTTCCCAATTCAAAGTAAGATTATTATCTTGGCACCGTTCTAAGACCTTGGAAAAATTAGCTAAGCAATCATCAAACTCGATAGCATAAACGGAAAAATCGTCCATGAAGACCTACATGATATTCTCGATGAAATCTGAGAAAATAAACGTCATGCACCTTTGAAATGTGGCAGATGCGTTACAAAGCCCAAACGGCATCCTTCGATAAGCGAAGGTGCCGTAAGAACTGTTGAGTATTTACTCCCCGGATTTGGTTTTGGATGATGCACAAACATAAATATATCGTGAAATAACTCTTTGGGAGCGCAGTTATGGAGATCGTCGCCAATATTCCACGTATATCAAATGCGACGTCTCAAGACTTCTCAAAGCGCGTGATCGTGAGCTTGAAGCTTCGTTGAAGCTCAAGGACGTCTATTGAAGTCTTGAAGATTCGATTGAAGCTTTTGAAGACGGTTCGTCAAGTTTATTTAATGTCTTCTAGCTTCTTTTCGTAGAATGTTAAGCCTTGAGTAGGTCTTACGTGTTAATCTTCATATCTCTCCTATCTTAGAGCTAGGAACTTAGTAGAAGCCCACTCAAACTTTCCCGAAGCTTCGCGCTTCGTTTCGAGGCTTCTTGTGCATGTTAGTTGGTTCAAGAAGAAGAACCAACCGACTAGATGGCAATCTAGTCGGTCTGTAAAGCTTCTTGAACCGACTAGAATGCCTTCTCAAATCATAGCTCTTTATTGTTTACAGTTAGTCGGTCCAAGTTGACTCACCGACCGACTAGTTTATGAATTAGTAGGTTAGTGATCCTTCTTAGACCGACTAGTTGAGCTTTCCCTGTACATGCCAAGTTACTGTTTATCGTTAGTAGGTCTATGTACATTTGGCGACCGACTAGTTGATGAACTAGTCGGTCAACATTTGTTCTTGGACCGACTAATTTAATTTGTTCTCAGACTATTTGTTTTATCTCTTAGTCGGTCTAAGTTCACTCACTGACCGACTAGTTGTGAAACTAGTCGGTTGGCAAGTCTTATTGGACCGACTAGTTTCTTAACTCTAAACTTTCAACTATTCACTGTTCACCTCTTAGCTGGTTCATGTTGTTTCACCGACCGACTAGTTGATGAACTAGTCGGTTAGTGGTTGTTCTTTGACCGACTAGTCTGGTTCAGAATAGAGCCGTTAGAGCTTTAATTGAAATGTTTTTCTCTCTCTCTTTCCTCTAACCTATAAATACTTGGTGTGCTGCATTCATTGCACTCAAGGCTGATATTAAGAGAAGTTTAGAGATCAAAAGAGAAGCATTCAATCTCATTCAAAGCTCATTCATTTCCATTCTTGAATCTCTCCCACTCTTACTTCCAAAGAGAGATTCATTGAGTGTGAAGCCTTCGAAGCCAAGAGCTTGATTCTAGGTCACCATCTACCTCCTAGGTCTTCATTGCTGGTCATCTACTTGGAGCTAGGGTTTGGTGCCATCATCTTCCCCAAAATCATCTTTGCCCTAATTCGTAAGTTTACTCAAGGCATAGGTATTTTGTGGTAAGAAATTTCTATTTCATTTTACATTGATATTGTAAGTGATTCACTCTCGGTTGTGAGAGTTTGTTTGTGATCCCGGTTTGTGGGAGTCACATTTCGATTTGTGTATGATTTGACCTTGTAGAGGTTTCTACAAGTATTTCATAGTGCAAATCTTGAGATAGGGTTTCTAACTCAAGTATCCGGAGGGGATCCAGGTGGTTGGGACGTAGGATCTCCGGGAACATGTCGGGGAGACTTAGATGGATCCGAACCCATTAACATCGTCTGTTTGTGATTGCATTTCTTTGTTGTCATATTTACATTTCCGCATTTTCCGTATTGTTGGTTGAGTTTGTAAGATAATTAGGAATTATCCTCTTAATTATTTTAAAGACTATTCACCCCCCTCTAGTACTTGTGCAGTAGCTTAGCAGGGCATTACAGTTGGTATCAGAGCCAAGTCTATAGCTATGTCTGCCAACGACAATAATACCGTTCGTCCACCTTCCGACTATAGCACCTTCAAGAATCGTGAAGGAGCTTCTTCGGTGATGGAAGGACACTCCTCAACGAGGACTCCCTCCTTCAACGGTGCCAATTACAGGTACTGAAAATCCCGGATGGAAATGTTTCTCCGGAGTGCTTCATTATAGAGAGCCACGATGTCGGAGTACGTCGAGCCCGCCGAATAAGATTTCGCTAAGTGGACTCCCGCGGAGGTCGCCGTGGAGGTAACAAATGCCAAGGCAATGAACGCCTTGCAATGTGCCTTGGAGCCCGAGGACTTCAATAAGATATGCACATCTAAGAGTGCATATCAAATATGGAACTCCCTCCTTATATTGCATGAAGGAACGAGTAGGGTAAGAGACTCTAAACTCGTTGTAGTTAATAAAGATTTCAAGTTATTTCATATGCTACAGGGTGAGAAGATGAAGGAGTACTATGCTCACTTCATCGACATCACAAACGAGTTGGAGGCTCTCGATAAGACCTACACCCAAAAGGAGAAAGTCTCGAAGATCATCGATGGACTTCCTTCGTGTTGGGAGAAACGTACCTTCGCCATCGAGGAAGGTAACGACATGAAAACTTATACTGTTGTTCAACTAATGGGTACCTTGATGTCTTACGAGGTACGCAAGGATAGAAAGCTAAAGTTGCAGGACAAGATGAAGTCCTACCTAAAGCAAGACGAGCCAAAGAAGAAGGTGATTGCTTTCAAGGCTGCTCCATCAACTTCCACATCGACCGATGATGAAAACTCGGAAGACGAGTTGGACTTGGAGTCCATGGCTCTCATGGCCAAGAAGTTCAACCGGCTCTTCCAGAAAGGTAATTTCAAGAACAAATCTAAAGTTAGTTCTTCTAACGCCTCCGCTCCTTTGTACTTTAAATGCAATAAGCCAGGACACATGAAAGCGGATTGTACACAAAATAAGCAAAAGGAGAAGTGGAAGGCACCGAAGTACGACAAGTCAAAGAAGTACAAGAAAGGGTACAAAAAGAGACTTGTCGGGACGTTCACCGACTCCGAGGATGATTCCTCAAGCGGAGAGTTGGACGATGAGCAAGTGGAGAAAGCACATATGTGCGTCATGGCTCGAGAGGAGCAAGATAAAGATTCCTCCTCTGATGATAGCGACAAGGAAGGCGATGAGGTAACAATGGATGACCTTAGAAATGCTAATTCTCAATTATGGTCTAAATACACTAAATTAGTAAATAGATACACTAAGGTAAAAGATGATTTAGCTAGCATCCAAAAATCGCCTAAACCTATCATCACCAACAACGAAACCGTTGTTGAAGAGTTGAGAAATGAGATTGTTAATCTCAAATCTCAACTTGAACATGTTAATGTCGAGGAATCGGATGAACATGAGATAGCGGACTTGACTTCTCGGAACTCAACTTTGAGTATCGAGAATGAGAATCTTAAATCTCGTGTTTATGCACTCACATCACAAGTATCCACTTTGGATGCTTCGATGCATTCTCTCACCGAGAAATATGAGTGCACATTAGGCCGAATTAATAAATTCAATAAGGGTAAGGACCATTTGGATAACATCCTAAATGACTTACTTCCGGACAATCACCACATTGGCTTGGGGTATAAGATGGGAAGTTCATCCAAATCGGCCACTACCTTTGTTAGGCCAACTTCCGGTGACTGAACGAGTGGAAGTAAACATTCTATTGGTAGTTCATCTACCAATGGTGCTTCCACCTCGTACACACCCTCTTTTTGAAAGAAACCCACTTTGGATGGACCTCCAAAGAAGGGTCATGCCTACATGTACACAAATACCAGGTCACGTAGGAACACACGTCTTACTCCACCGGCTCACTCATATGATGATTTTTATGCTACACGTACACAGGCACATGCACACCAAGTGAGACACCCTCACGCACGAGTTCCTCCACATGCATATGTTCACCCTCACCATCATATGAACCATTCTCATAATGCACCATTTCATCATGTTCCTTATGCCTATCCACGACATGCATCACGTGGAAATCAACGACGCATGCATGCTCCCAATAGGATTAAGGCTCCCAAAATTTTCAAGATTTGGAGCCCAAAGGACACAAACATGGATGAAAAATAAGTTTATATGAATTCGTATTTCATGAATGTTGTGCATAGTGATAATTATGTGGGGAAGTCTAAATCCAATTGGACTTGGCTTCCAAAGGTCTAATCTTTTGGACCCAATGACCTTGGGTATCATGATACGATATTTTCTATCTTTAGGTTGTCAAGAGAAAGAAACAGAGCAACAAATTCAAATTTAGCTCCAAGAATAATTGGATACTCGATAGCGGGTGTTCAAAACACATGACGGGTGACGCTCAATTTCTCTCCGGAGTGGTGCCCATTGCAAATGGAAACTGGGTAGTCTTTGGAGGCAACGAGAGCGGAACCATCATAGGTGTTGGTAAAGTGGGTAATCCTTCTAAACCTATAATAAGTGATGTTTACCTTGTTAAATGATTAAACCACAATCTTATTTCAATAAGCCAACTTTGTGACAAAGGTTACAAAGTTAGCTTTGCGAAAGGAATGTGCCATATTTTAAGAAAGGATAATGATGAATTATTATTTTCCGGCACATGCCATAAGGATATTTATATTTTAGATCACCCGAAGTCACATGAACAATGTCTCGTTGCCAACACAAGTGAACAACACTTATGGCATCGACGTTTCGGTCATGTGAACTTTGGAACACTATTTAAGCTTTCCAAGTTAAATTCTATTAGAGGCTTCCCTAAGCTTGTCTTTCAAAAGAAAAGCTTTTGTGACTCGTGTCAACGAGGCAAGCTTCCAAAATCGTCTTTTAAACCTAAGAAAAGCATTTCATCTAAGCGGCCACTAGAGCTATTACATCTAGATTTATTTGGGCCAACTAGAGTTGCTTCATTAGGAAATGCACGATATGGACTTGTCATCGTTGATGACTTTTCTAGGTTTACTTGGGTATTTTCCTTATGTAATAAAAATGATGCTTTCGAAAACTTCACAATATTTGTCAAGAAAGTACAAAATCTCTTAGGAACCACCATTGTCACTATTCGTAGTGATCATGGAGGGGAATTTGAGAATGAGTCTTTTGAGAACTTTTGTGATGAAGTTGGTATTACACACACTTTTTCATTCCCTCGCGAACCTCCTCAAAATGGTGTTGTTGAGAGAAAGAATAGGACGCTAGTGGAGTGTGCTCTCACTATGCTTGATGATAACCAACTTGGCCATCAATTTTGGGCGGAAGCGGTACACACCGCTTGATATGTGTTTAATAGAATACTTTTGAGGCCCGGCACCAAACAAACTTGTTATGAATTGTTGTTTGGTAGATTTCCTCAAGTTAAACATTTTCGTGTTTTTGGTTCAAAATGTTTTATTAAGAACACGTATGGTAGCTTGGACAAATTTGATCCAAGATCCGATGAGGGGATTTTTGTTTGGATATTCCTCACGTAGCAAAGCCTACCGGATATACAACAAACGAACCTCAACGATCGAGGAATCACTTCATGTCTCATTTAATGAAGATTTTGTTCCGGCTAGGATTACCAAGATGATGACTCCATGGATGTTTTATGTGATTCAATTGGTAATTCTAATTCTAATTCTATTGATTCTAATGATACTAACCGGACTAATGAATCTTTTGAGAATGTTCCTAGTGATCAGGGAATTCCCAAACGGCTTCATTCGGTTCATGACCATCCTCATGAGCAAGTCATTGGCAATATCCATGATAGTTTCAAGACAAGATCGCAAGTGAACTACTTCGCTCATTGTGCCTTTGCCTCCTCGATAGAGCCAAAGAATATTAATAAAGCGTGCGAAGATAGCGCTTGGATCCTTGCCATGGAAGAGAAACTCATTCAATTCGAGAGGAATGAGGTTTGGGAGCTTGTTCCATTGCCTTCGAAGAACCACACCTTCATAGGGACAAAGTGGATCTTCAAGAACAAGACCGACGAAAACCAAAACGTCGTCCGGAATAAAGCTCGGTTAGTAGCTCAAGGCTATCGGCAAGAGGAAGGTATTGATTTCGAATAATCCTTTGCTCCAGTAGCTAGATTAGAATCCATTAGATTACTGTTATCTTTTGCATGCCATAAGGATTTTAAATTATTTCAAATGGATGTTAAAAGTGCGTTTTTAAACGGAGATGTTGTTGAGGAAGTTTATGTTTCTCAACCTCCGGGTTTTATAAATGAAAAAGTTCCAAATCATGTTTTCAAACTTAAGAAAGCTCTTTACGGTTTGAGACAAGCTCCTCAAGCTTGGTATGACCGTCTAAAGAATTTTCTTTTGGATTTAGGATTTAAAATGGGAGAAGTTGATTCCACATTATTGGTTAAGTATTCGAATAATGATATAATTTTAGTTCAAATTTATGTTGATGATATCATTTTCGGTGCTACTAACTTTGCTCTTTGCGAAGAGTTTTCTAATGTGATGAAGGATCAATTTGAGATGAGCCACATGGGTGAGCTCAAGTATTTATTAGGTCTCCAAATTTACCAAATGAAAGATGCAATCTTCATCCACCAAACGAAGTATACGGTGTAGTTGCTAAAGCGATTTGGAAAGGAGAATGCCTCCGGGAAAAAGACTCCAATGAGCACGACTACACAGCTTGATAAAGATGCGGGTGGTAAAGATGTAGACATTCGTCTATATCGATGTATGATAGGTAGTTTACTTTATCTTACCGCAAGTAGGCCCGATATTATGTTTGCTGTATGTGTATGTGCTCGTTATCAGTCTCAACCTAAGGATTCTCACTTAGTAGCGGTAAAGCGTATTTTCCGTCATTTAAGTTATACACTTGACTTTGGATTACTTTATCCAAAGTCTAGCACATATGAGTTAGTCTCATATAGTGACGCAGATTATGCGGGATGCAAATCTGACAGGAAAAGTACTAGTGGCACTTGCCATTTTATAGGAAATTCTCTTGTCTCTTGGTTTTCCAAGAAGCAGAATTCCGTATCACTTTCAACCACCGAGGCGGAATATATTGTCGCCGGTGCCACGTGTGCTCAGGCTCTTTGGATGAGAAACACTCTTAAAGACTTTGGTATAAACTGTGATACTTGCCCTATCATGGTGGACAACCAAAGTGCAATATGTCTCTCAAATAATCCGGTACACCATTCCCGTTCTTAACACATAGATGTCCACCATTTCTTAGATGATCATGTTGCTAAAAAGGACACAAATTAGTGTACGTTGAAACCCAGAAGCAAATCGCCGATATTTTCACGAAACCACTAAAGGAAGACTCCTTTGTGCGGTTGCGTAGAGAATTGGGGATTATGTGTGAATCCGAGATTTAGGATTCATTTTTATTCAATAATCTTGCATGCTATTCAATTTCGTTATATTTGTTCATGCTTGATTTATTGGAATTTTCTGGATTTTTCGTTGAATTTTCGGAATTTATGATCGATTTATTCATAAACGTCAAATTTAAAATTTTCGATGTTTAATGGGGTAGTATAATGATTAATGAGAGTTTTACGATGTTTCGTCCAAGTGCGATTAGGAGAGAACTCAAAATTTCAAATTCTAAATTTTTGAACTCTGTTAGTTGGTTCATGTTCATTGACCGATCGACTAGATCATTATCTAGTCGGTCAGTGAATGAACTCAGACCGACTAACTCAAGCCCTAAATTTTGGCTTCGGTTACTGTTTGCACTTAGTCAGTTTAAGCTCATTGGCCGACCGACTAGATCGTCATCTAGTCGGTCAGTGCTTGAACTGTGACCGACTAAATGCAACGGTGACTACTTGGTCTTTTCGCATTCCGATTGAATTAAAACTCATCTAACCGACTTTTTTTCATTTTAGTCGGTTCATTTCTCTCTCTCAGCCAAAAACCCCCGAGACCATTCGTCTTCCTCCCTCTCCACCGTCGACTGTGCCTTTTCCGGCCATCTTGACCAAACTACCGCCGTCGATCTTCCCTAGGGTATCTCTCCTCCCTCTCCTAGCTGTCCAGGGTTAGGTTTTCAGCTTATAGGGTTAGGGTTTCTATCGATATCTTCCGGTTTAGGGTTTGTCTTAGGGTTTGCATCGTCGATCTCAGTTGATTGCTCGTGTCTCGTCGCGCTTATGGCGAGAACACGTATCCCGATCCGACCCTCGAGCCCGTCCCCTATGACCATAGAGTCACCTCCTAGGGAACCCTCGTAACCCAAACGCCGATCGAAATCAACCCATCCTTCGTCATCGTCGCCTCCTCTTAAGAAGAAGATGACGGTGGTCGCCAAGCCCCGATCACAACCTAAGCCTAGAAAGCAGCCCGTGTTTCCTGCTACATTCCAAGCTCATACTCCTCCTTCAGATTCTGATACCGAGTATATCCTGGAGACCGAGCCTAGCCATAGGGATCCTACTCCTCCACCCCGTTCTTCCACACGTCAGCCTAAGGGAAAGGGTCCGATGCCAGTTGGCGGTGTCGATATCTCATTATGTCGCGACGACCCGATGTGTCTCGCGGCATATAACCGTATCGAACACTGTCCGCTGCTGTTGGAGGATTTCGTACAGTTCTCTAACTTCCCAGGCCTTGCTGATCTTCTGTCATCTTCTGGTCTTATCGATTATCTTCGATATGACCCTAAGGCAAATCCCCATCCATACCCTCACATAGTCAAGCTATTTTAAGCGAACCGTGTCCGGGGTCAGTACGACGAGACCCACTCCATTGAGACGACTGTCTTGGGGACACCGATTGTCCTCACGACAGAATCTTAGGGGAGTTGATTGGTTACTCCTCGTCTGGCCTCCTCCTTTCCGATATCTCAATCGATGACATTTCTGACCTTGACCAGGTCATGCTTTCAGAGATTTTCCATGTGATCCATCATGCCATGATTGGCGTCCCATCCAAATCTTTCAAGCCGAATGCCTGGGTCCTAAACTTGATTCTGAAGTCATGCCTCCTCCCGAAGTATGGCTCCTCTTCTTTGCCTTCCCAGCCATTCCTTAAGCTGACCTACGCCATCTTCATGGGGAGCGAGATTAACTGGGCTAGGATCATTCTCGATAAGATGGATTCTTTCGAGTGTATCCGAAAGTCCACGAAATCTGCTCACATCCCATATCCATGCCTTCTGACACTCGTATTGCGTCACTTTCATGTCCCTCTTCCTCGTGATGATGAGCATCCCCTCGGTCCCCCTCTGAATGCGACGGCCGTCAAGAAGTCTCTTGCGGCGCTTCGTCATGTTCAGAGGATGACCCCATCTGTTTCAGCCTCTGCTTCAGCCTCAGCTGCTCCCTCTCCTACTCTTGCTGACCTCGAACGTTCGTTGAAACGTGTGGAGTCTCGTTATGCTCGTACTGAGCAGATTCTTACTCGTATCGCTTCTCATTTGGGTATTGACGTCCCTCCGTCAGTTTCTGACGAGGATGAGTTGGATGAGGATGAGATCGAGGAGCTTGCTCGTGCTGCTGCTGCTCGTGCCCCTGAGGGTACTTCTGGTGCTGCTGTTTCTTCTGTCGTTGGCCCCGAGAGCACACCTGGTGCCACCATACCTGCGGTGGATACTTCTTCTAGTGCTCCTGAGGCCACTCCCGTCGCTCCCGTGGACACTCCAGCTGACCCAGTGACCACCACTCCTCCTGCAGAGCCTGCTGCTGCTGCAGATCCTCCCGCTGTCCCCTGAGCTTCATTGGAGGACTCTCCCTATGCTCCTTGGATGATAGATCTTATAGTGAGAGTGTGGGTTAGGATAGTGTGGGTGGTTATGATATTTTGATGTATTTTGATGTACTTTTGGTGTTATGATGCTACATTTGTGATGTATTATCATTTTGATGTCCGGTGTGACATGTGTTGTCGGTGTGATATATGTTGTATTTCTGTGCTTCGATCTGAGGATCGCTCTTTTGTATGTCGGCGATGTATAGTTTTTGATGTACTCATGGTTCATATAAATATATATACATCGATGTTGACAATTATTCTCTTGCGCACATTATATATTCTTTCTATGTCTCTGATGTTTGATTTCGTCGCTCGACGATAATACTTGGTTAAATATATATCATTTTATGAAAACATAGAATTGTTTTCCATGCACTAAATTAACCAAGAATGTTGATATTGGAGAGTATATTCCATAACTCAATATGTTTAAGTGATTTGAGTTTTTGATGATTTCATTTTTCGATATTCAACTATGGTATCATTGACACGCTTTGATTTAATTCGTTATTTTTCTTGGTGTCATTTGAACCGTGGTCGTATTCTTCGACTCCCGTGCTTTTATTTTATCCATTGTTGTTATCGTTGTTCTCCTCCCGCTCTTTTTTCTTATGCCAAAGGGGGAGAGAATTAATAATGACGATGTGCGACATGATAATTCAAAGCAATTTACCATGAATCTAATTTGATGTGTTAGATTCAGGGGGAGTGAAGATATATAAATGGATTTTCAAATCCGATATTTCAAATATTTCAATGATTGGATTCTCAGTTATTACTTCTCTCGTCTGCTTGATGCATATGATTATTGTTATTAATTGGAATTAACCAGTCATCAATGCAGGGGGGTAAGTAAATTTCATTTGAATCATTATTTTTTATTATTATTTATGTTGGTTTGTGACCCGCCCCCGGCGGCTGCACGATAGATGTGTGCAATGATACGATTGGGGGCGTGAGATTTAAATATTTGTAACCGCAAGCGCACGATGTTGTAGTGTAGCTTAGGGGTCGAACTCAGGGAGTTGTGGATGTGCTTGTGTCAAAGAGGATCAAAATCACCCCATGGGCGAGCTAGCCCAGATCGAATGATGGGTTGTCACAGTAAAGGAATGCAAGGTATAGACAATATGAAGGAAAAACCCGGGACTTTGGTTTTCACGCTATCGAGCGACTCTCGCCGATACGGCCTACGGGTAGGATAGTGATCGAAATTAGGGTCTAAAGGTGAGACGTTGCCTCTAAAAGTGGTACCGACATCCCATGGGCCTGATATTCCGGTCGGTGCCCAGGATGATACGCCAGACTTCTCGGATTCGATCAGTGGGCACTCCCGTGTCCATTAACACTGATCGACTCCAGGAGCACTAGGCTCGCAACGATAACTCCCAACGTCTCATCCTGCCGCTCCCCGCGCGCAAGGATTCGATGTCTACGCTAAGGGCGTGAGCTATGGCTAGGGAGTCAACCGCCAAGTTTATTCCACCTTGGCCCAACGGTCAAAGGCGGTCTTTTTCCCGCCGATGACAATAAAACACCCCACGTAACCGTTAGATTCCTAATCCCTATCGATTTCCTAGCCCTATGGACGCATCGGGAAGAGCCCACGAAGGGGTTTCTCAAAATCCTAGATTTGGGAACTACTCACACATATTTAGTAAAAAGCGATCTAAACAGAAATCGACCGTAAAAATCATGATCAGACAATAGAAATGCAATGGTAGTAAAGCAATTAAGATAATACTAAAGTTTGACAAAGATCTGAAAACTTACAAAAACTGGAAAATTACAGCCGTCACAAAATGAAGAAAACAGCAAAAAATAACCAACTCCCGAATCTGGGAAAACTAGGGTTCTATATATAGAAAACGACATCACCCGATCGGTTGACAAGTCAACCGATCGGGTGAACCGCTTCACAGAATTACAGCGCGATGCGGAACTTCACCTGGTCATCTTCACTCGGTCGGTTGACATATGAATGTGACCGGTTGGATCTTGGTGCCGTCGGGTGAGGAGGCCGGTTGAGCTGACCGTGTCTTGGTCATCGAGATTTAGCTACAGGTGAACCGATCGGGTGAAGGTCACCTGATCGGTTGGCAATCAGCTTCGATTTCCAGAGAGTTTGAGCTTTTGACCTGGTCACTGAACCGACCGGGTGACTTCTTGTGAGCTCCAAGCTGCGTCCGGGTGGTGCACGCGTGCATCACCCGATCGGTTGAAGATGACCAACCGACCGGGTGAGGGGCTGAAAGATGTAATCTTCGTCGTTTGACCCCCTGGATCACGCGTGACTCCTCCCGTTGCTCCGGGGACACATGATATCATCGTTTTATGCCCCATATGCCAGTAAACTCCTGCAAAATACGGAAAACACGGAAAAGTGAAAGAAAACAAGAAAACACGAGAAAACGAATATATGACGGCGGTAAAATACGGAAAAACACGGAAGAAAACGTGCGCAAATATATGAAATATAAACGCACGTCAGAATCCCCCAAGCTGAACTCTTCCTCGTCCTCGAGGAAGACGAGTGCGAGTAAGAGCTCGGAGAGGAAAAATAAAAATGAAGAGAGAGAGAGAGAGAAAAAGAAAACTCTATATCCTAGATCGCCCGTCAGGGCCAACAAAATCAAAAACGACACACCAAGCAAGCAAACGCCAAATCACATCACTAAACCAAGGAATACGAGTCCAGAAAAGTGCCGTGGGCCCACGCGGTGAAGCGCGAGTGAGTGTGGTCGTGCGCTAGCAGTCCATGTCACTATCTATGATGTGCGATAAAGCTCGATATACACAAATCCAGGAAATGACCCAAATATCGATTCGGATTGAATAAAGTGGTGAATATATGTAGTTCAAGCATGCATGAGAATAGAGAGAGAATCGAAACATATCATGCGTCGGGGACTCCACAACTAGGGTTAAGGAAATCTCCACACTAAAGCCTAGATAATAGCTAAAAAGTTCCTAAGCCAAGTGTTTTTGAAACCGATGGGGGTTGAGATGATGTGGAGAAGAACACTCAGTGCAAATTCTCGCCTTCCCTTTATTCTCGGCAAGTAGGAAAAGATATTCACACGGGAATTTTTTTTTGGGTTTTGGGTATTTGTATATTTTTTTGGATTTTCAGCTCTACAATTTTTTTCTTTCGTTTCTTTTTGGGTTTTTCTTTTCTCTTCTCCTTTTTTTGGATTTTTGGGATATTGGCTATACACATGTGTACTCTCCCATGTGGGAGAATAGTACACGACGAGGGGATTTGCACCAAGTAAAACAAAAAAAGAAATCAGAATCTAAACACTTGGGCAAAGGAAACTATTCTCGCTAAATAGAGCATGGGCTAAATGGGTTATCCTAGTCCTTAATTATGGAACCCCGACACATGCGAAATGAAGCATACGATATATATAATCATGCATACAGAAACAAACAAGAGAAGCAAATACCGCATTATTCATATCGAAGTGTGATAATCTAGGGGTCATTCCTGGACAGGTATATAAAGTAAAGTCACAAAGCAGAAGCACACCAAACAGCTAGGTATGACGCACGACTCACAAAAAGCTAAGTGGACCCACGATGCGTGAAATGCAAGAGGACTCGATATCCTAGGGTTAGTGAGTGTGATTATCGATGCTATGCTAGGTGTGTGTGATTTTGTGGAAATTCATCATAGGGTTCATCTCTAGGAGAAAGAGATAAAAAGAAGAAAAGAAAAATTAAAACACGATGAAAACGGCACACAAACGAAAAGGAAAGACTCAAATGACGCACAAAGTGCGACTCCCCCAAGCTGAAGCTTGCATTGCCCTCAATGCAATAAGAGTGAGTACGGGAGGGCAATGAAAATGGGGGGGGGAATATGCACAGACACAAAAAGACACGAAAAACAAGAAAAACACAGATACAAAAATGAAAATAAAGAAAAAATCAAAATCAACCCACACGACATAGAAATAGAAAAAGAAAGAAAGAAAATGATAGGACATGACAAAAAGTAAAACAAGCACACACACAAAGAAAACAAAACACGACAACACAGCAAAATAGACTTCCCCCAAGCTAGACATGACAATGCTAGCAATGAGATATGAATGTGAAAGTGCTGAGATATGCAAGGGGGATGTCAAAAAACAAAGTGAAATCAAAAATCAGGAGAAGGCGAATCCTTGCCCTCCTCGGAAGAGGGTGTGGCTGGGTGGTCGGGGGATGCGGGGGGTGTACTGAGAAGTGGGGACAGTGGTGGGGGGATAGGTGCAGTGGTGGTGTGAACGATGGGTAGAGTGTTGGTGGAGGTGGGTGGTGGTGGAAGTACGGCGATCAAAGCGGTGGTAGAAGGGATAGAAATGGGGGGAGAAGACATGATGGTGACGGTAGTGGGTGGCGGTGGGAGAGATTTGGAGCGCACCGGCAATTTCTTACGGCGCACATATGAAGTGACGGTGGAGGAGGGAGGAGGTGGTGTGGGGGCGACGGAAGTGGTCGTGAGAGGAGAAGTGGATACCGGGATGGGAATAGATGTGGGTGGGGGAGATGATCGCCTAGGTGGGGGTGGGGGAGGTGGGGATGGGTGGGATGGTGGAGGAGAAGAATGTTGCGGGGGAGGTGATGGAGGTGGGGATGTGTGGGAGGGTGGAGGAGAAGATTGTCGAGGTGGTGTGGGTGGTGGTGGTCCGTGGAGGTAAGTGAGAAGGCGAAGAATGGCGGCCACGTTCCTCTCAAGTGCGAGGAAGCGTGGGTGAGTGAGAAAGGAGGACGGTGATCGGTCCGAGGGGGCATAGGACATGACAAGATCACGGAGGGCTACAACCTCTCGCTCGAGAGCAAGACGGGCAGAGACCTGGCGGCGACCGAAGGAAGTGGACTTATGTGAGGCAGAAGTGGTGCCTGCAGGTGATGTGGAAGTAGTGCCGATGGCAGTCGTCATGCAGGCACTGGACACAAGGCCAGAGATGGCCGCAAAAAGGTGCTCAGAAGTGATGGGGCCAGGTGCAGAAACAGGGTGACTTGGGCCAGCCCCAATATCTCCCCGGGACGTAAGAATATCCTGCTCGCCTAAGTGGGCGGCAGGGGAAGGTGGTCTGCGTGCGTCCAGGGGAAAGAAAGGAAGGTGCTACCCTGCTAGAAACTTGGGATCGGGCGGAAAAGTCCAATCCGCCACTAAAGCTATGGTCATCCGAGCGGGGTTGGGGAGAATGGTGTAGGGGCGAGGGGGGTGGTCGTAATTGAATTCGAAACGACCATCGGGGCGGGGCCTAATCATATGAATGTGCCGCAGGACATCAAGATCTAGACGTGAGGGTCCTGCGGCAATAGGAAGATTTTGGGGGATGGGAATGTTAAACTGGGGGGGAGAAACAATAATAGTGATAATGCCCCTATAACAGATCTTGCCCTTCCCGGCCCTGCTAATCTCGAGAAGCTTGTAAACAAGCCAATCACCGGCATGGACAGGGATAGTCGGGGCCCTAAAGCTAACTCCATCATCATCACGAACAAATGGGAAAGTTATGGCCCAGAGAATAAAAAGATCGCGGATAGTCACGGTGCCTGACTCATCCCGTGGGAAAAATGCAGAGGATATGATCCTATGCGCCATACGAAATATGAGATGGATGATGGAGGAGGCCTTGTCCTTACCACGAGGATAGCGACGGAGTATGGTGAGGCGGAACCAAAAGTTATCGACGTCAAATTCCGAGGGATATCCGTAGTGTCGGATAGCGTCATTCCCAAGAATAGGGAAACCAAATATATCACAGATGGTATCCAGGTTGGTGCGGATGATTTGGTTACGCACCCGAAAAGTGACGGTCGACCCCGACTCACAAACGAGGGAGGAAAGGAATTCTAGGGTGAGTGACGGGTAGGATACCGCAGAGGCATTCAGGAAGGCCAACCAACCTAGGTTCGCAAAAAGAGTCTCGACCTTGGTGAAGACACCAAGGTCAACGAGTGATTGGGTGTGGGCAAAATTTGTTGATAGATGCCCCCGAGTATCTAGTCTGTGGTAGAAGTCTTTCTGCTCTAGGTTCCTAAATAGGTACCCATGCGGGCCCAACATGGGGTCCACAGGGGGGATGATAGGCGGGGGAGGGGCTAGTGTCAGTTCACGTGTGTGGGGGAGGAGGACGTGTTTGTTTACGTCTCTTTCGAGACGGTTCCTCCTCCCGCATGATACTCTTCCCCTTATCTCTCTCCCGGGCCATGTGTGCGTGTGAGTGATGCAAATGAGTGTAAAATACTATCGAAGTGCACACACATGGACAATCAAGCAAGTTAAATATCTATGGTAAAAATTGAAATTCGAGAAGTGGAGCGAAGTTACCTCGTAGAAATTCGAGTTCCTCTCTTGTAGATGACCCAATACCGTGCAATGGGAGAAGTGTGGAGCCGCGGCACTCGTTTTCAGCAAAAATTCGAAAGAGGGGTGGATTTTGTGGATTAGGGCTAGAAAGTTGCGAAATAGGAGAGGGAGGGAGGGAGGGAGGGAGGGAGGGAGGGAGGGAGAGAGAGAGAGAGAGAGAGAGAGAGAGAGAGAGAGAGAGAGAGAGAGAGAGAGAGAGAGAGAGAGATGGAGAAATGCAAGGGGGAGGTGGAGAGAGAGGCTAATGGAGGAGTGGAGGAAGTGGGAGGGGAGTTTTTGCGGTTGGGAGAAGTTGGAAGGCGAAACGACGACGGAGGAGGCGATCAGGCGAGGGGCTCTGTAACGACTGGTTTTCATGTATCTGGATTTATTATATTATAATATATGTTTTGGTGGATTTTCTCCGCATGTGTGGTTTTCGTCTCCGTAACTTTCATTTTCGATCGTTTCGTCGTGTTTTCCCGTTTCTTCCTTAGGATCGTCGATTTCGGAGTAAGTCATTCGTGACAGGCTTCATAACGGTCGTATCTTACTGTTAGATCAAGCCTAGGAGTCTTAGGAATCAATCCCGGAGCTCCGCGCTCCGTATCGGAAATTTTGGTGCACGTTAGCCGGTCTAAGAAGGGGCACCGACCGACTAGATGACGATCCAGTCGGTCGGCAATCCTTCTTGAACCGACTAGTTGGCTTTCTAAATTATTCAGGAGTTACTGTTTATCGCTAGTCGGTCTAAGAAGGTTGGTTGACCGACTAGGTTGTAAACTAGTCGGTCATCAATGCTTCTTTAACCGACTAGCTCTTCAACTAATTTTTGGTATCCATACTGTTCACTCTTAGTCGGTCTAAGAACGTTCACCGATCGACTAGATGTCAAACTAGTCGGTCAGTAGTTGTTCATCGACCGACTAAATCCAAATCATATTTTCGTTCAGAAGCTATTGTTTACACCTAGTCGGTCTACGTTGGTCGACCGACCGACTAGTTCCCAAACTAGTCGGTCAGTGGTTGTTCTTTGACCGACTAACCAGTGCTGTAAACCCTAGTTTTGCCCTAGCCGCCACCAAACGCTATAAATACCCCTCCAAACGTTTTCCTCTTCTCCCTCACGACCTAAAACCCTAATTTCTCCCCCTTTGAGCCCCCATCTCCCTCAAGCCATTATTCCTTCATCCCAAGCTCATCCTCCATCATCCAAACCCTCCCTTGTCACAACCCATCTCTCATCTTCCCCAAACCCTCATCAAACCCCTAAAATCCACCTCCAAACCCATTTCTCCAGATTTTTCCCTCATTTCCAGATCTGAGCCGGATCGTTCTTCCGTTGCCGTGGTTGCTCGGCATCGATCCTCCGCCTCTTCACGGTAATACTCGATTCCCTTAGTTTTAGCATAACCCCCATTGACATGTGTGAAACCCTAATAAAATGGATTATTAGAAAGTTAGGATTCTAATAAGAAATCGATTTAGGATCATTGTTCTAATGATTGTTTTGCCATAACAGCGATCTATTCCGTAATTAGCTTGTGACGATCTTCATTGCTCGTCAACCCCTGTATCAGGCAAGTGAAACTTGCAACTCTTGAAGTGGGCCATGTCTTAGGCCATTTCCCTTGCTTTAGCGTAAAAGAGACTAGACAGTGAAAGGATAGCCGTTTAGACGCCATTGACCTAGCTTGACAACGAAGCTTGGTCCGTCACCTACATCATGCTTGTATGTCACGTTTAATTTCAATTAACGGTACACAAATATCTGTTCGTGTCATTGCATAGTGATTATTTATCGTGATTGCGTAGCACACTCTACAACATTATATTCCTGGCTCGTGTTCCAGAAGCGAGCCCTGTAGTTGGAAACCCCAACGCTCGGATACCGGCTAGGTGCACCCCTATGCCAAATACACTTCCTGGCTCGTGATCCAGAAGCGAGCTCAGTGAGTTGGAAATCCCAACGCTCGACACATATGGGTGGGGTAAGAGATAAGCGGCCACCTGAGCCCCGAGTTGGCCTGATCCGCCACTCCGGCCAGCAGGCGAAATCTCTAGTGTTTCAGTGATAACAGTGATAAGTGAAAATAGTGATAAGTGATTCGTGAATTAGTGATTTGGTAGCTTTTGCTACATCGTGCGTGCTTGTCTCTTCCTTTAAACTGTTGCATCATACTTAACTGCCATGTCATTGCTTAATATTATATAAGTGCTAGGTTGTTAGATACTTCCGTTTCCTTGCTCAAGTCTTTCAGACTTGCTGACATGTGCCCCTTTCTCTTTTGGGTGACACATGTTAGACCTTGAGCCCGAGTTACTTGCTAAGGGTGAGGTGTTTGCGGACGCCGAGCTTGCGCCCGTGTTGGACGAGGACTTCGTAGACACTGGAGATCAGTCTTAGTGTCCACGTCTAGTTTTGTTAGATCTTTTGGGTTGTCGGTGCGTGGCACCTAGTTTGATACTCTGTTATATTTGTCTTTTGTTTGGCCTTGTTCTGGGCCTTTAGACTCTTTCTTTTAGCTTGGTGGCTTTTCTGTGATGTTGAATATTTTGTGGACAAACTGTGGGATTGGTATTTTATATCCGTCTCATATTATTATTATTATTGTTGTTTCGTTTGCAATTACAGGGACCTGCTTATACTAAATTTACGCTTATCAGGCGTGAGGCTTCATAGCTCCACGCTTGAGCGGACCTTCTCACGTCTCGCCTACATTTTAGGGAAGCGGGTCGTGACAGGTTTTAGTGGTGGCCCATGCAGGTTCTTCTGTAACTGCAATTATCGAGATAACGATAATAATACAAAGTTGACCAACAAATAAGTTCGACATCTGAGCCCTAAGCTATGAGTCTAATTGTTTCGTTTTCTGTGTCATTAGATGGCAGGAAGGCGAATCACCCGTGGTGGTGGTAGTGGTGCGCCCCCTCATGACGAGGAGCCTGAGCGGGAGCCCACTAACGGAGAGATGATGCGGATGATGTTGCAGATGATGCAGGTTCAGCAGGGTGTGCTTCTGCAGGTACAGAATGCTCCGGTGACTCGAGCTGCTCGGGTGGTGGAAGCCCCTCGCCCTGAGCCCGGGGCGAAGCAGTTCAGAGAGCTGGGTTCTGCATATTTTGATGGAACTGAAGGTCCACTAGCTGCTGATGAATGGATGAGGAATATCGAGGACAATCTGAAGATGTCCAAGGTCAACGAAGTTAGTTGGGTTGACTTGGCGAAGCGCCAGCTGAGGGATAACGCCAGGAATTGGTGGGATGCTGAAGAGAAGATGTTGGAGGAGTCGATCGTCTGGGCTACTTTCAAGGCCAGATTTGAGGGTGAGTTCTTCCCGAAAGCTGCCAGGGAAGAGATGCTGCATCGTTTTATCGATTTGAAGCAAGGAAGCTCGTCGGTGGACCGATATCACCAAGAGTTCATGAGGCTGAGTCGGTTTGCACCAAAGATGGTGCAGGACGCTGAGGAGAGAGCTCAGAGGTTCCTACAGGGACTTGCTTCGGAGCTCCAGAGTTTTGTGACCTCTTCTGACTGGGAATCTTATCAGAAGGTTTTAGTAGCAGCCAAGAGGCAGGAGCTGCTCGTGAACCAGAGGAGGGGGTCTATTGTTGGTGTTGGGAAGAGACATATGGAACAGGCGAGAGCTGTGGTTAGACCTGGATTCAGGCCGAACCAGCCTGCTCAGTTTAAGAGGCCAGGAGGGCCCGTTCGGAGGACTTGCCATTTCTGTGGCAAGGAGGGCCATATCAAGGAATCGTGTAGGAAGTTCTTGGGGCAATGTATTGCCTGTGGAGATCCCGCCCATGCTCTCAGGGAGTGCCCAAAGTTGAAGCAACCTTGGAGGACACCTATTGCTGCCCCGCCGTTGCAGCAGAGAGCCCCGGTACCCGCTGGTCGTGGGGTACCCCTTGTTCCGCAAGGGCATGCCTTTCGGCAGGCGGTTCCGCCAAGGAGGCAGGCATTTCTGATGACCGAGGAGGAGGTTTTGGCCATGGATGAGGTCATTGCAGGTAACTTTCGATCTAGTTGTTCCTTCCTAAATTAGTTGATTGTTGAAATTATGTTGGATGCTTGTGTAGGAATGTTGCTAGAGTAAGATTTGATTGATTAAACTGTTTGTTAGGTGTGGTTTTGGTTTGCACGTTCCCTGCCCGAGTCCTCTTTGACTCAGGTGCGTCGATGTGTATTTTGGCCCAGAGCTTCGTGGAGAAGCATTCCTTGTCGACGTCCCCTCTCTCCAAGAGTTGGAACATCGTTACAGGGAATGGAGTAGTCACGGTGCATCGTGGGTGCAGTCCTTGCTCTGTGGTGGTTTGTGGACATGAGCTTTATGCTGATTTTATCGTCCACAACATCACCAACTACGATGCGGTCTTTGGGATGGATTGGCTTGCGAGCTTCTATGCTACTATCGACTGCAGGAGGAAGAAGGTGGTGTTCGAGATTCCCGGACATCCAGCATTCGAGTTCAGCCGTGGTAGCAGTTCGCTTGGTCCTGTCAGATTTTGGGCCAAGCCGGTGGGGGTTGTATGCAGATGGAGATGGAGTGGCCAGCTGTGGTGCGAGCTTTTGGCGACGTCTTCCCCGAGGAGATGTCTGGTTTGCCACCTGATCGAGCTCTAGAATTTTCTATTGATCTTGTTCCGGGAGCGCAGCCGATTTCGAAGGCGCCGTATCGTATGGCACCTACAGAATTGGAAGAGTTGCGGAAGCAGTTGGATGAGCTTTTGTAGAAGGGTTATATCAAGCCTAGTGTGTCTCTGTGGGGAGCATCGGTGTTGTTGGTGAAGAAGAAGGATGGTTCGCGTCGTATGTGCGTGGACTATCGGGAGTTGAATGCGGT
The DNA here is from genome assembly GCA_030789695.1 of Scilla litardierei. Lineage (NCBI taxonomy): Eukaryota > Viridiplantae > Streptophyta > Magnoliopsida > Asparagales > Asparagaceae > Scilla > Scilla litardierei. The sequence goes on from CM061139.1 coordinate 86,460,732, forward strand.
GACCATCAAGAATAAATACCCGTTGCCTCGCATCGATGATATTTTTGATCAGCTTGGAGGTTCGAGGGTGTTTTCTAAATTGGATTTGAGGAGTGGTTACCATCAGTTGAAGGTGAAGAAGGGAGATGTTCCGAAGACAGCGTTCAGGACGAAGTATGGACACTATGAGTTCGTGGTCATGCCTTTTGGCGTAACTAACGCACCCGCAGTTTTCATGAATCTGATGAACCTGATTTTCTACGACTTTTTAGATAAGTTTGTCGTTATCTTTATTGACGACATTCTGATCTACTCGAAGTCGGAGGAAGAGCATGCCTCGCACTTGAAGATGGTATTGGAGATGTTGAGGAAGCATCGGTTGTATGCTAAGTTTTCAAAGTGCGAGTTCTGGCTGGATAGAGTTGCTTTTCTGGGGCATGTGGTGACTGGAGATGGTATTTCTGTGGATCCCGAGAAGATTAGGGTCAACAGAGAGTGGCCTGTTCCGTCGTCTGTGTCTGAGATTCGAAGTTTCCTTGGTTTGGCGGGATATTATCGTCGTTTCATTAAGGACTTTTCCCGTATTGCCGAGCCGATGACCAGATTGACGCGGAAGGATGTACCTTTTGTTTGGTCGGGTGATTGTGAGAGTGCTTTTGGTGTTCTGAGAGAGCGTCTGACGACTGCCCCTATTCTTGTTGTGCCTGATCGCAGCGGTGGATTTGAGATCTTTTGCGATGCTTCTGGCAAGGGTCTCGGTTGTGTGTTGCATCAGCACGGGCATGTTGTGGCTTATGCGTCTCGTCAGCTCAAGGTTCATGAGAAGAATTACCCGACGCATGATTTGGAGTTGGCTGCCGTGGTATTTGCTCTTATGATTTGGAGGCACTTCCTGCTGAGTGAGAAAGTGAAGATTTTCACCGATCACAAAAGCTTGAAGTATATTTTTACTCAGAAGGAGCTCAACATGCGACAGCGTCGATGGTTGGAGCTTATGGCAGATTATGAGATTGATTTGCAGTATCACCCTGGCAAGGTGAATGTGGTTCCAGATGCTTTGAGTAGGCTTCCCGCGGTGATGATGTTGACCTCGCAGTGGAGATTGCAGCTGGATTTTTGCGAGTCTGGTGTGGAGATTGTCCTTCCTGGGAAGGATTCGTCGTTGATGTACATGCAGGTACAGTTGACGATCGTGGATCGGATTAAGGCGAGTCAGGCCGGAGATCCAAAATTGGTAAGGATCCGAGGGCAGGTGGAAGCAGGTCTGCGGACTGACTTTTTGATTCATGAGGATGGCTCGCTGAGATTTGGAGCCAAGTTGTGTGTGCCAGCTGGGGATATTAGAGAGGAGTTGATGGTGGAGGCGCACAGTTCGCCGTATTCTGTGCATCCTGGTGGCACCAAGATGTACCAGGATCTTCGTCTGAATTTTTGGTGGCATGGCATGAAGAGGAGTGTGGCTCGGAGTGTGGCCAAGTGCTTGGTTTGCCTGCAAGTGAAGGCGGAGCATCAGCGTACGGCCGGGTTGCTACAACCGCTTCTGATTCCGGAGTGAAAGTGGCAACACATCACTATGGATTTCGTGACTGGACTACCTCGGAGTCCGAAGCAGAATGACGCGATTTGGGTGATCGTAGATCGATTGACCAAATCCGCGCACTTTATTCCGTTCCAAGTGGGACAGTCCACTGAGGCGCTAGCAAGGAGATACATGGAGGTAAAATTCTTTTACTCTCCGTTTTATGTCCTTTTCCTAGTTTGGATAGTGATGTAATGTGAATCGTGCAGGAGGTCGTGCGACTTCACGGAGTCCCCGTGAGTATTGTGTCGGACAGAGACACGAGATTCACATCTCAGTTCTGGCAGAGTTTGCAGAAGAGTTTGGGTACGCGTCTGAGTTTCAGCACGGCGTACCATCCGCAGACGGATGGCCAGTCAGAGAGGACGATTCAGATTTTGGAGGACATGCTGAGAGCGTGCATGTTGGATTTCAAGGGTTCGTGGGAGGACCATCTACATTTGGTGGAGTTTTCTTACAACAACAGCTTACAGGCGTCTATTGGCATGGCGCCTTTCGCCGCTCTTTATGGGAGGAAATGTCAATCGCCATTGAGTTAGGATGACGTTGGTGATCGGGAGTTGTTGGGACCTGAGATGATCGTGGAGGCCGTGGATTTCGTCAGGAATATTCGGGAGAGGTTGAGGATTGCTTAGGACCGTTTTAAGCATTGGGCGGATGCTAAACGTCGTCCTTTGGAGTTTCAGCCGGGCGACCATGTGTTTCTGAGGATTTCCCCGAATCGTGGAGTGATTCGTTTTGGGAAGCGAGGGAAGTTGAGCCCGCGATACATTGGACCATTTGATGTTTTGGAGAGGGTCGGTGAAGTAGCTTATCGCTTAGCCTTGCCGCCATCTTTGGAAGGAGTCCATGATGTTTTCCATGTGTCGCAGCTTCATCGATACATCAGCGATTCGTCTCATGCCGTGGATTTCTCGGAGATCGTCGTTCGCTCAGATTTGACGTATGACCAGCATCCAGTGCAGATTCTGGACAGGCGTCAGAAGTCACTTCGAAACAAGGTCGTCGATCTTGTTAGAGTGATGTGGCGGCACGATTCACCGGGAGAGTCTACTTGGGAGAGAGAAGATGAGATGCGAGAGCATTTCCCACTTTTGTTTCCGGACACGTGAGTGTTTGGAAATTCCGAGGACGGAATTTTTCTTAAGTTGGGGAGGATGTAACGACTGGTTTTCATGTATCTGGATTTATTATATTATAATATATGTTTTGGTGGATTTTCTCCGCATGTGTGGTTTTCGTCTCCGTAACTTTCATTTTCGATCGTTTCGTCGTGTTTTCCCGTTTCTTCCTTAGGATCGTCGATTTCGGAGTAAGTCATTCGTGACGGGCTTCATAACGGTCGTATCTTACTGTTAGATCAAGCCTAGGAGTCTTAGGAATCGATCCCAGAGCTTCGCGCTCCGTATCGGAACTTTTGGTGCACGTTAGCCAGTCTAAGAAGGGGCACCGACCGACTAGATGACGATCCAGTCGGTCGGCAATCCTTCTTGAACCGACTAGTTGGCTTTCTAAATTATTCAGGAGTTACTGTTTATCGTTAGTCGGTCTAAGAAGGTTGGTTGACCGACTAGGTTGCAAACTAGTCGGTCAGCAATGCTTCTTTAACCGACTAACTCTTCAACTAATTTTTGGTATCCATACTGTTCACTCTTAGTCGGTCTAAGAACGTTCACCGACCGACTATATGTCAAACTAGTCGGTCAGTAGTTGTTCATCGACCGACTAAATCCAAATCCTATTTTCGTTCAGAAGCTACTGTTTACACCTAGTCGGTCTACGTTGGTCGACCGACCGACTAGTTCCCAAACTAGTCGGTCAGTGGTTGATCTTTGACCGACTAACCAGTGCTGTAAACCCTAGGTTTGCCCTAGCCGCCACCAAACGCTATAAATACCCCTCCAAATGTTTTCCTCTTCTCCCTCACGACCTAAAACCCTAATTTCTCCCCTTTGAGCCCCCGTCTCCCTCAAGCCATTATTCCTTCATCCCAAGCTCATCCTCCATCATCCAAACCCTCCCTTGTCACAACCCATCTCTCATCTTCCCCAAACCCTCATCAAACCCCTAAAATCCACCTCCAAACCCATTTCTCCAGATTTTTCCCTCATTTCCAGATCTGAGCCGGATCGTTCTTCCGTTGCCGTGGTTGCTCGGCATCGATCCTCCGCCTCTTCACGGTAATACTCGATTCCCTTAGTTTTAGCATAACCCCCATTGACATGTGTGAAACCCTAATAAAATGGATTATTAGAAAGTTAGGATTCTAATAAGAAATCGATTTAGGATCATTGTTCTAATGATTGTTTTGCCATAACAGCGATCTATTCCGTAATTAGCTTGTGACGATCTTCATTGCTCGTCAACCCCGGTATCAGGCAAGTGAAACTTGCAACTCTTGAATTGGGCCATGCCTTTGGCCATTTCCCTTGCTTTAGCGTAAAAGAGACTAGACGGTGAAAGGATAGCCGTTTAGACGCCATTGACCTAGCTTGACAACGAAGCTTGGTCCGTCACCTACATCATGCTTGTATGTCACGTTTAATTTCAATTAACGGTACGCAAATATCTGTTCGTGTCATTGCATAGTGATTATTTATCGTGATTGCGTAGCACACGCTACAACATTATATTCCTGGCTCGTGTTCCAGAAGCGAGCCCTGTAGTTGGAAACCCCAACGCTCGGATATCGGCTAGGTGCACCCCTATGCCAAATACACTTCCTGGCTCGTGATCCAGAAGCGAGCTCAGTGAGTTGGAAATCCCAACGCTCGACACATATGGGTGGGGTAAGAGATAAGCGGCCACCTGAGCCCCGAGTTGGCCTGATCCGCCACTCCGGCCAGTAGGCGAAATCTCTAGTGTTTCAGTGATAACAGTGATAAGTGAAAATAGTGATAAGTGATTCGTGAATTAGTGATTTGGTAGCTTTTGCTACATCGTGCGTGCTTGTCTCTTCCTTTAAACTGTTGCATCATACTTAACTGCCATGTCATTGCTTAATATTATATAAGTGCTAGGTTGTTAGTTACTTCCATTTCCTTGCTCAAGTCTTTCAGACTTGCTGACATGTGCCCCTTTCTCTTTTGGGTGACACATGTTAGACCTTGAGCCCGAGTTACTTGCTAAGGGTGAGGTGTTTGCGGACGTCGAGCTTGCGCCCGTGTTGGACGAGGACTTCGTAGACACTGGAGATCAGTCTTAGTGTCCACGTCTAGTTTTGTTAGATCTTTTGGGTTGTCGGTGCGTGGCACCTAGTTTGATACTCTGTTATATTTGTCTTTTGTTTTGCCTTGTTCTGGGCCTTTAGACTCTTTCTTTTAGCCTGGTGGCTTTTCTGTGATGTTGAATATTTTGTGGACAAACTGTGGGATTGGTATTTTATATCCGTCTCATATTATTATTATTATTGTTGTTGTTTCGTTTGCAATTACAGGGACCTGCTTATACTAAATTTACGCTTATCAGGCGTGAGGCTTCACAGCTCCATGCTTGAGCGGACCTTCTCACGTCTCGCCTCCATTTTAGGGAAGCGGGTCGTGACAGGCTGTGAACGGGTGGATCGGGGGATATTTATAGGGTTTAAGTCGAACCGATCGGGTGAGAATTCACCCGATCGGTTGACTTTAGGTCGAAATTTTAAGCTGAAAAAGCGCTACAGGCGAACCGGTCAGGTGATAACTCACCTGATCGGTTGGCCGCTCCACAGATTTTCCCAAAAGTTTAGGGTTTCTCACCCGGTCCCTCAACCGGTCTCACTTCTTATCACCCGGTCGGTTGACAAATCCCTGAAATTTTCCCGAGAGTTTCCCCAAGTCACCCGGTCTGCCAACCGGTCTCTTCTTTCTCCACCCGGTCGGTTCATTTAGTTACTGATACGGCTGTTAGCTGATACATCCCAACCGATCGGGTGACCTTCACCCGATCGGTTGTGGCCTTGTTTTCTGCAAAAACCCAAAAATCGCCTAAGTTCCACGACAGAAGTTCTTGCGGCTGGATTTATTTATAAAAATAGATAAAATAAAGTTAAAAATAATCCTAAAAATTGAAACAAAAGTTTAGAGCATGGGTTGCCTCCCATGAAGCGCTTTTGTTTAACATCGTTAGCTCGACGCCCGTTGATGATGTTCATGGTGGGCGATACGGGTGATGCCCAAAATCAGGCATCTCTTCAACTCCAGAGCTTGTGGCTATTGGTGTAGTCGGCGGCTGTAAGAAGATTTGCTCAACTACCCTCCCTTTGTTAACAGGATCCGGGGGCTTCTCCCGTAAATTGGCGTCTACCGCCATTTTTTTCAGGATCCGGACCTCATCATCGGTGAGGTCCATGGGTTCTTTCCCTTTTCTCCTCGTAGGAGGAGACTTAGGGAATCCGGTAGGGATCACATGTCGCGTGACCGCCTCATTAGAAACTTCATTCTTTGGGGAGCCAACTTGCTCTCCAAGGTCACCCAAGCTATCGGGGGGATTCCTCGAGAGCACTTCCCAGGCGCTTGTTTCAACAGCTCTATCTTCTTCGTTCTCCAGCATACTGATATTAGGATCGTCCGGGGGGTTTGGATGCTTCATCGACAAGCCTAAGTCAAATTTGACTCTTTCTTGGCCCACATTGAGGGAAAGCTTCCCATTCTTCATGTCTATCAAAACTCCGGCCGTTGCCATAAAGGGCCGTCCAAGGATAATAGGGGTATGCTTGTCTTCCGGTATGTCCATAAGCACAAAATCAACCGGTACTTGTACTCCTCTCACATCGACGGGGAGGTCGTCCACTACTCCCACCGGGTACTTGACCGAACGGTCAATAAGTTGTAATGTCATGCCGGTGGGCTCTAAGTCTCCCATCCCTATTCTCTTGTACAGCGATAGGGGCATTAAGCTGACGCTCGCTCCTAGATCGACGAGCACCCTCTGGATTTGCACTTCCCCAATAGAGCAAGGGATGGAGAAACTTCCTGGGTCCTTGAGCTTAGGCGGATTTGCACGCTGAATGAGGGCGCTGCACTCCGCCGTTAACACGACCTTCTCTTTTCTAGATCCCCGTGTCACCAAGTCTTTCAGAAATTTGGCATATGATGGAATTGTCTTGATGGCCTCGAGGAAGGGGATTTGTAAGCTCTGATCTTTCACCATGGCAAAGAATTTGCCCTACTTCTCATCGATTTTGGCTTTGGCAAGCCGTTGTGGGAAAGGCACAATGGGCTTGAATACTCTTAGGGTCCCTTCCTCATCCTTTTTCTTCTCCTCTCTATGAACTCCCTCTGGAGTAGTTGGCTTGGGCGACGAAGCACCGTCGTCATTTAATTTCTCAATTGGTCGTTCCACGACCAACGGTGTTTCTGGTCCTTTGGGGGGCTCTCTCGTAGGTATTTGCGTTCCGCTCCTTAAGACGATGGCGAACACGTTCTCATGCTCATGCGTGAGCGCCAAGGTCCGATTTACCGCCCTAGGGTTCACCTCAGGCTGTGGCAGTAACAAATTCTGCGATCTATGAAGGTTCTCCACTTGCAACCCCAGCTGGGTCACCTGATCAGTGAGGACTCTTTGTCCCATCTCCAGCTTCAGATTTATCTTTTCCTGATTGGCGATGTATTGAGTCAGGAGGGACTCAACCGGAGAAATGGCCCTCTGCTGGCCGTATTGCTGCTGGGTGGGCTGCTGATTCCTAGGAGCATACTGTTGATACTGTTGTGGAGGTTGTTGCTGCTGAAATTACTGCTGCTGAAACTGCTGCTGGGGCCTAGCCGGCTGAGATATCTGCTGTTGTTGCTGGGCCGGCTGTTGATAAGGTGCTCGGTAGCTAAGGTTGTGATGATTCCGGTTGTTGGGAAAGTAGGCCGGGTTGGAGTTGGTTCGTGGTGGAAAAGGCGCATTCCCTGTAGGATTGTAAAATAATGTGCTCGCCTGATCCAACAGTGGTGAGATGTCACCACCGTCGAACTCTCCAAAAACTTCGGATTCCACCGCAGCAATCTGTTGTGTACTGGCGCCACCGGCGCCTACCATCAATGCGGAGATCTGGGTCGACAGCAAGTCAAACTTGCTTGACAATTTGTCGACGTCCTTGACTCTATGGATGCCCCCAGATCTAGGTGTGGCTCTCTCGTCACACCACCATTCATTGTTGGATGCCATATTTTCAAGAATCTTTCTGGCATCTTCTTCGCTTCTCGACATAAAGGACCCTCCAGCTGCGACGTCCATGGAAGATTTTAAATCGTCTCTCAACCCATTATAAACCAGATTTATGATTTGCCACTTGGGGAGCTCATGGTGGGGACATCTTCTTTGCATCTCCTTGTATCTTGTCTAAGCTTCATGCAGGGACTCGTGGCTGGCCTGGGAGAAGGAGGAGATCTCGCTCCTCAGCTTCATGGTCTTCCCTGGAGGAAAGAACTTCGTCAGGAAAGCATGTGAGAGCTTCTCCCAGGTATTGAATGTATTCGGGTCCTTCCCCCTAAGCCACAGCTTGGCCTTATCTCGCAAGGAGAAGGGGAACAGCTTCAGTCGGATCGCCTCAGTTGTGACACCGTTTATCCGGAAGGTGTCACATTTCTCCAAGAAGGAGTCTAAATGCTCAATCGGGCTCTCCATGGGTGCACCCGAAAATTGATCCTGCTGGATCCACGTCACCAAAGATGGCTTAAGCTCGAAGCTTTGGTCCTTAATAGCTGGAGGACAGATGGCAGAAGTGGACTCGATCGAAGGCATCGAGTACTCCAACAGGGACTTGTGAGGTGGGGTGTTCTCCCCCATGGCTTCAGGATCCTCTCTTATTCGCTTCTCGGCGGCCAAACGCCTTAGGGTGGCGTTTATCTCTGGATCAACGGGGATCAAGTCGTCGAGACTTCTTGAACTCCTGTGCATGAAAAACAACAAACACCCGTGAAGCGAAAAGTGGGAAAGAAACAGATAAGATAAGAAATAAAAAATAAAAATAAAAATAAAAATAAGAAATTAAAAAGGAAAAGGAAGAATGCGAAAATTATCGCGAGGTAGGGATGTGAGCTAGACAATAGGGTTCATGAAATCCTAAAATAACAAGCACGTTGCCTCCCTGGCAATGGCGCCATAAACTTGACCCGCCCCTGGCGGCTGCGTGCTAGATGTGTGCAATGATACGATTGGGGGCGTGAGATTTAAATATTTGTAACCGCAAGCGTACGGTGTTGTAGTGTGGCTTGGGGGTCGAACTCAGGGAGGCGTGGATGTACTTGTGTCAAAGAGGATCAAAATCACCCCATGGGCGAGCTATCCCAGATCGAATGATGGGTTGTCACAGTAAAGGAATGCAAGGTATAGACAATATGAAGGAAAACCCCGGGACTTTGGTTTCCACCCTATCAAGCGACTCTCGTCGATACGGCCTACGGGTAGGATAGGGAACGGAATTAGGGTCTAAAGGTGAGACGTTGCCTCTGAAAGTGGTACCGGCATCCCATGGGCCCGATATTCCGGTCGGTGCCCAGGATGATACGCCGGACTTCCCGGGTTTGATCAGTGGGCACTCCCATGTCCATTAACACTGATCGACTCCGGGAGCACTAGGCTCGCAACGATAACTCCCAACGTCTCATCCTGCCGCTCCCGCACGTAAGGATTCGACGTCTACGCTAAGGGCGTGAGCTATGGCAAGGGAGTCAACCGCCAAGTTTATTCCCCCTTGGCCCAACGGTCAAAGGCGGTCCTTTTCCCGCCGATGACAATAAAACACCACACGTAACCATTAGATTCCAAATCCCTATCGATTTCCTAGCCCTATGGACGCATCGGGAAGAGCCCACGAAGGGGTTTCCGCCAAAATCCCAAATTTGGGAACTACTCACACATATTTAGTAAAAAGCGATCTAAACAGAAATCGACCGTAAAAATCATGATCAGACAATAGAAATGCAATGGTAGTAAAGCAATTAAGATAATACTAAAGTTTGACAAAGATCTAAAACTTACAAAAACTGGAAAATTACAGCCGTCACAAAATGAAGAAAACAGCAAAAAATAACTAACTCCCGAATCTGGGAAACCTAGGGTTCTATATATAGAAAACGACATCACCCGATCGGTTGACAAGTCAACCGATCGGGTGAACCGCTTCACAGAATTACAGCACGATGCGGAACTTCACCCGGTCATCTTCACCAGGTCGGTTGACATATGAATGTGACCGGTTGGATCTTGGTGCCGTCAGGTGAGGAGGCCGGTTGAGCTGACCGTGTCTTAGTCATCGAGATTCAGCTACAGGTGAACCGATCGGGTGAAGGTCAACCGATCGGTTGGCAATCAGCTTCGATTTCCAGAGAGTTTGAGCTTTTGACCCGGTCACTGAACCGACCGGGTGACTTCTTGTGAGCTCCAAGCTGCGTCCGGGTGGTGCACGCGTGCATCACCCGATCGGTTGAAGATGACCAACCGACCGGGTGAGGGGCTGAAAGATGCAATCTTCGTCATTTAACCCCCTGGATCACGTGTGACTCCTCCCGTTACTCCGGGGACACATGATATCATCGTTTTATGCCCCATATGCCAGTAAACTCCTGCAAAATACGGAAAACACGGAAAAGTGAAAGAAAACAAGAAAACACAAGAAAACGAATATAAGACGGCGGTAAAATACGGAAAAACACGGAAGAAAACGTGCGCAAATATATGAAATATAAACGCACGTCGGTTTGTCATCACCAAAAAGGAGTAGAATGTTGAGTATTGACTCCCCGGATTTGGTTTTGGATGATGAACAAACATAAATATATCGTGAACTAACACTGTGTGACCGCAGTTATGGAGATCGTCGCCAATATTCCACGTATATCAAATGCGACGTCTCAAGACTTCTCAAAGCGTGTGATCGCGAGCTTGAAGCTTCGTTGAAGCTTAAGGACGTCTATTGAAGTCATGAAGATTCGATTGAAGCTTTTGAAGACAGTTCGTCAAGTTTATTTAATGTCTTCTAGCTTCTTTTTGTAGAATGTTAAGCCTTGAGTAGGTCTTACTTTTTAATCTTCATATTGCTCCTATCTTAGAGCTAGGAACTTAGTAAAATCCCACTCAAACTTTCCCGAAGCATCGCGCTTCGTTTCGAGGCTTCTTGTGCATGTTAGTTGGTTCAAGAAGAAGAACCAACCGACTAGATGGCAATCTAGTCGGTCGACAAAGCTTCTTGAACCGACTAGAATGCCTTCTCAAATCATAGCTTTTTACAGTTTACAGTTAGTCGGTCCAAGTTGACTCACCGACCGACTAGTTGATGAACTAGTCGGTCAGTGATCCTTCTTAGACCAACTAGTTGAGATGTCCCTGTATATGCCAAGTTACTGTTTATCGTTAGTCGGTTTATGTACATTTGGCGACCGACTAGTTGATGAACTAGTCGGTCAACATTTGTTCTTGGACCGACTAATTCAATTTGGTCTCAGACTATTTGTTTTTTCTCTTAGTCGGTCTAAGTTCACTCACCGATCGACTAGTTGTGAAACTAGTCGGTTGGCAAGTCTTCTTGGACCGACTAGTTTCTTAAGTCTGAACTTTCATCTATTCACTGTTCACCTCTTAGTCGGTTCATGTTGGTTCACCGACCGACTAGTTGATGAACTAGTCGGTCAGTGGTTGTTCTTTGACCGACTAGTCTGGTTCAGAATAGAGCCGTTGGAGCTTTAATTGAAACGTTTTTCTCTCTCTCTTTCCTCTAACCTATAAATACTTGGTGTGCTGCATTCATTGCACTCAAGGCTGATATTAAGAGAAGTTTAGAGATCAAAAGAGAAGCATTCAATCTCATTCAAAGCTCATTCATTTCCATTCTTGAATCTCTCCCACTCTTACTTCCAAAGAGAGATTAATTTAGTGTGAAGCCTTCCAAGCCAAGAGCTTGATTCTAGGTCACCATCTACCTCCTAGGTCTCCATTGCTGGTCATCTACTTGGAGCTAGGGTTTGGTGCCATCATCTTCCACAAAATCAACTTTGCCCTAATTCGTAAGTTTACTCAAGGCATAGGTATTTTGTGGTAAGAAATTTCTATTTCATTTTACATTGATATTGTACGTGATTCACTCTCGGTTGTGAGAGTTTGTTTATGATCCCGGTTTGTGGGAGTCACATTTCGATTTGTGTATGATTTGACCTTGTAGAGGTTTCTACAAGTATTGCATAGTGCAAATCTTGAGTTAGGGTTTCTAACTCAAGTATCCGGAGGGGATCCGGGTGGTTGGGACGTAGGATCACTGGGAACAAGTCAGGGAGACTTGGGTGGATCCGAACCTATTAACATCGTGTGTTTGCGATTGCATTTCTTTGTTGTCATATTTACATTTCCGCATTTTCAGCATTGTTGGTTGAGTTTGCAAGATAATTAGGAATTATCCTCTTAATTATTTTAAAGTACTATTCACCCCCCCTCTAGTACTTGTGCAGTAGCTTAGCAGTGCATTACAAGGACATGTGAACGTCGTTTTCTCTTGGTCTTCCCGATGCAACAGGATTTGGAAAAATCCGGAGTATTCGTCTAAGTAGTAGAAGTATTTGTGCTTAGCTAAGCGCTCGAGCATTTGGTTTATGAAGGGCAGAGGGTAGTGGTCCTTCCTTGTGGCTTTATTCAGTTTCCTATAATCGATACACATGTGCCAACCGGTGACAGTCCTAGTGGAGATTAATTCATCTTTTTCATTTTTTACGACTGTCATGCCCCCTTTTTAGGGACAACCTGCACGTGACTAACCTATTTACTATCAGAAATGAGATAAATGATGTCAGCCTCTAAAAGCTTCAGGACCTCCTTTTTCGCCACCTCTTTCATGTTGGGATTCAACCGCCTTTGAGGCTCAATAGAGGTAGCATCCTTATCCTTTAGGTGAATCTTATGCGTACATATGGTCTCGCTGATACCCTTTAGGTTAGAGATGTTGTACCCTATCACTTTTCTGTGAGACCTAAGGATTTTTAGGAGACACTCTAGCTGGGGTTCAGTGAGGGCCGCATTCACAATAACTGGGTAAGTGGAGTTTTCCCCCAGAAAAGCATATTTCAAATTGGCTGGGAGGGGTTTTAGTTCTACCTGAGGGGGCGATGTACCCCTGTCATCTCTTGCCTGTGAGAAATATGCATCTTCAATCTGGGGTTCAAAAGATGAAAATTCTTCGTTTGCGGAATTATAGGAGGAGCAGGGAGTGATGGTGCGTCGAGGCAGACGTATGTAGGTTCCGTTCCCGTAGCGCACCTGTCAACAGAGGCAAGGTTTTTAGGTATGCGTTCGCTATCAAACATAAAATCTGGAGTACTTCCCTTGTTGATGTGGTTTTGCGATGGTGATGAGTCTGTGTACTCCTCATAGGCATGTTCTTCATATGCTGAAACCTGCAGAAGGCTGTCGTTATAGAAGCGTAATGTATCTCCCTCGTGCTGCACATACATTCATCAGATATGGCGACGCCATCCAGGGCGTCTGCATTATGGAAAGCGGTTGCGATAAAAACTAAGAGCTCTTGCGTAGCTGGGTTGTTTGTAGGAATTCAACTGGGCCATAGGCCCATACATTAACTACCACGATCTCTAATATCTCAAGCATCTGAGAGTCGTTCAACGACTCCAATTGATGAGTCTCTCCCTAGTATTCCTCAACAGGTGGAGTCTCAATGGTCTGAAGGAGCATTACGTTCTCTTTGAAGCATATGCGAATATCGTCTTCAGTGGTACTGTCACGCCCCGCTCACCCAAGTACGGGGAGCGTAGCTGACGAGGTCGCCGTAGTATTCAGGCTCAGGCTTCGAGCCCTCTTATCTAAATACTACTAGGCATTTTTTGTGGTTTAATATAAAATAATGAGCAGGCCACTGCGATATCACTGGAATAGTACACAGAGAATAAGAAAAGTACTCCAACAGAAAATAAAATGCAGTACTGAAAAGTAAATACAACAACACAGAAGTTACATTACATCGCATAGGTCCATATGCATACATACATACATCAGTTGTACAAAAGGGGGTACAAAAAGCAGAGTATAAATGCTGAAATTAAAAACAGAGTATAAGTGCTGAAAGTAAACAACAGTGAACAAAACTGAAGTAAAAAATGATTAAATTAAGTAAAATTAAATGTTGTTCTGTATTTGGAACCCAGATAAACCATAGGCTGCTAAGGGAGCGGACTTCACCCAGTGTGGGTGAAAGATGGTACCACTCCAGCGATACGAGCACTGGAGGGGCCTCTCATAACTCCGTTCCCGACTGGACAAGGTACCAGAGTGAGATTCTTCTCGGTTTTTCTGTCGAACAAATGGAGAAAACCATCATTTACCGTCCTGGTGCATCACGAGCTCACCAGCGGCCTCTCTAACTCTAGTCAACTCCCCCTTCCGGGAGTGACGAAGCGAGTGAGAATTCATACTATGTTCGCTCCTTAACACCTAGAATTTACCCGTGTTTCCTCCAAACCCACATCTGGTGTCTCACCCATTTTAAGAATGGACCGAGAACTCCCGATGTCATATTCTCATTCTCACTCACAAGTTTTTCTTTTGTTATGCATTTCTTCATTAACATGGTATCATTTAGTGGTCTCAAATACCACTTATGATCCAACATACATGCAATCTCATTATCACTAACTTTTTCCACATGAATCACAACTCATCATTAAGGCACCCTAAGGACTTGATAATAAAGCACAACTTGGCATATTCAAAATTAACTTAAAGCAAGAGCACAATTATGAAAATTCTACTCAAAATTACAACGCAAATCTGTCAAAAGCGTCAGTCTAGAAAGAATGGCTCTGTTATCCTAATTGCAGTCAGAATTAGCTCTCGGCCTTTCTTCAAAGTTGTAGGAAATTTTCTCTAGTTTTTCGTAGTGTCCTTAATTTTATTTTTCTGATTTTTTTACTATTTTCTACAAATTTTACAAGTTACTGTTCTGCTGCAACAAAAATTCCAGCAACTTAATTCTTTAACTAAACTAGTTTCTAACCTAGTTGGGTGCCATTGATCAACATAATTACACTATCATGACAATGAATTTCATATTTACAAGATGTTAATTTACTTTTAATCTCTAAAGAAAGATTATCATTTGCTTGTAAACATACATTACATAATCAAGACTATGTTGCTTGCAACCTATCATTTAATAGAACTAGCATGGAAACCAACTCTTAAACATAGCAAATCACAAATTAACATTCTAGACAAGTTAACATATAAATCATTTTTTCAATTTTTCAATATGGCCCAATTTTACTAATTTTTGAGTATCAAAACACAATGAAACCAAAACATATGAATCTTGATTTCTAAAGCTCAACATAGTACCAAATTTGAAGAAAACAACATGGAATGAAAATAAATGTTACTAGAGCATGATTCCTATCAAAACTTGCAAAGAATAATTCCTACCAAGACTTAGCATGTCATGCTAAAGTAAATCTCCAAGCCCTAAACTAATTTCTACAAGGATGTTAAAAATTTCTACTAACCCAAACCTAAACTAAATTCTAACTAGAATGTTAGAAGTTCTTACCTAGTAAAAGTCCTCCAAATTTGTTCGTGGGCCCTTCTTCTCCTTGTAGAGTTTGTGCATCCTCCAAATCAAGCTTCTAGTTTGGCCTCCAAAAGTTGGATTTTTGGGCTAATTTAGGCTAACTTTTGGTGTTGAAATGATGAGAGAATTTTGTGGGTTCTTAGTGATTGAAGATGGGATTATTAGGAAGGGTGTTTGATGGAGAATTAATGAAACAAGGAGATGAAAATGGGGGGAGAGCAATTTTGGCCAGATTTGGGGGAGTGAGGGAGAGGAAATGAGATTTTTTTCTCTTTTGGTTTTGTTTTCTTACCTAGAAAATTGCATTCCCCAAATTCCTCTCCTCCATTCATTTAGTCAAAATTTTAGCCAAGTGTCCTAATTAAAGCTAACAATATGACATATAGCCATGTTAAGTGTCATGGCTACAAAATTAAGAATTAAATTTTTTTAGGAAAATTAAAATACATGGTGAAATACACCATACTCCTTAAATACATAGTATTTCTTCCAAATACCCTTATTTTCTAATATCCATAATGGGTTTAAATTTGTTTAAAAATAATTCCTCCACCAAAATAATTAAATAAAAATACAGGCATACTCCCAAACTATACAGACGCATCTACATCAAAAATACATACAAATACACGTATATAGAAATTAGGGACATTACATCCTACCCCACTTAAAATAAATTCTGTCCTCGGAATTTCAAATTAAGGGAGAAAAATTCATATACATCATATACATACAAAACAAAATTACATCAGATAAACAAGTGAGGGTACTTCTCTTTCATCTCATCCTCGAGTTCCCAGGTAGGCTCTCTTGGTGACTCGCGGTGCCACATAACCCTCACCAGGTTGATCGACTTCTTCCTCAGCATCTTCTGCCTCATGTCTAAAATGGCCACAGGCTGCTGATCATAAGTCAAGTCTGGTCGCACTTCGATCTCAAAGAAAACGACATGATCGGAATTTCCAACACATCTCCTGAGTTGTGATAAATGAAACACATTATGCACTCCCTCAAGAGATGCTGGTAAGGTAATTCTGTAAGCCACTTCTCCAACACGAGCCAGAACTTCAAAAGGTCCGATATATCTTGGGCTCAATTTGCTATGTCTTCCAAAACGAAGCAGCCCTCGTGTTGGTGAGATCTTCAAAAATACCAACTCTCCTGGCTGAAATTCAAAATGTCGTCTCTTTTCATCTGCCCAGTGCTTATAACGGTCCTGAGCTATGTGAAGATTGTCTCTGATGACTCTTACAACATCTATGGTTTCAGCGATCATATCCGGGCCTAACAATTCACGATCTCCAACATCATCCCAACTGAGAGGAGAACGGCACTTCCTTCCATACAAGGCTGCAAATGGTGCCATGCCTATGCTGGCTTGATAACTGTTATTGTAGGCAAACTCTACCAGATGTAGATGTTCATCCCAAGAGCCCTTGAAATCCAGCATGCTCACCCTCAGTATATCTTCTAGAATCTGAATTGTCCTCTCCGATTGACCGTCTGTCTGTGGATGGTAAGCAGTGCTGAAACTCAGTTGAGTTCCCAAGCTAGCCTGCAGACTTCTCCAAAAGTGAGATGTAAACCTTGTGTCACGGTCGGAGACTATGCTTACAGGCACTCCGTGGAGTCTCACGATTTCCTGCATACATGACTAATCAGAATCTAGACCAATAATAAACAGAGAGAGATATTAAACAAGAAATCTCACCTCCATATATCTCTTAGGAAGATGGTCTGTCGACTGGCCCACTCGAAATGATATGAAGTGAGCTGATTTGGTTAATCGGTCAACGATTACCCAAATAGCATCATGTCCTTGAGAAGTACGAGGTAAGCCAGTTACAAAATCCATCGTCACATGCTGCCACTTCCACTCTGGAATTGGAAGAGGTTGCAGAAGTCCTACCGTTCTCTGATGTTCAGCCTTAACTTGCTGACATGTCATACATGAAGCCACACTTCTAGCCACACTACGCTTCATGTCGTGCCACCAAAAATGTTGTCACATATCACGATACATTTTGGTACCTCCAGGATGGATATAATAAAGCGAGCTTGAGCTTCTTTCAATATTTCATCCCGAATGTCACCTGATGGCACACAGATCCTGCTCCCAAAATGCAGTGATCCATCTTCATTAACACGTAAATCATTTCGAAGTCCGGCTTCTATCTGCTCGTGAATCTTCTTCAACTTCGCATCTCCAGACTGACTGCCTTAATCCTCTCAACTAAATCAGATTGAACCTGCAAGTTCATCATCATCACTGAGGAACCAGGTAAGACAACTTCAATTTCCAACTATCGAATATCACCCCGAAGTTCTTTCTGCACAGTCAATATCATCACTGTCGGCGTGGGCCTAAGAGCATCAGGTACTACATTGACTTTCCCAGGGTGATATTGGAGGTTGACATCATAATCACCCATCAACTCGAGCCATCTGTGCGGCCTCATATTCAACTCTTTCTGAGTGAACATGTACTTCAGACTCTTGTGATCTGTGTATATCTTTACACGTTCACCCAGAAGAAAATGCCTCCATAACTTCAATGCAAACACCACTGCTGCTAACTCCAAGTCATGCGTAGGATAGTTCCTCTCATGGGTCTTCAACAATCTAGAAGCATAAGCTACTACCCTATCATGCTGATGGAGAACACATCCCAATCCTCTGCCTGACGCGTCACAGTAAATCTCATATCCACCTGTACGATCTGGAATCGTCAGGACACGTGCAATGATCAATCTATGCTTCAGTTCATTGAATGATCGCTTTCATTCCTCTGACCAATTGTAAGCAACATTCTTCTTAGTTAGATGAGTCATCGGTGCCGCGATCTTAGAGAAATCCTTGATGAACTTCTTGTAGTACCCAGCCAATCCCAAGAAACTTCTGATCTCTGTTACTGACTTAGAAACTGACCACTTCTCTACTGCAGCAACCTTCTCTGGATCTACAGCTATCCCATCTCCAGATACAACATGTCCAAGAAAAGCAACCTTGGTTAGCTAAAACTGACACTTGCTATACTTAGCATATAACTGGTGCTGCCTCAGAGTCTCCAGGACTATCCTCAGATGCTTAGCATGATCTTCCTCTGATCTCGAGTATACCAAGATATCATCTATGAAGACGACCACAAGCTTATCCAAGTACTCATAGAAGACTTGATTCATCAACCTCATGAATGTGGCTGGTGCATTAGTGACACCAAAAGGCATCACTAAACACTCATAATGACCATATCGGTTCTAAATGCAGTCTTTGGAACATCTGATCCTATGACCTTCACTTGATGACATCCGCTTCTCAAATCCAGCTTTGAATACACTCGCGATCCACCCAACTGATCAAAGATGTCATCAATCCTAGGAAGAGGATACTTGTTCTTTACAATAACTTTATTCAACTCCCGGTAGTCGATGCACATCCTTCAAGATCCATCCTTCTTATTCACCAAAAGCACTGGCGCACCCCATGGCAAAACACTTGGCTGAATCAAACCACGCTCTGACAAATCCTTCAACTGACTACGAAGCTCTGCTAATTCTGGAGGAGCCATACGGTATGGAGACTTTGCAAACGGTTGAGTGCCAGGAATCAAATCGATGGTGAACTCCAATGATCTATCCAGAGGAAGACCATAGATATCGTCTAGAAATACATCAGGAAAATCCCGGACTACCCTCGGCAATACAGGTTGTGCATCCATCTCTATCTTCACTTCTACTGGACTGGCCTTAAACTTCAATGGTCCAAAGGAACTACTACCACTAAGTAACTCAAACTCTGGATGATCAGGAATCTGAAACACTATCTTTCTGAGCCTACAATCTATAGTGGCATAGAACATCCCTAACCAGTCCATCCCAAATACTGATTCAAAATGAGGCATCTCCATCACTGAGAAATCTGTATACAGCCTACGTCCACAAATCTCAATAGGACACTGTCAGTATCCCGAAGAATTGCGGATCACTCCATTCCCTGTATGGATGTTCCAACTAGAAGCAAAGGAGTCTACTACTAATGAATTCCTAGTCACAAACTATTGAGACAGAAAGCAAAGTGATGCTCCTGAATCAAAAAGTGACAATGCTGGGAAGGAAGCAACTCTAAGAACACCTAAGAGGATTAACATAAACTAACATAAGAATCTAAACATCCTAATCACAACCACAAACATAACATACTATAATAAAAATAACAAAGCATTCAACTCTGAAAAGAAATGAGTACCAGTGATAACACGACCGGTGTCCTCTGCCTCGACAGCCGACATAGTGAAAGCCTGACGCCTCGGCACCGTTCTCCTAGGGGTCTGCTGCTGTTGTTGCTGTAGAGGCCTAGGTAGTCCTCTTGGAGTCACTACATGACCAACGCCCCGTTTACGGTTTGGACGCGGTGTCGTTTTACCGCAAGTGCACGGTTAGTGTAGGGTGCGGGTTTATCGAACACAGGGAGGTGGATGGCTTGAGTGGCTACTAGCCCGCCTAGGTCGTTTGCTAGCTATGCGGATGATGTGGGTGGAAGTGTAGAAATAAAAGAAATAAATAAAAAGACACGACGTGAATCCCCGCTAACACGGGCTAGAGCACTCATGACACTTGGCATTTGACTTGATCCAGGGTGAGACATTGCCCCGAAAGGTGGTACCTAGCGTCCATGGCCCGATATTCCGGTCGGTGCCAAGTACGCTAGGCCTACCCGGTTCCGGACGGTGGGCATTCCCATGTCCATTAACACCTTCCGCAACCGGGAGCATTAAGGCCACAATGATAACTCCCAACACTTCGTCCAAGCCGCTCCCGCACGCTAGGACTCGATGTCTACACAAGGGGCGTGAGCTGTGGATAGGGAGTCAACCGCCAAGTTTATTCCCCCTTGGCCCGACGGTCAGAGGCGGTTTTTCTCCCGCCAATGACAATGAAACACCCCCGCGTAACCCTAATGGCCAAATAGGTCAAATGTGATTTCTAGCGATACATCGAAGCGGATCTTGACAGGACAAGCACCGGACCCCAACCCCCAACACATCTAGTGTGTCGTCGTACGAATTGGACCCAGATCGCTAGAAATCCCCATTGACACATTTCATCGAACACGTGCCATGCAACCAAGTCTAATGTAAATTTCCAAGCAACAATCCTACCCTAACCCGTATTAGGGTTCATCAAAACTACTTAATGGTGAATAACATATAAACAAACAACACAAAAGACATATAAACTTTCACCATCAAGCAAAATAAACACAATACAAACAATGGAGAAAAAGAGAGGAAAATACTTATCTTGAGTAGAATCGTCAATCCAATACAAGACTTATTGAGCAAAAGACCTAATCTAAACTAACCTAGATCTCACAAGAGAAGGGGGGCAAAAAGCCCTAAAAACTCCAGGAGATCCCCGCAAAGTCGTGCTCCAACTTCCCATTTATAAGCCCCCTCAAAACCCAACCGGTTCGGGTCCAAAACTGTCGAAACAGGCCCACCCGATCGGGTGGAAACTCACCCGATCGGGTGGACTAAACAGAGAGCTCAAATTTACAGAAATAGATCTCACCTGGTCGGTTGACAAGTCAACCAATCGGGTGAAATGAAAATTCAGACTGCTGCCAATTTCAGCACACAGCTGCGCTCAGAAAATTCCAGAAAAATCTAGAAAAATCGGATTTGGGCATGTGACCTATCGTTAGAAAGCTAACGACGATGCCGACGCTAGAAAAATAAGAGATCACCCAAAATCCTTCTGGAATGATAACAGATCTTCAATGAATGAGCAGCGGTGCGCGAAAGGGGACGAAAAGGCCACCCGATCGGTTGAAATGTCAACCGATCGGGTGAGCAGCTTGTTGCTTCGGCCGTCGCCTTCGGGAGCTTCAACCGGGCGCAAAGGAGAGCGGGTGGCGTGACCGGGTTGTCGTTCGGAGGAATCGGCTACAGATGAACCGATCGGGTGAAGGTCACCCGATCGGTTGGGATTAAGCTTCAAATTCCCGAGAACTCTGTTGGGATGAACCGGTCGGTGAACCGGTCGGTTGACTTTTCACTTCGCTCCAACATCAGTCCGGGTCGTGCACGCGTGCATCACCCGATCGGTTGGCTGTGTCCAACCGATCGGGTGGGGGCTGAAAAGTGGCAATCTTGGTCGTTTGATCCCCTGGATCACGCGTGACTCCTCCCGTTGCTCCGGGGACTCATGATATCGTCGTTTTATGTACCAAATGCTATAAATTCCTGCAAATATACAAAAACAAGGAAAAGTGAAAGAAAACAAGAAAACACGAGAAAACGAATAAAAGACGACGGTAAATAACGGAAAAACACGGGAGAAAACGTGCGCAAATATATGAAATACAAACGCACGTCAAAATCCCCCAAGCTGAACTCTTCCTCGTCCTCGAGGAAGACGAGTGAGAGTAGGAGCTCGGAGAGGAAAAATAGGGAGAAAGAGAGAAAAAGAGAACTCAATATCCTAGATCGCCCGTCAGGGCCAACAAAATCAAAAACGACACACCAAGCAAGCAAACGCCAAATCACATCACTAAACCAAGGAATACGAGTCCAGACAAGTGCCGTGGGCTCACGCGGTGAAGCGCGAGTGAGTGCGGTCGTGTGCTAGTAGACGGTGTCACTATCTACGATGTGCAATAAAACTCCATATACACATACCCAAAGAAAGACCCAAATATCAATTCAATTTGAATAAGGCGGTGAATATAGGTAGTTCAAGCTTGCATGAGAATAGAGAGAGAATTGAAACATATCATGCGTCGGGGACTCCACAACTATGGTTAAGGAAAACACCACACTAAAGCCTAGATAATAGCTAAAAAGTTCCTAAGCCAAGTGTTTTCGAAAACGATGGGGATTGAGATGATGTGGAGTTGAACACTCGGTGCAAATTCTCGCCTTCCCTTTATTCTCGGTAGATAGGAAAAATATTCACTCTAGAAATTTTTGGGTTTTGGGTATTTGTATTTTTTTGGATTTTGGGCTATACAAAAATTTTCTATTCTTTTCTTTTTGGTTTTTTCTTTTCTTTTCTCTTTTTTTGGATTTTTGGGTTTTTGGCTATACATATGTGTACTCTCCCAAGTGGGAGAACGGTACACGACGAGGGGATTTGCACCAAGTAAAACAAAAAAGAAGTCGGAATCTAAACACTTGGGCAAAGGAAACTATTCTCGCTAAATAGAGCATGGGCTAAATGGGTTATCCTAGTTCTTAATTGTGGAATCCCGACACATGCGAAATGAAGTACGCGATATATATATATATATACTAGTCATAACCCGTGCCCGTGGGCACGGTGCATTTAAGATTTTCTCTCGTAAAATTTTTGTTCCCCAAAAATTATTTTCACAGCCAAAATTTAAAAGAACAGCAAATTAGCGTAAAAATATTAGAGGCGCGGGCACCTTCGGTGCCGAACAACAAATTCGGCACGGCTGCTTTCGACACGGAACAACAAATTCGGGGCGGAACAACAAATTCGACGCGGTCGCCCTTCGGCACAGAAGGACAAATTAGCGTAGAACAACAAATTCGGCGCGGGCACCTTCGACATGGAAAAACAAATTATCTCTCTTCAAATTTCGCTCTGCAGCATCTTTCTTGATGGTGGGCCCCGAGAACATTAAATTGCCATGTCTAATCAAGCTGATATGTGTGTGCATGACAAATGCATGCCAATGCATTAAACGCAAGTGCATTTATTCTGCTGCATTAAGTGCAAATGTATGAGGGTGACTAATGCATGCAAATGCATTAAACAAAAATGCAGTAAGTGCACGTCCTTTTCCACAAAATGCATTAAATCTACGTAAATCCATGTATAAATGTTGTCCCCCACTATAAAGTTCCCCTAATTTTTTGAATTAAATCTTGATCCTTGGATGCAAAGGATGTGGATGCATCTTGACCGTTTTTGATGACTGTGACTTGTCCAAGTCAGTCCTAGGATTCAAATACAATTGTGCTTTATATAATAGATATTTAAATTCTCCACAAATTTTAGTTCCCTCCAGATTTAGTTCCCCCAAATTTTCCAAAAATTTTAGCATCTCTAAAAATATAGTTCCATGTAGAGAATTTAGTCACTTCCCAAAATTTTAGTTCCTCCTAAAATTTAGTTACATCTATATTTAGTTCCCCCAAAAGTTAAGAATTTTCCCCTAAAATTTTCACAAACCTGCATCTTACCCATTGATTCCTCAAGATTAAATCCCAAGGGCACTGTTCATTAAAATATCTCCACTAAAAATCGTAGATCCCTTAAGTTTAAACAAAAATAAATAAAGTGCAATAATTGTTATTTAACTCCACCAAAAAATTTAGGTCCCCTCAAAGTTTAGTTTCCACCAGAGAAATTATTTCCTCCAAAAATTTAGTTCCCTCAAGGTTCGGGCATTGTTTATTTAGAATAATGCCCCCTTATAATCTTGGATCCCCAAGGATGTTTGAAGTCATATACGCCAAGTGAGCTTGGTTCCAATGATCACAATTTTGCCTCATAAATAATTCATCGATAAAATTTGTTTAGCCCAGGTGTGAGAATTCCACATAACCACATCTAACCCCCAATGGAATCCCAATTTTAAGAATGAAATCAACGAATTCTGATAGTTTCTTGAGAATCCATTCCTCGGATTGTTGTTAGGATTTGTCACTGATATCAAGATATCACAATTTTGGTTAGAGATGCAACATTTTCTTGAGAACGCATTCATTGGATTGTTTTCGATCAACAAAGTAATAGATTTGGAATAACAAAACTTGATAATGTGTTGTCGTTGGAAGGTTTTAATTTGTAACTTTTTTATTATTGGTTTTAATTTGTTATTGCGAAGTACTTCTCTTTTTGTTAATCACATAAATGTCTTGTAGAAATAAAATGACGGCTAAAATGTCTTTTTGTGTGTAGGGAAAAAATAAAAGAAGGATTTAATGGTACTCAAGTTACCAAAAAATTTCAAAAACCTCCATTTTCAAATCTGCATTATGTGAATTAATCATGTGACACAACAATTACATATGAGCTGTACAGGCTTTGGATGTGCAAATACTTGCTCAATATTACATTTAAATGCACAAAAGAAAAAAAGACTAAAAGAAAGAAAGAATATTGTAATTTGTTTATCATCACGATGAGACAATTATGGTACAAATTCATCATCTAAGAGGCATGGAGCAAAGCAGGATCCGTGGTATAGAAAAATCGATATGCACTTTTCATCACCGCATGTTCATCACAACGTGTTGCCCAGGTATACGATGGAAGTTACAGCTTCCATGGCTCTACAGCTTCCTTGTAGCATGGTAATGAAGAATCACTTCAATTATCTCCATCATCTTCATCTTCATCACTCCCTGCACATGCATGTAGGGGAACACAAATTAGGCATGTTTAGAACAACCATATTCATATGATTCATCTCCTTTTCTTTACTTTTATTTTATACATTTTTTGTTATTTGTGCAAAATAAAAAGTAAAAATATCATTTCCATTTTTGTCTTAAATTCTTCATGCATTTTCTGAAAACCTGGGTTGCTAGTGGAACTCATACAAAACAGAGCACTGTGAACAGTGAAAAACCAAAAAACTAAGAATATGTTATGTTTAAGAACAAAGCAATTCCACCATCGACTTTGTTCGGTCCCTCGAAATGGGAAGTTTTTATGTAAGAATAATAAAAAGTCTTCTTATGCAAACTTTGGCATCAATTGTCAAATGTATCTTGGGGCATCTTTCAAGTAACTAATCTTGAGGAATTATATGCATGAATTTAATAAAGAAATTAGCTAACAATTCGAACGGTTGATAATGTTTTCACTGGGTACAACATATTACAAAATGGTTATGGATAATATGAATAACCATTAGATGCATTGGCCAAATCCAGTTTTATCTTACTAAGAACCCGGGTCTAAAGTCTCAACTTTGACAATGTTTTCAATCGTAACTTTCATTGTTCCTTCATCACTTATAGAACACAATGAGTTTGAGCATTCAAACAGTAATGAAAGACTTTGAGAATAGGAATACAATGCTCACTATTACATATTTGCTGGATAGGATTTACCATACTATCAAATGCAACAAACTTGATATCAAAAGTGCATTTTGTAGCAACACTTTTGTCATTTAAATGTGTCGTGATTATCAGTTTTATGGGTGGTTTAAATTTATATGGATTAAAACCTTTTGCATTATAAATATATACTACTTGCTTGATATATTTGCACAGTGGGTGTCTTAACAAAACCACAATTGATGTCCATGTCAATCACAATTGATGATGTATCTTATACGGCCAATTACGACAATGCCTCAACTGCAAGAATTCTGGAATCTGAGAGCAACCCCATTGAAATTTTCACCAGCAAGAGTGATGCATGCAAAATTAACTCTTGACTTGTTTCTTTCATCCTTCGTAACTCATCTTTGTGCACAGCACATTGCTTGTGGCCCTACATATGCACACGTACACGACTTCAAAATTTCGGTTCTCCTCGAAATATCAGGCAATCATAAAATGTTAAGAATCAGAGTTAAGATGCAGAATTTTCCTTCACCTCGTTTTCCCTCAAAATATCATTTTCCCTCAAAATATTAGGGATGATTTCAAGGACAAAATGAATTAAAAATATGTGAAATTGACAAAACCTTTCAATAATAAAGAACAGAAGTGTTTCCATCTCACGGCTCTGCAGCCAAATAGGTACGACCTTTCATGTCATAATAAACCCGATTATGCCAAAGCAATGTGGATCTTGTCTCAGGCACCAAGAAGAAAAATTAAATAGTTGATGGTTTTCAAGCTGTAGACTCCTTGAGATAAGCAATAAGATTTGCACGATCTCGCCACTTCTTCATACCAGGGATAACCATCTTAGTTCCAAGCATATACTAAATAAAGCACATGAAAAAAAGTCTGAAATGAAACACCAAAATTGATCAAAATCATCATGCTTTCACAAAGAAATTGACAAAATTAATCGAAGACTGCAAATGAAGAGGAAAGGTCACCGACAAATTACAAACAAAATTAACCTTCAAAATATGAGATTGTGATTGCTGATGATACATAAAAATATTGAGAATATTTCACAGGCTTGAGATTTTGGAGGAATTTGTTCAGTTTTTGGGTTGCTGATGAAACTAACAATTCACTTTTGGTGGAATTTGAATAAAGATATAATGCAAAACTAACATATTGAGAAAATTGAGACCTGCTTGAACATTCCACCAAAATTCCACCAAAATATTGTGAATATTGAGATCTCAAGCAAACCAAAATTTCTCAATATTGAGCTCTCAAATTTTGAATAAAAATATATTGAGAAAATTTCAAGCAAATCTCAATTTTGGGTTGCTGATGAAACTAACCATTCACAGGCCCAAACCAAAATAGCAAAATGAATCAACATAGAGGTTTGCTCATGCCTGCAATTTCAATTCCAGAATTAATCTAGAATAACATGCATTCCAACAACAAACCTCTCATCAGACAAATAAACTTTGGACATCAGACAAATAAACATGTAGCTTCGTGACTTGCATCCATTCTTTGGACATTGCCTTTTCCAACACCCCGTATCATTGTCAAAGTAAGACATTCGTTTCTTTGTCTACATATAATGGCATCTAAGGAGATTTAATCCCAATTACTTATGAAGGAACTGCATGTGCTAATGCTTGAATCGAAATAACCTCCAACATAGGCTCTTGTAGGTTGTTTGGCAAATTCTTCCTACTAATGCTTGAATCGGAATAACATCCAACATAGGTTCTTGCAAGTTGTTTGGCAAATTCTTCCTGGAACTATGCATTCCACAAGTTAGTCAGAGTTTATAACCAAATATATACATCAATAAGGAGCTGAGCTAGACTAACATGGGCAACAAACTGACCAATAGATTTTATAAAGTCACTCATTCAAAAGACACATTTATTAAATATTGAAAGTTACCTAATTTGCAGAGGAAAATGGACCATAATATTGCAAACACAATAATCTAGGCATCAAGATGACTTTAGCAACAAATCAAAAGCAGCCTTCTTAGATTTTGATAAAAACATAAAGCTGATCAGCAATAATTCCATATTAAAAGATCAATCTACATTCATGGTATATCAATAAAAACTTATTTACCAGAAAGCACATAAATCCATGGATTGAATTTCAAATTTATACTTTTTTTATTATCATTTTCTTCAAAACAAACTGACCTTCAAATACCTTCCTTTCGCGCTCCTATAATGTTTCCTTTGGAATTAAATGATTTGCTTGCAGCAGACACAATATGGCTATGAGGTGAATGATGGATAGCACTTCATAACAAACACTTGCTAGGAAAGTTTCCTGTAAATAAACATGTTCTTTCAATGATGCCACAGATGCATATATTAAAAGCTAAAAAAAGACTCAAAAAATACAATATATTGCACGCAAAAATTTTATTTTCCCCTCACCAGTTCAATGTAGGTCTGTTGTTCACCATTAGACTCATCTCCCACTTACCAAATCTAAAATGACCATAATTCCACATGGATTTTGTTATAACTTTGTGTTTATCAATTCAGTATTAGTCTGTGTAAAGGTAAGATATTTTTACTCAAGGTATAAAAAAAATTGTGCTCATCCAAGTATCAGTCTGTAAAGGCAAGATATTCTCATCCAACTAACAGTCTTTAACTGAATATTATGACATTAGTAATGATATGAATATTTTAAAGAGCATAAAGTTCCAATTTTTCATTGCTTCAGATGTCTAAATCACACTGAAATTAAGGTTTATTTACTTAATGTCATTGCGACCTAGGATATCCCTAAATTATGGATCCCTAATTTGTTCAGAATCAAAAAATCAGTCATAACCCAATGGAATGATGCAATGATATGTAGTCTACTATTTGACAGATGCTATAGGGAAAAGAAGAGAAAGGTTGATTTCCACCTTCTGAGTTCGTTTTAAACCTTTAAAATGTTGGAAAATGACTATTTTGTATGTTTTAGTGTAGGCTGGCCCCAAGGGCAGAGCCATGAATGTTTTCTGTTATGGGCTACCGATAAAATATACAAAAAAATTTAATCTAAGTGCCAAGATATTCCACATGGTATATCAATAAAAATTGGAACTTTGTGTTCTATATGTGAGTGTTCTAAATTCCTGTAACAATGTTAATAAGCATAATATTCAATTAGCTCATGGATATTGTTGCTTTCAGTTCTATATATGCAATTAGCAATTCTTATAAACATATTGGAAGCTATACTAACCACTGCCCCTGATACCAATACATGAAGATATGTTGAAGCTTTATATTGCAGAATTGCATCTTCCTTTGGTGTAAAAATTTGGGTGTAAAATACATAGTTTGGTGGTCTTTCTGAATATGGCCAGTATCATGGTGGCTGGATGACCCAATATTGGAAGTTGTTTGATGCCGCCAACATTTGAAACATTTAATGCAAAGGTACACTGATCAGTATATAATTCCTTTGGTGCAGAATTACATCCACCCTAATATGGCCAGTAGCATGGTGTGTAAAATGCCTAGTTGTTTCAGAGAGGATCACTATATAATAGAAACATTTGGGTGGTCTTTCTGAATATAAAGAGTAATTAACTTTTTTTCTAGTAGTCTTACCAATTGAAAGGTGAAATTATAGGAGACTCCGTGGAAAATATAAACTTGTTGCATTATGGAAGAAAAAAATAGGTACTGAGCTATGCTTGATTGAAGTCCCTTTGGATGATTGTTCATAGTTTCTTGTTGTTTGATGCCCTCCGTCTTAAATCTTAGGCATATGTCGTATATCATTTGATCTTTTACATGCTGAGGCAACATTTCTTGCTGTAAATTTAGATGCGGCCTTGACTATATCCTCTATGGAAGTATTGAATATGTTAGCTAATATGACGAATCTTATAAACTTTCTTTATAGATAAAACATATGGAAGATAGTCATTCGATATTGCACCACCTTTGCCAAGAAAAAAGTATTTGTTCCTTGCTCAATGGACGAATCTGTGCTCTGGAAAGTTTCCTTATTTCTGATATAATTGCACCAAATATCTAAAATTCCCTTGGGCAAAGTTATTTGCATTGGATTGTATATATCACAATGCAATTAAGAGATGATGAAATATGCCAATAAATGATGAAATATGCCAATAAACACAAAAATGTTATGAATGAGGGAGGCCTTTGGCCTCCCCTCCTTCATTACCCATTCATTAGGCCCCCATTACTTAGAGTAATGGGGACCCTTGGTCTCCTAGAGGCTTTTGGCCTCCCCACTATGAGATATATAAATAGAGCACTATGGCTCTTAGCTATGGGACTTATTCTTTTGCTAAGAAATCTTGTCTCTTTCTCTCTTGAGTCCTATTACTCTCTAACACGTTATCAGCACGTGTTCTTCCTTGAGCAAGAATCCAAGCCTAAAATCCCCACCAAATTGATCCCCTACGCGCAAGGAATCTTTGGTTGCTGCGGCGATTCGTTGGAGCGTTGCGGCATTCCGGAAGAGTTCGGAAGCTCGGATCTTTATTTCTACGGATCTTTTCTATGGTCGTCCCTAGATCATCGATCTAGAGGTATACTTCTTATTCCCGTAGATTACAACGGACTATACATAAAAATTTTTACCATGTTTGCATACAAGTAAAAATTAAAATAATAGAAAGAAAAATTTGTTATCAATCACATTTATATCGAAATGATGATCGGACTATATCGAAATGAAGTTCCAACTCTGGAATAAATTTTTCTTGTGACTGGACTATATCCGATTAAAATAAATTCTTTTATGCGAAGAAAGATTAACTGTAGAACCTGATATAGTCCATATAGTCCTATCACTTTGTGCCTATCACTTTACATGAATTCTCGTTACTCTGGATATAGTCCTGTCACTTTACAACATTTGGAGATCATGTATAACATTACAGAAAATATGTAAATTGTTAGATATTGATTAAAGAAAGATTAATACGAAGAAGTGCACTAGGTGTTCAACAAAATATCTGTGCATTGCATAACAGTTCAAAGCAAACTTTCATCCCTTAGCTCTCTATGGATTTCTAGTTAACCAAACTGTTTCCCTGGAATTTTCCCAATGTTTGCTACACCTTTCCCGCATGATTAACACATTTTCTTAGTGACTGCCATACATGGCCTCATAGCTTCACAAAAGTGACATCATATTGGGTGTAGGGACTCAAGAAGCCCATCATATTGGGTGTAGGGACTCAAGAAGCCCAATAACCACAGGTCAAAAGTGCCTCACCTTCCAATGGGAACACATACATCAATGAAACCTCTTGTTTTTAGTGAGATTAGGGGTTTTCACAAAATAAACCCTATGGGCCATTGGGTTATAATTTCAGTGAGTTGGGCTTCATGCCCATACAATTACAAATTTATTTTTTTTAACAGCTAAAACTCTAATTTGGCCCGAAGCCAAAATTTAGAGGCAAATGATTATGCGTAACTACGGAATGGGCCACATGCCCATATAATTAAAACTATTTTTTGGCCCGAAGCCACAAAATAATTTATAAATTCGGCATTTGAAATATGAGAAATATTTATATTTTTTATAACGGGATATAAAATTGGCATATTTAAACTCAGAGAAAACTTTGTAAAAACACAATTAGTTTATATAGTCCATGTTGAAAAATTTATTTAAACATCGCTCTTGCAAATTATTATCTATGGTTTACTAGGATTCTATTTTTTCAAAATATAACTACCTTAAAGATCCTGAGACCGCTCTGCCGTTAGTCAACTAACCTAACGGTGTATGACGTTTCCACGTGGTCTACGAGATAATTATATTTTCTAGTTTCCTTTACCATATGTTATGCTTGAGATATATGCGTGGTTGTTTATTTTTATGCCTGTAGCATATTTAGAACTGCGTGAATGTTTAAATCAGTAAAAATGTGTTTTTCGGGATCGGCCATTGTATACCTATTTACTTTCCTTGCACTTTTATTTTCTTTTGAGAGAATTTGTAAGTGAGGAAATTTGTATTTTAAAGCCAAAGCTCAATGCAACAGCACATAGAATTGATGAAAACTCCTTCAATGGATCATGATGTCGGTCAATGTGCTTGGCTAAGTTTGCTGGACCAACCTAGCTTGACTGGGTAACAAGTGGTCCTGGCTTAGTCAATTCCCTGGCCGCGTCCGCTGGACCGCAAGGAGTCGATTCATGACTGTGTAAGCCAAAGCTCGATGCAACAGCATATGAAGACGGAGATATAGGGACCCAGTTCAGTTTGGGTTTCCGCAGTTGTATTTTTCTTTCCTTTTATGGACTGTAAACGAACTTTGGACTGTTTATTTTTGGGTATCTGGCCGATCCCCGCATTTTTACTTGTTTATTTCTTTATGCATGAATTTTTAATTTTAATTAATTCATGCTCATTTTAAATTGCGTAGATAAATGGCAAAATTGGCAAGCGTCGATTTCGAAGTCCTTGACTCTGTAGGGACAAATTACCTGAGTTGGCGAGTGGACCTGAAGTTCCACTTGCGTTCGATGGCCCTCCTTGGGTCCATTTTGGCTCCTTCCTCGGCCCCCGCAGCGGCCGAAGCTTCTGCTACAACTAGCAGCAGCCCTACAACCACTG
This sequence comes from Scilla litardierei, assembly GCA_030789695.1. Taxonomy (NCBI): domain Eukaryota; kingdom Viridiplantae; phylum Streptophyta; class Magnoliopsida; order Asparagales; family Asparagaceae; genus Scilla; species Scilla litardierei. Next base: position 86,492,481 of record CM061139.1, read on the forward strand.
TATCCGATGTAGATAAGGCGAAAGCCATAATCTACATTAGGAAACATATAGATCGGACCTTAAAGGCCGAATACTTAACGGTTGAGGATCCAAAGGACCTGTGGACAGCGCTGGAAGCTCGGTATAAACATCAAATTGATGTTATATTACCGCGTGCCAGTTATGAGTGGGAAAACCTCAGACTTCAGGACTATAAGTCCGTCGCTGAGTACAATTCTGCACTTCATAACATCACCTCACGCCTGAAGTTGTGCGGTGAAGAAGTGACAGAACAACGCATGTTGGAAAAGACATTTACCTCGTTCCACGAGAAAGATGCAATCCTCATGCAGCAGTATCGTGAACGCAATTTCATGAAATTTTCTGATCTGATCTCATGCCTTCTTAGGGCAGAGCAGAATCGAGACTTACTGCTTGCAACTCATAACTTACGTCCAGCTGGCACTGCCCCTATCCCTGAAGCCCATCATGTTTCTCCCCAGAAGTGGAAAAACAAGAGGAAGGCTAAAAACACTAAAGGGAAAGCTATAATGAAGCAACCAAGAGGTGCGGCTCCCCAGACAAACAAAAACAATAAGGGAAAAAGAAATTTCACTTGGAAGCGAAAGAACACCGAGCAAGTGTCACTTCCAAAGAAGAACTGGAAGGATAAATGCCATAGATGCGGCATGACTGGCCATTGGTCCAGAAACTGCCGCACTCCTCGCCACCTCCAGGATCTATACCAGGCGAGCCAGAAGTCTCTACCTGAAACAAACTTGGCGGCTGTTCAGCCACCAACAATGTTTACTGCAAAAGACTTAGAGAACGACGACCTTCTCGATTGAGCACCATCGTTTATCTATGCTTTTTAGAATTAAATGTATCTTCATCTTTTATTTGCTTAAGTACGAACTTTTATTTTCGAATGAATGTTTACATTTTCGCTCAAATAAAATTTCGTTTTTGCTTATATAGATGATGTCTGAGTGCCTAGTGGACAGTGCCTCAACGCACACAATCCTTCGCGATCATTGCTATTTTAATAGCGTAAATAAATATGACGGTCCTGTTATCACAATTTCAGGACTGTCCCAAATAATCGAAGGATCTGGTGAAGCAATTATATTGCTCCCAAATAACACAAGACTTCAAATAAAAAATGCATTATTCTCTCCTAAATCAAATAGGAATCTCGTAAGTTTCAAAGATTTCCGTTTAAACGGATATCACTTAGAAACCAGAGATGAAAATACGGTTGAATATCTGTATGTAACTCGTCAGAAAGATGACCGGAAGATCATCTGCGAACGATTCAAGGGACTCCCGTCGGGTCTCTACCAAACATACATTCAACCAATAGAAGCCAATATGACTGAGCACCAGACGTGCCAATCCTTGCCAGAGTTCGAACTCTGGCACAATAGACTTGGTCATCCTGGAACAGCAATGATGCGACGCATCATCTCTGAATCCCGTGGACACAAATTGAAGAACCTGAAGATTCTTCAAAAGGGTGAATTTCCATGTCTCCCTTGTTTCAAGGGAAAACTTATAACGAGACCATCCCTCCTGAAAGTGGGATTAGAGTCTCCTGGCTTCCTTGAGAGAATTCATGGTGACATTTGCGGGCCTATTCACCCCTCAAGTGGCCCATTTCGGTACTTCATGGTACTGATTGATGCATCAACCAAATGGTCTTATGTGTGCCTCTTGTCCACCCGCAACCTAGCTTTTCCAAAGCTATTGGCACAAATAATAAGGTTGCGTGCTCATTTCCCCGATAACCAAATCAAGAAACTACGTCTTGATAATGCGGGAGAATTTACTTCACAAGTCTTCGAAGACTATTGCCGGGCAACGGGTATTGAAGTTGAACATCCTGTAGCACATGTTCACACCCAAAACGGATTAGCTGAGTCCCTTATAAAGAGACTCCAATGGATTGCACGTCCATTGCTTATGCAATCCCAGTTGCCTGTGGATGCTTGGGGGCATGCTATTTTACATGCCGCATCACTTATTAGGATAAGACCCTCTGGAGGTCACACTTTATCCCCGATGCAACTAGCATACGGCGCACCTCCGGATATCTCTCATTTGAGAGTGTTTGGTTGTGCGGTATATGTCCCAATAGCACCACCACAGAGGACCAAAATGGGTCCTCAGTGTCGTCTAGGTATATATATTGGGTTTGATTCGCCCTCTATTATCAGATACCTTGAACCCCTGACGGGTGACGCATTCAAGGCACGTTTTGCAGACTGTGAATTTAATGAGAAATTTTTTCCAAAACTGGGCACACAGTCTAAGAAGCCAGAAGCTTCTGAGACCATTAGTTGGGACCGGAAGTCTTTGTCCCTATATGATCCGCGTACTAATCTGTGTGAAGATGAGATCCTGAAGATCCTTCACATCCAGAATACAGTACATCTTTTACCGGATAAATTCACGGACAACCAGAAGATTGTCCGTTCACACGTCCCTGCTGCCAATACGCCAGCTAGGATTGACATCCCCATAGATGGATGCAGCCCACCGGCAGCAGAATTGGTTGTACCTCAAATGAAAAGAGGACGCCCACCAGGTTCAAAAGATAAAGTTCCTCGAAAGAGGAAGACTCCTGGCGATACTAAGATTATCCCTCCACAGGATGCTGAGCTCAGACCAGCTACTTCTCCCCTCCTGATTTCCCCAGCAGAGGAAACAATAGGAGAAACATCATTAAATTTTGTACGTACTGGAGAAGTACTGGACAGAAATAGCATAGTCGTCGACGACGATTTTGCGTTCGATATTGCCGTTCACGTCACTGAATTTGACGATGACGTCGAACCACGATCTCTAGCGGAATGTAAACGCAGAGATGATTGGCCAAAGTGGGACGAGGCAATAAGAGTAGAGCTGGACTCACTCTTGAAACGCAAAGTCTTTGGACCAGTAGTACAAACACCAGTAGGTGTAAAACCTGTGGGATATAAGTGGGTTTTCATAAGAAAAAGAGATGAAAATAATGTGATCGTTCGCTATAAGGCACGCCTTGTAGCCCAGGGATTTTCCCAAAGACCGGGGATTGATTACGAAGATACGTATTCCCCGGTCATGGATTCGATCACCTTCCGATTTTTAATCAGCCTAACTTCTCTGGAAAGCCTAGAAATGCAGCTCATGGACGTTGTGACTGCATATCTATATGGCGATATAGATAAAAATATCTATATGAGACTTCCTGATGGGTTTAATCTACCCCCAGAGATGAAAGAGATACCTCGGGACGTATTCTCTGTAAGGCTACATAGATCATTATATGGTCTAAAACAATCGGGCAAGATGTGGTATAACAGACTAAGTGATTTTCTTGCACAGCAAGGATTCACGAATAACGAAGTCTGCCCGTGTATCTTTATCAAAAGAACGGGAACAGGATTTGTCATCATAGCTGTATATGTAGATGACTTAAATCTCATAGGATCTCCTGCAGAGATCAAAGAGATATCTGAAAGCCTTAAACATACTTTTGAAATGAAAGACCTAGGCAAAACAAAGTATTGTCTTGGCTTACAGATAGAACACCTAAGAGGTGGAATCCTATTACACCAATCTAATTATACAAAGAAACTTCTACGCAAGTTTCATATGGATAAATGTCATCCTTTAGGTACTCCTATGGTCGTAAGATCACTAGATGTACATAAGGACCCCTTCCGGCCACTGGAAGAGGGGGAGGAGATATTGGGTCCTGAAGTACCCTACCTCAGTGCCATTGGAGCACTTCTATATCTGGCTAACTGTACGCGTCCCGATATAGTGTTTACAGTTAATCTACTAGCCAGACACAGTGCTGCGCCCACAAAGCGCCACTGGAACGGAGTAAAGCATCTTCTGCGATACCTTCAGGGTTCCATTGATCTTGGACTTTACTACCAGAGAGGTGCCTCCCCCAAATTGTTTGGTTATGCTGATGCAGGTTATCTCTCTGATCCGCACACGGCAAAATCTCAAACAGGTTTTGTATTTACCTACGGAGGTACTGCTATCTCTTGGAGATCGGTAAAACAAACCACTACTGCTACATCTTCCAACCATGCAGAGCTCATCGCGATCCATGAGGCGAGCAGAGAATGTTTTTGGCTACGCTCCGTCGTCCAACACATCCTCCAATCCACTGGCCTGAAGACCAGTGATCTGGAGCCTACTGCCCTATTCGAAGACAACGCCGCATGCATTGCTCAGCTTCAGAAGGGCTACATCAAAGGCGACAGGACAAAACACATTTCTCCCAAGTTTTTCTGGACGCACGAGCAAAAGAACGACAAGCAGATTGAAGTTCGACAGATCCAGTCATGCAACAACTTAGCTGATCTTTTTACTAAGGCATTGCCTAAATGTACTTTTGTAAAGCTTGTAAAGAACATTGGTATGCGACAGGTGAAAGACCTGCAAGCCTGAAGCTTGTACGGATCAGGGGGAGTAACATGTGGGTTGCACTCTTTTTCCTTAAGCTGTTGGGTTTTCCCACTGGGTTTTCCACAGCTAAGGTTTTAACGAGGTAAACACACTTACTCTGGATCCAGAAGTATCCACCCCCTTGCATCAGTAGCTGAGACCGAAGTGATGAATTTGTAAGGGGGAGTGTTATGAATGAGGGAGGCCTTTGGCCTCCCCTCCTTCATTACCCATTCATTAGGCCCCCATTACTTAGAGTAATGGGGACCCTTGGTCTCCTAGAGGCTTTTGGCCTCCCCACTATGAGATATATAAATAGAGCACCATGGCTCTTAGCTATGGGACTTATTCTTTTGCTAAGAAATCTTGTCTCTTTCTCTCTTGAGTCCTATTACTCTCTAACAAAAAAAATATATTCTTAAAATATATCACAATGCAACTTAAGAGATATAGATACTTTATGCATAACACCACATCAAACATTTTAGACCATTTAGCATTTTGACTTTGATGATGACTACATTTGGTCACTTAAATACCGAAGCCAACGTGTGGACCTGCTCGGCCAACGCAAAATTCCCCAGACTCCCACACGTAGACATGAATATCACCTCCAAATATGGAAGTCTTAATTGCCTGAATTTTTTTGGAAAGGTTTACCAATTAACACCATGCATGACACAACCAAAACTGTAGTTGCAACCATTATGCAATCATATAAATTCTTTGACTTCCCTATAATGCTTCAGCTCCATACTCAAAATTTTGACTATCAATATTAAATTGTTGGGTGTCCCCCAACCCATGCAGAGTAAACCCAAGCAGGATGTTCCCGGAACCTGTGCATGACACAACATTAAACTGTCTATCAAAGAGTGGCTCTTCATGTTAATATTAATAAAGTGTAGATTGACCATTTAAATGACTACACATTAAACATGTAAGGTAGGTTGCCAAATGGAACACGTATATTGATGTTGAGCATACCATTTTTACGGGGAATGTAATTTGCTGAATGTTCAGATTGTTTTCTAGGGTTGTGTATTGGCAACTTGAGAGAACCTTAATGAAGAATTTATGTTATTTTATTCCCAAAACATTTATCTATTAGTTACAATTAAGTGTCTAATATGTTTAATTTACAAATGGATATGAACTTAAGTTAGGGTAGACATCTTTAATGTTTCTTCTGGACGGCGCTTATCACATCTAATTCTCCTGCAAGGATTTTCAAGAAACGCCTTCCGAGTCTATGCGCTTAGCACCTCTCCACTTCAATCCTGCTCTCCAAGTCTATGAGCTTATCCTGTTAAATATAATCTCTACACTGAATAATTACTTCTTTTTTAATAAGGAATAATTACTTCTTGATAACTAAGGCAACCCCTCTAAAGAATTACATGGTCATCATTCTTAACTATGGCACCATTCATTCTCAATTTTTTTTGAGTTTCTAATGAGGTATATCAAGCTCCCTATTCAAACTAAAATTATTTTGTACTAATTAGTCATAGTCTGCATCTCCATTCTCCCCTATTTGTATTACTTAAAATGGTTTTCAATTATTTTCCAAGTTAAAATGCAAATGTCAAATTGCAAGCTAAATATAATAAATTATAAAGCAAATGCAGATGATCAGTTGAAGAGAAGGTCTTAAATTACATAAATGTAACAAAAGAATTTGAAACTTTGTGATATGCAAACAGATCGAGTGTTTACATCAGGAAATATATTATTTTTATTTTTCAAAAAAAGGAAAAGAAAAAGGGAAGAATTGATACATGCTGGAAACTCTTCCAGAAGCTCGTCGGTTGGGTAATCTTTTTGCCTGTTCTTGAGACATAGAAGAAATGTCAGGGAACACAATGTCGGGGGAGCTTGGCAAAGACGCCGGCGGCGAGGTTTTGGGATATACGTTGGAGGTAAATCTTCACCAATCTAATTACCAAAAATGCAGCTAATCATAATAATAATAATTTACTCACAGCATGGTCTCGTTGCGGTGGTAGGCTACCATATAGGCATTGACCGCTAGCGGCATCGGAAGCACGTCGTATGCTCTCTAATTGACTATAGCGAGAACGACACCGGTAGTAGGAACACCTACACAAAGTAGGAGTAGAGGCCGTAAACATACCATCCAATGACCTCCGCCGTCATCGGTGGGTCCTACAACACCACACTCAGCTCCAACACATGCACTCAGTAACTGATCTCGTCGCCTCAAATTTACAATATCATTTGCATCCAAAACTGCCAATCGTTAGCAAATAACATCAGATAGCAAGAATCAATAATCCTCCTAAAAAAGAAAAGATGCACATAATAACCAATCAATTCAAATGCAAAAAAACATGACAAAATCGAGCGGCTATGACTTCAGTCTCCAGCAAATTTACTTAAATATGCAATCAAATGATTCAAGTAATCATGAATCAGTGATCGATCCCCTAAAAACTACAATCATTCAAATAAATCCAAATAAAATCCCGTAAAAACAAACAAACAAACAAACAAACGCAAATAAATAAAGATACAATCCAATTAGGAAAACTAACCATTTAAGGAGTAGAGACTGAGGCACCGTAATTAGTTTAATAACATCATGAACATCAGTTCATAATTGCACATCTATTCTGATCTGCAGTATTAGCTACAAAGTCCATAGAAATACAGCTAATTATCTGGTATGACCAAGGAATTGAAAGTATTCAATGCTATGGACACAATACATTGAATGACTAAGGTATTAAATAACACACTAAAAAACTAAAATTTGTGAAACAGTGACTAATTTTATAATGAAAGGACCAGGTAGCAAAATGAAGTTAAGAATAGGCATAACAAACAATGAAGTTGATCTATTACAGGACTGAAAATTAAAGAGTATGAAAAATCATAAGAGATGACATTTATGTCAAATATAGAAAACAGTATTTCCCCTGGATAGAAGTTCATAACAATTAGCGTAGGTTGATGTTAGACCCCCCACCCATGATATTTGTAAGTCCCTAACAATGTGGACCTGAATTATTATAAGGAGCGTATCTGGACTTTAGACCTTAAAATCAGCCCCCAAACAATAGATGTGCACAACATTGGTAGGGCCTTGGATCAAATATCATATTAGTGGAATTAACATCAAATAAGATGGTAAGGATCCATTTCCAAAAATACCAGAAATACTAATTTGGTTTAATAAGGAGATCAGGCAAAAGCTTACTCTGTAACCAATGTTGAACATTGTTCTCTTTAGAAGGCCTCCAGAAGAAATCTTACTCTGCAGCCCTGAAAATGAGTGAATCAACTATTAGAAGCATCAACTACATAGTGTAAATGCCAGAAAAGGCATGGCGAAGTAGTTGATGGGTATGGGTGGATTGTGGGATGCTTCAGCCCCTGGTTCAAGTCCTCTGGGTGGATTGTGGCACTGTTCATTTAAAATATTTCCCCTCAAAATATTAGATCCCTTAATTTTCACTTTCCAAAAATTTTAGTTTCCCCTAAAATTTAGTTCCTACCAGAGAATTTAGTTACCCCAAAATATTTTAATTCCCCCTCCCCAAATTTATTTTCCTCCAAAGTTTTAGGGGCTTCCCTTCAAAATTTTCACAAACTCTCAACAAACACATTCAAAAATATCCCTCAAATATATGGTAAATTGCTATAGTAACTAAAATCAATTAGTTTATGTTCTCATACATCAGCACCATTCATTATTTTATAAAGTTTAGAAGGAATTCAATATTAACTAAACAAATATTACACGCATTCAGTAATTATTTTATACTTTTTTGATTTATTGATAATCTATTTATTATAATAGTTATTGCCCCTAGATAACATATTTTGAGTGGGATTTGTCTTCCTAAATCAATGGTATTATCATAATTTGTTTGTAATTTTACATCTGGGTAATAATACGTATGGTATTCATATCATGATTACTAAAGAATTTCATCGACTAACTTGATTGGTTTCCTAATCTAGATTCTAGATTAGAAAATAAATAAATAACATTATTGATATTATTAGAAAAAACAGAAAGGAAATCAAATTTGGAAGATATATTAAAGGAATTGATGTAAAAACCTTATTATGCTAAGTTTTCATTTTTTAAATAGTTCAATTTGATTTTACACAAAGCGCACACATTAAACAGTCATGAAAAATCGGTAAGTTCTTGGGTGGATCTTTCTACGATGACTGCAGAGCTAAATGGGAAACTGTAGAGGTTGCCAAAATAGTGTGTTTATGTAAAACCTATGTAGCATCTCTCAAACATTCATACTTTGTACAAAACACAATTAAGTTCCTAAAATCATACCTCAACATTAAGTTCCTTGAGGATAATGTCGGGAACATGATCTGGTCAAAACTCATTAGGTATGAAGTTGCAGAGTATCCGGTTATTAATGATAGACAAATTGAAGGGCATACCTAATGTAATAAACAAACCAAAAAATAAAAGAGTGAATGGAGCTGGAAATTTTTTAGTATTACTGATGATGCTTGGTGGCTAACCTCTTTTCTGATGGCATTTTCAATTGGTATATCTCTAGGCAGTATTCAAAGGTCGCTAAGTTCATTGAGGAGGATAACTTTGACTCAACATACTTCCCTGATTTCATTATCCATGTTGAGAGCTTCATCTTCTTTTATGCAATTGTCAGCATCCATACCAAACAAAACAGTCAAGCATCTAGACAATTTCCAATCTGGATAGAAACAATCTTTTATTAAAATATGCCTCTAATAAGACACATGATTACCTCTAATAAGCCACGTCATTATTAAAATCTAGAGATATGCTTAATAGTACCTAAAACTGTTAAGCTACTGTAAGTATTAAATTTATTCTCTATAAGTGGGGGGCTCATCTACGTTTTTAAAGAAAACCACCAACCCCTGAATGAATGGGTTATTACTTCAAAGATATTAATTCATAGATCTCTTATGGAACTGTAGAAATTACATAAACATCACAATGCATAAATTATCATATAAGCCTTTTCCCATAAAAATAGGGTCAGTAATGGAGCAAGACTCCAAGAAGGATTTGAATTAGTATTTCAACCGACTGCTAACATGATGTTAAACCTCTCTAAGATGTAACAAATTTCTGACTGAAGAAATGTGGACAAAAAAGGAATTGACATAATATAATGTGAGACCATTTAGTGTCCTTCATGTTCTCCTCAAGCTCAAGGAGAAAGGGATGTAAGTTACATGAGTATAGTGAGCATAACAATCCCTTCAAACTTCCATCGCCAGAAAACAAAATAAACCATACAGTTAAAATGATGGCATAACTGAAGTTCCCAATAATCTGAATCAACACATGCATATTGTTGACCTAATCAAAATTTTTAAAAAAGAGATGGGGAGTAATAAGAAAAGGAGTTACCTTGGAGAGATCGAAGGAGATTATTTTCTAATATCTCTTGTTCTGTTTTTTGTATTTAGGGGGAGCAGTAGTCAGAGAGAAGACCAAATGGCATATTGTTATAGTGATGCTGAAAGTAGGAATGCAAGAGGGTCTGAAGACCCTCATCATCCTTTAGAGGTAAGACTGGTATAGTGCAACAGTGCAGACCTACAAATGTTGCAAAACATGCATAGAAGCCAGGTTCTATATGCACGACATGTGTAAATTATTACACACCACAACTTGCCCCAACATTCTTCCTTCTATTTAAGATTACAACTTGCCCCAGCTTACAATCCAATACAACATCAAGTGAGGCAACGTCCCCATCGTCGAACCCTAAAAATAAAATAAAAATCACAAAATCAGCACAAACCCATTTGCAGATGGTTTAACACTATTCCTGCCTGATTTAAGTAGAGACATATGTGTTTGTCAAAATATGGACTGGAAATACAATTAAGATTAAATTCTTTGCATCCGATTACATACCAAAAGAGACCAAATTTACCAAATAAATCTAGCCAAATACTCATAAAATATTAATTCTAATGAGAGATTAAACCTAACCTTCATTTCCTTCTACAAAGAAGGATGTGAAACACAAATCCTAACTATTCGTATGGTCTTTCTTCTTTGCCTAATGTTACTGCTCTTTTTCCTATTGTTGGCATTCTAGGGTCAGTGAATTGTTCGACCCAACCCATTCCATATTAATTACATGGACTCGACATCAATCACCAAGGTCAAATACTTCAGAATCATGTAAAAACTACAAATTAGTTCATTTGAGCTGTTAATTTGACATGATAAAATAAAACTATTTAATAGTTACCCAAGATGTTTACGTATGCATAACATATTGATTAACTTCTAACTATGCTTTTTGTATTCAACAGATCACCTAATGCATCATGAATAAAATCACCAGCAAGCATGAGGGAAGCATTAAGCCCTTTTATCAAGTTACTATGCCATCTAATAAAGCACTGGTTCAAGAGCTGTTGCAATTAGATCGAAAACTTTGTTATTGCACTATATTAGAAGATAGGCTCACTTTGCTTTCAGCCGCTTAAATAATCAAAACATATCAAACATCATGAAATGATCAAAACAAAAAGGCGTCTACTTTAAAGACAAACATATGGGTTTTAACTCCAGCAACCAAATTGAAATATGAATCAGAAAAATTCAACCAATAGAAAATTTTGAGAGCTCACTGTCTTTTTTGAGAGCTAACATTTTTTCGAGAGCTAAGCTTTTTTGCTGTAAAATTCGACCAAGAAAGAGAGTAATCTTGATGACAGAACACATAAGAGTTTTAACTTCAGCAATCAGATTTCGAGCTGTAAAATTCAAATTTTTTGCAGAGCTCACCTTTCTTTTGAGAGCTCCCATTATTTCGAGAGGAATCAGAACTACGGTTTTTTGAGGGTCCACTGGAAAAGAGCTATGTTTTATACCAGCAGAGCATCCATTGGGGATGTGGATGGGAAATGGAGACGGCTTCGCCACTGAACAATAGAAACTGGCCCGCCTCCGGTGGCCAGTCCATGGCGGCTCCTCCCATCTGCTTAGAAATGAATCCATTCGAAGCCCTAATCTCAAAAATTTGAAATGCATTAGAAGCCTACTCTAGGACCATTCGAAGCCCTAATCTCAAAAATCAACAAATTCAAAAAAAAAGCAAACCAAAGATGGGGCTGAGCTGCGTTCTCTCCCCCATCCGAAGCCCTAATCTCCCATTAGGCGCAGATCACTAACGGAGAGGCCCTTAAACGCATCGCGGAGCTGGCGAGCCCTTCTGTCGTCACGATCGCCTTCAGCTGGGCCTGGGTAGGGTTGCCGCCGAGGGAGCACAAGAGGATGGGGCTGAGCTGCGTTCTCTCCCCCAGGTTTGTTTTCAAATACAAATTGCATTCAAATACAAATTTTCAAATATAAATTCAAATACAAATTGCATTCAAATTCAAATTCAAATTCAAATTTTCAAACACACCCAGGTTTCCCCCCAAAGTTATCCTTATCCAATTTCTCTTATCCAATTTCTCTTATATTATCCAATTTCTCTTATCCTATCCAATTTCTCTTAACAACATCCCTCATTTATACGCAATTTCTCATCTCTTATCCAAAAACTCTTATCCAATAACCCATGATAACATCCCTGTTTTATAATATAGATATATATAGATAGATATATATATATATATATATATATATATATATATATATATATATAAGAGAGAGAGAGAGAGAGATATATATATATATATATATATATATATATTAGGTATGCGTTCATCTCGGAGCGGCGACTCTGGCGATCCGCGAGACGGCGGATCTGGAGTTAAGGAGGCGGCGGAAGGCGGTCTACCTAAGGATGGAGGGACTGGCCTAAAGGTGATTGGTCGTCTGCCTTTGGATGGCTCTTCTCATCCCCAGGCTGCTATCAATGGAGGTAACTCGGGTATGCAACATGTTGGTAACGGCATCAAGAACCATGGCAGCCATGGAGGGGGATCTGGCAACAATACTCCAGTTATAGCTGATGTAGACAAGATCCAATCCAACACCAACAAAGTTGTCACAGAGAATCAGGGTGTCGCCGACGGATGGCATCAAGTATCTAGAAAGAAACAAGTGAGATTTGGGGTTACTGTAAATCAACAAGGAGGAGGCAAATCTACTTTCTTGAGGGGAAGAGGTCAAAACATTGGCTCTAATAGGCCTATGTACCCAAGTGCTCGCAGGGTGTTTGATAAAATGCCTGTTAGGCCAAAGGCTGAAATTTTGATCGATACTAAAGGGCCACGGCAATCTTGGTCTGACGTATGTGCAAACCGACGATCCTACGCCACAAACATGACCATGTCTTTTATCCCGCCCTTGGTTAATTCAGAGGGTGTGGAAATTGCTCGTGTGACAAATACTCAAAGGGCAAGGGGAGCGGAGCAATGGAAGTATACGTTGGTGGGTTATGTGCTTGGTGATATACCCTATTATGGGCAAATCAGATCGTGGGTAGAAAGACTATGGAAAGTTAAGAAGGGGTACCAAATCTATAGTCGTGAAAACGGATTCTTCTATTTCAAATTTGAAGATTCTGAGGATTGCGACAGGATCCTTCACGGGGGTCCCTGGATGTTTGATGGCAGGTTGGTTGTTCTGCAGAAGTGGAGTTCAAACTTACGACATGAACGAGATATTCTATCCTCAGTCCCTGTGTGGGTACAGCTCCATGGAGTTCCCATGGATATGTGGACATTAGACATTTTTAATTCCATTGTCTCTGTTATAGGCTCTCCTTTGTGTTTGGACAGGTTGACAGCAAGAAAGGAGCGGATCTCGTATGCTAGATGTCTTGTGGATATTGAAGCAAAAAAACCACTACCTGAATCTGTTAAGGTTGAACTTGATGATGGCTCCTATGTTGCAATAGGGGTCAAGGTTGAAGGCGAGCCACCCAGATGCAAAAATTGTGTTTGTTTTGGTCACAATGACCTGCAATGTCCAGATGCCAAGAGTCTCCCTTCAATCCAAAAAGTACAGGCAAACAATCCACAATCACCAGAGGTCAAGGATATGTCTGTTTTGGAACCCGCCTTGGTCTTGGAAGTCGACAGGGCCATAAACATCCCCCCTGAAGCAACTGGTGATGTGCTTCCTGAAGTGATGGATGCTAAGAGTATTATCTCTTCATCACAACTTGGTGAGACCTCTACTGTGGGCACTTCGGCATCTCTCCCAAATGACCCTATTGTGGATTACAATGTATCACCTGCAGGTGAATTGTCCCCCCTCCCTATTGCCTCTCCACCTGCTTCTGCCCTTCACAAAGCCAATCCCCCTTTTGCTGAAGTAGCTGACCATGAGCGGGTACTTGATGTACCTGATCCTGATGATATACCACATACCCTCACCTGCGAAAATGCTGAATGGGAGGAGGAACTTGCTATTCTGGAATTGAGTGTGAGGCCCAATATTAGCAAGAGGGATACAGTAGCACCTGTTGTTGGTGTTAGAAAAAGTGCTAGACTGGGGCATCAAATTCAACCAGTCACCCCCCATCAGTAATTTATGTCACTCCTAATCTGGAATATTAGAGGTATCAATAATTGTGTTCGAAGAAGGGATGTAAGAGACTGTCTGAAGAAGTTTAATCCATCTATGGTGGCTCTGCTGGAAACTAAGATGAAGAAGCCCACGCAGAAAAAGTTTTCCATCTTTCCAAAAGGCTGGGACTACATTGACAACTTCAATTCTAGCAAAGGTGGGCGTATCATTCTGGGATTTGATCCTGCAATATGGAAGTGTGATGTGGTATCTATCTCTGGCCAACACATCTCTTGCAATTGCAAAAATTCAGGGGGGCTTGTTTTCTACTTTACAGTGGTCTATGGTTCTAATTCCAGTTTGGATAGACAGGAGTTGTGGGCAAATCTGAAGTTAGATGCAATGAAATTTGCAGGAGAGGCCTGGCTGCTGGGTGGAGATTTCAATTGCGTCCGCTATTCGAAGGACAAGGTGGGAGGTAGAAAACTAAATGATGCCGCTACCATGGAGTTCAATACATGCATGAATGCCTGTAAGTTGTTGGAAATTAAAAGTATTGGCAATCGTCTAAGCTGGTGCAATAATAGGCTCGGGTCTGGTCGTATTTCTGCCCAGTTGGATCGAGTATTGGGCAATCCTAACTGGTTGGCTCAATTTCCCCATTCTTATATTGAGTATCTTGATCCCTCAACTAGCGACCATGCAGCGATGTTGATTCAGTTTCAATCCAAGGTTGCCACTGACCCTAAACCATTTAAATTTTTTAACTATTGGCAGCGTGTCCCAGATTGCAAAGAACTCATTGACAACAGCTGGGAAGGTTTTGCTTATGGAGGCCCTATGCATCGAGCAGTTTTCAAACTGAAACGTCTAAAAGTTGATCTTAAGGCATGGGCTGCTGAACACTTGAATGACCTCCCTATATGCCGCAGATCATTAGAAGAAATCCGAAAGCGTCCTGAACTAAACTCAGATCCGGCATTTCAGCGGCAGGAAAGGCTCCTGGCCCATCGTTTATCTGAACTTTTGGAGTTAGATGAAGACAGATTGAGGCAAAAAAGTCGCCAGGATTGGTTGAGCCTAGGGGACCGCAATTCTAGCTTCTTTTATACTGCAATGAAAGCTCGTCAGGGTCATAATAACCTGAACCATTTACTAAATGCGGATGGGAGTAGGCATACTTCGGTTGTTGATATTAAGAATTTGGCGCCAACCTTCTACAAATCCCTTTATAATCAAGATAGTTATTGGACTATTTTTCCAAATCTGGTTACTAAGCGAAAACTCACTTCTGATGCAGTTGCGTGGTTGGATAGGAGAATTTCTGCGGAGGAGATAAAAGAGGCAATATTTGAAATGAACCCTAATAAAGCTCCAGGACCTGATGGGTATAATGGCTTCTTCTACCAGCAGAATTGGGGGTCCATTGGGGGGGATATTACAGAAGCAGTTAAATCATTCTTTCGTTCAGGTATTATGCTCAGGCAGATTAATCACACATTTCTGACGCTTATACCCAAAAATTCAAATGCTAGTGGGCTTGCGGATTACAGGCCCATTGCCTGTTGTAATGTGATCTATAAGGCAATCAGTAAGGTGATTTGCAATAGACTAAAAGTTGTTATTCATGAGCTTATATCGCCAAATCAAGCAGCTTTCCTTAGAGGCAGATTACTTTCTGATAGTGCTCTCCTGGCTCATGAACAGATAAGGGATTTCAGTAACCCTATGGGGTCTCGGGCTTGCATTAAATTGGATCTGAAAAAGGCATTTGACAGCGTTAATAGGGAGTTCATATATTTCATTCTACATCAATTCGGATTCAGTCGGAAGTTTATTCAGTGGGTCAAAGAATGCATCTCTACACCTACTTTTTCTGTTTTGGTCAATGGTTCTCCATATGGTTACTTTGGTGGTAATAGGGGTATTCGACAAGGCGACCCCCTCTCCCCTTATCTTTTTGTCATGGTCATGGAAGCTTTCTCATTACTAATGGCTAAGGCTATGGCTAGGCAAAGCATCCTGCCTATGCGGCGCTCAGGTTCTATTTCTCACTTGCTCTTTGCTGATGATCTCCTCGTTTTCTGCCGTGCAAACATCAAATCTTTACAGGGTTTAAGAGTACTATTGGAAGAGTTCTCAAATTTCACTGGATTGCTTATAAACTGGGATAAGAGTATAGCCATATTCAGCAAAGGTACCAAAGACCCCGCTACTCTGGCAGGATCTATGGGTATTAAAATAGCCTCTTCCATCACAACCTACCTGGGCTTACCTCTCTCATCCAATTATCCTAAACCTTCCATGTATAGTAGACTTATTGACAAGTGCCAAAAACGACTTTTAGGATGGTCTTCTAGCCTCCTATCGACTGCGGGGCGGATCGAATTGGTGAAAACAGTAATCTACGGAATGGTCAGTTTTTGGATGCAAGCTTTTCGTATTCCAAAAACTATTCTCCGTAAAATTAGCTCTATGTGCAGGCGATTCATTTTGGGAGATTCAAGAATCTGGTCTTGGACAGATATTTGTAGACCTAAAGTTGAAGGTGGAGTGGGGATTCGCCTGTTAAATGATCTGAACCTCGCCTCGGGAGTCAGGATGTCTTGGAGACTCCTCACAAGTAAAGGCTTATGGGCTCGTCAAATGAAAGTCTACTATGAAGATTCTGGAAAACTATTTGGTGCTAAGAGTAAAGTATCTCAGTCCGGCACATGGAAGTTTATTCTTCATTGCAGGAACATCACATCAAAACTAATACGAAGGAAGGTGCGTAACGGCGAATCAACACTCTTTTGGCATGATAACTGGTTACCCTGCGGTGTGTTGAAAGACTTATATGAGATCCCTGCTGGTTCTGAAGATAAAAAGGTCAGTGATTACCGGGATGAAGCTGGGTGGATTTCTGATCCAAGCATTGCCCCTATCCTACCCCTACTCCAACAATACCCAATTCGGCCTGGGCATGACACATGGGAGTGGCAGCCGGGGAGCAAGTTCAGTTTCTCTGACGCGTGGAATGGAGTCAGGAGCCCTGGTAATGTATTTCCCTTTCATCGAATTGTTTGGCATAAACATCATTCTCCAAAACATTCTCTGACTCTCCTAAGAGCATTTCAAAACAAATTGTTGACGCGGGAATTGCTCAGCCGCTGGAATCCGGATACCCAAACTGAATGTACCCTGTGCGCAACTGGGAGTGTAGAAACTTCCTGCCATTTGTTTTTCACCTGTGAGTATACCAAGTATCTTCTGCACAGATGTCTATTAAAACTCAGAATTCCCCAACATCTTGAACCATCACTTCAGGCCGTGGGCACCTACTTGCTGACTTTAGCTGAGAAGAAAAACCCAATTACATTATTAGCTAATACCATTCTTGCAACCTTGGTCTGGCACATTTGGAGAGAGCGCAACAGGCGTATTTTTGAGGATTCATACAAGCCGAAGACTGCTTTATTCGAAGATATAGCCTCTGATATAAAGATATTGGTGCGTAAGTTTGACACAGAAGATGTCCAGGCATGCAGAGCTATGCGGAATTGGGATATCATTGATAATGGTTGAGTGGATCTGCTACCTTGTTTCAGCTTTGGCTTTTCGCATGTTTTTGTGGGTGTGTGGGAGGGGAGTTAAAGCAATTAGTGGTGGGTGACGGCGCATGTGCCCTATCCCCACCCTATTGTTGCAATTTCCATCCTGTCCTCCCTTGTATATCTTGTCTATTATTAATGAATACACTTACTTTTCAAATATATATATATATATATATATATATATATATATATATATATATATATATATATATATATATATATATATATATATATATAGCATGCAGAAGCAGACAGGGGAAATAAATACCGCATATTCAAATCGAAGCATGATAATCTAGGGGTCATTCCTGAACAGGTATATAAAGTAAAATCACAAAGTAGAAGCACACCAAACAGCTAGACGCACGACTCACAAAAAGCTAAGTGGACCCGCGATGCATGAAATGCAAGAGGACTCGATATCCTAGGGTTAGTGAATGTGATTATCGAAGCCGTGCAAGGTGTGCGTGTGATTTTCGTGGCAATTCATCATAGGGTTCATCTCTAGGAGAAAGAGATAAAAAAAAGAAAAGAAAAAGAAAAAGAAAAACACGGAGAAAAACGACTCAAATAGCGAAGAAAAAGAGACAAATGACGCACGAAGTGTGACTCCCCCAAGCTGAAACTTGCATTGTCCTCAATGCAATAGTAGTGAATACGGGAGGGTAATGAAAATGGGGGTGTGCACGGACACAAAAAATGAAAAACACGAAAAACACACGAACGAAACTGGAAAATAAAGAGAAAGAAACATACAAAATAAAAGATATAAAACGCAATGAAGGACTTAAAGACACAAACACACGACAACGACACACGAAAACATGCACACAAAAGTCGATTTCCCCCAAGCTGAACATGACAATGCTAGCAAAATGATATGACCAATGAGATGCAGAAATATGCTAGGGGAAAATCGGAAAAGCAGAATGCAGGAGAGACAGTCTGCTCGTTCTCCTCGGAAGAGGATGTGGGGTGAAATGATAGAAGGGCACGACATGAAGGGTTATTAAGATGCAAAAGCAAATCCTAGATACGATCCCCTCGCTAAAGAGAGGAGACGAGATTATTCAAATCTAAACTAGAAAGCGGTAAATTTTTACACTACTGGATTAGGATACACCTGAGCATAGGCGGATCCAAGATCTCAAGTGGGGCAGGTAGCTGCTCTAACTGCTCCTTCTGTGGCTCTGCCAGAAGTGCTGTGCCACGTGTGCCAATGGACCCAAGCAATGCACCTCCAAGCATCCCTCGTAGGTGTCCACCTGTGACCTGCAAAGGACGAGGTGCATTAGTCCATGGCAAGAAATTATTTCCCAAAATAAATGTATCCCAGAGATAATCGTCAACATGGGATGGAAAAATAATAAAAGGGTGACGAATACTCCCTGAGAATGGGTCGCTATCCTCTGTACTAGTGATGACCAAATCCTCGCTCTCCATGAGAAGTGGCTCTCCAGGTAGTGACGCACCGCAGCATACCTCAAGGGAAGTAGATCATGTGTCCTGCGAGAGATATGGCGTGTCAAAAATATACGAGTCTAAAGAAATAGGACGTGAAAAGCGAGACTCAAATGTGGAGTGAGAGTGAGTATGAAAATCTCCCTGAATATGGGCAATATGCTCAAGTAGATGCTCAGCCGCAGAAGAAGTGGAGCATGACGGTAGAGGTAGATGTGGCTCGGGCTCCATGAAGTGGACGATCGTATCCAAGCCCTCATGCACATCCTCCTCGACGATATGCTCATGCTTCTCCATCTGCTCGATGTCCTGAATGACATCCTCATGGTTGACCACCGACCAAGGAGGAAGCTGTGACAGAGATGGCTGTGGAGGTGGATGTGGAGCGGACCCCTCGTATGTGGTCATGGTGTCCTCGTCCTCATGCACATCCTCCTCGCCGGTATGCATAATCTCTGTAAACTCCTCAGTGCTCTCATAGGACTCATGTGGGGTATCCAAATCAAGACAAGAAATCTCTCCCACAGATCCTAGATAAACCTCCCCATCCTCACTATCATCATCAAAAAATGCTTCGTCATCCAAGTGGTGGTGATGGAAAAATGGGGTATCGGCTTGAGATGTGTCTATGGTGGCCGATGACATGGTGGTCTCAACCATGAAAGTGGGTATATCCTCTCCTTCATCCCCTCTTCTCGGTGTCGGCTCGGTGATTGGTACCATCAAGTTTTGTAATATTTGGCCTTGGTTAAACATGGCACTTTCAAGGAGAGACACGAGGCTTGATTCTTCTTGTGTTTGTGGAGGGGTATAAGGTTGAGGAAATGGATTGGAGGTGTTTGGGCTAAGGTTGTGGGAAAATATTTGGCCTTGGAGTGGGGGGAGGCTCTCAAGCGTAAATGGGCAATCAGAATACATGTGCCCCACCATCCCACAAGTCTCACAAACCACAACTGAATAAGGATCGTATCCTCCCATCTGAGCATCAAAATTTGATCTCCACATGGTTACACCAAAGATACCTGGACACCAAAAATAAGAAAACTAGAGAGGAGCGTCAATAGTACAAGAGAATAACAAAAAGATAATATAATGGTGGGGGAAAAATTTCTTGGTTATTGAATTTTTTTTTAAAAAAAAAGAAACAAAGAAAATTTTTTTTTGTGTTTTTATGCGTAGTCTAACGAACCCAAGATAAGCTAATATCAAACCGAACGCCTCCCAGGCAACGGCGCCAAAAACTTGACCAGCACCCCGTTTACGGTTTGGGCGCGGTGTCGCTGTACCGCAAGTGCACGGTTAGTGTAGGGTGCGGGTTTATCGAACACAGGGAGGTGGATGGCTTGAGTGGCTACTAGCCTCGCCTAGGTCGTTTGCTAGCTACGCGGATGATGTGGGTGGAAGTGTAGAAATAAAAGAAATAAATAAAAAGACACGACGTGAATCCCCGCTAACACGGGCTAGAGCACTCATGACACTTGGCATTTGACTTGATCCAGGGTGAGACATTGCCCCGAAAGGTGGTACCTAGCGTCCATGGCCCGATATTCCGGTCGGTGCCAAGTACGCTAGGCCTACCCGGTTCCGGACGGTGGGCATTCCCATGTCCATTAACACCTTCCGCAACCGGGAGCATTAAGGCCACAATGATAACTCCCAACACTTCGTCCAAGCCGCTCCCGCGCGCTAGGACTCGATGTCTA
This sequence comes from Scilla litardierei, assembly GCA_030789695.1. NCBI lineage: Eukaryota > Viridiplantae > Streptophyta > Magnoliopsida > Asparagales > Asparagaceae > Scilla > Scilla litardierei. Next base: position 86,513,150 of record CM061139.1, read on the forward strand.
CATAAGGGGCGTGAGCTGTGGCTAGGGAGTCAACCGCCAAGTTTATTCCCCCTTGGCCCGACGGTCAGAGGCGGTCTTTCTCCCGCCAATGACAATGAAACACCCCCGCGTAACCCTAATGGCCAAATAGGTCAAATGTGATTTCTAGCGATACATCGAAGCGGATCTTGACAGGACAAGCACCGGACCCCAACCCCCAACACATCTAGTGTGTCGTCGTACGAATTGGACCCAGATCGCTAGAAATCCCCATTGACACATTTCATCGAACACGTGCCATGCAACCAAGTCTAATGTAAATTTCCAAGCAACAATCCTACCCTAACCCGTATTAGGGTTCATCAAAACTACTCAATGGTGAATAACATATAAACAAACAACACAAAAGACATATAAACTTTCACCATCAAGCAAAATAAACACAATACAAACAATGTAGAAAAAGAGAGGAAAATACTTATCTTGAGTAGAATCGTCAATCCAATACAAGACTTATTGAGCAAAAGACCTAATCTAAACTAACCTAGATCTCACAAGAGAAGGGGGGCAAAAAGCCCTAAAAACTCCAGGAGATCCCCTCAAAGTCGTGCTCCAACTTCCCTTTTATAAGCCCCCTCAAAACCCAACCGGTTCGGGTCCAAAACTGTCGAAACAGGCCACCCGATCGGGTGGAAACTCACCCGATCGGGTGGACTAAACAGAGAGCTCAAATTCGCAGAAAGAGATCTCACCCGGTCGGTTGACAAGTCAACCGATCGGGTGAAATGAAAATTCAGACTGCTGCCAATTTCAGCACACAGATGCGCTTAGAAAATTCCAGAAAAATCTAGAAAAATCGGATTTGGGCATGTGACCTATCGTTGGAAAGCTAACGACGATGCCGACGCTAGAAAAATAAGAGATCACCCAAAATACTTCTGGAATGATAGAAGATCTTCAATGAATGAGCAGCGGTGCGTGAAAGGGGACGAAAAGGCCACCCGATCGGTTGAGATGTCAACCGATCGGGTGAGCAGCTTGTTGCTTCGGCCGTCGCCTTTGGGAGCTTCAACCGGGCGCAAAGGAGAGCGGGTGGCGTGACCGGGTTGTCGTTCGGAGGAATCGGCTACAGATGAACCGATCGGGTGAAGGTCACCCGATCGGTTGGGATTAAGCTTCAAATTCCCGAGAACTCTGTTGGGATGAACTGGTCGGCGAACCGGTCGGTTGACTTTTCACTTCGCTCCAACTTCAGTCCGGGTCGTGCACACGTGCATCACCCGATCGGTTGGCTGTGTCCAACCGATCGGGTGGGGGCTGAAAAGTGGCAATCTTGGTCGTTTGACCCCCTGGATCACGCGTGACTCCTCCCGTTGCTCCGGGGACTCATGATATCGTCGTTTTATGTCTCAAATGCTATAAATTCCTGCAAATATACAAAAACAAGGAAAAGTGAAAGAAAACAAGAAAACATGAGAAAACGAATAAAAGACGACGGTAAATAACAGAAAAACACGGGAGAAAACGTGCGCAAATATATGAAATACAAACGCACGTCACTACACCAGGTGCTGGTGGAGCTGGCAGTGGAAGCCTATGTGGAGCCGGCGGAAGGGTCCTCTGCTGCTGCTGAACAGGCCCGACTGCCACTGTTGCCTTAGAACCTGAAGTCTGTCCCTGATAAGGACATTGCCTACTGATGTGCCCAGACTGACCACATGTAAAGCATCGACCATGCGTAAATGTGCAATCCCGCTGCTCATGCCCAGTCTTCCCATAAAATCCACAAGACTGACGCCGCTGTGATGCTGGAGGAGCTCCAGGCCTCCTAAACTGAGTGGTCTGAGTGGGCCTCGGGAAACTCCTCTGTTGACCTACAGGGCGCCTCTCAGATGCTGGTGGACCTCTACCCACGCTCTTCAGGTCCATCTCATGCATCCTGGCCGCCTCCAGTACGGCACTGTATGTAAGAAACACCTGGTTTGACATCACTGCTCTGAACTCAGGGTCCTGCCCCATCCTGAATCACCTAGATCTGGTGGCCTCTGACTGTACCAACTCCAGAGAAAACTTGCTCAATAATGAGAACTATGGATCGTAAGCATCTATGCTCCGTCTACCCTGAGTTAAGTGCTCAAACCTCAACCGCAGCTCATCCTTCTTCGTCTCTAGCAGGTACTGAGCCTCAAACAGCTCTCTAAACTTCTCCCACGAGATCGGCTTGGTCAAATGCAGCTCCTGAGCATCCCACCAATCTCGTGCCTGATGTGTCAGCTGTCTCTTCGCGTCATCCACCCACTTATCCCTCGGGTATCTAATAGCTTCCAACTCGTCCTCAGAATGCCTGATCCACTCGTCCACCTCCAGAGGACTCTCCTTGCCTGAAAAGGACCTCGAGTGCAAAGCTCTAAACTTCCTGATACCCATTGGCTTCAATGGCGCACCACTAGCCATCCTATCCTATATCTACTGCATATGCTCCAGAATCCCTATCAGAATCTTCCCCATCAGGGAAGCCTCAGACGATGCAGCATCAGAAGCAGGGGTCCTGTTCTCGGACGATCCATTCCACGGATCCATTCTGCAAGAATGAACATGGAAACAACATTCAGTACCAAAATTGCAAATTATAATGTTGGATCTTACTTGTACTATTCTTACGTATATCGCAGTGTGAGCTGACCAGCATGGGCCACCACAAAAACCTGTCACGCCCCGTTCACCCAAGTACGGGGAGCGTAGCTGACGAGGTTGCGGTAGTATTCAGACTCAGGTTTCGAGCCCTCTTATCTAAATACTACTAGGAATTTTTTTTGTGGTTTAATATAAAATAATGAGAAGGCCACTACGATATCACTGGAATAGTACACAGAGAATAAGAAAAGTACTCCAACAGAAAATAAAACGCAGTACTAAAAAGTAAATACAACAACACGGAAGTTACATTAAATCACATAAGTCCATATACATACATACATACATCAACTGTACAAAAGGGGGTACAAAAAGCGAGTACAACAAAAGTAGAAACCCCCAACCCAAAAATACAGAAGTCTCCACCCGGCACAAAGCACCCACTAGTCTAAACCCGGGAAATCTAACTGAATGAGGTCGCACGTAGGCTCTACCTCAGCTGTACAAGTATCGGCCTCCGATTCCGGGACACCCGCTGACTGCTCGGATCTCGCACCTGTAAACCACGGGATGGGACACGTCAACGCGTGACCCAGTAGGAACTCATAACACCCTAGTAGAACCCAGTTTAGAACCGGTCTTCCTAACTACTAACTAACTACAAGTGTCACATCATCACATGTTTACGCAGAAATTAAAAACAGAGTATAAGTGCTGAAATTAAACAACAGTGAACAAAACTGAAGTAATAAATGATTAAATTAAGTAAAATTAAATGTTGTTCTGTATTTGGAACCCGGATAAACCATAGGCTGCTAAGGGAGCGGACTTCACCCATGGTGGGTAAAAGGTGGTACAACTCCAACGACACGGGCACTAGAGGGGCCTCTCATAACTCCGTACCCGACTGGACAATGTACCGGAGTGAGATTCTTCTCGGTTTTTATGTCGGACAAATGAAGAAAACCATCATTTACCGTCCTGGTGCGTCACGAGCACACTAACGGCCTCTCTAACTCTAGTCAACTCCCCCTTCCGGGAGTGACAAAGCGAGTGAGAATTCATACTACGTCCGCTCCTTAACACCTACAATTTACCCATGTTTCCTACAAACCCACATCTGGTGTCTCACCCATTTTAAGAATGGACCGAGATCTCCCGATGTCATATTCTCATTCTCACTCACAAGTCTTTCTTTTGTTATGCATTACTTCATTAACATGGTATCATTTAGTGGTCTCAAATACCACTTATGTTCCAACATACATGCAATCTCATTATCAATAACTTTTTCCATATGAATCACAACTCATCATTAAGGCACCCTAAGGACTTGATAATAAAGCACAACTTCGCATATTCAAAATTAACTTAAAGCAAGAGCACAATTATGAAATTCTACTCAAAATTATAACGAAATCTATCAAAAGCGTCAGTCCAGAAAGAATGGCTCTGTTACCCTAATTGCAGTCAGAATTGGCTCTCGGCCTCCTTCAAAGTTGTAGGAAATTTTCTCTAGTTTTTCGTAGTGTCCTTAATTTTATTTTTCTGATTTTTCTACTATTTTCTACGAATTTTACAAGTTACTGTTGTGCTGCAACAAAAATTCCAGCAACTTAATTCTTTAACTAAACTAGTTTCTAACCAAGTTGGGTGCCATTAATCAACATAATTACACTATCATGACAATGAATTGCAGATTTACAAGATGTTAATTTACTTTTAATCTCTAAAGAAAGATTATCATTTGATTGTAAACATACATTACATAATCAAGACTATGTTGCTTGCAACCTATCATTTAATAGAACTAGCATGGAAACCAAGTCTTAAACATAACAAATCACAAATTAACATTCTAGACAAGTTAACATATAAATCATTTTTTTCAATTTTTCAATATGGCACAATTTTACTAATTGTTGAGTATCATAACACAATGAAACCAAAACATATGAATCTTGATTTCTAAAGCTCAACATAGTACCAAATTTGAAGAAAACAATCATGAAATGAAAATAAATGTTACTAGAGCATGATTCCTAGCAAAACTTGCAAACAATAATTCCTACCAAGACTTAGCATGTCATGCTAAAGTAAATCTCCAAGTCCTAAACTAATTTCTACAAGGATGTTAAAAATTTCTACTAACACAATCCTAAACTAAATTCTAACTAGAATGTTAGAAGTTCTTACCTAGTAAAAGTCCTCCAAATTTTGTTCTTTGGCCCTTCTTCTCCTTGTAGAGCTTGGGCTTCATCCAAATCAAGCTTCTAATTTGGCCTCCAAAAGTTTGATTTTTGGGTTAATTTAGGCTAATTTTTGGTGTTGAAATGATGAGAGAATTTTGTGGGTTCTTAGTGATTGAAGAGGGGATTATTAGGAAGGGTGTTTGAAGGAGAAGTAATGAAACAACGAGATGAAAATGGGGGAGAGAGAGAGAGAGAGAGAGAGAGAGAGAGAGAGAGAGAGAGAGCAATTTTGGCCAGATTTGAGGGAGTGAGGGAGAGGAGAAAAAATGAGATTTTCTTTTTTTTTGTTGTCTTGCCTTGAAACTAGTATTCCCTAAAATCCTCTCCTCCATCCATTTAGTCAAAATTTTAGCCAAGTGTTCTCTTATTAACTAACAACATGACACATAGCCATGTTAAGTGTTATGGCTACAAAATTTACAATTAAAATTTTTAGAAAAATTAAAATACATGGTGAAATACACCATACTCCTTAAATACATAGTATTTCATCCAAATACCCTTATTTTCTAATATTCATAATGGGTTTAAATCTATTTAAAAATAATTCCTCCACCAAAATAATTAAAGAAAAATATGGGCATACTCCCAAAAATATACGGACGCACCTACTTCAAAAATACGTACAAATACGTGTATATAGAAATTAGGGTCATTACAGGTACCTGTATCAGAAACCTGGTTCATTATATGATCCATAACTAATTGCTGATTCACGTTACCTGCAACGTAGGTTCCTGAGCCGTTAAATCGAACCACATCAATCAATTCTCTAGCCGCACATTCAACCACGGACTCGTCCTTGCGCGAGTCTTGGAAGCTGTGCAAATGATAAGGAGAGAAGTTGAACTCCTCTGAGTCGCTATCAGACTCACAGGTCCACTGCACTTGCATTACCATCTCCATTATGCATGATTGGTAAAGAAATAATAACTAGCTGGAGGAAGATGTTAGTAGCAAGGCAGAGAAAATAGAAAAATAGTAAAAATGGTGGAAAGGTGAGAAATGAATAGAATGCTAGAAAATTTCACAAAATAAAAACAAACTGAGATAGAACACTATTACCGTCCCCGGAAACGACGCCAAAAACTTGGCGCACCCGAAACCTACACCTAGGTTCCACCTGGCGGTGTCACGATCGTCAGGCGTGGTATGGCCCCTAGGCTTCAATTCCGGGCTCAATCCGTAAGCGGATGGTGTCGAGTTATAGTATAAATGTTATCGAATCCCACAGGGGACGGTGATAGTGTCAATGGATTCTAAGTTTATTTCTAAGTCTTGAAGTGAGATAGCTATCGGGATAAAGATTTGGTTGGGGTGTTGTTGTAATATTAATAAAAGGGACTAGGGCGTTGGGGATCACCACTAGGATCGTTGGGGGTCGACGTTGGGATAGTGTCCTTGCATTGCATTAGGGCTAGGGAATTAATCCCCCAATTCGTACCACTCTCATGGGTTAGAATTGCGGGGTATTTCGGTGGCTCTCGTTGACGCAATGGCGGTAGCCGTCAACGTAGCGGTATAGTTCGTCGATGGATCCCCTCAAGACGCGAGCCGGGCATGGTCACGAGCCTTAGTTTGATCCACCGATTTCCCTATTCGAATCCCTAGATACCCCTTAAGCACATCAATTTCACAGACCGTGGGCATGATGTCAGTACAGGTTATCTATGGATTCGGTAGGATCTACCGAAATACTTCACTAAGTCCCCAATTCAATGTAGGGATCTAGATCTACATTTTCCCCTAAGGATCCTAGGGCTAACCCATCGACCCTAGAATAACCTACTCACACATCACAATAGTAATGGACAAAAACATCATTCTCAGAGACGAAAATATTATAACAATCCAAGAAATATGGATAAAGCACTTACAGCGAGAAATCGATAGAAATTGCAGTTTATAGATCCAGAAAAAAATACCAAGATTCCAAGTGCAAGAGAAATCAAGAACGACAATAATAATCAAAAAGTTTTCAATCCAAAATTCCTTAATACAAAATCGATCTCAGAACCCTAAAAAAATCGTCTGAGCTCCTGTCAAAAACTATTCAAAAAACTCTAATGAAAATCACCTCATTCAGTCGCCCAGCTCCCAGAGCTTTCAGTGCAAAAATCGCGTGCATCGCGACTTCAGAAAACTTTTCAAAAATAGCCCTGGAATTGCCGACCGAGTAGGTGACCCAGTCGAGCAATGCATTGCTCGTTCGATGGCTCGTTCCGAGCAGAGGAGGTGCTCGACCGAGCACTACAGGGAATGGAGAGAATTCAAAATCGCCGCTCTGCCTACCCGGATCGAGTCAGCTCTGCTCGGTCCAAGTAGGGGTCGACTCGGACAGCTGCTCGGGCCGTGTCGTTGGACTGCTTCAGCTGTGGAAATTGAGGCTAATTGACCGAGAAGATGAACTGCTCGGTTCGAGCCATCCCGTATCAGCTCCTCTTTTGAAATTAAAGCTCCTTGGTCGAGCAACTGAACTACGCGGAACGAGCATTTCCTGGAAAACTATCTCCAGGAGCTGTTGGATGTCTCTCTCTCCTCTGCTCTCTCTCTCTTCTCCTCCAATGGCTCCGAAAGTGTGGCGAACTCCTCCAGGGCCTCGCTAATGAGCTCACGAGCATTTCGGATGTGTCCATCCCCAAGTGGGGTCCCAAATTGCTCTAAAATCCCTGAAAACTCAACACTACGAAACTCGAATATATCGTCAGAAATGCGATATCGTAGTAAAATGTTGGATTTGGATGCGAAAATGGTATGAGATGCAATGAAATGATGATATGAAAATAGTAGAAAATATGGACACATCAACGCACACCACGCCAGATTTGAAAGAATCTCCCATCGTTCGATTGTCCCCTCTAGGTTTGCACACATTGCAGATTTTGAGCTCCTATGGGGGTATTTGAGGGCCTACTCCAGTTATATGACAACATGGAGTCGCGTGATTTTCTGTCGGTGTCGGCGGACACCTACATCCGGCCGACACTCGAGGTACTTAGTTCCATCCGTAGGACTCCTGGGGGTTGCTCATTTCGACTGATGAATCGTGAGTGCGAGATTATCCTCGATATGCTCTGAGCCTATTTTCAGTGGCCCCCCGTCCCAAGCCCCGACCGAGCTTATAGTCCCACGCACATCCCCCCACCGTCATTCTATACTCATGCCTTCTTGACACTCATCACAGGATCACCTCTCACCTTTGACCTAGCCGGACCAAGGCCTCCACTATCATCCACCCATGCCACCGCATTGCTCAGCGCCTTATGGCGACCACTTTTCTCGCAAGGTATGAGCCCGGGACGATGTGTACGCCTGAGATTTACATGCTCTACACGATGACTAAAGCGAGAGCCTTCAAGGTAGGTGGAGACATCTTACTCCCTGTCATTCAGATCGATATAGCCAGTTGGTATCTAGATCACATCTTTATCTCTATCGGTGCCAGGACGCCTATCTGTTGTGTCGGACTGATTACCCTTCTAGCACCCATGTGCGGGGTTGACCTCCCAGCTGGTTTTCTATGACCCCCGGGCCCCACTTCCCTTTCCTTTGATGTCATGGTCCACATGAGGATGTTGCGTACTCATGGTCAACACCACTGGGTTTGGCTGTACGGTCCATTTGGCGCAGATTATATGGTGCTTTCGAACCTCGCTCGGACCCACATTAGACCCATGGGAAGGGTGTGGAGACCAGAGATGGACCTCCTCATCCCAGCTACGTACGTGCTTGAGCCTAAGGGCACTCAGCAGGAGCCCCTTCTCCCACCTCTGGACCTGGATATCCCTATCCCTCAGCCTCCACCTGATTTGACCTCTGCACCTGACAACTTTGTCCTCACTTCTGTCAGTTTCAGGAGCACACTTGCTAAGTCCACTACCACCACCACCACCACCTCTGTGTCGTTGACCATTGATCCCATTTCTTATGTGAGTTTTGAGAGCACCCCCACCACTATTCTTGAGAGAGACGAGCCTTCTATTGTTTTCGCAGCTGAGACCCTGTCCCCACCTGATTTCTCGATCGCTGGGGAGTCATTTTCTGTAGATTTCATGACCTCCCCAGTCGTCGACACCTCTGTCTCTGCTGCAGCTGTCTTCACCGAGAGTGTCGTGACGTCTGTCCCCATTTCTGTGTCAACGACCTCTCCACCCTTCTCGCCCTCTGTCACCGCTTCAGATTCTACCGTTGCTCACACTTCTGAGAGCATTCCTCCCACAGAGGCTGAGCATCTTTTAGTGAGCACAGCACACAGAGGCTGAGCATCTTTTAGTGAGCACAGCATCACACCCTCACCCCGTAGTGGCACCACTTGTCAACGGTAGCCGTGCTTGGCAGCCGCGATCCCCACATGTTCGACCCTCTGCCCCTCCTCCCCTCGACACCCTAGTTCAACACCTGCATACTCTAGAGGGGGCAGCTACTTGGCTTATAGGAGATCTTCAGGCTCTCTCTGCCACTGTTAGCTCTGTACAGTCTCGCGTCGCTCTACTCCTTGGTATTCAGGTCACCCTGAACCAGATTCTTGCACGACTGTAACAGCCTCCTCAGCATGCCGATATCCGTCCCATTTCATAGCTGCCTCCACCACCACCACCCCTATCACAGGACAGTGCTGGTGCTTCACCACCTGCTTAGGCACACACTTGATGCCTCCCATATTTTTGCCGTTGTCGTGACTGACATCATTTTTCTACCGATTTTGCGCACTTCCTCCCCACACATTTTGGTCACTTTTTGTTCATATTTGTATATATCATCCTGGGAGAGAGGAGTCATTTCTGGGACCGCTGTATTGCACCATCTTGATCTCTACACGCATCATTCGCATTTCCATCTCATTTTCTATCATTTTCATTCTTTATCATGCATGCATCCTCACCCACCCCACCCATATCATATCTCTCCTTATGCCACACTTAGCACATTCAGGAAATTGTACAGTTTAGCTTGGGGGAGTGAGTGTCTCACGCACTTTTCATTTTTTCAGTTTCATTTTCATTTTTCCACCTTTCTTTATTTTCCACTTATTTTCACCGACTTTTTCTTGTTTTTTCTCAAGCATCAAGTTTTCTTATTTTTTTTGTGCTGCATATGTATATTAGTTCTTATTTTTCTTTTATCCTTGTTTCTTTTATCCCTTTTTGCTAGAGATGAATTTTCTGTGATGACAATGACCTGGAGCTAGTTTACTTTTATATGCATATTCTCTTGACATGCCATCATTTTTATTTCAGATATCATATGCTATACTTTGCCATGAATTCAAGAATAGTAAAATCCACCTTCATTACATGAATGTGAATGAAATTCTACCATTAGATGAGTCTGATGATTTATATTGTATACTTTTCACAGAAAACACACCAAGCTTCACGCATTGCTTGCACCTATTTAGAGTACGGCTTTGTTGTTTGCTATCACTTTTTTTGCATGAAAATTGTATGCTTAACTTTCAGGTTGATTGAATATATGCCATTTTGATATAACTGGATTAGTTTACTTTCTGAAATCAAACTGAGTAGATTACATTACTCTACTGAAAGTTGTCATGCACATTCTAAAGAGTGAACGGAGCATTGAATATTTTTCTTTCTCCACGTATCTTGAACTTTATTTCTATACTTAAAATCATTTGTGAATCTCCCTTTAGCAATTCTTATATTGGCACTTCCATTTGCTATAAAGTCCAAGCTCCAACACCCCCAAATCAAAAAGAAAAAATACCTGCATATCTCTCTATCTTTTGATTTGGGATTGTTATTGTGTATATGAGTTTCAAAAAAAAAGAAAAAAAAAGAGAAACAAAAAGAAGTTCATACACGATCCATTTCTTTCTTTCTTCCCTCTTTTATTTTTTCTTGGAGCTTCAAAAAAAAGGGAAAAAATCTCATTGTTCTATTTGATGCCACCACGCTTATAGATAAGCTTGGGGGAGATGATCCAAAGATGTGTGAAAGAGCGACCACTTGTCTGTGCATGACGACCTAAGCTAGGTAATTTTCTATACTCAATGAGAGTACTAGGATTACTATGAAGTCCACGAATTGAATTTTGGCATGCATTTCATGAACACCATTTCTTTCTATTCTTATTACTCCATATTGTGCGATACCTCTTATACTCCAAGTAAAAAGGCGATCAATTTAAAAGTGTGCGATCTATGATTATGTATATTACTTTGGATGCCTCAGATGATGCTAATTTTAGAATGATTTCATGTTTCATATCGTTTTGATATTCTTAGGTTTCTATATCGAATGCATTATATATGATCATGATATCGAGATAAAAGTCTTTGGCATGTTTTTTTATCCGTCATATGCTATTTGAGTAAGCAGCTCCACATCCTGAGAAAGTGATCTAGCACCTCCCTCTTCGTTTTCTTTTCTATCTTCCTTTTCCTTTTTCCTTATTTTTACCCACCGGGTTTGCCTTTTTACTCATCTTCCTCGAGGACGAGTAAGAGGTAAGCTTGGGGGATTTTGATCACTCCTTATTTTACACCTTTTTTCTGCATGTTTTCATGATGTTTCGATCATCCATATTGTGTTTTTCACGATTATTCGACGATATCGCGTTGCTTTTCACTATTTCTTATTTTTGTTGTATTTCAGGAAATATGGAGTGATCTGGAGCAAAAATGAGATCAAGGGACTTTCAGTGCACCGGAGCATCACCTATGGCCTTATTGAGGAGCTAGCAGCGCTAGATGATGAGCGGAAGAGAAAGAAGTTCGATAGAATCGACGAGGAAGCGAGGAGGAGAAGAAAGAACCACAGAAGCAGCTCACTCGGCCGAATAGACAGTTCACTCGCCAAGTGAAGGAATGTGCTCGGTTGAGCACAACGGATACAAGAGCACATTGAGTCAAATTCCACTCAGGCGAGTGAGAAATCTCACTCGTCCGAGTGAAGAAATGCACTCGCCCAAGTATGACAAGGTTTTTCTCCTGAAAACTCAGCCGAATTACTGGAATTTGGAGAATACCCACTCGGCCGAGCAAGAAAGCTCACTCGGCCGAGTGAAGAAGACCACTCGTCCGAGTGTGACAGAGCGACATACCCCCAAAAACCCCAGTTTCTCTATTTTTCTTTGGGTCTGTCACTCGGCTGAGTGACATGTTCCACTCGGCCGAGTAGCGCAGTCCGACTGTGTCGCAAATTAGGGTTCTGGGCTGCACCAGGGGCAAATCGTCAGGATTTTCTGAACGATTTTGACTTGTATTTACGGATAGTTTTATTCCTATTTTTAGGGAGAGACTTGAAGTTAATTTTGATGGCTACTCTTATTGTAATTATCAGCTGGAGATCAAAGACTCGCAATTTGGTTTATTTTTTCTATCTAAACCATGAATTGCTCTATGAATTGTTTTCTCTTAAGCATGAATTGCTCTATGATAGTTTTTATGAATTGTTTTCTCTTAACCATGAATTGCTCTATGATCTTATTCGTTATTTCTGTGATTGCTATGATTAATAATGAGTAGTTCCGTCGTTCTAGGGCATGGGAATGAATCCTATGGATCCGATCTTAGAATTGTGATGAATGAATTGAATTGTTTCTAGGATTGATAGACGGTTAGGTTGTGATTGATTTATTACGAGTAGCTAGGAATTTAAATTGATTGGGGTTTGCAAGAGATTGGATTTCAATCAATGGGAAGGCCTAGATATTCGATTTAGGTTTATAATTGAGAGTCTCTAAACTTGGTTTGCAAGAGATTGGACCAAAGCTAGGATTCTTATTATAAATCTATACTCATATTCGTTTGTATGAGATTGGACGAATATGAACTATCATAACCTAGATTATAGGTCGATTTTGCCCGAGAGTGGGCTCGAGGTGCGATTGGACAATGCTGTCGATCTTCATGCTAGTGGCTTAGGTTAGGGTTTGCACGAGAATGGGCTCTAATCTAGGTTGCTATATACCGGCAATAACGCGAGAGCGTGAGCTTGTTTCTATATTTAGTTACGGCTAGTTCACCTCAATTCAAGCCTTGTAACATTGAGATCCATGATCCACAAGGATAAGTGACGATCCGTAGTGGGGATTCCCTAGCCCTAGATGCTTTTATTATATAGAATTCTACTTGTTATTTGAACGACTGTGAAAACATTCCCCAAACCATTTCATTCTTCCACCAATAGCTAAGTGATCATGATAGAGTACTGTCATTTGTCCTCCCTGTGTTCGATACCCGCTCGCCACTTCACCGTGCGCTTACGGTAAGACTACAGTCGTTTTTCGGGTGTATATCTGGGCACGATCAGTCAACTTAAAGCCTTGAATGTTGTTTCTTGAAAAAAACCTTGAAGCATTCTAAAGCAATTAAGATCTTGTTTTGCAAACTGAAATCAAATAATTAAAATCAAAATTTATAGTTCAAAGAACATGTATGTACATAGAATTGCATGATTCTCGAAATAGAGGAAGATGCATAACAATAAACTGCATATTTTGAAACCTCCACGGTGCTAGGTATCATTATCTTACAACATATGAATAAAGAACTAAAATTTATTGAAAATTGTTATGGAGATAATTAATTGAAGAAGATCTCTTTTGATTAACAAACTTAATATTGTTGATGTTATTCAAAGAAAGTGAGTGCAATATGTGAATTGTTGTGTCATATGTGACTATGAAGAAGAAACTCATGCCCACATACATTGTTGATTTATTATGAGCATATAGATGCCATCAAGGCATAATCTGCAAATCAAATCAAATAAGTTAAGCAAGAACACTGTCAAAAGTTGCCTGCACAGGGGAGGGGGTGAATTTTTTTAAGCAATAAGAAGCAGAGTATATATGCAGTGAGTTTTTCACATTCAAGAACCAGAGTATATATGCACAGTGATAATCTCATGTGAAAAAGGTAATGGGATTGATATCTCCATTCAAAAACATATCGATGGAAATTTCATACCTCAATTGTTTCAAATATACGGTCACATAAAATATTGCCTTTGGTTTGCTGCCATGTGCAGAGACTGCGCAAAGTTGATGATGTAGTTTAAGGAATGCGGATCTTCCACAATAAGGTAGAAATCCAGTTTGTTCTCAGACTTAGACAAACATGGAAGGAGTAGGTTTCTCTTTATTCATATCCTCTGATGAAGACCATGTTAGTTTTTGATCAGTATGAAAAACCCAACGATAGAAAGAATAAAGTATTGAGAAATCAACCACAAGATTTCAGTCATTTTAGATGACAAAAGCTTTGCTTCTTCAAAATGTTTCATCCCATGACCGCCAAATGGACGATGGGTGAGCGTAGCAAGTGATGTACAATAATCAAAAAGCTGAAATCCGGAGGTTATCTAAGTTTTTACATTGGTAGCTTATGGAAAAACTAAACACACAATGAACACTCTATCTATGAATTTCTAGTCTATAGACACTGAGGAATCCAATTTCCACATTGTTAGTTTAGTAATGAATCTGAGAACAAATAAATCTGCTAAGTATATAATATCAAAGGAGCCTATTCACATATTGAGGATATCCATTTTGTCCTTGTTACACTATCAATTTGTCCTTGTTATACTATCCCATTTTGTTTTTAGTGGTGTGATGTATTGGAATTCAACATATCCGATCTTAGTCTCCATGGAACCAACGAATGATCCACATGTCTGCGAACTTCCAACACCTAACAATTTTTCATTCAACAAAAGAACAATGAATCAGGAATAAGGGAGCAAAAGATATGCAGAATTTTTGCATCAATAATCACATATGCATATATATATTCAGAATAAAACATAAAATAGAAAAAATAAATTGCCAATCAGTTTGAGGCCACTCATCGTTAATGACCTTTCCAATGAATCCCTCACACACTTTATATAAAGGGATCAACAGATAAAAGGCATAATCCTGGAAACCTTCAAAACTAATTTGCAATGAGATGATTCTAAAGCAATTGAAATCAATCTTCATCCACAACTATCATTGGGCATTTCATTAGCAAAAGAAGGATGATATTCATGTCTGTTGCGTAACAACAACCAAGGACAATTTTTAAGTACCCGGCATTCATCGATTCTAATTTTGGTTTTATTTATTGGGTTCGGGTTTGGAAAGGGTCATACCGAAATCCAATCTGATAAGAATTTTGGTTTCAAATATTTGGGTCCGAACTCCAATTGGGAAAATAGTTGGGTGAGCGTGTTCTCAGGTACAATTTATAGTCTAGATACAAATAATATTTGAAAAAGAGATTGTACTCTAAAATTAAAATGGTCATCCGAAAGAAACAAAGAGCAACCTGTTTTCTGTACTCCAGCCGTGGTTACAACATTAGCCTTCTTTTCTGGAACATGAGTCTTTGACGCAAATTCAGCATGTCGCTTTCCAGGTGCACCCTACAATGAGAACACAAAGTTGAGAAACTATCCTGAAACAGAACCAAAGATCTTACCAGCTCCATACAAGAATGTCTCATTACCTTCTTAGGAGTAGCATCATATTCCTCAGTGCTTTGATCATCATCTTCTTCTTCACTGCCACCCATTGCTTCTTGTTCGTCCTGCATCACAAATTAATTCAAAATTTAAATTAAAACATGAGTCATTGATGTGAGCCCTTACAATCAATAGTGTTAACATTACCATCATTAGATGATATTTATGGTAGCCAATAATGGGTTCATGTAATCAAACAATAAGCTTTGAATATGTCAGTAAGTTTTGTTCTTATTGGTGTGTTGTATTGGAATTCAACATACCTGATCTTAGTCTACATGGAACCACATGTCTACAAACTTCCAACACCTTACAATTTTTCATTCAACAAAAGAACAATGAATCAGGGATAACGGAGCAAAAGATGTGCAGACTTTTTGCGTCAATAATCACATATGCATATATATTCAAAATAAAACGTAAAATAGAAAAAAATAAATTGCCAATCAGTTGGATAACTGAAAAATGGAAACAGAGGCTTAAGGTTACCTTATCCCCTCTTTTAGTAAGGGCACCCCGTAATATCATAGCTAACTGACTAATGGAAACAAATGCATGTTAATATGCACTTGGTATGTCTACACCATATAGTTTAGTTACACAATACCCAAGAAAATGAATGTGCTGTTGCTTTAATCTGCTAACAGGTTTGGATAATTTGCATATCATCACATATGTTTTGTACACACCCTTGAGGCAAGTATCAAGATAATCTAAACCAAGACGAATGCATAAATCTCTTAGAAATATGAATGAAACAACCGACAGTTCAACTCTTCCAGTACCCCCGGAGTGGAGTGCCACCTGAAATTGTACATTTTAACATTATTATTTGAAATATAGATTGCTTTCTCGATGCATATACAATGTTGGTCAGAATTCATGCACATTGGTACTAACTATAGATTGATTTCTGTAACTTCTCAAATTGCTACTAAAATGAGTTAGTTGTAGATTGCTTTCTGACCAACATGAATTCTGACCGTTTGTACAAACTACAAACGGTATATGAGATGATCATACCTTAATATACTTCCTCAAAAGATTAGGAAATGCAACTAAAATACAGCTGATGCCTTCACACGATTCAATGTGTGATATCATTTGCTCATCAGTCACCATGTTTCTGGAGTGTGTTGCCAAGGTATAGCTTCATTAGACTACCATGTTTCTTCCAAGATTTTGTGGTTGTTAGTTCAATTAATGTTTCCTTTTTTCCTATAAAGCTTGGAGCATTCAACAGGTCACGGAGAATTCTATCCAATTAATTTAGAACAAACACCATTATTCTATTGAATACATTGCTAGAAATGATCATTTCATTTTCTTATCATCTCATAATATTTCATACCAATATATTTCTGACCAGTATATGAGATGATCATCTCATATACATTTCTGTATGCATATGCAATGTAGTTTCTGACCAACATTGCTACCTAAAATTCTTATTTTCATGCCAATCAGTCAAAATTTAAGCTCAAATATATATTGCTTTCTGTAACGTCTCAAATTGGTCCAAAAATCAGTTCATATGAATACATATTTACATCGACACATCAAAATTCAAACATTGCCTTCGTTTCCCATATGAATAAACAGGTGATATTCCATCTTGGTGATCAAATAATGCAAGTAATGCATATGGTCTATAGACATAGGCTTTCAAATAATGCAATTAAAAAAACTACTGAAATACCACAGTTCATCAAAATCAAAACTTTTAATTTTGAGGAAGAAAAATACAAAGCTGTCAAATTAAAAAAGAAAGAAGTGAAGAAAATCTTACACTTTGTTGTGGTGCTTGTGGGGACGCTACGACTGGAGACCTCGGAGCCTATTAGCGACAGAGGCAGCTGAATCGTCCATTTCAAAGTTGAGGGGCGAGACGCTGGATCGCAGATCTCGGAGTCTGACCATTTCAAAGTTGAGAGGCGTTGGAAGGGCCTGAGCTTGAGGGGTTTGAAAGTTGAGGGGCTTTGATGACGCCAGTAGATTTAATTTGAGGTTGAGGGGTTTCAAAGTTGAGGTGTTGAGGGGTTTCGAAGTTGAGGGGTTTGTGCTATGATGGGGCCAGTGAGATTTGAAGAGTGAAGGATGATGATGCCATCGAATGGTGACGGCGGCCATGAACAAAAGCTGCTGCATGATCTGAGGTAGGTAGGAGGGGGACTGAGTTTTAGGGACAGGGACCGAGTTATCCCCAAAGTTTTTAAATTCAAGCCCAAAATTCATAACTATTTGTTTAAAACCCAACTCATTTCTCCCCCAAATTCAAACACAAAATTCAAAAGCCCCCCACCCCCCCACGAAAGTTTGTCCTAGTCACCTTGTCATAGTCATCACATATTGTCTTAATTCTCTTCTCCCAATTTATCTTATTCAATTTCTCTTGTATAACCAAATTCTCTTATCCAAATTGTAATAATAAACAATAGTTTTACCCAATTTCTCATTTCTTATCCAAATTCTCTTATCCAGCTCTTATCCAATTTCTCTTGATAACATCCCTCAAATGTATTAAAGATTTACCAACGTACTGTTATTATTAACTAACACATACTAATTTATATCATGAGACTAACAAACTAATGTTATTAAAAAAACTAACAGTACGTATATACTGACTACTGTTATAAATACTAACATTATAAAACTAACCTTATAAAAACTAGTATAAACTAAAATTACAATATATATACATATAATATTAACGTATTACTCTTCATTAAAACTGTAACACAAAACTTACGTGTTTTTTGGTTTCATGAGTTGTCCTTACATGCAGGGTGACGTCTAGCGACATGCGTGGATGGCGATGAGGCGAGCTCGAGCGGTGGACGACGCATGGGTCATCGAAGAGCGTGGGGAGGACAGCTGTCGGACGATTGGATGAGGAGAGCGGTCGGAGATGCTGCGAGGTGGAGAGGGCGACGGCTTCGACAGATCGACAGAGTGGGGTGTGGTGGTGGTCGTTGTGGTGGGGAGAGGTGTGGGGATTGTTTGAGGACTGGGTCTTGAGGGGAGGTTGGCGGTGTTGGACTGAGCAAAGGTGGGTGGCGATGGAAGTCTGTGGTTCGGGGGTTTCCAGGGGAGGACTTCCACGTAGGGTTGGCGGTGAAGGGGAGGCGGTCGTGGTGGCTGTCGGGAGTTGCGGTAGGAGAAGAAGCAGGGAAGAGCGAGATGTAGAGATAGGCAGGGTTGCAGCTAGGGTTGAGGGTGCAGCGGTTTTTAGGTTCGGCTGTCGAGATCTGGAAGATGGGGAAGGAAGGCGGGAAGTTTACAGTGGAGAATGATATATTGTGGCTTGAGTTTTGGATTGTCGTGAGTTGAAGGTCAGGGAAGTATGTCTTTGAGGGGAGTGGTTCGGGGTTAATGGCATCGGCGTTGGTAGTTAGTTGATAGGGGGGAACAGTAAGTAATGGAGGGACATAGGGGAAGAGCTTAGGGTTTTAACGTGGTGGGCTTGAAGGTCTCCTACCTCTATTATTTATTACATTTTTTTATCCTTTCCGTTTTGTGTAGCAGAGAATAGGGAAAGTAGTTGCGTATGATTAGGAAAGATCAAATGGATCTGTTGCAAGAATCATGCTACCTAATCGTATAGATGAAATCGTGGAGGATGAGATCCCAACAACGTTGTAAAGGCATGTAGCCTAGACGTATTTGTTTTCTTATGTGCCTTTATTTCTAGTTCCGTTATCCATGTGTTTTTTGTTCGTATGTTCTTTTCTCCTACGCGTCGACATGAGCACGTCTCTGTTTTTGGAATATTTCACCTTGCGTAACTAATTACTAATAACCCTAACTAATTAACCAAGCCCCACACCCTTTAACACCTCATTTGGAAGATGAGATCCGAATTATTTGGATCTCAAACTTAATTACATATCACTCTATTTATCTCCACCTTGGATGCAGACGAAGCCATGCCTACCTCCTTTGGCACCAACCATTGATTTACCTCTCACCTTCGCCAATCATCAACAACATCCTCCTCACCGCCTTCAGCAATCAATCAACCCAAAAATATCAAACACCAAAAATCAGAATTGAAAGTGGGAAACATAGAAAAAAGACAATCTAAAACCATCAATCCCCCTCTCCCTCTTCCGTTCTTCCCTCTCACTCTTCAAATCGCCACCACCCAACCCGCGCGCGCTGCCCTAGCTCTGCACACGCCTCTGCCCAAAGCCCATGTCGCACGCGCTCTGCCTGGCTATCGCCCCCGCAGCCAGGGCACCGTCTTCTACCCTCCGGCCCCGCCCGCGCGTGCACAGATACTCCATCCTCCGCCCTCCAGCCCCGCCCGCGTAGATCTGCCGCTGCCAGCCGGAGCATGGCTGCTCCACCCTGCCTGCTCCGCCCCTATCGCACCCCTAGCCATCCGGAGCCCCCTTGGCCGCCTTGATCCCCTACAAAAAAAGAAGAAACAAAAGAGAAAAGAAGAGGTAGATCGAGAGAGAGAGTGAGAGAGAGAGAGAGAGGTGAGAGGTAAGATATTATATAAGTTATATAAGTTATTACACAAAGAGTTAATTTTATATATAAGGTTAAGTTTTATTATATGTTATTATAAATAATTTTATAAGTTTTCTTTTTAATTATTTTCAATATAATTGTTAGTCATAAGTTAGTGTATATTATATAAAGAGATAATGTATTATTAATATTATATAAAAAGTTTGTTAGATGTTTTTAGTAATTTTGTGTAGCTAACTTGTCATGTAACACATATGGACTCAAGTATCCCTATCGCTGATCGAACCATGCCTTTCACGACACGTCGTATCGATAACACATCGTACCCTTGCTATGGGTTTAAAAACAATAATAAATGCATGCTAAAACTAGTTTCATTTCGTTTTCAAAGTATTTCAATTGAACAGCTAGATAAGCTAAATTGCACAGTATCGTAAAAGAATCAATTAGACTATGTGTCAGGGTTGACTGAAAAATGTGACAATCTAGTAAATGACTCGTAAATTGCAAATCTGGTAACATCACAAACACTTGAGGTTTTTGGGGTAAATTATAATAGCGAATGTGCGGGAGCGACCTGTTCTGGTTTTGTTGTTGTTGTCCCGCTTGTCTGTGCCAAATTCACAGACATGAATCACATATTATTGAACAGTATCGTATTTGTTGCACAATTTGGGTTTAACACGGGTACGCGTAACCGTGGTATGAGATGGACTCTTGGGTACTCACTGTACTACGCTTTGTAAGTCATGAACTAGGTTCAAGCATATTTATACTCTCGTAACCTTGTCATCTTTAATAAAGTTTTCATTTAATTGCTAATAAATTGCGAAAGTTGTAAATCTGCAAAGCTACATTTCTGCTCTATTTCCATACCATTATTGTATGCACTTTTATCTTTAGTCTTTGCTAGTTTTCCGTACTTGTATATTATTTTGGAATTCCATGCTAGAGATACTTTAAGTTACGTCAGATCTAGGCGACCCTTCTTTTTGTGGTGCAACCACCAGATGCCTTACAGGTGGATGAGGTGACACCTGAATTAGCAGACGTCGAGCTCGCAGATGAGTTTGACCAAGAGGGCGCTGGTTACTGAGAGTGAGTGTGAGAGTGTTGTGTTATCTTTTCCTCTACATTTCCAGAGTGTGGCTTGATGTGTATTTCTATTCGGGATGTATTTTCCTTTTCTGCACGCTGCTGGTTTGTAATAAGGTTGTATTTCATTTTCATGTATGCGTATTTAGCATATTTCTGCAACGGAGCCCGTATTGACTTCATTGGTACCTAGCATGACTTGCGCATGTATTGAACAGTAATGGGCCCCCCGTAGTGTGTCGTTACAAGTTTGGTGGCCCATGCAGGTCCGCACGAAATAACACATGAACAGTATATAAAGTTCAGAATGTGACGTATAAAATACTCAATGGAACTGATCAAACCTTATGCAAAGCAGGTAAGCAATGGAAAGGAACACTTCAGGAAGTAAGGACAGTGCTTTTGGATCCGGGAATAATCACCTGAATGGGGGTCTCAACCAGAATGAAGCTGGTAATGGATCTTGCTACGGTCCAGACACGACATCACTCCCAACTGCACCAATGATTACCGAAGATTTCATGCGGGGTATTTATACCCTTCATCAATAGCTTGGACATGCTTTTCTTAGTGAGCTGAAAGCTGACCCGAGTGCTTACCTTTTCGAGCGATGAAACCAAAGACCTTCGCCAGGACTGAGAACCATATACAAGCAGAGGAATGGCTCAGGAGCATCACTGATGATATGAAAGCAACTCAGATTCGAGAAGAAGCATGGGTGGTTACCGCCAAGCGGCAACTGACTGATGGTGCTCGAGACTGGTGGCTGGCAGTAGAGGACCGCTTGGGATTTCCAATTACATTGGATGTCTTCACTATTACGTTCAATGCCCAGTACTTTTCGCCACAGGCAAAAATCATGATGAGGAAGAAGTTCATCAACCTGAAGTAGGGCTCGATGACTGTAGACCAGTATGACGCTGAGTTTTCCAGGCTCAGTAGGTTTTCCTTAGAGATGGTTGCAGATGCATTGACTCGAGCATAGCATTTCCAGCAGGGGCTCAACATTAAGATTCAGATCAAGTTAGTCACTACTAGACCGACCACACATGATATAGTTCTGACCATTGCTCGTATCCATGTGATGGTCGAAAAGGAAGCAGAGGAAGAGCTTAGATTGACAGCACCTACGAGGCCCTCGCCGTCCCATGCTGGGCCAAGCAGACAGCCACAGATGCACTTCCCTATTCAACATACCTAGTTTAAGAAACCAGGACAACAGTAGCAGGCCCTATCGGTCTGCCGCTTTTGTGGGAAGCCTGGACACTTCAAGTCTAAGTGTTGAAGTCTTTAGTCCTTTGTCTGGTTTGCAGGGTGTCAGGACACATAGCTAGGGATTGCCCACATTTTAAGCCACGTGATCCAGCCCCAGCTCCCCGTCTTGCCACGATAGGGAACTCTCCACAGCATCCACCTCTACCTCCACAGCAGAGGGTGTTGTTGGATATGGAAGACGTTAGTACACCCTTGTAGGGGATGTACGAGGGAATACGGACCTCGAACGTCACGTACACGAAGTCGTGTGCAAAGGGAATATGTTCCCTTGCGGAGAGGATCTATAGATTGATGGGAAAGTCGCATTATATATGCATAAGTGCATGCGACATATGGCTAATAAAGGGGTAATATCTTAAGCTTATGTTGTACCATGCATATGGTACAACTTAAGCTTATAATGTGCCATGTATCATGGTACACCTTAGTTAAATTGTTCCTAAGGAACAATTACTCCTAAAATAACTACCTTGGGGGCTATAAATAAGACCCAAGGGTAAGCCATTTTCATAACACTTTTGCATGGCATTCTTGCATGTATTTCATTCTAGCGAAGCTCTGCCGAAATCCTTCCTCTCTCTTTATCCAAGTTCTTAATCTAAAAGTAGAGATTTAGATTGTGGATTTAGTAGCCTTACTCCGTTCGTGAGAAGACTCGATCCGTCGTGGCGAATCCGAAGGCGAAGTTCTGTGACTACCGTGCCGCATACGCAAGCGTAAGTCTCAACTTCATTTATCGATCCTAACTCTGTTTTGACAGGATCCAACATTGGTATTAGATCCATACGGGTTCGCCCCGGTCAAACCGTCGCCCCGTCGAAACTAGGAACGAGTCGTTGTCTTTTTCACGAATGGGTATCCTACCATTACGGATATGGTAGGAACGCTTCGTGACGGAGAGAACGCAGCGGTTGTTCTTTTCACGTTAGGGTCTTCTGTCATTACGGATATGGCAGGAACTCTCCGTGACGGGAAGAACCGACCGTTCATGTAGTATGTTATTTATCATTTTTGGCACACGGCCATTAGAAAATAACTAATTTCTCGACGAACGGGTGCTTCATCGACGAACGGGTGCTTCACCGGAGAAGAAGGTGGTAGTTATTTCCATTGGGGAAGATGAATTTTGGTGCATGTGTACCATGGCCAAATGGGCCATGAAGGCCATGCACCCCCCTCCCCATGCGGAGGGGGTTGGCTACGGCCAATAACCACCACGGCCACCCCTCCGGCGGGGTGTGCGGCAACCCCATTCAAAGGGGGTGGCCGGCCATGGCCGGCCAACGCCAAAATGGCCTTAGCCATGGCCGGCCATGGCCGGCCATGGCCAGGCCGGCAGTGGCCGGCCCCGGCCAAGGCCAGGGGGCCCTGGCCATGGCCAAGGCCAGGGGCCGGCCTGGCCGGCCCTGGCTGTGGCCAGGGCCGGCGCCCTGGCCTCGGCCGGGGCCTGGCCGGCCCTGGCAGAGGCCAGGGCCGGCGCCCTGGCCTCGGCCGGGGCCTGGCCGGCCCTGGCAGAGGCCAGGGCCAATGCCCTGGCCTCGGCCAGGGCCAATGCCCTGGCCTCGGCCAGGGCCTGGCCGGCCTCGGCCAGGGCCTGGCCGGCCTCGGCCAGGGCCTGGCCGGCCCTGGCCAAGGGGGCCAGGGCCCCTGGCCGGCCAGGGCCGAGGCCCTGGCCGGCCCTTGGCCAAGCCTCGGCCAGGGCAGAGGTCCTGGCCGGGAGAAGTTGCAGACCAAATAATTGGTCGACCAATTTGGTTGTTTTGGTCGACCAATCCGGCAGAAGGTCTTGGTCGATCGCGAACTTGCCGACTGACCCATACGGGGTGACAAAAGGCCTTGGTCAAACTCGAATGTGCTGATTAGCCCATACGGGGCTAACGACAGTCGCCTACTCTTGTTTTATAAAATTTTTTTTGGGCTCTACTCCTTGAAGATTAGCCATAGTGCTCTACTTCATGCGAGATTAGCCATGTCATTGTGCTCTACTCTATGGAGATTAGCCAATGTACTTATGACATTGTGCTCTACTCTACGGAGATTAGACAATGTATTTCAAATTTTTGACAAAGTTGTTTTCAAATAGGTTATGTCATGTCCTTAAATCGGGATAGCGCAATTTAGAATTCCAAGTCCTACCACGATCCGGCCATGGTCATCTAACCCATGGGTGTGTAGAACAGGTCTCGTGGCTTGGCAATTGTTGCGCTAAAATTCTTTGCGCAAACTCTCACCTATTCCATTTTGAAAGATATGTTTTTCAAAAATATTTTTCCGCTGCTGGTACCATACGGGTATCATTTCTGATTTCTTTTTACTTGAGATAAGTAAGAGGGATACTTTGAAAGTTACTTCTAGATGGTAGTTGGGAACGTAGTGAACTTCTCGATTCTAGAGTAACATTTCAACGCATCCAAGGAACTTATCAAGTGTTTAAAGAACCGAAATTTTATGCATAGAATTTTGATCGTGTTTTTCATTTTCTTTGCAGTTTTTTTGATTCGAATATGTCTACCGCTTCTAAGAACATTGTCGCAGAGCTTAACAAAGGTGAAAAGCTCAACGGCGACAATTATAAACTTTGGTCAATAAAAATCCAATATGTTTTGGAGGAGCAAGATGTGCTTGAAACACTCCAAAACATAATGGAAGAACCTGAGTTGGGCAATACGGCCCAACACAAGAGGGACCGGGAAGCTTATGAGACTTGGACTCGAAAGAACAAAATAGCACGTATTACGTTACTGTCCGCAATGGACAATGACATAATGCGTCTATTTCGGGAATTCGACCTAGCCAAAGACATATGGTCTGAGCTAGAAATAAAGTTTGGTGGAACTTCGGTTACCAAACTCTGCTCCTTAAATATTCAATTTGATTCGTACAAGATGCGGCGAGATCATTCTATGAAAAAGCATCTCCGCCACATGGCGAATCTCATAGCTGAATTGAAGGATGCAGGTCTTACGCTGTCTGACGAACAACAGATCCAAGCAGTCATTCGTTCACTCCCAGATAGCTGGGATAACATGAAAATGCACCTCACTCATAATGAGTGCATTAAAACTTTAAGCGATGTATCGAAACACCTCGAACTCGAGGAAGAGCGGATTCAAGCTGCAAAACCAAGTGCAGAAGTGCACATGGCCGCTAGTTCCTCACATGGAGGAAATAAGCGGAAGAATAAACGCTTAAGGTTTGTGAACGAACGAAAGCAAGAACCGGAAACCTCAAAGAAGACTAAGAACAAAAAGTGGCAAAAGAATGTGCACTCAAAGAAGAAAAACTTGAAGAAGATCAAGTGCTTTAAGTGCAACAAGTACGGTCACTTCGCCCGTACGTGTACGGATGGAAGTGATAAGGTAACTTGTAGGGCTAGTTACATGTGTGTTTCTAGTTCCATGTTTCTTGCTGAATCTAACTATTTTTGGTTGATTGATTCAGGGGCCACAGACCACGTAGCGAAGGACAGAAGGTTCTTCGTACAGTATCGAAAGATAACTCAAGGAACAAAGTGGATATACGTCGGCAACAACACTCGTGTTGAAGTCAAAGGCGTCGGAACATGCAAGCTAGTTCTCGACAACGGCCGGACTTTATTATTGCACGACGTCCTCTTTGCTCCAGATATTAGAAGGAATATCGTATCCGTGGTCATGTTAATGTCTTTAGATTATGAATGGAGGTTCTATAAACAAAAGGTTGATCTTGTTTGTAATAGTTCTTTAATTGGGTCGGGTAATGTTTGTAATGGATTAATTGTTTTAAACACAATGTATGATGATTCTTCTTCTATTAATGAAAGTTTCCATTTGACAAATGCTTCTAACTCTGAATCTGAGATCATTTGTTGGCATGCAAGACTTGGTCATATTGGACCAACTAGAATGGATAGACTTGCCAAAAGTGGCTTGCTATCTAATGTTTCAAAAGTTGAAATGTCAACTTGCGAACATTGTCTTGTAGGGAAAACTTGTCGCAAGCCATTTGGAACTGGCACAAGGGCCGAAGTTCCATTACAGCTTATCCATTCGGACATTTGCGGTCCAATGAATGTTAAGACAAGACACGGGAAGTCCTATTTCATCACATTCATTGATGACTTCACCTGTTTCGGTCATATTTATTTGATTTCCCACAAATATGAAGCTTTATCTTGCTTCAAAAACTATATGAGTTTAGTGGAAAATCAACTAGATCGCAAGATAAAGGTCTTGCGAACCGATCGGGGTGGAGAATATCAATCAACGAGTTTTAAGGAACTCTGTGATGAAAAAGGCATAGTTCATCAAATAACTATGCCTTATACTCTGCAACAAAACGGTGTTGCGGAAAGAAGAAATAGGACATTGATGGAAATGGTCCGATCAATGATGTCTCAGGCAAATTTGCCCATCACCTTTTGGGGTGATGCATTATTGACGGCAGCATTCATCTTAAACTGTGTACCCTCGAAGTCGGTAAGTTCTACTCCTTATGAGTTGTGGAACAATAGAACTCCAGACTTAAGCATTCTAAAACCTTGGGGTTGTGCCTCATACACACATTTATCCTCTCACAAATATGGCAAACTTGGGCCACGTGGGAGGAAGTGTATCTTCATCCGATACGTTGAAAACTCCAAAGGATATGTTTTTGTCGGTCAAGAGGACAATGGGGGTCTAATAGAATTCGAATCGAGGGATGTTGTCTTCTTGGAAAACGAGTTTCCAAGACAGGGTGAGATAAGTCAAGACGTATCCTTGTGTGAGACTTGGGATCAAGAAGGATCGGAACGTTCGAGTGGGAGAATTCTTGGTAAAGAAGAAAATACGTTTCAAACTTCACCAATGGATGATAAGAACGATACCAATCTTATTTCTAGTGGGAGTGATATTAATCCAATGTGGGAGTGATGTCATTCCAAGTGGGAGTGATCAAACTCAAGCAAGACGTAGTAATCGAACGAGGCTAACACCTCTGAGATTTGAGGATGAATTTCCTCAAAAATTCATGACATTACTACAAGATGATGACGAACCTGCAAATTTCAAACATGCCATCACATACCCTGCTAAAGATAAATGGATAGCGGCAATGGAAGAAGAACTTCAATCCATGAAAACAAACCAAGTCTGGGACTTGGTTGATTTACCCAAGGGACGTAGAGCCATTGGGAACAAGTGGGTTCTCAAAATCAAGCATAAGGCTGATGGCTCCATCGAGAAATATAAAGCTCGCCTTGTTGCGAAAGGTTTCACGCAACAGGAAGGAATAGACTACGAAGAGACTTTCTCTCCTGTCGTGCGTTTTACCTCCATTCGCTTAATTCTGGCAATGGTGGCTTGTTTGGACCTCGAGTTACATCAGATGGATGTAAAGACTGCTTTTCTTAACGGAGAACTAGATGAGGAGATCTACATGGAACAACCAAACGTGTTCGTACAAGAAGAAAACAAACATAAGGTTTGTAAACTTCGTAAATCCATATATGGTCTTAAACAATCCTTAAGGCAGTGGTATATGCGCTTTCAAGAAGTCGTTTTGTCGTATGGTTTCTCCATGCTCGACGAAGACAACTGCGTATATATTAAGAGAATTAAAAACAAGTATGTAATTATGTCTCTTTATGTAGATGACATACTTATAGCCGGAAATGATAAGCGTCTTATCATGGATATCAAATCTTGGCTTTCATCCGTCTTTGAGATGAAAGACATGGGTGAAGCTGCATATATCCTTGGGGTTAAGATCTCAAGGAATCGTTCCAAGAAACTTCTTTCTCTCTCTCAAGAGACATATATAAAGAAATTTTTAGAACGGTTTAATATGCAGGACTGCAAGCCAATTGATACTCCAATAAGCAAAGGCGAGGGTCTATGTTTGGAAATGTGTCCCAAAGATCCAAAAGAAAAGAAAGCTATGGAAAAGGTTCCATACTCCAGTGCTGTCGGGAGTCTGATGTACACCATGATGTGTACCAGACCGGACATTTGCTATGCTGTTGGTATGGTAAGCCGTTACCAATCCAACCCAGGACAGGCACACTGGAAAGCGGTGAAGAGGATATTAAGATACCTCAAAGGGACTGCGGACTTTGCGTTATGCTATCAAGGCAATACCTTGAGACTCGAAGGCTATACCGATGCTGATTGGGCGGGTGATCTCGACGAGCGAAGATCTACCTCAGGCTTTGTTTACTTGCTCGGGAATGGTGCAATATCCTGGAGCAGCAAGAAGAAAACCTGCATCGCCCTATCAACCATGGAAGCCGAATTTGTAGCATTCAGCATGGCGGTCCAAGAAGCTGTTTGGCTTAGAAAATTCTTAGACAGGCTAACGGATGCCACTGACTCGAGCACTGTTCCTATATACAGTGATAGTCAAGCTTCGATTGCCTATGTCAAAGATCCTAAATTTCATTGTAAGACCAAACACATTGATATTCGATTCAAGTTTGCGAAGGACTATGACAAACGGAAGGAAGTAGACATAGGAAACATATCCGCGCATGAGATGATAGCGGATCCCCTTACTAAGGCGATCCCCAGAGATGTGTTTTTCAAACACTTATCATCTATAGGAATGCGTAGGTGCTGAGCTGTATCATGTAATATTTCCCATGTCTATAGAAGATCAAAGTTTAATTTGCATACAAGTTTCTTACAAATGATTTTATATACATTTGTGTTTAAGTCTCAGCTATTTTATTATGTGTATGTCGGACAGATTAAGGTTGAGTCTCTCACATGAGCAACCGCCTTATCTTATCAGATGGATAAGATAGAGATGAGACTAGTTTAAAGTCAAAATCATTAAATGATTTAGAGTCGTGACTTAAACAAGATAGTCGAATGAAAGATCTGCATCATATGGATGCTTACAAAAGATCTGAGATCTATATTACAAGGATATTTGAAAGAGATCTCATAGGATTTTTTAAATCCTATCTGTCTTATGCAGGATGAGAGTCCGGGAATATTTCATGAGTAGTAAGGGGACTCAAAAGATAGGCACTGTGGTGTCTGATCTTTCATCCGTACAACATCATTAAGACATACTCTCCCTGGGAAAGGAGTGATGTTGTAATACGTGTTCATACCACGTATGCATTTCGACCACTGAGTTAGTAGCAATAGTGTTTGCTATTATGTGAGACTCAAAGGCCATACAGGTCTTAACTCTTACCCTCAAGGACTCCAATTGGTTCCTTTAGATTTGACGAGATGATCGCTAACTTAGCGTGTTGCTAATGGGCTATGATAATTCGGCTTGGCGGGGCACGTTAGAAAAGCGAATCAAGTCAAGATCAGAAGGTTTGCAAGAAGAGGAAGATTGATTTCATATTCACATTTGGACTTTAAATGATTCAAAGCTGGCCAGCCAATTGTAAACCAGATGAGATTCAATTGTTGAATATAAAGTATAAGAAATGTGAAGAAATAATCTAGGGTAAAGCATGCGTTGAACTACTCAACTTTGCACCTTCGAGGTCGTTGTGTATCTCTAACAAGTGCACAACAACTGACTCTACGCGCATAACGGTCGCACGGTCTATTTCTCGGTATGATAAATGAAAGAACTAAGAGAAAGACGTTCTCTTACAATCCCCTCAAGTGTGAGTGGGAGATGTTGGATATGGAAGACGTTAGTACACCCTTGTAGGGGATGTACGAGGGAATACGGACCTCGAACGTCGCGTACACGAAGTCGTGTGCAAAGGGAATATGTTCCCTTGCGGAGAGGATCTCTAGATTGATGGGAAAGTCGCATTATATATGCATAAGTGCATGCGACATATGGCTAATAAAGGGGTAATATCTTAAGCTTATGTTGTACCATGCATATGGTACAACTTAAGCTTATAATGTGCCATGTATCATGGTACACCTTAGTTAAATTGTTCCTAAGGAACAATTACTCCTAAAATAACTACCTTGGGTGCTATAAATAAGACCCAAGGGTAAGCCATTTTCCTAACACTTTTGCATGGCATTCTTGCATGCATTTCATTCTAGCGAAGCTCTGCCGAAATCCTTCCTCTCTCTTTATCTAAGTTCTTAATCTAAAAGTAGAGATTTAGATTGTGGATTTAGTAGCCTTACTCCGTTCGTGAGAAGACTCGATCCGTCGTGGCAAATCCGAAGGCGAAGTTCTGTGACTACCGTGCCGCATACGCAAGCGTAAGTCTCAACTTCATTTATCGATCCTAACTCTGTTTTGACAGGATCCTACAAGTGTTTCATCAAGCAAGACAGTAACTACCACCGCAGCGCCAGGCTTACACCATGACTGTCGAAGAGGCCGAGGCTACTAGTCAAGTGATCACAGGTATATTTCTAGTATAGTTAGTGAATCATTTCTTTTACTAGCATTGGTTGCTTAGGTTAGTGTTTGTAACCTAGGTGTCGTACTAGTAGCTGGGAAACCCGCCCTCTCCTTGTTTGACTTGGGAGAATCCCACTGCTTTCTGGCAAGTCGATTTGTTTGCACCCACACTATTTCTGTCAAAACTTTTACTACCGGTTGGAACGTCAACACGGGTGATGAAGTGATAAAGGCGACCAGTGGGTATCCTCAATGCCTCGTGGTGATTTGTGGGAGAGCGTTATTCGCTGACTTTATGATGATAGATATCCCAAACTTTGATGCTGTATTCGGGATGGATTAGTTGGGAACTTTCCATGACACCATCGACTATTGTCGAAGGAGGTTTGCCTTCGACATTCCTGATTATCCAAAATTTGAGTTCATTAGTGGGAGCAGATCTGTAGGTCCGGTGAAGTACCGAGCCTGATTGGTCGAATCAATAGCAACCACAATGGAAGCTGAGCCCGATATACCAAAAGTGGTTCGAGAGTTCATGGATGTATTTCCAGACGACCTTACAGGTTTGCCTCCGGATCGCACCCTCAAATTTGCCATTGAACTAATGCCAGGAGCCCAGCCGATGTCCAAGGGACCATATCGTTTAGCACCATCTGAACTAGAAGAATTGATGGCCCAACTTGATGAACTACTGAAGCAGAGATGGATATGACCCAGTGTATCTCCCTGGGGATATCCTATATTGCTGGTGAAGAAGAAAGATAGATCCCTAAATATGTGCATTGACTACTACGAGCAAAACAAAGTCACCATAAAGAACAAGTACCCTTTACCGTGCATCGACGATCTTTTCGACCAGTTTGGTGAGTCAAGGGTCTATTCGAAGCTTGATCTGAGGACATGGTACAATCAATTGAAGGTGGAAGACGAAGATGTTTCTAAGAATGCATTCAGAACCAGATACGGACATTTTAAGTACTTAGTAATGCCGTTTTATGTAACCAATGCACCCCCGCTATTTATGAGTCTCATAAAGCAAGTATTGTATGAACACTTGGACAAGTTCGTAGTAGTCTACATCGACGACATTCTCATCTACTCGAAGAATACGATGGATCATGCAGGACACCTCAGGAAAGTTCTTGATACCCTGAGAAGACACCAGCTTTATGCCAAACTTAGTAAGTGTGAGTTCTGGCTGAACGAGGTGGTGTTTCTAGGCCACGTGGTGTCAGGAGAAGGGCTCGCTGTTGATCCTGAAAAGTCACCGATGTTCAAAACTGGCCAGTCCCCCGAACGGTGACCGAGATTTGGATTTTTTTCAGACTCGCTGGCTATTACCAGAGGTTTATCAAAGACTTCTCGAAGATCGCATGAGCCATGATGCGTTTGAGGAGAAAGGATGTGGTGTTTGTTTGGTCGAAATCATGTGAGGATTCTTTCTCGGAACTGAAGAATAGATTGACAACTGCACCCGTTTTGATCATTCCAGACTGATCATGAGTATTCGAAGTCTTCTGTGATGCATCTGGCAAAGGAATTGGATGTGTGATACATCAGCATGGTCGAGTTGTAGTTTATGCATCTAGGCAATTGAAGATCCATGAGAAGAACTACCCCGCCCATGATCTTGAGTTGGCGGTAGTGATTTTTGCATTGAAGTTTGGAAGCACTTCCTATTGGGGGAACACGTGAAGGGGTTCTCGGATCATAAGAGTTTGACGTATTTCTTCACTTAGAAGGAGCTCAACATGCGTCAGAGACGATGGGTCGAGCTCATGGCAGATTATGATATTGACCTTCAGTACCATCCTGGGAAAGTCATTGTCGTACCTGATGTGTTGAGTCGTCTACTAGTGGTGATGACCCTTACAACTTAGCGGAGGTTGCAGCAAGAGATCCGGGATATGGGTGTAGAAGTGATTCTACCAGGGATGACTGCATCTTTGATGGGCATGCACATCCAGTCGACATTGGTGGAGAGGATCAAGACTGCTCAGATAGATGATGGGAAGCTGCGAAAGATCAAAGACATGGCAATAGTAGGCCAGAGGCTATAGTTTAAGATGCATACAGATCTATCCCTGAGGTTTGATGATAGGATCTGTGTACCATCAGGTGCCATTAGAGAGGAGCTGTTGAGAAAACTCACAGTTCTCCATACTACATACATCCTGGAGGTACCAAGTTGTATCAGGATCTGCGACAGCATTACTGGTGGCATGGCATGAAGAGAAGCTTCGCACGAAGCGTGGGAAAGTGTATTGTGTGCCAACATGTGAAAGCTGAAAATCAGAGGACTGCCGGCTTATAACAGCCATTGCCAATTTCGGTGTGAAAATGGCAGCACATCATGATGGAATCCATGATTAGACTACCCAAGAGTACGAAGTAGAATGATGTTGTTTGGGTGATCTTAGATCGATTGACCAAGACATCGCACTTCATTTCTTTCAGGGTAGGCTAGTCTACAGAAGTTTTGGCCAAGAAATACATGGATGAGATTGTGAAGATGCATGGAGTTCCTATCAGCATTGTCTTGGACGGAGACACAGGTTCACATCTCGCTTCTGGAGGAGCCTCCAGGAGAGCTTGGGGACCCACTTGAGATTTAGTATAGCTAACCATCGACAGATAGATGGTCAGTCATAGCATACTATCCAGATACTTGAAGACATTCTGTGGGCATGTATGTAATACTTCAAAGGATCTTGGAAAGACCATCTCCATTTGATGGAGTTTGCACAACAATAGATATCAGTCTAGCATTGGCATGGCGTCTTTTACGGTATTGTACGGGAGGAAGTGTTGATCCCTCTTGAGCTGGGATGATGTCGGAGATCGAGAGTTGGTTGGTCATGAGCTAATCACAGAATCCATAGATGTGGTACGGACAATCAGAGAGATGCTGCAGCTGTTTCAGGATAGGTAAAATCATTGGGCAAAAGCAAAACATCGACACCTGGAGTTTTAGCCCGGTGATCATGTTTTTCTGAAGATCTCACCCAACCAAGGATTGATTCATTTTGGTCAGAGAGGAAAGCTTAGTCCTCGATTCATTTGTCCTTTCGATATTCTGAAGCAAGTAGGAGAGGTGGCCTACAAGCTTGAACGTGCCTTGTAAGGAATGCACATTGTGTTCCACATCTCGCAGTTGCATCACTATGTGAGCGACCCTAATCATGTCGTGGACTACACGGAGATCGTAGTTTGTCCGGACTTGACATACGAGTAATAAATCGTGGAGATCCTATATCGACGACAGAAAGTCTTCAGGAACATGACTATTAATCTAGTAAGGGTGATGTGGCATTGCGACTTGCCAGGAAATCTACCTGGGAGCGAGAGGACAATATACGGGGAAGTTACCCATTCATTTTCCTGTCCAGTAGAGAATTTCGATGACAGAATTATTCTAAGGAGGGTAGGATGTAACTGCATGTATCCTAGACATATTTGTTTTCTTGTGTGCCTGTATTTCTAGTTCAGTCGAACATGTGTTTTTTTATTTGTATGTTCTTTTCTCCTACGCGTCGACGCGAACGTGTATCTGTTTTTGAAATTTTTCACTTTGCGCAACTAATTACTAATAACCCTAACTTATTAACCAAACCCCACACCCTTTAACACCTCCTTTGGTAGATGAGATCTGAATTATTCAGATCTCAAACTTAATTGCATATCACTTTATTTATCTCCACCTTACATGCTGACAAAGCTATGCCCACCTCCTTTGGCAACGACTGTTGATTTACCTCCCCCCTTCATCAATCATCAACCTCAACCTCCTCCCTGCCTTCATCAATCAATCAACCCAACAATATCAAACACCAACATATCAGAATTGAAAGTGCGAAACATAGAAAAAATAATCTGAAACCATCAATCCCCCTCCCCCTCTTCCGTTCTTCCCTCCCCCTCTTCAGATCGCCACCACCCAAACCGTGCATGCTGCCCTAGATTCGCGTGCTCTGCCCTTACCATACGTGCTCTGCCTGGCCACCGCCCCCACATGTAGGGTGCCGTCATCCATCCTCCGGCCCCGCCCGTGTGCGTGCAAATCCACCGTCCTCCGCCATACAGCCCCGCCCGCACAGATCCACCACCCAGAGCCTGGCTGCTCTGCCTCGCCGGCTCCGCCCCCTACCGCGCCCCCTAGCCGCCCGGAGCCTCCATGGCCACCTTGATCCCCTATAACAAAAAAGAAACAAAAGAGAAAAGAAGAGCCAGATCGCGAGAGAGATAGAGAGAGAGAGGTGAGGGGTAATATATTATATACATTATATAAGTTATTATATAAAGAATTAAGTTTATATATAAAGTTATGTTTTATTATACGTTATTATAAATAATTTTATAAGGTTTCTTTTTAATTATTTTCAATATAATTATTAGTCATAAGTTAGTGTATATTATATAAAGAGATAATTTGTTATTAATATTATATAGTAAGTTAGTTAGATATTTTTAGTATAATTTTGTGTAGCTAACTTGACTAATAACACATGTGGACCCAGGTATCCCTACCGCTGATTGAACTGCACCTTTCACGACACACCGTATCAGTAACTCATCGCACCCATGTATGGGTTTAAAAATAATAATAAATGCATGCTAAAACTAGTTTCATTTCGTTTTCAAATTATTTCAATTGAACAGCTAGATAAGCTAAATTGCACAGTATCGTAAAAGAATCGATCGGACTACGTGTCATGGTTGACTGGAAAATGTGACAATCTAGTAAATGACTCGTAAATTACAAATATGGTAACATCACATACAGTTGGGATTTTGGGGTAACTTTTAATAGGGAATGTACGAGGGCGACCGGTTCAGGATTTGTTGTCGTTGTCCCGCTTGTCGGTGACAAATTCACAGACATGAATCACAGATTATTGAACAGTATCGTAATTGTTGCACAGTTTTGGTTTAACCTGGGTACACGCACCTGTGGTATGAGATAGACTCTTGGTTGCTCATTGTACTATGCTTTATAAGTCACGAACTAGGTTCAGGCACAATTATACTCGCGTAACCTTGTCATCTTTAATAAGGTTTTCATTTAATTGATGATAAATTGTGAAAGTTGTTAATTTGCAAAGCTACGTTTCTGCTCTATTTCTATACCATTATTGTATGCACTTATACCTTTAGTCTCTGCTAGTTTTCCATACTTTTATATTGTTTTGGAATTCCATGCTAGAGATACTTTGAGTTACGTCTGATCCTGGCAACCCTTCTTTTTGTGGTAGACTCGCCAGATACCGTATAGGTGGACGAGGTGACACCTGAATTAGCCGACGTCGAGCTAGCTGATGAGTTTGACCAGGATGATGCTGGTTACTGAGAGTGAGTGTGAGAGTGTTGTGTTATCTTTTGCTCTTCATTTCCAGAGTGTGGCTTGGTGTGTATTTCTATTCAGGATGTATTTTCCTTTTCTGAACGCTGCTGGTTAGTAATAAGGTTGTATTTCATTTTCATGAATGAGTATTTCGTATATTTTTATAATGGAGCATGTATTGACTTCATTGGTGCCTAGCAGGACTTGCACATGTACCGAACAGTAACGGGCCCCCGGGAGTGAGTCTTTACAAATGTGATCAGGTAAGTTGGTTAAAAGTTAGGATTTGATTTAGGATAATAAGGATAAATAGATTTCTAAGATTTGGATTTGATTTGGAAAAACGGTATAGTTAAGATATTTCTATATTTATGATTTCGTCCATGCAACCAATATCACCCACAAATCATAGAGAAAATACCAGTGTAGTCGTGAAGTTGTGAGAACCACGAATATGCAGTCCGATCACGCGTTCGGCTATGGAATTAAATAAAAGCACAACATAAATATTCAAATAAAACAATACATTAACAAAAATACGTACGAAATATGTATTGATTGGAAAAGGCCATTACAGTTATAAACCATTAAACTTAACTATCAATTCAAAGGCACAGCATAAAATGGATCTCTGGGAGGCCTAGGTCTGTTTTGAGTACTTCTATCCTAGAGGATATGCGAGTGGTCATAACAAGCATATTAAATGGGATCTGAGACTAAAAACATGTCCTAGTCTTTTAATCAAACTGATATCGAGGAAATCAAACGTAAAAGATAGAAAATGAAATCCAATTTGGAAACCACGCATATATTGCTCGATTTCAGAAAATTCTCGAAATATGTATATACAAATGATGCACGGTTAATGTATGATGCATGATGCAATGCAAATATTTTTGGATTTTTGTTATTTTTTGTATGCATGTAAAAAGGGAAACATGATGCATGAACATGGAATAAAAAGAAAAATGAAAGAAGATAAAATATGATGCATGATGCATGGAAATGAAAGAAAAAAATAAAAAGGGAAACAAGATATATACATATGGATTAAAACATAGGGGTGGAGGTAGATATGGGAATTAAAAAGGAAAAAGAAAAAGTGTAGATGCTACTCTCATATGCTAAAATCTACAGTGGCTTCAATGCAAAATAAACAATAAAGTGTGAGGATATAAACAGTTTGGGGGGGAGAGTGAAAATGGGAAAGGTCTCCCCCAAGCTAGCATGGAGCTAGGGTGCATGAGGTGAAAGTTGTTGTTGAGGGTGTATGTAAGATGTGAGTGTTGATGAAGGTGAGGTGAAGTGTGAGGGTGAAATTTGAGGGACAATGGAGATGAATGTGTGTATAGATGTGTAGGGGTGATGAGCTGTGTGAGGGGTAATGAGTGAAGGTGAAGGTGAGGGTAAAGATATGTGAAGTATATATGGAGTGTGATTTGTGTGGAGCGAAAATTGAGCTAAAATTTAAAAGCTTGAAGCAAAGGGGAGATATTACCCAAGTCTGCGATAGTTTCTATGGATCCAAGAAAATTAAGCAATTGACCTTCTCCCAACCACAAAAATTAATTGGATTCGAGCTTGCCCAAGCCTTGTTGTCTATCGCCGCAAAGAGAGTTTGCAAAACCCACAAATGGCTGATTAGGGCTGAATATATGGGACATGTGGAGAATGACACGGCTGTATGAAGAAAATTCCCTACTGCCGTATGAATTAAGGGTCGATTTAGAGTGGGTGAAGTCGACGTCAAGGCCGTTTGGAAAAGTTCCAAACGGTCATGTGGAATTTGGTTTAGAGGGAAATTGACGCAGCCATTTCAATGAATCAAAACAGCCGTGTTGAGCCTAAAGAGTCTCCACAACTTCTCCAAAGATTCCAGATAGATGCCATTTCGAGAAATCGAAACGATCGCGTGGAATTGATTTTAAATGAGGACTGGGCTAATGTTTCAAACGGCCGTTTCGTTAAGACCATACGGCAAATGCTCCATATGGTCATTGTACTATGCTTTATAAGTCACGAACTAGGTTCAGGCACAGTTATACTCGCGTAACCTTGTCATCTTTAATAAGGTTTTCATTTAATTGCTGATAAATTGTGAAAGTTGTAAATTTGCAAAGCTACGTTTCTGCTCTATTTCTATACCATTATTGTATGCACTTATACATTTAGTCTCTGCTAGTTTGCCATACTTGTATATTGTTTTGGAATTCCATGCTAGAGATACTTTGAGTTACGTCTGATCATGGCAACCCTTCTTTTTGTGGTAGACCCGCCAGATACCGTACAGGTGGACTGAATTAGCAGATGTCGAGCTAGCTGATGAGTTTGACCAGGATGACGCTGGTTACTGAGAGTGAGTGTGAGAGTGTTGTGTTATCTTTTGCTCTTCATTTCCAGAGTGTGGCTTGGTGTGTATTTCTATTCAAGATGTATTTTCCTTTTCTGCACGCTGCTGGTTTGTAGTAAGGTTGTATTTCATTTTCATGTATTAGTATTTTGCATATTTTTATAATGGAGCCAGTATTGACTTCATTGGTGCCTAGCAGGACTTGCACATGTACCGAACAGTAACGGGCCTCCGGGAGTGGGTCTTTACAAATGTGATCAGGTAAGTTGGTTAAAAGTTAGGATTTGATTTAGGATAATAAGGATAAATAGATTTCTAAGATTTGGATTTGATTTGGAAAAATGGTATAGTTAAGATATTTCTATATTTATGATTTCGTCCATGCAACCAATATCATCCACAAATCATAGAGAAAATACCAGCGTAGTCGTGAAGTTATGAGAACCACGAATATGCAGTCCGATCACGCGTTCGGCTATGGAATTAAATAAAAGCACAACATAAATATTCAAATAAACCAATATATAAAAAAATACGTACGAAATATGTATTGATTGGAAAAGGCCATTACAGTTATAAACCATTAAACTCAACTATCAATTCAAAGGCACAGCATAAAATGGATCTCTGGGAGGCCTAGGTCTGTTTTGAGTACTTCTATCCTAGAGGATACGCGAGTGGTCATAACAAGCATATTAAATGGGATCTGAGACTAAAAACATGTCCTAGTCTTTTAATCAAACTGATATCGAGGAAATCAAATGTAAAAGATAGAAAATGAAATCCTATTTGGAAACCACGCATATATTGCTCGATTTCAGAAAATTCTCGAAATATGTATATACAAATGATGCACGGATAATGTATGATGCATGATGCAATGCAAATATTTTTGGATTTTTGTTATTTTTTGTATGCATGTAAAAAGGGAAACATGATGCATGAACATGGAATAAAAAGAAAACTGAAAGAAGATAAAATATGATGCATGATGCATGGAAATGAAAGAAAAAAATAAAAAGGGAAACAAGATATATACATGTGGATTAAAACATAGGGGTGGAGGTAGATATGGGAAATTAAAAGGAAAAAGAAAAAGTGTAAATGCTACTCTCCTATGCTAAAATCTGCAGTGGCTTCAATGCAAAATAAACAATAAAGTGTGAGGATATAAACAGTTTAGGGGGGAGAGTGAAAATGGGAAAGGTCTCCCCCAAGCTAGCATGGAGCTAGGGTGCATGAGGTGAAAGTTGTTGTTGAGGGTGTATGTAAGATGTGAGTGTTGATGAAGGTGAGGTGAAGTGTGAGGGTGAAATTTGAGGGACAATGGAGATGAATGTGTGTATAGATGTGTAGGGGTGATGAGCTGTGTGAGGGGTAATGAGTGAAGGTGAAGGTGAGGGTAAAGATATGTTAAGTATATATGGAGTGTGATTTGTGTGGAGCGAAAATTGAGCTAAAATTTAAAAGCTTGAAGCAAAGGGGAGATATTACCCAAGTCTGCGATAGTTTCTACGGATCCAAGAAAATTAAGCAATTGACCTTCTCCCAACCGCAAAAATTAATTGGATTCGAGCTTGCCCAAGCCTTGTTGTCGATCGCCGCAAAGAGAGTTTGCAAAACCCACAAATGGCTGATTAGGGCTGAATATATGGGACATGTGGAGAATGACACGGCTGTATGAAGAAAATTCCCTACTGCCGTATGAATTAAGGGTCGATTTAGAGTGGGTGAAGTCGACGTCAATGCCGTTTGGAAAAGTTCCAAACGATCACGTGAAATTTGGTTTAGAGGGAAATTGACGCGGCCATTTCGATGAATCGAAACAGCCGTGTAGAGCCTAAAGAGTCTCCTCAACTTTTCCAAAAATTCCAGATAGATGCCATTTCGAGAAATCGAAATGGTCGCGTGGAATTGATTTTAAATGAGGACTGGGCTAATGTTTCAAACGGCCATTGCGTTAAGACCATACGGCAGCGTGGATTCCAGAATGCAGCCCCTTCCTTGCCTCTCCTTCTTCTTCTTCACATCATCCACACGGCCATTTGGAATGCTCCATATGGTCATGTGGGTCTGGGTCCTATTGCATAAGAGAGATTCAAGAAAGTGTGCTAAGCTCAAAATTTAGATGGGTTCAATAATTTGAAACTTTCGAGCTTAAGGTCTTTTAAGCTATGGATTTTAGGAGCTAATGAAGTTCCAGAGTTTGGGATCTAGTGTTTCAAAAAATTTGGGACACTCCAATAGAATAGGGATGGAATTATTCATAGGGTGAATGAAAATCTAAAAAATAGGAAAAATCCTAATATCAATATGCTCCTCGCACTATCAAGAGAAAGAAAGATTATTCTACTCTAAACTAGAAAGCGGTAAAATTTTTACACTACTGGATTATGATATACCTGAATAAATGGAGGATCTATGATCTGAAGTGGGGCAGGTAACTGCTCCAACTTCTCCTTTCGTGGCTCCATCAAAAGCTTTGTGACACGAATGCCAATGGACCCAAGCAATGCAGTCCCAAGTGTCCCTTGAAGATATCCACCTATATCCTGCAAACAACGAGCTGCATCAGTACATGGCAAAAAATTCTTTCCCAAGATAAAAGTATCCCAGAGACAGTTGTTAATATTAATCGGAAGGATAATAGAAGGGTGATGAATAATCCCTGATAATATAGTGCTATCCTTGATGCAAGAGACGGCCAAGTCTTCGTTCTCTTTGATGATTAGTCCACTAGGTGACGACAAACCTGAGATAATCTCTGAAGAAATGTCTTGTATCCTGTGAGGGACATGGTAAGTCAAAAACATATGAGTCAAGAGGAATAGGAAGTGAAAAGCGAGACCCATAAATAG
Organism: Scilla litardierei; assembly: GCA_030789695.1. NCBI lineage: Eukaryota > Viridiplantae > Streptophyta > Magnoliopsida > Asparagales > Asparagaceae > Scilla > Scilla litardierei. The sequence continues at coordinate 86,554,195 of CM061139.1, forward strand.
AGTGCGTGTGTGTGTGCTAGAAAATCTCCCTGAATATAGGCGGTAAGTTCTGGATGATGCTCAACTACAGAAGGGAGAGGAATGGGCCGTAGACGTAGCTATGGAGGCAGATGTGGTGTGGACTCCTCAAATGTGGTCATGTTGTCCTCGTCCTCACATACATCCATCTCACCAAAATACCTAGGCTCCACAGTCTCCCCGATGTCCTCAAATGTCTCAAATTGGGGAAACTCTACTGAAGGGATGAAGTGCTCGGGCGATTCAAATGTGGAAATCTCTGTATAGATTTTGCAAGAATCGTGTATCTCATCCCATTCAAAATGTATGGTCTCTCCCACTGATCCAAATGATATCCCCTCATTCTTCCCATCATCATCGAAAATTTCTTCGTTATCTAAAGGGTAGAATGGGACAGGGTAAATAAGGTTTTGCAACGTCCATCCCCTCAAAGGTAAAGGCACAATGGTCGAATCCCTAGCCTGCAACTGCGAATGCCTCTGTGATATGGCCAATTGTTTTACACTTTGGGCAAGTTCTTAGAGTTAGGCCATGGCAATGGCTTAGGTTTCGTGCCATTGAGCTTCGTCTGGAAATTGGCTTTTTAGAAGCAACTCGGTGTGGGATTTTTGTGGTGGAAGTGGAGGACTGCGGTAGGAGGGTTCATGGGGTAGGTCGTAGGTTTATGATGGTGAGTTGCAAGGGTAGGTATAATGTTGGCATTCGGTAAAGATATCTGCATCCAAAATTTTATACAAAATGCTGCAACCTATGAAAGAGAATCCTAACCTCATATTTGAGCACTCTGTAGTGCTGAAGCATCAAAATCGGGTCTCCACATGGTAACTTCAGAGATAACTGGACAACAAAAATAGGAGAACTAGAGTGAAGCATCAATAGCATAAGAGGGTAGCAAAAATGAAAATATGGTGGGGGGGAGCTTGTTATTGAAATTTCTATAGTTTTTGAATAACACGTAATTTAGCTAACCCTAAATTTAACTACTATCAATCAAATCGTGCCTCCCAGCAACGACGCCAAAAACTTGTTATCGTCTTGCAATTTATAAACCGCTATTGCACAGGGTTGTCGTAGCACTTAAAAGGTCATCTGTAGGGAGGCAGATTGATCGAGTACTAGCTCAATTTTAGGATGTATGCTGGCCATGTTAATCAATTTGAGAGGGAGACATGGTATATGGGTTTATAACGAAGAGTATGAACTGAAAACATGTAAAATAGGGGCAATCAACAGATGGGCATAGAGATAAACAATCAAACAATGAGAGTGTACCCCCAAAACGATAGAAATAACAAAAACATTAACATTAACAACAAGGAAAACAACAAAAGGGAAGAAGTAAGAGCTTATATCATTGATTCATTGATGGGTTGTCAATCCACGTACAAACCAAGGAAGAAAGCTTTAAATCCTATCTAAAAACTAACTAATACCCTAAACTACTCCTAAAACAGTAATAGAATAGTAAAAAGGGGAGACAACGAGCCCAATGCTCGGCTCTCCCTCAATGACGGTGCCCCACAGCTTGAATACAACCCTAAGTCTAATAGGTTTAGCTCCAACCCCATTTCGAAACGGCCGTGGGGTCGAAACCACACAGCCGCATCATTCTCAGATTGTTGCGCCCTTGGATGGCTTTACTCGACACGACCATTTGGTGAATCCAAACGACTGCGTCAAACTTTGATGATGCCACTGCTGCTTGGGTTGGAGAAGAAACGACATGGTTGTATGAATTAAATCTATACGTCAGTGTGAATCCTTGCGCCCTCTCTTCTTGGCTTGGACGGGTTAGAAGGTGATGCGGCCATATGGAATAAATCCATACGGCCGTGTAAGACTTTGTTGATTCACTTGCCATGCTCCAGCTTCAATGCTCCAGCCCATCAATCTCTTCATCCTCAACTCAATATTCCTTTAAGCTCAATCCGAAGAGTCCCTCTGCCTTGCTCCTCTAACATCTCCAACTCAACTCTATGCTTCCAACATAAATTTCAGCTCAAGCACAATATTATCCACAAAAGCCCCAAATGCTCCAAAAAGCCAATGTTCTTGCTCTTCGGCTCCAAACTCTTCCCAATTCACGTGAAATGCACTGTCTAGACAAAAATCGTAAAAGGAACAAAAGGTGGTTTAAATGGAACAGAAAACGAGGTGAAGTGGATTAAAATGTGAGTGAAAAGAACGTGAAAACTATATATAAAAACATCTTATCAGCACCCTTGGGTCAAACTGGGTCGGATCTGAGGCGCTTTTGATCGTATTTTCTTCGATCAGTTGCTTTGTAGCCCCTGGCAATATCGCACATGGGCATCGTTCTCGTAGTCGTACCTCACTTCGTCGACCTAGATCTGATGACTGCGATGACACTAGTACCGACATAAGAGACGCAAATGAGCTCGAACATCGACTGGGGGTCGGATCATCGAGTTTTGGATAGCTCAGTTCAGTTGCTGCCATCGACAGCTCGGCATGCCTAGATGACCGAACTTGTACTGCATGAATTGTTCGATCTCAGTTCGGCTTATCGACAAATGAATCGTGCTAGAGTAGGGTCGAACCATTGACACCCTAACGGCCCCACAGCCTTACTTGGAATAGGGCTCAGTTGGTTGGATATCCCATCGATGAAACTTATGGCGAGAGGCTCGGTTGGTCAGACATCCGATCAATGAAACTTGTGGAGAGAGATGAAATTCAGGTTTGAGCAGATCGTCCACCATCAATCGCACTTTTGATGAACGATGTGGCTTCTACATGAAACTCTTCCGTGATGTTTAGTATCTTGTGCTCTGGAAATGAAAAGGAGAAAAAATACGGATCCATTTCATAAAATGGTGCTCTGGAAATGAAACTTTTCGACTTGCTTTTTTCATTTCATAAAACATGCATTGAAATTGGTGGTGCAAATCAACATAGTCTTCTGTGCAACAAAGACGGTGATGTTGATTCCTTGTACCCTGCATCTCCACCAAATATTGACGGCTGGGTTCTGCCTTCCAATAAATATTGGCCGGCAAGGATGCCTTCATTGTGTGGACCCTTTGTCAGCTATGAAGTAGGACCTGTGAAGAGGAATCCATGGGTCATGTATAGCTAGGATTGATCTCCTTATGTGATGGTTGACCTAGCTTCGCAATATCTTCATTAATCTGCACCATGGAAAAATCGTCAGGGGGTCGGGGCTGGGGCCCGACCAATTCCCCTGACGCTCAAGTCAGTTCCTAAAGGAAGAAACGTAAGAGGAAAATAAAGATTGTAGTTTGATACTTAGCCTCTGTGATCTGGCATTTTTCCCCTGGTGCTTCTCTGGGCTATTTATCTCCTCCCCTTTTGCCTTGTCAATCCACACTAATCAAAGTGGATTTAATGGAGATAACGGTCATCATAAACTTAGGCTAATAGTGCGGCTTCATGGGATTAATGCCTCCCCATGAATGTAGCACTTAATTTCCTAATTAGGGGCACCATTTAAATGGGTCATGATGATAGGTAACCGCCCACTATTAAATGTTATTCATGAGGGAAATGTGGATTGACTAGTTCAACCCAGGTGCCACGGGCCGTGGACCGACATGGCAATGGCCTAACTGTCACGACCCGCTTCCCATAAACGGAAGGCGAGGCGTGAAAAGTCCGCTCAGACTTGAAGCTAAGAGGCTACAGTCTGTAAAGCGTCTGGATTAACCAAGTAGATGTCCTTGCAATTGCGAAACAGAACAAAAATAATAATAAAATAGAGATAATAATATTTAATCTCAGAATGTCCACAAATAAAGTCCAACATCACAGATAAGCCACCAGGCTAAAAGAGTCTAAAAGGCCCAAGCATGGCCAACAAAAATAAACAAACGTACAGAAAGAAAGGGCGCTATGCACCAACAACCTAACAAGAACTAAGCAAAAAGTAACACCAAAAGAAATCTCTACGACTGGTCGCCGGTGTCCTCTACTCCATGTCAACAGTGGACCCAGGCTCAATGTCAACAAACTCCTCGTCCTTAGAAATGGACTCTGGCTCAGCAACTAACATTCGACACCCAAAAGAGACGAGGGCGCATGTCAGCAAGTCTACAAGAGACTTGTGCAAGGAAAGTAAAATAAAGAAACAACCTAGCAGTTCTAAAAATATACGATGACATGGCAGTTTAAGATATGAATGTAACAAGTAATAAAGTGCAACAAGTATGACATGGCAAAGGTAGCAAAGCTACTAACACATTCACATGGATTTACAAGTCAAGTAAACAAGTCGTGCACAGAGTTTACGCCTTACAACTGAAGTGGTTGTACGGGCACACTTCTACGATGACTGGTCGCTTAACCCTATCCCTCTACGTGTAATCGGGCATTGGCTTTTGAACAACACATGTAGCCCGCTTTAGGATCACGAGCCAGGAAGTGTATTGGCATATGGTTGTGCCTGCAACAGAGGTGCCTAGCCTGAACAAGGAAGTACAAGTAGTGTGTGCTACGAAAACAAACATTCAAGCATGGAATGATGCATGCCATGGCAAGATTACAAATAATGTGCATACAGATAAGGAATTTAAACATCACAGGCATGGCAGAGTAAAAGTAAAGAGTGCATAGATATGGAAATTAAACGTGGCAGGCGAAATGAATGAATGACATGGCAGGGAGTCAGATCTAGATTCGTTGTCAAGCTAGATCTTAAAATTGCGTCTAGGCGAGTATCATTTCGTCGCCTGGTATCTTTTACGCTAAAAAGGGGAATGGTCTAAGACACTGCCTAAAATACAAGTTTGGCAAGTTTCACTTGCCTGAAATCAACTGTTCTGTAAACACCGTCCAAGCAGTCCAATATACCTATGTGCTCGGATTCACCAACCTACAGTCCCAGTTTAAATTATATTCATTAGTGATTTACCAAGCAATTTAAATACCAATTTTAATCTTGATTAGCATGCATTTGTTGGGGGTCCTAAGTGTTCAGAAAATTACCCTTACACACCGCGAGTGCTACACTGGCGTCGGGTAGCAACGCCAAGGGTTGGAATAAAGAAAGCGCTCCTAATCCAGATTCTAAAATAGATTCCTACGATCGCCAATCCTTGGACAGCGACGAGATCAGCGAATAGATTCCAAACAGCGAGCAAAGTGATCGGTTGACATTTTACGACTCACGGGAAACCGTAACAACGAACGGGGACGAACGGGTCAACGTACACAAAGACTACAACATTGAGCGTCGTAAGAGATGATAGTGACGTCGAGAAACACCTCTCAGCGAGGTAGGGGACTGTCGAAATGATCCCACAGCGAGAGGGAGCGACGAGATCACAACGACGCATCGAGACGTCGAGAGAAATGTGAAACAGCGAGAGGGTTCGTTGTTTCAGAGCAACGATGGCCTGAGGGGGATCATAGATGGCAGCGGGGGTCTGGAGGGTCGACGGGGACATCGAAGAGTGACTCACGGCGGCGGCGGCGGCGGCGGCGGCAGCCGACCGCGGCTGCGGCGGCGCCTGCAGCTGCTACTGCGCTGCTGCTTCTTGTTGCTGCGAAAAATCCGGCGCCTGGGGGCTTTCCAGTGATGCAGTGGCGGTCCACGATGGCTAGGGGTGGGGGCACGTCGAATGAGGGGGAGAAGGCTAGTCGGCGGTGGGTGGGAGGGCCGGAGGGCGTGAAGAAGTCTGCGGGTTAGGGTTGTGTGCGAGAAAACTAGGGCCGGCGGCTCTTGTTTTTGGGTTGCTGCGGAAAAACCAAGCCCTAGGCTGCTATTAAAAAGGAATGAGGGCGCTTGACGTGGGTAGAGGGCTGGAAACGTGGGCTAGGGGGAGACTAGGTCTAGGGTTGTTTAGGGTTTATTTGTTTTTGGGTTAAAAGAATTGTTATAAAAAAACTAAAAACCCAAGTTCTCACCCTCTCTCTCCCTCCCTGGGATGTGTGCGGCCAAGACCAATAATGGGTTGAGTCAACTTTATGTAAGATGTATAATATATTAATAATTATATTTGGGATATAAGCCAAGAGAACTTAGGGCTAAACCGATATCTAAACTGTGGAAAAATGAAAGTAGGTCAAACGAAGCCCAAAAATTGTGAAATAAATATTGGGGTGACCGTGTCGACTACAGAAACAAACAGAGAAGACGGATCACAATTTCGACGACGAGAAACAAAATTAAAAATAAAAACGTCTCACGACAAAAGTGAAATTCGCGACGTCTCATCAAACAAGGTCAAATCGTGGGAGAACGACCCGTGAAATGACATTCCAAAATAATTCCACAATTTAATATTCTTCGAGAGGGTCACAACGGCATATCACACTATAGGGTTCGGATACAGACCCGGTCTAAAATAAATACGTGCATGGACAAGACTACGTGCACGAAAAGCGTATAAAGGATACGGGGTCCAAAGGCGACAGTAATTCCTAGTTGGGCACACGTCGGGGGGGTCGGCTTGCTAATGATGCAACCAAGGTGCTACGGCCCTATTGACACAACGACACGACTCACATACAAAGCAACAAAACCAATCAGGTACCCGAAATTGCTATACGCACAGCCGTATTACGAATAGTGAGTACAGGCCGTGACATCCTACCCACCTTAGACTAAAGTCTGTTCTCGGCCTTTCTAACTATAAATATATCTCTAGCTAGACTAGTAGCTAACCCAATCACATAACACTATAATTCAAACCAGGTATAGTCATTACAAGTGCTTATATATGCACTAGGTAGTCAAACATTAACAGTACTAACAAGTTTATATATTCCCGCATAGTATACACTTAGACCTATCATAGTCAGTCAAATTCATACACGTATCTCAATCATCCATATAATCACGTACATCCTCATATAACTATTAAACACTTATTATATACCATAGTGCACATACTCACAAACAAATAAATTGTTCACACCAGCAAATACAATTGTAGTACTTCACGTATAAATAACTACCTATGCACAAACAACCATGGGTATACTACTCCCTAATATCTCCTAGTGTACATCCAATGCCAACATATCAACACAAGTAACCACACCACTCAATATTAAATCATGTTATTATATCTAAGATACACTTACCACTACTATAATTTCACAATTATATAGTCATTCAAATGCATGCAAATATTTCACCATATATTCACATCACATACGGTCCTATAAATATATTCACGACACGTCACACATATCATAGTCATCAATACATATAACTAAGCACATACTTACCTATGCATGGTGCACACCCACATACGCTAACATTTCATTCAAATATACCAATCATACAACTATATACTCAGCACATCTACACCCTTAGTTTAGCTAGTACACATACGTTCACACAGGCAAGTCCTTAGTAAATGACTATAACATAAGACCAACACCTATAACTATATACTGGTATAGCGACCCACAATCATGTTCGTAACACAACCAGGTGCAAACAATCCTATCACTATACATACATCATCCATTGCTATATTCATGGTACTACACGCAAACCACAGACATATGTAACAATATATTTAGAGTATACCCACTCAAGCTTGATTAAGACTCAAAACACATATCAGAATACTCTATATACGTAACACGGTATCTATACCTATACCAATACCACTCCAATGTATACACATCTACCAACATAATCATATACATACCATAATGTCAATCACACTTAATATTTAGTCAGGTAACACCACATAGTTCAATCACTTTATAGACCATAATAATATTACAGACATCAGCACACGTATAATTATAATACACTCCCTAATACATGCATTCATCGTATAGTCAGCACATGTAACATATATATTCACACCATATCCTTCTACCTATAATTAGTATACCAACACATCTATGTCATATATAGTTAAGATATGCAATAGTCGTGTATACCTCATGGTATACACGCATACAACATCCCGTAAAAGCAAGCAATACCAATCAAAATTATAATCCTACTACCATATGTATATCACATATATACTCATGCAGCAAATACATAACTACTTACGTCTAAGCACAATACATATCTACGTACAAGCACACACTCACACGTACTAACATATGGTCATATAATAGGCTTACTCACTTAACTATAAGTACACCTATTATCATTACACCTAATATACACACGACTTACTAATATATTATATACTAAGCATCTCCAAGTATCTTCAAGCTACTTACACTACTAGTATATGCCCCAATACAATTTCCAATATCTATACAGACATCCCTAAAGTGGTATAGCTATCCGCACATATATAATAACACCACTATATATACAACTTCACAAATATGTCACGAATAACACTGATTATACATACATAATACAAGAGTCAATTATTAATACCCTAAGGGTAGCACGCTCATATAGGTCCACACACTCCACCTATATGCATGCACCTCCACGACATAACAACTTATACTAATGGGCCCACCAAACTATGCTAAGGTTGACACAGGCAACGACAAGCACTAATGGCTAAACAATAGGAAAGAAACCGAAGCCAAAAGCGTAATGAAGGAAGAACGAAAAGCACGAGTTCAGATAGGACGAAGATAAGGAGACATCTTGGCTAGGTGAATCAAGGGCATAATTGTGAATGTTTAGGTGGGAAAAGAAAGATGTAATGATGATCCGTTAGGATACAGGAAAATAGTGTGTAAAAGATATAAGTTAAAATACGAAGAGTACAAAACCGGGCGTACCTCAAAAGTTGGAGTTCTCTTATGCATAGAAAAATATTGGTGGTCGATAAAATGAGTTGTTCAAAATAAGTTTGAGTCGTATATACATAATAAGAAGAATGGTTTATTAGCTTATTGAAAAATTATTATAAGGAAGAAGTAAAACATTCACACGAACATTAAGGACATAGGTTAGAAAATATTATGCGGTAGTAATTTAATAATTTCGGCAAAAGTTTCGAAATTCAAAGAATGAAATCAGATTAACTATAGTGTAGTGAATTTAAGCTCATGCTAAATGTTTTCCAAGTCTTAAAACTGGAGAGAAATTCCAAATAAATAATATTGAAAATACTTTTAGAGAAACCTGGATTTGCCAAACGAACTGATTTATACAAAGATCTTAAAGTACGAGTACCATGAACCTAGAACTGATATATATAAAAATAATCGAAGTTCTATTTATCTTGGAAGATATTCTAAAGTATATATGGTAAATGGATAAAATGAATTTCGTAGTTTAGAAAAAGATGGTATATCGAACTATCAAAATAGAAATAAAGTTTTAAAACCAAAATGCGAGAAATATTGGTTAGCAAATAGCTACGAGATAGTAATTAAAAATTTCAACAAATAGACTCCAAAATCTACGAAAGGATTTTAACTTAATCGAATAGTGAGGAATTAAATACATAAGAAGGGGGTTTTAAAACAACAATTAAACTGAGCGAAAACTTTAATAAGGGAAAAATCGAAATTGACTTTGGAGGATTCAAGATTTGCAACGGAGAAAATTCGAAAGATTAACGATAATCGCCATGAAGCGATCACGTGAAACGAGGGCAAGAATAAGATTGCGTGGTCTTATACAAAATATGCCTTGGATATGACTCATGAAACTCTATGGGGAACTTCTACGGTCGACCAACTAAAGATTAGGAAACTAGCGATAAGATTTTCTAATGGTCTAGACTGTAATGAACTGCGTCCGGCTTGGCCCGAAATTGATGAACCCAAGCGAACGACTAAAGAATTTCTAGAAGTCTAATATGGTTAGAGCTAGGCAAGAACCACTAAGGTAACTCCTAAGACGATTATATCAATTTCTAGCATGGAGTCTAGCTAACAATCAGGGACCTCTAACTAGCAAGCACATACATCTAACTAAGTCTTACTAAAGTCCTGATCTAATGGATTCCCTACTAAGCTGAGACAGATGTTCGGGCAACACGTCTACCAGCCACCAAAGACATAGGAACTGATAAAAAAATAGACTCAGGGCTTATGATTTGGATGTTTTAATTTATTTAATGGACATTCTATTTTTATTATCGTTGTTCCGATAATTCACAGTTGCAAGAGGGACATGCATGGGCCACCAATAAAACCTGTCACGACCCGCTTCCCATAAACGGAAGGCGAGGTGTGAAAAGTCCGCTTAGACTTGAAGTTGTGAGGCTACAGTCTGTAAAGCATCTGGATTAACCAAGTAGATGTCCTTGCAATTGCGAAACATAACAAAAATAATAATAAAAGAGAGATAATAATATTCAATATCAGAATGTCCTCAAATAAAGTCCAACATCACATATAAGTCACCAGGCTAAAAAGAGTCTAAAAGGCCCAAGCATGGCAACCAGAAATAAACAAACGTACAGAAAGAAAGGGCGCTATGCACCAACAACCTAACAAGAACTAAGCAGAAAGTAACACCAAAAGAAGTCTCTACGACTGGTCACCGGTGTCTTCGTACTCCACGTCAACAGTGGACCCAGGCTCAATGTCAACAAACTCCTCGTCCTCAGCAATGGACTCTGGCTCAGCAACTAACATGCAACATCCAAAAGAGACGAGGGCGCATGTCAGCAAGTCTACAAGAGACTTGTGCAAGGAAAGTAAAAGAAAGAAATAACCTAGCAGTTCTAAAAGTATGCGATTACATGGCAGCTTAAGATATGAATGCAACAAGTAATAAAGTGCAACAAGTATGACATGGCAAGGGTAGCAAAGCTACTAACACATTCACATGGATTTACAAGTCAAGTAAACAAGTCGTGCACAGTGTTTACGCCTGACTGCTGAAGTGGCTGTACGGGCACACTTCTACGCTGTGTGGTCGCTTAACCCTACCCCTCCACGTGTAATTGGGCATTGGCTTTTGACCAACACATGTAGCCCGCTTCTGGATCACGAGCCAGGAAGTGTATTTGGCATAAAGTTGTGCCTGCAACACAGGTTCCTAGCCTGAACAAGGAAGTACAAGTAGCGTGTGCTACGAAAACAAACATTCAAGCATGGAATGATGCATGTCATGGCAAGATTATAAATAATGTGCGTACAGATAAGGAATTTAAACATCACAGGCATGGTAGAGTAAAAGTAAAGAGCGCACAGATATGGAAAATAAACGTGGCAGGCAAAATGAATAAATGACATGGCAGGGAGTCAGATCTAGCTTCATTGTCAAGCTAGATCTTAAAATTGTGTCTAGGCGAGTATCATTTCGTCGCCTAGTCTCTTTTATGCTAAAACGGGGCATGGCCTATGACACGACCTAAAACACAAGTTTGGTAAGCTTCACTTGCCTGAAATCAACTGTTCTGTAAACACCGTTCAAGCAATCCAATCTACCTATGTGCTCGGATTCACCAACTTACAGTCCCAATTTAAATTATCTTCATTAGTGATTTACCTAGCAATTTAAATACCGATTTTAATCTTGATTAGCATGCATTTGTTGGGGGTCATAAGTGTTAAGAAAATTACCCTTACACGCCGCGAGAGCTACACTGGCGTCGGGTAGCGACGCCAGTGGTTGGAATAAAGAAAGCGCTCCTAATCCAGATTCCAAAATAGATTCCTACGATTGCCAATCCTTGGACAGCGACGAGATCTGTGAATAGATTCCAAATAGCGAGCAAAGTGATCGGTTGACGTTTTATGGCTCATGGGAAGCCGTAACGACGAACGGGGATGAACGGTTCGACGTACATGAAGACTACGATGTTGAACGTCATAGGGGATGATAGTGACATCGGGAAACACCTCTAGGCAAGTTAGGGGACTGTCGAAATGATCCCACAGCGAGAGGTGACGTGTGTTTATATTTCATATATTCACGCACGTTTTCTTTTGTGTTTCTCCGTATTTTCCGCCGTCTTTTATTAGTTTTCTCGTATTTTCTCGTTTTCTTTCACTTTTCTTTGTTTCTCCATGTTTGCAGGAGATTACCCGCGTAGGGGACGTTTAACGACGATATCTCAAGTCCCCGGAGCAACGGGAGGAGTCACGCGTGATCCAGGGGGTCAAACGACGAAGATTACATCTTTCAGCCCCTCACCCGATCGGTTGGTCATCTCCAACCGATCGGGTGATGCACGCGTGCATCACCCGATCTCAGCCGGAGCTCAAGTGGAAGTCACCCGACCGGTTCACAGGCTGGTTCAACGGGGGCCAACTCTCTGTCTTCTCCAGCCAAATTCCAACCGATCGGGTGACTCTCACCCGATCGGTTCATCTGTAGCTGATGCTGAGGAGCCGGAGACACGGGCACCCAACCGATCCCTTCACCCAATGGCGCCAAGATCCAACCGGTCACTCCAAGAACTCACCCGATCGGTTCATATGACCGGGTGAAAGTTCGCCGTTTTCTGTTTACTATCTGTAACGGATCACCCGATCGGTTGACTTGTCACCCGATCGGGTGATACGAGATCCTATAAATAGAACCCCTAGGGTTCCAGAAACGGGGAGCTGTTAGTTTTTTCTGTTTTCTTCTATTGTGACGGCTGTAATTACTTTTCTATTGTAAGTTTTCGGATCTTTCTTAAACTTTAGTATTATCTTAATTGCTCTACTACCTTCGCATTCCAATCGTCTGATTATGATTTCAACGGTTCATTTTCGTTTAGATCGCTTTTTAATGAATATTTGTGAGTAGTTCCCAAATCTGGGATTTTGGCAGAAACCCCTTTGGGGGCTCTTCCCGATGCATCCATAGGGTTAGGAAATCGATAGGGATGAGGAATCTAACGGTTACGTTGGGTGTTTCATTGTCATCGGCGGGAAAAAGACCGCCTTTGACTGTTGGGCCAAGGGGGAATAAACTTGGCGGTTGACTCCCTAGCCATAGCTCACGCCCTTAGCGTAGACGCCGAATCCTAGCGCGCGGGAGCAGCAGGATGAGAAGTTGGGAGTTATCGTTGTGAACTTAGTGCTCCCGGAATCGATCAGTGTTAATGGACACGAGAGTGCCCACTGATCGAATCCGGGAAGTCCGGTGTATCATCCTGGGCACCGACCGGAATATCGGGCCCATGGGATGCCGGTACCACTTTCAGAGGCAACGTCTCACCATTAGACCCTAATTCCGATCGCCATCCTACCCGTAGGCCGCATCGACGAGAGTCGCTCGTTGGAGTGGAAACCAAAGTCCCGGGTTTATTTTCTTATTGTTCATACCTTGCATTACTTTCCGTGACAACCCATCAACCGATTCGGGCTAGCTCGCCCACGGGGTGATTTCGGTCCTCCTTGACACAAGCACATCCTAGCCTCCCTGGGTTCGACCCCCAAGCCACACTACAACACCGTGCGCTTGCGGTTACAAATATCTAAACCCCCACGCGGGTCCCCCGGCCATTTGTGGTTAGCAAGCCGGGGCACACGTCAAGTTTATGGCGCCGTTGCCGGGGAGGCAACGTGCTTGTTATTTTAGGATCTCTTGAACCCTAGTGTCTAGCTTTTATCCCTACCTCGCGATAATTTTCGCATTCTTCTTTTTCCTTTTTATTTTCTTCTTCTTTTTATTTCTTATCTTATCTGTTTCTTTCCCACTTGTCGCTTCACGGGTGTTTGTTGTTTTTCATACGCAAGAGTTCAAGAAGTCTCGACGACTTGATCCCCGTTGATCCAGAGATTAACGCCACCCTTAGGCGCTTGGCCGCTGAGAAGCGAAGAAAAGAGGATCCCGAATCCATGGAGGAGAACACCCCGCCTCGCAAGTCCCTGTTGGAGTACTCGATGCCATCTATCGAGTCCACTTCTTCCATCCGTCCTCCAGCTATTACGGCCTAAAGCTTTGAGCTAAAGCCGTCTTTGGTGACATGGATCCAGCATGATCAGTTTGCGGGTGCACTGTAACGACTGCTTTTCATGTATCTGGATTTAATATAATATAATATATGTTTTGGTGGATTTTCCCCTCATGTGTGGTTTTCGTCTCCGTAGCTTTCATTTTCGATCGATTCGTCGTATTTTCTCGCTTCTTCCTTAGGATTGTCGATTTCGAAGTATGTCATACGTGACGGACTTCATAACGGTCGTATCTTACTATTAGATCAAGCCTAGGAGTCTTAGGAATCGATCCCGGGGCCCCACGCTCCGTATCGGAACTTTTGGTGCTTATTAGCCTGTGTAAGAAGGGCCACCGACCGACTAGATGACGATCCAGTCGGTCGGCAATCCTTCTTGGACCGACTAGTTAGCTTTCTAAATTTCTCAGGAGTTACTGTTTATCGTTAGTCGGTCTAAGAACGTTGGTTGACCGACTAGGTTGCAAACTAGTCGGTCAGCAATGCTTCTTTAACCGACTAACACATCATCTAAATTTTAGTATCAGTACTGTTTACTCTTAGTCGGTCTAAGAACGTTCATCGACCGACTAGATGCTAGGCTAGTCGGTCAGTACTTGTTCATGGACCGACTAACTCTAAATCCTATTTTCGTTCAGGAGTTACTGTTTGCACTTAGTAGGTCTGCGTTGGTCGACCGACCGACTAGTTGCCAAACTAGTCGGTCAGTGGTTGCTCTTTGACCGACTAACCAGTGTTAAAACCCTAATTTCTGGGCAGCCGCCAGCCCAACCTATTTATACCCCTCCCAAACGTTTCTTCTTCCTCCAACACGACCCAAAACCCTAAAATCTTCCCCCTTGAGCCCCCATCTTCCTCCAAGCTTCATTTCTCCATTCCAAGCCCTAGAATCATCATCCAAACCATCCATCCACTCTATCTACCTCTCATCTTCCCCCAAAATCTCACCAAATCCATCAAATCCCCAAAATCCCCTAAAACCCTAGTTTCCCCAAACTTCCCCAATCTTTTCCAGATCTGATCCTAGGGTTCTCCGGAGTGTTTCTTCCGCCTCCTCTCGGTAAGAAATCGATCTACCGTTGTTTTTATAACCTATTTATAATTTTATGAAACCCTAATAAATTTCATGTTGTTTGGTGTTTGTTTCCCCCCATAACAGCAATTTTCCCCGTAGATTGGCATCCGTGTGACGAAGTGGTCGTCATCCCCGGTGCTAGGCAAGTGAAACTTGCCACCTAGGGTTTAGGCCATGTTTTAGGCCATTTGCTTGTTGTAGGCGTAAAAGAGGCTAGGCGACGAAATGATACTCGCCTAGGCGCAAATTCCGGAACTAGTTTGACAACGAAGCTAGGACCGTCGTTTTACCATGTTGCACAACTACCATGTCATGTTTAATTTTGATTGACGGTACGCGAATAAATTGCCATCCATGTTGTATGTCGCATTTGTAGCACACGCTACGATACTTGTGTTTCCTGGCTCATGCTCCAGAAGCGGGCCATGTGTTGGTTGATAGCCAACGCCCGACCTACTAGTTTCCGGCTAGGCACCCACTATACGTGGGCATAACCATATGCCATACGTGTTATTCACACTTCCTGGCTCGTGTTCCAGAAGCGAGCATTCCGTGTTCGGGGGTAATGCCCTGGCTCGATACACGTGGAGGGGTAGAGATAAACGGTCACTTGAGCTTAGGAGTTGGCCCGATCAGCCACTCTAGCCAACAGGCGGAATCTTTGTGCACGACGTGTTTTCTTGACGTGATTTCCTTGACTTGTACTTGAGCACAGCCTGCGGGCAATAGGGCACTCGTAGAGTGATCCCTTGTACTTGTTCCTTGACATTACAAGTCACAACTATCACTTGACACTTGCTACTTGTACTCCCGTTTACTTGTCACTTCCCTGCCTTACTTTACTTGTCACGCATCATACAATAATTGCTAGGTTGCTAGTTTACCTTACCTTCAGTTTCCTGGCCCAAGTCTTTTAGACTTGCTGACATGTGCCCCTTTACTCTTTTGGGTAACACATGTTAGATCCTGAGCCTGAGTACCTTGTTGAGGACGAGGTGTTTGCTGACGCCGAGCCCGAGCTTGTGGTTGACAGGGAGTACGTGGACACTAGGGACCAGTCCTAGTGTCTTCGTTGTGTTTTACTTTTGTTAGACTGTTGTTTTGTTATCGGTGTGTGGCACCCATACTTTGTTTTGTCGTTGCTTGTGTTGGCCTTGTTCTGGGCCTTTAGACTCTTTTCTTTTAGCCTGGTGGCTTTTCTGGATGTTGAACTTATTTTCATGTTGGACAATATTTGAGATGTGAGATTTTATTTCAGTCTCTCCTTGTATTATTATTGTTGTTCCGTTGTGGTTACAGGGACCTGCTTATGTTTTATTGACGCTTATCGGGTTTGGGCTTCACAGCTCCACTCTCGTGCGGACCTTTTCACGTCTCGCCTCCATTTTGTTGGTGGCCCATGCAGGTCCCTCTGTAACTGCGATTTTTGGAATAGCGATAATAATATTAGAATGTCCAATAAATTAAGTTCGACGTCCGATGTCATAAGCTATGAGTCTAATCTGATTTGTTTTCTGTGTCACTAGATGGCAGGAAGACGTTTCACCCGTGGTGGGGGTAGTGGCGCGGTCCCTCATGATGAGGAGCCTGAGCGGGAACCCACCAGCGGTGAGTTGATGCGGATGATGCTCCAGATGATGCAAGTGCAGCAGGGCTTGCTTTTGCAAGTCCAGAATGCTCCACTTGCTCGAGCTGCCCGGGCTCTTCCGGATGTTCCTCGCTCTGAGCCAGGAGCGAAGCAATTTCGGGAGTTGGGTCCCGCATATTTTGATGGTTCTGAGGGTCCTCTGGCTGCCGATGAGTGGATTCGGAACATCGAGGACAATCTGAAGATGGCCAAGATCACCCCGGCTGGATGGGTTGATTTGGCGAAGAGGCAACTCAAGGATAATGCTCGGAATTGGTGGGATGCGGAAGAGAAGTTGTTGGTGGAGCCGATAGCTTGGGCTACCTTCAAAGCCAGATTTGAGGGTGAGTTCTTTCCGAAAGCTGCCAGGGAAGAGATGCTGCAGCGTTTTATCGATTTGAAGCAGGGGAACTCGTCGGTGGACATGTATCACCAAGAGTTCATGAGGCTGAGTCGGTTTGCACCAAAGATGGTGCAGGATGCTGAGGAGCGAGCTCAGAGGTTCCTGCAGGGGCTTGCTTCGGAGCTCCAGAGTTTTGTGACCTCCTCTGATCGGGAATCTTATCAGAAGGTTCTAGTAGTAGCCAAGAGGCAGGAGCTGCTCGTGAACCAGAGGAGAGGGTCTGTTGTTGGTGCTGGGAAGAGGCCTGTGGAACAGGCGAGAGCTGTGGTTAGACCTGGATTCAGGCCCAATCAGTCTGCTCAGTTTAAGAGGCCAGGAGGGCCTATTCAGAAGACTTGCCATTTCTGCGGTAGGACCGGACATGTCAAGGATCAGTGTAGGAGGTTCCTGGGCCAGTGTGTCGTCTGCGGGGATCCTACCCATGTCATGAAGGATTGTCTGAGGTCGAAGCAGCCTTGGAAGGCACCTGTTGCAGCACAGCCGTTGCAGCAGCGAGCGTCTGTTCCTGCTGGTCGTGGAGCAGCTCTTGTTCCGCAGAGGCAGGCTTTTCGGCAAGCTGTTCCACAGAGGAGGCAGGCTTTTCTGATGACCGCTGCGGAGAGCGAGGCTGTGGATGAGGTTATCGCAGGTAATCCTCAATCTAGCTGTTACTTTCCTAGCTGGTTTTGATTGTTAGATTATGTTGTTTGCTTGAACATGGTTGTTTACTAGACTAGGGTTTGATTGTTAATTGCTTGTTAGGTGTGGTTTTGGTATGCATATTTCCTGCACGAGTCCTCTTTGACTCTGGTGCATCGATGTGTATTATTTCTCGGAGCTTCGTGGAGAAGCATTCCTTGTCGACGTCCCCTCTCTCCAAGAGTTGGAACATCGTTACGGGGAATGGAGTAGTCACGGTGCATCGTGGATGCAGTCCTTGCTCTGTGGTGGTTTGTGGACATGAGCTTTATGCTGATTTTATTGTCCACAACATCACCAACTACGATGCGGTCTTTGGGATGGATTGGCTTGCGAGCTTCTATGCTACGATTGACTGCAGGAGGAAGAAGGTGGTGGTCGAAATTCCCGGACATCCAGTATTTGAGTTCAGTCGTGGTAGCAGTTCGCTTGGTCCTGTCAGATTTCGGGCCAGGCCGGTGGAGGCTGTGGCTATGCAGATGGAGCTGGAGTGGCCAGCTGTGGTGCGAGATTTTGGCGACGTCTTCCCTGAGGAGATGTCTGGTTTGCCGCCTGATCGAGCTTTGGAATTTTCTATCGATCTTGTTCCAGGTGCGCAGCCGATTTCGAAGGCGCCGTATCGTATGGCACCTGCAGAATTGGAAGAGTTGCGGAAGCAGTTGGATGAGCTTTTGCAGAAGGGTTATATTAATCCTAGCGTGTCTCCGTGGGGAGCACCGGTGTTGCTGGTTAAGAAGAAGGATGGTTCGCGTCGCATGTGCGTGGACTATCGGGAGTTGAATGCGGTGACCATTAAGAATAAATACCCGTTGCCTCGCATCGATGATATTTTTGATCAGCTTGGAGGTTCGAGGGTGTTTTCAAAATTGGATTTGAGGAGTGGTTACCATCAATTGAAGGTGAAGAAGGGAGATGTTCCGAAGACAGCGTTCAGGACGAAGTATGGACACTATGAGTTTGTGGTTATGCCTTTCGGTGTAACTAACGCGCCCGCAGTTTTCATGAATCTGATGAACCTGATTTTCTATGACTTTTTGGATAAGTTTGTCGTTATCTTTATTGACGACATTCTGATCTATTCGAAGTCGGAGGGAGAGCATGCCTCGCACTTAAGGGCGGTGTTGGAGATTTTGAGGAAGCATCGTTTGTATGCTAAGTTTTCGAAGTGCGAGTTTTGGCTGGATCGAGTTGCTTTTCTCGGGCATGTGGTGACTGGAGATGGTATTTCAGTGGATCCCGAGAAGATTCGAGCCATCAAGGAGTGGCCTGTTCCGTTGTCGGCGTCTGAGATTCGGAGTTTCCTTGGACTTGCTGGTTACTATCGGTGATTCATTAAGGACTTTTCTCGTATTGCTGAGCCGATGACCAGGTTGACGCGGAAGGATGTTGCTTTTGTTTGGTCGGGTGATTGTGAGGGTGCTTTTGGCGTTCTGAAGGAGAGGTTGACGACTGCCCCTATTCTTGTTGTGCCTGATCGCAGCGGCGGATTTGAGATATTTTGCGATGCTTCTGGCAAGGGTCTCGGTTGTGTGTTGCATCAGCACGGGCATGTTGTGGCATATGCGTCTCGTCAGCTTAAGGTTCATGAGAAGAATTATCCGACGCATGATTTGGAGTTGGCTGCCGTTGTGTTTGCTCTTAAGATTTGGAGGCACTTCCTGCTGAGTGAGAAAGTGAAGATTTTCACCGATCATAAAAGCTTGAAGTATATTTTCACTCAGAAGGAGCTTAACATGCGACAGCGTCGATGGTTGGAGCTTATGGCGGATTATGATATTGATTTGCAGTTTCACCCTGGCAAGGTGAATGTGGTTCCAGATGCTCTGAGTAGGCTTCCAGCGGTGATGGTTTTGACCTCGCAGTGGAGATTGCAGCAGGATTTTTGCGAGTCTGGTGTGGAGATTGTTCTTCCTGGGGAGGCTTCGTCGTTGATGTACATGCAGGTACAGTCGACGATCGTGGATCGGATTAAGGCTGGCCTGGCTGAGGATCCGAAGCTGGCGTAGATTCGGGAGCAGGTGGAAGCCGGTCTGCGGACTGACTTTTTGATTCATGAGGATGGCTCGCTGAGGTTTGGAGCCAGGTTGTGTGTGCCAGCTGGGGATATCAGAGAGGAGCTGATGGTGGAGGCACACAGTTCGCCGTATTCTGTGCATCCTGGTGGCACCAAGATGTACCAGGATCTTCGTCTGAATTATTGGTGGCATGGTATGAAGAGGAGCGTGGCTCGGAGTGTAGCCAAGTGCTTGGTTTGCCAGCAAGTGAAGGCGGAGCATCAGCGTACGACCGGGTTGCTACAACCGCTTCCGATTCCGGAGTGGAAATGGCAACACATCACTATGGATTTCGTGACTGGACTACCTCGGAGTCCGAAGCAGAATGACGCGATTTGGGTGATCGTAGATCGATTGACCAAATCTGCGCACTTTATTCCGTTCCGAGTGGGACAGTCCACTGAGGCGCTAGCAAGGAGATATATGGAGGTAAAATTCTTCTTACTCTCCGTTTTATTTCCTTTTCCTAGTTTGGATAGTGATGTAACATGAATCATGCAGGAGGTTGTGCGACTTCATGGAGTCCCCATGAGTATCGTGTCTGACAGAGACACGAGGTTCACATCTCAGTTCTGGCAGAGTTTGCAGAAGAGCTTGGGTACGCGTCTGAGTTTCAGAACGGCGTACCATCCGCAGACGGATGGCCAGTCTGAGAGGACGATTCAGATTTTGGAAGACATGCTAAGGGCGTGCATGTTGGACTTCAAGGGTTCGTGGGAGGACCATCTACATTTGGTGGAGTTCTCTTACAACAACAGCTTCCAGGCAAGTATTGGCATGGCGCCTTTCGCCGCTCTTTATGGGAGGAAATGTCGATCGCCATTGAGTTGGGATGACGTTGGTGATCGGGAGTTGTTGGGACCTGAGATGATCGTGGAGGCCGTGGATATCGTCAGGAATATTCGGGAGAGGTTGAGGATTACTCAGGACCGTTTCAAGCATTGGGCGGATGCTAAACGTCGTCCTTTGGAGTTTCAGCCGGGCGACCATGTGTTCTTGAAGATTTCCCCGAATCGTGGTGTGATTCGTTTCGGGAAGCGTGGAAAGTTGAGCCCGCGATACATTGGACCGTTTGACATTTTGGAGAGGGTTGGCGAGGTAGCTTATCGCTTGGCCTTGCCGCCATCTTTGGAAGGAGTTCACAATGTTTTCCATGTGTCGCAGCTTCGTCGATACATTAGCGATCCGTCTCATACGGTGGATTTTTCGGAGATTACCGTTCGCCCCGATATGACGTATGACCAGCACCCAGTGCAGATTCTGGACAGGCGTCAGAAATCGCTTCGGAACAAGATTGTCAATCTTGTGAGGGTGATGTGGCGACACGGTTCACCTGGAGAGTCTACTTGGGAGAATGAGGATGAGATGCGAGAGCGTTTCCCACTTTTGTTTCCGGACTCGTGAGTATTTGGAAATTCCGAGGACGGAATTTTTCTTAAGTTGGGGAGGATGTAACGACTGCTTTTCATGTATCTGGATTTAATATAATATAATATATGTTTTGGTGGATTTTCTCCTCATGTGTGGTTTTCGTCTCCGTAGCTTTCATTTTTGATCGATTCGTCGTATTTTCTCGCTTCTTCCTTAGGATTGTCGATTTCGAAGTATGTTATTCGTGACGGACTTCATAACGGTCGTATCTTACTATTAGATCAAGCATAGGAGTCTTAGGAATCGATCCCGGGGCCCCGCGCTCCGTATCGGAACTTTTGATGCTTATTAGCCGGTGTAAGAAGGGCCACCGACCGACTAAATGACGATCCAGTCGGTCGGCAATCCTTCTTGGACCGACTAGTTAGCTTTCTAAATTTCTCAGGAGTTACTGTTTATCGTTAGTCGGTCTAAGAACGTTGGTTGACCGACTAGGTTGCAAACTAGTCGGTCAGCAATGCTTCTTTAACCGACTAACACATCATCTAAATTTTAGTATCAGTACTGTTTACTCTTAGTCGGTCTAAGAACGTTCATCGACCGACTAGATGCTAGGCTAGTCGGTCAGTACTTGTTCATGGACCGACTAACTCTAAATCCTATTTTCGTTCAGGAGTTACTGTTTGCACTTAGTAGGTCTGCGTTGGTCGACCGACCGACTAGTTGCCAAACTAGTCGGTCAGTGGTTGCTCTTTGACCGACTAACCAGTGTTAAAACCCTAATTTCTGGGCAGCCGCCAGCCCAACCTATTTATACCCCTCCCAAACGTTTCTTCTTCCTCCAACACGACCCAAAACCCTAAAATCTTCCCCCTTGAGCCCCCATCTTCCTCCAAGCTTCATTTCTCCATTCCAAGCCCTAGAATCATCATCCAAACCATCCATCCACTCTATCTACCTCTCATCTTCCCCCAAAATCTCACCAAATCCATCAAATCCCCAAAATCCCCTAAAACCCTAGTTTCCCCAAACTTCCCTAATCTTTTCCAGATCTGATCCTAGGGTTCTCTGGAGTGTTTCTTCCGCCTCCTCTCGGTAAGAAATCGATCTACCGTTGTTTTTATAACCTATTTATAATTTTATGAAACCCTAATAAATTTCATGTTGTTTGGTGTTTGTTTCCCCCCATAACAGCAATTTTCCCCGTAGATTGGCATCCGTGTGACGAAGTGGTCGTCATCCCCGGTGCTAGGCAAGTGAAACTTGCCACCTAGGGTTTAGGCCATGTTTTAGGCCATTTGCTTGTTGTAGGCGTAAAAGAGGCTAGGCGACGAAATGATAATCGCCTAGGCGCAAATTCCGGAACTAGTTTGACAACGAAGCTAGGACCGTCGTTTTACCATGTTGCACAACTACCATGTCATGTTTAATTTTGATTGACGGTACGCAAATAAATTGCCATCCATGTTGTATGTCGCATTTGTAGCACACGATACGATACTTGTGTTTCCTGGCTCGTGCTCCAGAAGCGGGCCATGTGTCGGTTGATAGCCAACGCCCGACCTACTAGTTTCCGGCTAGGCACCCACTATACGTGGTCATAACCCTATGCCATACGTGTTATTCACACTTCCTGGCTCGTGTTCCAGAAGCGAGCATTCCGTGTTCGGGGGTAATGCCCTGGCTCGATACACGTGGAGGGGTAGAGATAAACGGTCACTTGAGCTTAGGAGTTGGCCCGATCAGCCACTCTAGCCAACAGGCGGAATCTCTGTGCACGACGTGTTTTCTTGACGTGATTTCCTTGACTTGTACTTGAGCACAGCCTGCGGGCAATAGGGCACTCGTAGAGTGATCCCTTGTACTTGTTCCTTGACATTACATGTCACAACTATCACTTGACACTTGCTACTTGTACTCCCGTTTACTTGTCACTTCCCTGCCTTACTTTACTTGTCACGCATCATACAATAATTGCTAGGTTGCTAGTTTACCTTACCTTCAGTTTCCTGGCCCAAGTCTTTTAGACTTGCTGACATGTGCTTCTTTACTCTTTTGGGTAACACATGTTAGATCCTGAGCCTGAGTACCTTGTTGAGGACGAGGTGTTTGCTGACGCCGAGCCCGAGCTTGTGGTTGACGGGGAGTACGTCGACACTGGGGACCAGTCCTAGTGTCTTCGTTGTGTTTTACTTTTGTTAGACAGTTGTTTTGTTATCGGTGCGTGGCACCCATACTTTGTTTTGTCGTTGCTTGTGTTGGCCTTGTTCTGGGCCTTTAGACTCTTTTCTTTTAGCCTGGTGGCTTTTCTGGATGTTGAACTTATTTTCATGTTGGACAATATTTGAGATGTGAGATTTTATTTCAGTCTCTCCTTGTATTATTATTGTTGTTCCGTTGTGGTTACAGGGACCTGCTTATGTTTTATTGACGCTTATCGGGTTTGGGCTTCACAGCTCCACTCTCGTGCGGACCTTTTCACGTCTCGCCTCCATTTTAGGGAAGCGGGTCGTGACACGCACCCATGGAGAGCCCGATCAAGCATCTAGAATCCTTCTTGGAGAAATGTGACACCTTCCGGATTAATGGTGTCACGACTGAGGCGATTCGTCTGAAGCTGTTCCCCTTCTCGTTGCGAGACAATGCCAAGCAATGGCTTAGGGGGAAGGACCCCAACACTTTCAATACCTGGGAGAAGCTCTCCAACGGTTTTCTGACGAAGTTCTTTCCTCCGGGGAAGACCATGAAGTTGAGGAGCGAGATCTCCTCCTTCTCCCAGGCCAGCCACGAGTCCTTGCATGAAGCTTGGACGAGATACAAGGAGATGCAGAGAAGATGCCCTCGCCATGAGCTTCCGAAGTGGCAGATTATTAATCTGTTCTACAATGGGCTGAGGGATGACCTAAAATCTTCTATGGACACCGCGGCTGGGGGTTCCTTCATGTCAAGGAGCGAGGAAGATGCTGGACATATTCTGGAAAATATGGCATCCAACAATGAGCGGTGGTGTGACGAGAGAGCCACACCCAGGTCTGGGGGTATACACAGAGTCGAGGACGTCGACAAACTTTCAAGCAAGTTCGACTTGCTTTCGACCCAGATCTCCGCACTAATGGTAGGAGCCGGTGGGGCCGGTGCACAACAGATTGCAGCGGTAGAATCCGAAATTTTTGTGGAATTCGACGGTGGTGACGTCTCACCACCGTTGGATCAGGCGAGCGCACTATTTTACAACCCCATGAGAAATGCGCCGTATCCACCAAGAACCAATTCCAACCCGGCCTACTCTCCAAACAACCGGAACCACCCTAACTTTGGTTACCGGGCACCATTCCAGCCCTCGCCGCCTCAGCAGCCGCAGCAACAAACATATCAGCCGACTAGGCCACAGCAGAGTTAGATTCAGCAGCAACAATATCAGCAGCAGCCTCAGCAACAATTTTACGCCCCCAGGAATAAGTAGCCAATCCAGCAGCAGCAGCAGTATGGCCAACAGAGGGTCGTCTCTCCGGTTGAGTCTCTCTTGACTCAATATATAACCAACCAGGAGAAGATCAATCAAAAGCTGGAAATGGGTCAACGGGCCCTCACAGACCAAGTAACCCAGCTGGGGTTACAAGTGGCGAACCTTTCAAGGTCACAAAACCAATTGCCGCCACAACCGGAGGTGAACCCGAGGGGAGCAACCCAAACGTCGGCACTCGTGCACGAGCACGCAAATGTGTCCGCTATCGTTCTGAGAAGCGGGACACAAATCCCTACTAAAGTACCCCCTAACAGACCGGAAGCACCATTGGTCGTCGAGTTACCGATCGAAAAATCAAACGACGCCGTTGCTTCGTCATCAAATCCTACGACTCCGGAGGGAGTCTCTGAAGAAGAGAAGAAGAAGAACGAGGAAGGGAGCCCGAAAGTGTTCAAACCCGTTGTGCCTTTTCCACAACGGTTAGCTCACGCCAAAATCGACGAGAAATATGGCAAGTTCTTCGCCATGGTCAATGACTTGAGCTTGCAAATCCCCTTCCTGGAAGCAATCGAAACAATCCCCTCCTATGCGAAATTCCTGAAGGATTTGGTGACTAGAGGGTCTAGAAAGGGGAAAGTAGTGTTGACGGCGGAGTGTAGCGCTCTCATCCAGAGGGCAAATCCGTCGAAACTTAAAGACCTGGGGAGCTTCTCAATCCCTTGCACGATCGGGGCAGTAAAGATTCATCGTGCACTCATCGATCTCGGAGCGAGTGTAAGTTTGATGTCCTTGTCGATGTATAAAAGGATAGGAATGGGTGATTTGGAGCCCACCGGTATGACCCTACAACATGCTGACTGGTCGGTCAAATATCCGGTGGGGATTGTGGATGACCTCCCCGTTAATGTAAAATGGGTGCATGTGCCAGTGGACTTCGTTGTCATGGACATGCCTGAAGACGCACACACTCCCATCATCCTGGGACGGCCTTTCATAGCCACTGCTGGCGTTTTGATTGATGTGAAAAATGGAAAACTTTCGCTAAACGTCAGCGGAGAAAAGGTTGAATTTGATCTGGGGTTGTCCATGAAGTATCCCGATCCCCCAGATGACCCTCGGTGTAATTTGCTGGAGGTGGAAGAAGATAAAACTGCTGAAGAGAGCTCCTGGGAGATTCTCTTAAGAAACCACCACCCCCCCCCCCCCGATGACTTGGGGGATTCAGAAGACCAATACGGCCCCAAGAACAATGATGCTGCTGGGAAAGCGAGTGCAGCACGTACGACCCCTCCCGGGTTCCCCAAGGCTCCTCCTGCGAGGAAAACGGGGAAAGAACCCATGGACCTCACCAAAGACGAGGTCCGGATCCTTAAGAAGATGGCGGTAAACGCCAATACGAAAGAGAAGCCCCCGGATCCCAAGAACAAGGAGAGGGTAGTCGAGCAAATCTTTCTCCAGCTGCTGACTACTCCAAAGGCCGTAAGCTCCAATGAAGAAGAGATGCCGAACTTGGGGCATCACCCGTATCAACCACCGTGAACATCACTTGCGGGCGTCGAGCCAACGACATTAAACAAGTGCGCTTCATGGGAGGCAACCCATGCTCTAAACTTTTGTCCCACTTTTTAGTGTCATTTTTGACTTTATTTTATCTACTTTTATAAATAAAATCAGCCGCGAGAACATCCGTTCAGGGACTTAGACAAATCTGGTTGTTTTTGCAGGAAACAAAGCCCCAACCGATCGGTTGATAACTCAACCGATCGGTTGGGATGTATCAGATACAAGCCACAACTGTCCCCAAATGAACCGATCGGTTGAAGAATGGAGAGACCGTGTGACAGACCGGGTGATCTGGGGAGGATTCTCGGGAAATTTTTGGGAGACATCAATCGATCGGTTGAGTTAGAGCGCGATCGGTTGAAGCGACCGGGTGAGCAACCCTCAATTCTCGGGAAAATGAGTGGAGCGGCCAACCGATCGGTTGACAAGTCAACCGACCAGTTCACCTGTAGCACATCTTCGGCAAGAATATATCGACCTAACAGTCAACCGATCGCGTGACAAGTCACCCGATCGGTTCGACTTAAAACCCTATAAATACCCCCGACCACCCGTTCTTTCCGCACTCGCCATTTTCGAATCCAGAACCGACGTTTCGCCTCCTCCTCTTGCGCCTGACCTCTTTCTTCCCTAAAATCAACCTCGATCGGCTCCCCCCATCTCCCTATCCATCCCACCATCGATTTCTCTCCATTCTCCTCGATTCCACCCACACACAAAACCCTAACCTTCACCCGGTTTCCCCAATTTCGAAACTTGCTGAAGAAATCGCCGCGGCTTCACAGCGTGCTCCTTTCGAGTAGCATCGGGGCGTCTACGAGCAACGATCTTTATCCCATTTGGGTAAACTCGCTCCTTAACTCAATTTTAATTTTGCCCTAAAATACTCCATTTGCTCGTTGGTCGTGTTTGTGTTTATTCATTGTATTTTTACATACTCACGCACACACACGACACTCGCACAATGCCTCCCCGCCGTGTTAAGCCCACCGACACCAGCTCTTCGAACCCTAGGCCCATCCGTCGTACTCGTCAGACACAGCTGTCATGCCCCGCTTCCCAAAAATATGGAGGCGAAGCGTGAGAAGGTCCGCTCAGACTTGAAGCTGCAAGCTTTAAGTCCGATAAGCGTCAATCAACTTTTAAAACTGCAGGTCCTTGCAACGCGAACGAAACAAAGATAATAATAACGAAAGGGACAAAAGAAACATCTCAGAATATCCATAAAATAAGTTTCAACATCACAGAAAAAGCCACCAGGCTAAAAGAAAAGAGACGAAAGGCCCAAACATGGCCAACAAAAGTACAAAGTACAAAACAACGGTGCTACGCACCAACAACTAACAAAAGGCCTAAAACAAAATAAAGCTCAACAAAGACTCCAAGAATAGTCACCGGTGTCCACCAAAATCCTCCTGGCAATCATGGACTCAGACTCAGCGTCAGCAAAACATCACGAACTCAGCAACGGTCGCTGGCTCAGGGTCTAACATGTGACACCCAAAAGAGCAAGGGGCACATGTCAGCAAGTCTGGAAGACTTGTGCAAGGAAACTGAAGGTAGGTAAAGCAACCTAGCAGTTCTAGCATGAATGCAATGACATGGCAGTTTAAAGTATGAGTGCAACAAGTAAGGTAAAGTAAAGTAAAGTACAAGCATGACATTTAAACATGGCATGGATGACAAGTATTACATGAATCATTCACAAGAGAAGTACAAGACAAGAAAAGTAAGCACCTCGTGCACAGAGATTCCGTCTTCTGGCTAGAGGGCGGATCAGGCCACTCCTAAGCTCAGTTGACCGTTTATCCCTACCCCTCCACGTGTATCGGGCATTGGTTTCTAGCCAACACATGAGGCCCACTTCTGGTCCACGAGCCAGGAAGTGTTTTAAACAAGTATGGCATAGGGGTGCACCTAGCCGGTCCAGGGAACCCGGGCATTGGCTTTTGACCAACACATGAGGCCCGTTTCCCCCGGAAGTAGTTTTCAAGGAGTACAAGTATTGTAGCGTGTGCTACGAATGCAACAATCAACTGGGATGACATGTAAGATGCAATGCATGGCAGTTAAAAGTGCGTACAGATAAGAAAAGTAAACGTGACAGTTTAGTATGCATGAACAACAAGTTTAAAGGGTTGGATCTAGCTTCGTTGTCAAGCTAGATCAATTAGGTGACGGATCTAGTTTCGTTGTCAAACTAGATCAAGTAGGCGTCTAGCCAGCTATCATTTCACTGACTAGTCTCTTTTACGCTAGGAACAAGGAAGTGGCCTAAAAACATGGCCCTACACAAGAGTTGGCAAGTTTCACTTGCCTGCAAGTACGACATCTGAGCACACCGTCCAATGAGTCCAAAAATCACCATTATTCTACGTGCACAAGTCCACCGGCCTAAAGTCCATATTATTAATCTTCATTAGTGAATTTAAAACATTTAAAATACTTTAAAAATACTGATTTTAGTCTTGATTAGCATGCATTGGGTTGGGGGGTCCTAGGGGTGCAAAGCGTTACCTCAACACGACGCGAAAGCTACACCGGTGTCGGGTAGCGACACCGGGGGTTGGAATAATAGAACGCGCTCCAAGTCCTGATTCCAATATAGATTCCTCGCTGGAAAGTTCAGAGCATCAACCCGGGGCGACGATTCCAGATTCCAAAGCTCGCACGTGCGACGACGGGCTACGACGTGCGACGACGTCGTACGCGGCAAGTCGTCAAAGAGAACACACCTAGGTGGGGCCCACAGCAGTCCTAGGGGCCTTTAGGGGACCCACAATACCTCTGGAGAACTTGGGGGGCCCACGGTGGCAAGCGGTGCGACGGATGCGGGGTTGCGACGAACGTCGCTCGGTCAGACCGAGCCGCTGCGAGAGATTCTCTCGGTCAGACCGAGAGATCACAGCGAGGGGGTCGGTCGCAGTGCAGCGGAGAGCGTTGCAAGGCTTGGGCGCTCGGTCACAGCAGCCCGGAGCGAGGGGATCTGTCGGTCGGGGCGAGCGGATGCGGGGGCTGCAGCGAGGCGGGTTGCAACGGAGCGGGGGAGCGGGCGATGCGGGGGAGCGCTTCAGTCGGTGCGGGCGGGAGCGTCGGTCGGTGCGGGGGTTGCAACGTTGCAGTTGCAACGTTGCGGAGCGGAGAGGAGGCGGGGAAATCTCTCGGTCAGACCGAGAGATGTCCTCGGTCGGAGCGGGGAGCGGGGGGTGGCGACAGCAGCGGGGTGCGGGGCTTGCTTGGTGCGGGCGGTGGCCTCGGTCAGACCGAGGGAACAGAGCGGAAATCTTCGGTCGTGCACAGGCGACGGCTGCAACGTTGCGACGATTCGTCGCAACGTCAAATTTGGGTTTTGGAAGAGGCTAGGGCTAATTTCTTGCGAAAATAGGTCTTCCTAAAGGTTGTTTATATAGTGTAGATGGGTTGACTTGGTCTGGGGCTAAATCTAATAGGATTAGAAGTTTAAAATAATTTAAAATTTGAAATTCAACTTCTCCAACTCACCCAAGGATTTGACTTGGTCCAAATGAGCTGGAAATTGGCTCAAAAATTCTTTAAAACGTTTTACACTCAAATAAATTTTATTTGGCCGAAAATAATTTAAAAATTAATTATTAAAAATAATATAAAACTTGTTAAAAATGTAAAAGTGGTCAAATGAACTCCAAAAATTATAAAATAAATATTGTGGTGATCGTGATGACGAATGTGAGCTAACTAAGAGGACGGATCTCAGATTCGACGTCGGACGACGAAACTAAAAATAGAAACGTCTCCCGTCAAGAGTGAAAATCGTCACGTCTCATCGAGTGAGTTTAAATTGTGGAAAAACGACTCGAGAAGTGTCGTTCCAAGATAGTGCCACTATTTAATACTCTCAGAGACGTTCACCACGGCATATCACACAAAAGTGTTCGCAAACAAATAAAGTCTAAAACAAACTCGTGCACGGTCAAAAGCACGTGCACGAACAACGTACGACGAAAAGTGGTCGTTACATCCTCCCCACCTTAGAATAAAGTCCGTCCTCGGACTTTCTAATATATCTAGTTGCTCTAGTAACTACCCCACTCAAGTCATATAATAATTCAACCAGGTATAGTCATTACAAGTGCTTATATATGCACTAGGTAGTCAAACATTAACACTACCACCATTTATATATATACATTCACGTACGTTATACATTAATACCTATTATAGGCTGTCAATTTCATACACGTATTTCAATCATATATATAAACATACATCCATTATATAACTGCTACTCACAAAACAATAGTTCAGGTACTTATATAGGTATGATCTCATACTAGCAAATACAATCATTGCTCTACGTATAGATAGCTACCTATGCACAAACATCAAGGGTATACTACCCTCTAATATTCATTCAATACCAAACATCTCAACACATATAGTCACACCATACCATTATTAAATCAAGTTCACTATATCTAATATACATTCACCACTACTATAATTTCACGATATGTAGTCATTCAAATACATGCAAATAGTTCACCATATATTCTCATCACATACGGTCCTATAACTGTATTTACGACACGCCACATATATCATAGTCATCAATACCTATAACTAAGCACATACTTACCCATGCATGGTGCACACCCATACACGCTAACATTTCATTTACGCATACCATTCATACCATTATATTACTAGCACATCTATGCACCTAGTTTAGCTAGCACACAAGCAAGTCCTTAGTAAATAACTATACCACAAGACCAACACCTATAACTATATACTGGTGTAGCGACCCACAGTCATGTGCGTAACTCAACCAGGCGCAAACACTTCTATCACTATACATACATCAAACATTGCTATATTCAAACTACAAACATTCATTCAATATACTTAGAGTATACTCACTCAAGCTTGAGTGAGACTCAATACACATATCAGAATATTCTATATACGTAACACGGCATTCATACCTATTCCAATACCACTCCAATATATATACATCTACCAATACAACCATATACATTCCATAAATCAATCGCACTTATTATTTATTCAGATAACACCCATATAGTTCAATCTAATTATATACCATAATAGTAACATTACAGACATCAGCACCCACATAATTAGTAGTACCCTCCCTAGTACAAACATTCACCGTATAGTCACACATAAATAATGTATATATTCACACCATAGCCTACTACCTATAATTAGTATACTAACACATTCACACATACATAATTAAGATGTGCAATAGTCGTGTATACCTCACGGTATGCACGCATGCAACCTCCCGCAAGAGCAAGCAATACCAATCAAAATTATACTCCTACTTCCATATGTATATCACCTATATACTCAGGCATCAAAACATAACTACTTACGTCTAAACACAATACATACCCACATACGAGCACACACTCATACGTGCTAATATATATGGGTCACTCAATAGGCCTACTTACTTAACTATACATGCACTTATTATTATCACACCTAGCACACACATAGCTTTACCAATCATTTTATTTCAACCATTATAAGTATCTCTTACTACATTCACAACTTAGATATTTCAACGCTGACTCTTATATACACAAGCATCCCTAGTATAGTATAGCTATCCACACAAAAATCTATAACTACTAACACACAACAACTTCATACTATCACGAATAACTCCGAGTATATATATATATCACTCAATAGGCAAACTTCAATATACTATGGGAATATACTCATTCAAGCCCACATACACAAGTTAGGTACGTGCACTACGACTACCTCACAAGGGTCCAAGGGTCTACTAACAACTAAGAGTTGACACAGACATTGAAGGACCCTAAGGCCTAAGCAATAAAGAGAGATCGAGAGCGTGGCGAGGGAAGAATCGATAAGCACGAGTTCAGATAGGACGAGTACAAGGAGACAGCTTGGTTAGACGAAACATTGACTCAAGGGTGATGTTTAGGTTGAGGGAAAGGGAGATGTAGTGATGCTTATATGGGAGGGGGAAAAGAAATAGGGTAAGTAGCATAAGCTAAAATACGCAAAATTGAAAACTGTTGTACTTCAAAAGATTGGAATCCTCGTCTGAAAAGAAATATTTGGAGATCGATAAAACGAGTTGTTCAAAATAAATTTGAGTCGAACATTCTTAATAAGAGAAAATGGTCTATTGGTCAAAAAAAATCATTATGAATGAAGTAAAATCGTTTACACGAACATTAAGGACGAGGTTTTAGAAATCTTATACGTCAATAAATTAATATAAGGTTGTCAAAAGTTTTTGAAAGTCAGAGAATGAAATCAAGTAACGGAAGAATTTAAACTCACGTTAAATGCTTTCAAAACTTTTAGGCTATGGAAAATCAATATTGAAACTTCTTTTAGAGAAATCAGGATTTGTCAAAAATAAAACTGGTTACACTAAGCTCTTAGCGTACAAGTACAACGAGCCTGGTACGTGTATAAAAATAATTGAAAGTATGTATGGTGCACGGAAAAATAATATTAACGACTTAGTATAAGAATTATCAAGATCGAATAGCAAATCCTTAAAATCAAATCATGGAGGGTCTAAAGCAGGATGTGGTTTTGAAAATAGTAATTTTTGCAAAAGAATCTGAAGTGGAGAAAACGACGAGCAAAACCAACTTGCTGAAAGCTGAAATTCCATGTGTCTTGAAAAGTATATTAAAGTAAACACGACGTATCATTCGTATAACACGAATAGAAGGAAAATTATAAATCGAATTGGGCAAAGAAAAAGTACGGTTCAGAATGAATATTAATATATGAAAGGAAATATGTATTTTCATAGGTACGAAAAATATAGGCTGGTAAAATATTATAAGCTAGAGTTCAAAAATTTCGCCAAAAGTTTAGAAAGAATTAAATCAACGAGGAGTACAAAGTTAAGTATATTTATATAAAAATTTTGAACAAATTTAAACTTAGGGAAAGAGGAAATCGAAAAATACTTTCAGAAAATTCAAGACTTGTAATGGAGAGGTTCGAAAATTGACGACGATCGTCATGAGGCGATCTCGTGAATCGAGGCAAGGAAAATAGTCGGATGATCATGAATCAGAAAAATCTACGGGAAACTCCTACAGTCGACCAACTGAAGACTAAGAACTAAGTGCTAAGACTCTCTAAGGAGCTAGACGGTAATGAAATACGTTCAGCTTGGTCCGAAGTCGATGAACCCAAGCGAACGACAAAAGGAAATTCTAGAAGTCTAATATGGTCAGAGTTAGGCAATAGCCACTAAGGTAACTCCTACGACGATTAAATCAATTGCTAGAAGGGGGGTCTAACTAACAATCAGGGGCCTCTAACTAGCAAGCACAGACGTCTATCTAAGTCTCTTACCACCTAGTGACGTAGGAAAACGACTAGACTCAGGGCTTATGACTCGGATGTTGCAATTTATTTAATGGACACTCTGTTATTATCGTTGTTCCGTTAATTCGCAATTGCAAGATTGGACCTGCGTGGGCCACCAACAAAACCTGTCACGCCCCGCTTCCCAAAAATATGGAGGCGAAGCGTGAGAAGGTCCGCTCAGACTTGAAGCTGCAAGCTTTAAGTCCGATAAGCGTCAATCAACTTTTAAAACTGCAGGTCCTTGCAACGCGAACGAAACAAAGATAATAATAACGAAAGGGACAAAAGAAACATCTCAGAATATCCATAAAATAAGTTTCAACATCACAGAAAAAGCCACCAGGCTAAAAGAAAAGAGACGAAAGGCCCAAACATGGCCAACAAAAGTACAAAGTACAAAACAACGGTGCTGCGCACCAACAACTAACAAAAGGCCTAAAACAAAATAAAGCTCAACAAAGACTCCAAGAATAGTCACCGGTGTCCACCAAAATCCTCCTGGCAATCATGGACTCAGACTCAACGTCAGCAAAACATCACGTACTCAGCAACGGTCTCTGGCTCAGGGTCTAACATGTGACACCCAAAAGAGCAAGGGGCACATGTCAGCAAGTCTGGAAGACTTGTGCAAGGAAACTGAAGGTAGGTAAAGCAACCTAGCAGTTCTAGCATGAATGCAATGACATGGCAGTTTAAAGTATGAGTGCAACAAGTAAGGTAAAGTAAAGTAAAGTACGAGCATGACATTTAAACATGGCATGGATGACAAGTATTACATGAATCATTCACAAGACAAGTACAAGACAAGAAAAGTAAGCACCTCGTGCACAGAGATTCCGTCTTCTGGCTAGAGGGCGGATCAGGCCACTCCTAAGCTCAGTTGACCGTTTATCCCTACCCCTCCACGTGTATCGGGCATTGGTTTCTAGCCAACACATGAGGCCCGCTTCTGGTCCACGAGCCAGGAAGTGTTTTAAACAAGTATGGCATAGGGGTGCACCTAGCCGGTCCAGGGAACCCGGGCATTGGCTTTTGACCAACACATGAGGCCCGTTTCCCCCGGAAGTAGTTTTCAAGGAGTACAAGTATTGTAGCGTGTGCTACGAATGCAACAATCAACTGGGATGACATGTAAGATGCAATGCATGGCAGTTAAAAGTGCGTACAGATAAGAAAAGTAAACGTGACAGTTTAGTATGCATGAACAACAAGTTTAAAGGGTTGGATCTAGCTTTGTTGTCAAGCTAGATCAATTAGGTGACGGATCTAGTTTCGTTGTCAAACTAGATCAAGTAGGCGTCTAGCCAGCTATCATTTCACTGACTAGTCTCTTTTACGCTAGGAACAAGGAAGTGGCCTAAAAACATGGCCCTACACAAGAGTTGGCAAGTTTCACTTGCCTGCAAGTACGACATCTGAGCACACCGTCCAATGAGTCCAAAAATCACCATTATTCTACGTGCACAAGTCCACCAGCCTAAAGTCCATATTATTAATCTTCATTAGTGAATTTAAAACATTTAAAATACTTTAAAAATACTGATTTTAGTCTTGATTAGCATGCATTGTGTTGGGGGGTCCTAGGGGTGCAAAGCGTTACCTCAACACGACGCGAAAGCTACACCGGCGTCGGGTAGCGACACCGGGGGTTGGAATAATAGAACGCGCTCCAAGTCCTGATTCCAATATAGTTTCCTCGCTGGAAAGTTCAGAGCATCAACCCGGGGCGACGATTCCAGATTCCAAAGCTCGCACGTGCGACGACGGGCTACGACGTGCGACGACGTCGTACGCGGCAAGTCGTCAAAGAGAACACACCTAGGTGGGGCCCACAGTAGTCCTAGGGGCCTTTGGGGGACCCACAATACCTCTGGAGAACTTGGGGGGCCCACGGTGGCAAGCGGTGCGACGGATGCGGGGTTGCGACGAACGTCGCTCGGTCAGACCGAGCCGCTGCGAGAGATTCTCTCGGTCATACCGAGAGATCACAGCGAGGGGGTCGGTCGCAGTGCAGCGGAGAGCGTTGCAAGGCTTGGGCGCTCGGTCACAGCGGCCCGGAGCGAGGGATCTGTCGGTCGGGGCGAGCGGATGCGGGGGCTGCAGTGAGGCGGGTTGCAACGGAGCGGGGGAGCGAGCGATGCGGGGGAGAGCTTCGGTCGGTGCGGGCGGGAGCGTCGGTCGGTGCGGGGGTTGCAACGTTGCAGTTGCAATGTTGCGGAGCGGAGCGGAGGCGGGAAAATCTCTCGGTCAGACCGAGAGATGTCCTCGGTCGGAGCGGGGAGCGGGGGGTGGCGACAGCAGCGGGGTGCGGGGCTTGCTTGGTGCGGGCGGTGGCCTCGGTCAGACCGAGGGAACGGAGCGGAAATCTTCGGTCGTGCACAGGCGACGGCTGCAACGTTGCGACGATTCGTCGCAACGTCAAATTTGGGTTTTGGAAGAGGCTAGAGCTAATTTCTTGCGAAAATAGGTCTTCCTAAAGGTTGTTTATATAGTGTAGATGGGTTGACTTGGTCTAGGGCTAAATCTAATAGGATTAGAAGTTTAAAATAATTTAAAATTTGAAATTCAACTTCTCCAACTCACCCAAGGATTTGACTTGGTCCAAATGAGCTGGAAATTGGCTCAAAAATTCTTTAAAACGTTTTAAACTCAAATAAATTTTATTTGGCCGAAAATAATTTAAAAATTAATTATTAAAAATAATATAAAACTTGTTAAAAATGTAAAAGTGGTCAAATGAACTCCAAAAATTATAAAATAAATATCGTGGTGATCGTGATGATGAATGTGAGCTAACTAAGAAGACGGATCTCAGATTCAATGTCAGACGACGAAACTAAAAATAGAAACGTCTCCCGTCAAGAGTGAAAATCGTCACGTCTCATAGAGTGAGTTTAAATTGTGGAAAAACGACTCGAGAAGTGTCGTTCCAAGATAGTGCCACTATTTAATACTCTCAGAGACGTTCACCACGGCATATCACACAAAAGTGTTCGCAAACAAATATAGTCTAAAACAAACTCGTGCACGGTCAAAAGCACGTGCACGAACAACATACGACGAAAAGTGGTCGTTACAACAGCCCCCCACTCAACCCACCACCTCCAACCCATCTACCCCCGCTCAATTCCAAGCCGACGACCAAGCCGACCGATTCACGACCATGATCCTCCTAGCTGGACAGGGTGGTTGGATAACCGAGGAGTCCGTCGACCGAGACCTCCCCTTTCTTCAAAGCTTCATTCGCCACATCCGTGAAGACCCACCCGATGTCTCCGAGCTCCACATTCCACCCCCCACGACTCCTGGACCCCAGCGCAGGCCCCCATCACCACCCCCAGAGGGTGGTGCCCCTACTTGATTTTTCTTTCCCGCTTTTTCCCACCCCCAGTATTTGTGCCCATCTGTCTTTTCGGGGCCCTGCTTTTTCTCTGTCAAGGGGGGGACCGATTCACGTGTCGCATCACTTCCTTTTTTATTTTTTATTTTGATTTCACTTTTTTGTTTTTTGACTCCCCCTTGCATATTTCTACATTTCACGATCACATTTTATTTGCTAGCACTGTCATGTCTAGCTTGGGGGACGTCTATTTTGGTGTGTTGTCGTGTTTTGTTGTTTTTCTCATTTTTGTGTGTGTGCTTGTTTTACCCCTTTTGAGTGTCGTGTCGTGTGGTTTTATTTCTATTTTCGTGTCGTTTGATTTTGATTTTGATCTTTCTTTATTTTCAGTTTCATCTCTGTGTTTTCCTCGTTTTCATTTCTTTTTGTGTCGGTGCGTATCCCCCCATCTTCATTGCCCTCCCGTACTCACTCATATTGCATTGAGGGCAATGCAAGCTTCAGCTTGGGGGAGTCGCACTGTGTGCGTCATTTGAGTCCTTCTTTTTCGTTTTTGTGTCGTTTTCATCGTGTTTTTTTTTCTTTTTTTTTCTCTTCTCTTCTTTTTATCTCTTTCTACTAGAGATGAACCCTATGATGAATCGCCACAAAATCACACACACCTAGCGTGGCATCGATAATCACACTCACTGACCCTAGGATTTCGAGTTCTCTTGCATTTCACGCATCGTGGGTCCACTAAGCTTTTTGCGAGTCGTGCGTCGTGCCTAGCTGTTTAGTGTGCTTCTACTTTGTGATTTTACTTTATATACATGTCCAGGAATGACCCCTAGATTATCATGCTTCGATTTGAATATGCGGTATTTATTTTCCCTGTCTGCTTCTGCATGCTATATATATATATATCGTGTACTTCATTTCGCATGTGTCGGGATTCCACAATTATGGAGTAGGACAACCCATTTAGCCTATGCTCTATTTAGCGAGAATAGTTTCCTTTGCCCAAGTGTTTAGATTTTGACTTCTTTTTTGTTTTACTTGGTGCAAATCCCCTCGTCGTGTACCGTTCTCCCACTTGGGAGAGTACACATGTGTATAGCCAAAAACCCAAAAATCCAAAAAAAAAAGAGAAAAGAAAAGAAAAACCCAAAAAGAACAGAAAATAAAAATTTTGTATAGCCAAAAAGCCAAAGAAAAATACAAATACCCAAAACCCAAAAAAATTTCAAGTGTGAATATTTTTTCCTATCTACCGAGAATAAAGGGGAGGCGAGAATTTGCACCGAGTGTTCTACTCCACATCATCTCAACCCCCATCGTTTTCGAAAACACTTAGCTTAGGAAATTTTTAGCTAGTATCTAGGCTATAGTGGCGTGATTTCCTTAACCCTAGTTGTGGAATCCCCGATGCATGATACGCTTCTATTCTTTTACTCCTCTCATGCATGCTTGAACTAATATTCACCGCAATTTCAAATTCGAATCGGTATTTGGGTCGTTTCCTGGGTCTGTGTATATCGAGCTTTATTACACATCGTAGATAGCGACACCGACTGCTAGCGCACGACCACACTCACTCGCGCTTCACCGCGTGGGCCCACGACACTTATTTGGACTCGTTTTCCTAGGTTTAGTGATGTGATTTGATGTTTGCTTGCTTGGTGTGTCGTTTTTGATTTTGTTGGCTCTGACGGACGATCTAGGATATAGAGTTTTCTTTTTCTCTCTTTCTCTCTATTTTTCCCCTCTGAGCTCCTACTCTCACTCGTCTTCCTCGAGAACGAGGAAGAGTTCAGCTTGGGGGATTTTGACGTGCATTTATATTTCATATATTCACGCACGTTTTCTTTTGTGTTTCTCCGTATTTTCCGCCGTCTTTTATTCGTTTTCTTGTATTTTCTCGTTTTCTTTCACTTTTCTTTGTTTCTCCATGTTTGCAGGAGATTGCCCGCGTAGGGGACATTTAACGACGATATCTCAAGTCCCCGGAGCAACAGGAGGAGTCATGCGTGATCCAGGGGGTCAAACGACAAAGATTACATCTTTCAGCCCCTCACCCGGTCGGTCGGTCATCTCCAACCGATTAGGTGATGCACACGTGCATCACCCGATCTCAGCCGGAGCTCAAGTGGAAGTCACCCGACCGGTTCACAGGCCGGTTCAACGGGGGTCAACTCTCTGTCTTCTCGAGCCAAATTCCAACCGATTGGGTGACTCTCACGTGATCGGTTCATCTGTAGCTGATGCTGAGGAGTGACCGCGACCCGCTTGCGTTGCGGCGGCGCGGTGTCGTTTACCGCAAGTTTCACGGTTAGTGTAGGGTGCGGGAATATCAAACTCAGGGAGGCGAGGTTTTGCTTGGGTCAGGTAGGACCTAAATCACCCGGAGGGGTGAGCTAGCCCGAATCGGTGAATGGTTGTCACGAAAGGAAATAAAAGGGTATGAACAACAAGAAAGAAAACCCGGGACTTTGGTTTCCAACCTGACGAGAGACTCTCGCCGATGCGGCCTACGGGTATGGATAGCGATCGGGATTAGGGTCTAATGGTGAGACGTTGCCTCTGAAAGTGGTACCGGTGTCCCATGGGTCCGATATTCCAGTCGGTGCCCAGGATGATACACCGGACTTCCCGGATTCGATCAGTGGGCACTCCCGTGTCCATTAACACTGATCGATCCCGGGAGCACTAAGCCCGCAACGATATCTCCCAACGTCTCATCCTGCCGCTCCCGCGTGCTAGGATTCGGCGTCTACGCTAAGGGTGCGAGCTATGGCTAGGGAGTCAACCGCCAAGTTTATTCCCCCTTGGCCCAACGGTCAAAGGCGGTCTTTTTCCCGCCGATGACAATGAAACACCCCGTGTAACCGTTAGATTCCTACTCCCTATCAATTTCCTAACCCTATGGACGCATCGGGAAGAGCCCCCGAAGGGGTTTCCATCAAAATCCCAGATTTGAGAACTACTCACAAAAATTCATGACAAAGCGATCTAAATGAAATTTAACCGTTGGAATCATAATCGGACAATTGCAATGCGGAAGTAATAGAGTAATAAAGACAATACTAAAATTTTAGAAAGATCTGAAAACTTACAAAAGAGTAACAATTACAGCCGTCACAAGGAAATAAAACAGTAGAAAAAAGAACAGCTCTCGTTTCTGGAACCCTAGGGGTTCTATTTATAGACCTTCGCATCAACCGATCGGTTGACAAGTCAACCGATCGGTTGATCCGTTACAAATTAATAACAGAAAACGGCGAGCTTTCACCCGATCACATGAACCGGTCGGGTGAGTTCTTGAGTGACCGGTTGGATCTTGGAGCAGTCAGGTGAATCGATCGGTTCGACGTCCGTGTCTTCAGCTCTTCTTCTTCAGCTACAGATGAACCGATCGGGTGAGAGTCACCCGATCGGTTGGTGTTTTGCTTCGAGAAAACAGAGAACAGCCCCCGCTGAACCGGTCTGCGAACCGGTCGGGCGACTTCTTTGTGAGCTGCGGCAGAGACCGGGTGGTGCACGCGTGCATCACCCGATCGGTTGGAGATGACCAACCGACCGGGTGAGGGGCTGAAAGATGAATTCTTTGGCGTTTGACCCCCTGGATCACGCGTGACTTCTCCCGTTGCTCCGGGGACTTGGGATATCATCGTTAAACGTCCCCTACGTGGTCAATCCCCTGCAATCATGGATAAACAAAGAAAAGTGAAAGAAAACGGGAAAATACACGAAAACGAATAAGAGATGGCGGAAAAACACGGAGAAACAAAAAGAAAACGTGCGTGAATATATGAAATATAAACGCACGTCAAAATCCCCCAAGGATAAAAAGGTCAGGGATAGTCACAGTGCCGGACTCGTCCCTAGGAAAGAATGCAGATGAAATGATCCTGTGGGCTAGACGAAACACGGGATGAATGATGGAGGAGGCCTTGGCCCTTCCTCGGGGATAGTCACGGATCAATGTGAGGCGGAACCAGAATTGATCGACATCAAACTCGGGCGTGTACCCATAGTGTCGGATGGAATCATCCCCGAGATTGGGGAAACCAAATATATCGTTAATCGTGTTCAGATTTGTGGTGACACTACGGTTACGCACCCTGAATTTGATGATCGACCCGGACTCCCAGACAAGTGTAGAGAGAAATTCGAGTGTGAGGGCCGGGTAAGATACGGCAGATGCATTAAGGAAGGCCAACCATCCTAAGTTAGCGAAAAGAGATTCGACCTCGGTGAAGACACCGAGATCGACAAGTGTTCGTGCGTGCGGAAACTTAGTAGATAGATGCCCTCGACAATCGAGCCTACGGTAAAAATCTGTGTGCTCCTGGTTCCGAAAAATATACCCATGCGGGCCCAACATTGGGTCCACAGGGGGGATAACAGGCGGAGGAGGGCCAAGTGTAAGTGCTCGTGTACGGGAAGGGGGGCGTGTTTGTTTTCGTCTCTTTCGAGACGGCTCCTCTTCCCGCATATTTCCCTTCCCCTTATCCTTATCCCGAGCCATGTGTGAGTGTGCGAGCAAGAATGAGTGCAAAAACAGTGGATGCACACTAACACAAGCAAACGAGCAAGCACAATTTATAGGGCAAATATATAAATATAAGCTTAGGAGCGAGTGTACCCAAGCGGAATGGCGGAGCTTGCTCGTAGATGTCCCCAAACTGTCCGACGAGAGTAGCGTGGAGTCGCGGCGAACTCCTTCGGCAATAATTTTCGAAATGGGGATGGTTTGGGGGAAAATTAGGTCAAACTCGAGATGAAAAAGGGGGGGTGAGGGTGAAGATGATGGAAGGGTTAATGGAGGAGGTGGAGAGAGGGAGTAATGGAGGAGTAGAGGGCGTGGGGGAGTGAGGATCGGTTGTTGGGGAAGAGGGGAAGGCGAAACGACGGCGGATTTTGCGATCGGGCGAGGGTGAAAACGAGCGGGTGTCGGGGGGTTTATATAGGGTTTTAAGTCGAACCGATCGGGTGACTTGTCAACCGATCGGTTGACGGTTAGGTCGAAATTCTTGCCGAAGAAATGCTACAGGCGAACCGGTCGGGTGACTTGTCAACCGATCGGTTGGCCGCTCCACTCATTTTCCCGAGAACTTAGGGCTGCTCACCCGGTCATGTCAACCGATCGCGCTCGAACTCAACCGATCGATTGATACTCCCCAAAAATTTCCGAGAGTTCTCCCCAGCTCACCCGGTCTGCCACCCGGTCTCTTCATTACTCAATCGATCGGGTCATATGGGGACAGATCTCGGCATGTATCTGATACATCCCAACCGATCGGGTGAATTGTCATCCGATCGGTTGGGGCTTGTTTCCTGCAAAAACCAATAGAATCGTTTAAGTCCCCGAACGGATGTTCTCGCGGCTGATTTTATTTATAAAAATAGACAAAATAAAGTCAAAAATAACGCTGAAAAGTGGGGAAAAAGTTTAGAACATGGGTTGCCTCCTATGAAGCGCACTTGTTTAACGTCGTTGGCTCGACGCCCGCAAGAGATGCTCATGGTGGTCGATACGGGTGATGCCCGAAGTTTGGCATCTCTTTCTCGTTGGAGCTGAAGGCGCTTGGAGTAGTCAGCGGCTGGAAAAATACTTGCTCGACTACCCTCCCCTTGTTCTTGGGATCCGGGGGCTTTTCCTTGGTGTTGGCGCTTCCCGCCATCTTCTTCAGGATCTGGACCTCGTCTTTAGTGAGGTCCGTGGGCTCTTTCCCCGTTCTCCTCACAGGAGGAGCCTTGGGGAACCCGGGAGGGGTCGTTCTTGCTGCACTCGGTTTTCCAGCAGCTTCTTTGTACTCGGGGCCGTCTCCATCTTCTGAATCCCCCAAGTCATCGGGGGGGGGGTTTCTCAGGAGAATCTCCCAGGAGCTCACCTCTGCAGCTTTTTCTTCTTCTATCTCAAGAAAATTGCACCGAGGGTCATCAGGGGGATCGGGGTGCTTCATGGATAATCCCAGATCAAACTCAACTTTCTCTCCGCTGACCTTCAAAGAGAGTTTTCCGTTCTTCACATCTATTAGAACGCCAGCAGTGGCCATGAAATGCCGTCCCAGGATAATGGGGGTGTGTGCGTCTTCAGGCATGTCCATGACTACAAAGTCCACAGGCACATGCACCCCTCTCACATTGACGGGTAGGTCATCCACAATTCCCACCGGATATTTGACCGACCGGTCAGCTAGTTGTAGGGTCATACCGGTGGGCTCCAAATCACCCATTCCTATCCTTTTGTACATCGACAAGGGCATCAAACTTACACTCGCTCCGAGATCGACGAGTGCACGATGAACCTTTACTGCCCCGATCGTGCAAGGAATTGAGAAACTCCCCGGGTCTTTAAGTTTCGGCGGGTTTGCCCTCTGAATAAGAGCGCTACATTCCGCTGTCAGCACTAATTTCTCCTTTCTAGACCCTCTAGTCACCAAATCTTTCAAGAATTTTGCATAGGAGGGGATTGTTTCGATTGCTTCTAGGAAGGGGATTTGCAGGCTTAGGTCCTTGACCATGGCGAAGAACTTGCCATATTTCTCATCAACTTTTGCCTGAGCCAACCGTTGTGGAAATGGCACAACAGG
This sequence comes from Scilla litardierei, assembly GCA_030789695.1. Classification (NCBI taxonomy): domain Eukaryota; kingdom Viridiplantae; phylum Streptophyta; class Magnoliopsida; order Asparagales; family Asparagaceae; genus Scilla; species Scilla litardierei. Next base: position 86,597,535 of record CM061139.1, read on the forward strand.
TTTATACACTTTCGGGCTATCTTCCTCCTTCTTCTTCTTCTATTCTTCAGAGACTCCCTCCGGAGTCATAGGATTTGATGACGAAGCACCGGCGTCGTTTGATTTTTCGATCGGTTTCTCAACGACCAATGGTGCTTCCGGGTTGCTAGGGGCACTCTAGTAGAAATTTGTGTCCCGCTTCTCAGAACGATAGCGGACACATTTGCGTGCTCGTGCACGAGTGCCGATTTTTGGGTTGCTCCCCTCGGGTTCACCTCCGGTTGTGGCGGTAATTGGTTTTGTGACCTTGCAAGGTTCGCCACTTGTAACCCCAGCTGGGTCACTTGGTCCGTGAGGGTCCGATGACCCATTTCCAGCTTTTGGTTGATCCTCTCCTGGTTGGTAATATATTGAGTCAAGAGAGACTTAACCGGAGAGACGGCCCTCTGTTGGCCATACTGCTGATGCTGCTGGAACGGCTGCTGAGTCCTGGGGGCATAAGATTGTTGCTGAGTTTGTTGCTGAAATGGTTGCTGCTGTGGCCTAGCCGGCTGATAAGTTTGTTGCTGCGGCTGCTGAGGCGGTGAGGGCTGAAATGGTGGCCGGTAACTGAAGTTTGGGCGGTTCCGGTTGTTTGGAGAGTAGGCCGGGTTGGAATTGGTCCTTGGCGGATACAGCACATTCCCCGTGGGGTTGTAAAATAGTGCGCTCGCCTGATCCAACGGTGGTGAGATGTCACCACCGTCGAATTCCCCAAAGAATTCGGACTCTACCGCAGAAATCTGATGTGTACCGGCCCCACCGGCTCCTACCATTAGTGCGGAGATCTGGGTCGAAAGCAAGTCGAACTTGCTTGAAAGTTTGTCGACGTCCTCGACTCTGTGTATACCCCCAGATCTTGGTGTGGCTCTCTCGTCACACCACCGCTCATTGTTGGATGCCATATTTTCCAGAATATGCCCGGCATCCTCCTCGCTTCTAGACATGAAGGAACCCCCAGCCGTGGCGTCCATAGAAGATTTCAGGTCATCCCTCAACCCATTGTAGAACAGATTAATAATCTGCAACTTCGGAAGCTCATGGTGAGGGCATCTTCTTTGCATCTCTTTATATCTCGTCCAAGCTTCATGCAAGGACTCGTGGCTGGCCTGGGAGAAGGAGGAGATCTCACTCCTCAACTTCATGGTCTTCCCCGGAGGAAAGAACTTCGTAAGAAAAGCGTTGGAGAGCTTCTCCCAGGTGTTGAAAGTGTTGGGGTCCTTCCCCCTTAGCCATTGCTTGGCTTTGTCTCGCAAAGAGAAGGGGAACAGCTTCAGACGGATAGCCTCTGTCGTGACATCATTAATCCGGAAGGTGTCACACTTCTCCAAGAAGGAGTCCAGGTGCTCTATCGGGCTCTCCATGGGTGCACCCGCAAACTGGTCCTGCTGGATCCATGTCACTAGAGACGGCTTCAGCTCAAAGCTTTGGGCCGCAATAGCTGGAGATCGGATGGCGGAAGTCGACTCGATGGATGGCATCGAGTACTCCAGCAGAGACTTGTGAGGTGGGGTGTTCTCCTCCATGGATTCGGGATCTTCCCTTCTTCGCTTCTCGGCGGCCAAATGCCTAAGGGTGGCGTTAATCTCTGGATCGAGGGGAATCAAGTCGTCAAGACTCCTTGAACTCCTGCGCATGAAAAACAACAAACACCCGTGGAGCGACAAGTGGGAAAGAAACAGATAAAATAAGAAATAAAAATAAGAAAAATAAAAAAGAAAAAGGAGAATGCGAAAATTATCGCGAGGTAGGGATGTGAGCTAGACACGAGGGTTCAAGAGATCCTAAAATAACAAGCACGTTGCCTCCCCGGCAACGGCGCCATAAACTTGACCGGCGCCCCGCTTGCGTTGCGGCGGCGCGGTGTCGTTTACCGCAAGTTTCACAGTTAGTGTAGGGTGCGGGAATATCGAACTCAGGGAGGCGAGGTTGTGCTTGGGTCAGGTAGGACCTAAATCACCACGAGGGGCGAGCTAGCCTGAATCGGTGAATGGTTGTCACGAAAGGAAATAAAAGGGTATGAACAACAAGAAAGAAAACCCGGGACTTTGGTTTCCAACCCGACGAGAGACTCTCGCCGATGCGGCCTACGGGTATGGATAGTGATCGGGATTAGGGTCTAATGGTGAGACGTTGCCTCTGAAAGTGGTACCGGTGTCCCATGGGCCCGATATTCCGGTCGGTGCCCATGATGATACACCGGACTTCCCGGATTCGATCAGTGGGCACTCCCGTGTCCATTAACACTGATCGATCCCCGGAGCACTAAGCCCGCAACGATATCTCCCAACGTCTCATCCTGCCGCTCCCGCGTGCTAGGATTCGACGTCTACGCTAAGGGTGTGAGCTATGGCTAGGGAGTCAACCGCCAAGTTTATTCACCCTTGGCCCAACGGTCAAAGGCGGTCTTTTTCCCGCCGATGACAATGAAACACCCCGCGTAACCGTTAGATTCCTACTCCCTATCGATTTCCTAACCCTATGGACGCATCGGGAAGAGCCCCCGAAGGGGTTTCCACCAAAATCCCAGATTTGGGAACTACTCACAAAAATTCATGAAAAAGCGATCTAAATGAAATTTAACCGTTGGAATCATAATCGGACAATTGCAATGCGGAAGTAATAGAGTAATAAAGACAATACTAAAATTTTAGAAAGATCTGAAACTTACAAAAGAGTAACAATTACAGCCGTCACAAGGAAATAAAACAGTAGAAAAAAGAACAGCTCTCGTTTCTGGAACCCTAGGGGTTCTATTTATAGACCTTCACATCAACCGATCGGTTGACAAGTCAACCGATCGGTTGATCCGTTACAAATTAATAACAAAAAACGGCGAGCTTTCACCCGATCACATGAACCGGTCGGGTGAGTTCTTGAGTGACCGGTTGGATCTTGGAGCAGTCGGGTGAATCGATAGGTTCGACGTCCTTGTCTTCAGCTCTTCTTCTTCAGCTACAGATGAACCGATCGGGTGAGAGTCACCCGATCGGTTGGAATTTTGCTTCGAGAAAACAGAGAACATCCCCCGCTGAACCAGTCTGCGAACCGGTCGGGCGACTTCTTTGTGAGCTGCGGCAGAGACCGGGTGGTGCACGCGTGCATCACCCGATCGGTTGGAGATGACCAACTGATCGGGTGAGGGGCTGAAAGATGAATTCTTTGGCGTTTGACCCCCTGGATCACGCGTGACTTCTCCCGTTGCTCCGGGGACTTGGGATATCATCGTTAAACGTCCCCTACGTGGTCAATCCCCTGCCATCATGGATAAACAAAGAAAAGTGAAAGAAAACGGGAAAATACACGAAAACAAATAAGAGATGGCGGAAAAACACGGAGAAACAAAAAAGAAAACGTGCGTGAATATATGAAATATAAACGCACGTCAAGGAGCCGGAGACACGGACACCCAACCGATCCCTTCACCCGATGCCGCCAAGATCCAACCGGTCACTCCAAGAACTCACCCGACCGGTTCATATGACCGGGTGAAAGTTCGTCGTTTTCTGTTTACTATCTGTAACGGATCACCCGATCAGTTGACTTGTCAACGGATCGGGTGATACGAGATTCTATAAATAGAACCCCTAGGGTTCCAGAAACGGGGAGCTGTTAGTTTTTACTGTTTTCTCCTATTGTGACGGCTGTAATTACTTTTCTATTGTAAGTTTTCAGATCTTTCTTAAACTTTAGTATTATCTTAATTGCTCTACTACCTTCGCATTCCAATCGTCTGATAATGATTTCAACGGTTCATTTTCGTTTAGATCGCTTTTTAATGAATATTTGTGAGTAGTTCCCAAATCTGGGATTTTGGCGGAAACCCCTTCGGGGCTCTTTCCGATGCATCCATAGGGTTAGGAAATCGATAGGGATTAGGAATCTAACGGTTACGCGGGGTGTTTCATTGTCATCGGCGGGAAAAAGACCGCCTTTGACCGTTGGGCCAAGGGGGAATAAACTTGGCGGTTGACTCCCTAGCCATAGCGCACGCCCTTAGCGTAGACGCCGAATCCTAGCGCGCGGGAGCGGCAGGATGAGACGTTGGGAGTTATCGTTGCGAGCTTAGTGCTCCCGGAATCGATCAGTGTTAATGGACACGGGAGTGCCCACTGATCGAATCCGGGAAGTCCGGTGTATCATCCTGGGCACCGACCGGAATATCGGGCCCATGGGATGCCGGTACCACTTTCAGAGGCAACGTCTCACCATTAGACCCTAATTCCGATCGACATCCTACCCGTAGGCCACATCGGCGAGAGTCGCTCGTTGGAGTGGAAACCAAAGTCCCGGGTTTATTTTCTTATTGTTCATACCTTGCATTACTTTCTGTGACAACCCATCAACCGATTCGGGCTAGCTCACCCACGGGGTGATTTCGGTCCTCCTTGACACAAGCACATCCTAGCCTCCCTGTGTTCGACCCCCAAGCCATACTACAACACCGTGCGCTTGCGGTTACAAATATCTAAACCCCCACGCGGGTCCCCCGGCCATTTGCGGTTAGCATGTCAGGGCACACGTCAAGAGGGAGCGACGAGATCACAATGACGCGTCGAGACTTCGAGAGAAATGTGAAACAGCGAGAGGGTTCGCTGTTTCAGAGCAACGATGGCCTCAGGGGATCCCAGACAGTAACGAGGGCCTGGGGGTCGACGGGGACATCAGAGAGCGACTCACGACGTCGGCGTCGGCCGACAGCAGCTGCGGCGGCGCCTGCAGCTGCTGCTGCTGCCAAAAATCCGGCGCCTGGGGGCTTTCCGGCGGTGCAGCGGTGGTCCACAGCGGCTAGGGGCAAGGGCACGTCGGAGGAAGGGGAGAAGGCCGGTTGGCAGCGGGTGGAAGGGCTGGAGGGCGTGAAGAAGGATGCGGGGTAGGGTTGTGTGCGAGAAAACTAGGGCCGGTGGCTCTTGTTTTTGGGTTGCTGTGGAAAAACCAAGCCCTAGGCTGCTATTAAAAAGGAATGAGGGCGCATGACGTGGGTAGAGGGCTGGAGACGTGGGCTAGGGGGAGACTAGGTCTAGGGTTGTTTAGGGTTTATTTGTTTTTGGGTTAAAAGAATTGTTATAAAAAAACAAAAAACCCAAGTTCTCACCCTCTCTCTCTCCCTGGGATGTGTGTGGCCAAGACCAAGAATGGGCTGAGTCAACTTGATCTAAGATGTATAATATATTAATAATTATATTAGGGATATAAGCCAAGAGAACTTAGGGCCAAACCGATATCTAAAATGGGGAAAAATGAAAGTAGGTCAAACGAAGCCCAAAAATTATAAAATAAATACTGGGGTGACCATGTCGATGAGAGAAACAAAACAGAGAAGACGGATCACAATTTCGACGACGAGAAACGAAACTAAAAATAAAAACGTCTCACGACAAAAGTGAAAATCGCGACGTCTCATCAAACAAGGTCAAATCGTGGGAGAACGACCCGTGAAATGACGTTCCAAAATAATTCCACAACTTAATATTCTTCGAGAGGGTGACAACGGCATATCATACTTTAGGGTTCGGATACAGACAAGGTCAAAAATAAATGTAATGCCCTGCTAAGCTACTGCACAAGTACTAGAGGGGGGTGAATAGTACTTTAAAATAATTAAGATGCTAATTCCTAATTACTTGCAAACTCTACCAAACAATGCGGAAAAGTAAATGTTAGACAACAAAGAAACAATCGCAAATAACGATATTACTGGGTTCGGATCCACCCAAGTCTCCCCGACTTGTTACCGGTGATCCTACGTCCCAACCACCCGGATCCCTTCCGGATACTTGAGTTAGAAACCCTAACTCAAGATTTCCACTATGAAATACTTGTGAAAAACCATCACAAGTCAAATCATACACAAAGTAATTTGTGACTCCCACAACCCGGGATCACAACCACAACTCTCACAACCGAGAGATAAACACTTACAAAACGAAAGTAAATGAAATAGAATAACTTACCACAAAATACCTATGCCTTGAGTACACTTACGAATTAGGGCAAGGATGATTTTGAGTAAGAAGAAGGCACCAAACCCTAGCTCCAAGATGTAGATCAGCGATGGAGAGCTATGGGGTTGTTGGTGACCTAGGATCAAGCACTTGGCTTGGAAGGCTTCACACTCAATGAATCTCTCTTTGGAAGTAAGAGTGAGGAGAGATTATTGAATGGAATGAAAGAGCTTTGAATGAGCTTGGAATGATTTCTCTTGAGCTCTAAACTTGCAATAATATCAGCCTTGAGTGCAATGAATGCAGCTCAACAAGTATTTATAGGATAGAGGAGAGAGAGAAAGAAATTCGAGTCATTAAATGCTCCAACGGCTCTTTTCTGAACTCAACTAGTCGGTCAAAGAACAACCACCGACCGACTAGTTCATCAACTAGTCGGTCGGTCATTTAACGTAGACCGACTAATGGAAGAGCAGCCAAAAGGTCAAAGCACAGACAAAAGGAACTAGTCGGTCCAAGAAGAGTATCTGACCGACTAGTTTCACAACTAGTCGGTCGGTTACTTAACTGAGACCGACTAAGAGATAAAACTGAAGTCTGAGCACAAATTGATTTAGTCGGTCCAAGAACAAATGTTGACCGACTAGTTCATCAACTAGTCGGTCGCCAAATGAGCATAGACCGACTAACGATAAACAGTAAGTTAGGTGAAAATTGGCATGTACAGTAAAGCTCAACTAGTCGGTCCAAGAAGGAAAGTTGACCGACTAGTTCATCAACTAGTCGGTCGATCAATGAACACAGACCGACTAATGATAAACAGTAGCTCAGGCTCAAATGTGCATGTACAGGGAAAGCTCAACTAGTCGGTCACAGAAGCATCACTGACCGACTAGTTCACAAACTAGTCGGTCGGTGAGTCAACTTAGACCGACTAACTGTAAATAGTAAAGAGCTTAGAATTGACTGACAAAAACTAGTCGGTCCAAGAAGCTTTGTCGACCGACTAGATCACCATCTAGTCGGTCAGTTCTTCTTCTTGAACCAACTAACGTGCACAAGAAGTCACGAATCGAAGCGCGAAGCTTCGGGAAAGTTTGTATGGACTTCTACTAAGATCCTAGAGCTAAGATAGGAGCGTTATGAAGATTTAAACCGTAAGACCTACTCAAGGCCTAACATTCTACGAAAGAAGCTTAAAGACTATAAATAAAACTTGACGATACCGTCTTCAATAGCTTCAATCGAATCTTCATGACTTCTAAAATGATCCATAAGCTTCAACGAAGCTTTAGGCATACGATCACGTGCTTTGAGAAGTCTCGAGATGTCGCTTTGGATGTTCATATGAATTTGGCGATGATCTCCATAACTGCGCTCACAAATTGTTACTTCACGATATATTTATGTTTGTTCATCATCCAAAACCAAATCCGGGGAGTCCAAATCCAACATTCTCCCTCTTTTTGGTGATGACAAACCAACATAAATAATAATCAACAATAATAATTCAAATAAAATTTACTTACTCCCCCTGCATTGATGACACGTTAATTCCAAATTAAACTATAATAATACGCATCAAGCAGACGAGTAAAGTATATAAATGAGAATTGATTATTGAAATATCGGATTTGAAAATCCATTTATATATCTTAACTCCCCCTGAATCTAACATATCAAATTAGATTCTTGGTATAATGCTTTAAATTATCATTTAGCACATCGTTATTATTATATCTCTCCCCCTTTTGCATAAGCAAAAAGAGCGGGAGGAGATCAACGACAACAACAATGGCTTCAAATAAAAAGGCACGGGAGTCGTAGAATACAACCATGGCTCAAGTGACACCAAAGAAAAATACGAATAAAATCAAGGCGTGTCAATGATACCATAGTCGAAAATCGTAAAACGAAATCATCCAAAAACTCAAATCAATTTTACGGATTGAGTTATGGAATATACTCTCCAATATCAACATTCTTGGTTAATTTAGTGCATGGAAAACAGTTCTATGTTTTCATAAAGTGAAATCTATTTAACCAAGTTAATATCGTCGAGCGACGAAATCAAACATCAGAGTCATATGAAGAATATATAATGTGCACAAGAGAATGAAATGTCAATATCGATGTATATATATATAAATATATATAATATGTAATAATTCTCTCTTTCTCTTCGTTTTTGGAGAGAGAAGCTCCGGTTGAGAGGCGATTCTCTCTTGGCCGCCCTAGCGGCGGTCCTCGGCGTTTTTCACCGGGGGAAGCTCGTTTTTTGGGCGGATTCGCGATGGGGGATTCTCCTTCTTCGTCTGCCTGGTGCTGGATCTACAACTGCGATCGATTCGTCTACCTGGTGCTGGATCTGCGACTGCGATCGTTTCGTGCTCGATTCGTTCTGATCGATTCGTGCTCTGTGACTGCGGGGGGGGGGGATTCTCCTTCTTCGTTTGCCTGGAGGTGGAGTTGATCCGTTCAGATCTGGATCTACGTCCGCGATCTGGAGGCTTCCACCAGGTCTGGTCGCTGTGACGTCTGGCTTGGAGCTCCGAGTGGATCTTGATCGGATCGTCTCAGATCTGTCTTCTCACTATCTTTGGATCAAGATCTAGTATAGATCTTGATCCACCGGTGAGTCCATTCCTCCATTCTGTATAGCTTTGTATAGTTGTTTCTGCTGGGATTGATTCTTTTTCTTTGTTAATTCGTTCCTCTACTGGACTGTTCGATCGGAGCTCTCTCTGAGTCTACTCCCTGGGAAGCAAGTATAAGTGCGTAGTGATCATTTTCGCCCTGATTGTGTGGATCAAAATCCCAGGAGGGGATTTTGATCCGGCGGTGAGATTCTTTTAATCTCTGTTCAGTTTCTCCTTTGCTTGCTGATTCTGAACCTCTATTATTTTTTATGGCTGAGGTTCTGGATGGTGATAAGTCCATTGGAGATGGTGGATGGCAGGAAGTCACTAAGAAGAAGGCCCCTCTTATTGATGGCAAAGGCAAAGCTCTCAGATCTGAGTATCGTCCCCGTCATCAAGCGAAGTATGATTCACAGAAGGAGGGTGCTCAGCGCACAGATCCTAAGAAAATGTTTGAACGAAGAGCTATGAGGCCTTCGGTGGAGATAAGGATTAATCCTCTGGTGACCAAGCAATCTTGGCTTGATGTATGTACTAGTAGAAGGAGGGTTGCTGACTCTCTTGAAATGGAGTACATTCCGCCACTGATAGATGAAGAGGGGAAAGCCATTGCTGTACTGTCCCAAGGTATCATTGAAGAAGCGGTAAGTAGCTGGGAGAATACGTTGGTGGCTTATGTTCTCGGTGATGTTCCGTTCTACGGTCAAATGAAGGCTTGGGCGGCTAGATCGTGGAAGAAGCAGGGGATGACTGTCTTCACGAGAGACAACGGCTTCTTCTTCTTCCGCTTCAAATCGAAGGCTGATAGCGATAGTGTGTTGTTCGGAGGTCCGTGGATGTTCGACGGAAGGCTCGTCGGTCTTCAGCGATGGGTTCCAGACGTGGAGTACGACAGAGATATGCTATGCTCTATTCCGATATGGGTTCAATTTCCAAACTTACCGCTCAAATTTTGGTCTCTCAAGATCCTCAACATCATTTCAAGTGTTATAGGTATGCCTATCTGTTTGGACAAAGCAACGGCATCGATGGAGAGAATGGCGTATGCTCGGTGCTTAGTTGAAGTGTCGGCGGCTAAGGATCTCCCCCTCTCGGTTGAAGTCCAATTGGAAGATGGTGATACCTTCTTCGTTGATGTCAGGTACGAAGGAAAACCCCCCAGATGCGTCAACTGCAGCTGCTTTGGTCATCTAGCAAAACAATGTGCTAGTGTGGGAGATGCTGGTGATGGTGATCCGAACGCCACTGCAGCGGGAGATCCTGCGATCAAGGTTGGTCCCCTTGCTCCCCCTTCTGTCTCTGTTTTGAAGCAGGGGACGTTGTTGGATGGTGGTGATGGGGGTGTGGGAAAGCTCTCTATTAACCATGTTAATTCTACTAAAGTTTTGAGTCCTGTAGAGGCAAGTGTTGGGGAGGTGTTTATTGGAGATACGGTTTCGAGGCCTGAAGAGGCGTGTAATAGTGTTGTTGATGGGGAGCCTGTAGAGGCATGTAACATTTCTGAGAGCGAGAATGTTGTCGCGAGGGTCGTCGATGATAAAGCTTGGGCTCAGCGGGCTATCTGTAACGCTGTTGGTGAGGGTGCTAGCATTAATATGCAACCTTGTGAGCTGGCTGCGACCAGCGGGGAGAAGCTGTGTAATGAAGGGGGGGACCCTGTAGAGAAAGGCGAAGAGGCCATTGTTAAAGCTATAGGGGATGAAGCCGCTGTTAAGGCTAAGATTTGTGAGCTGGCTGCGCCCAGCAGTGGAAAAGATTGTAACAGGGAGGGATATATCGAGGCGGTGCACGGAGTTGAATTGCTGAAGCATACACACGATGCTACTCCCAGAGAAGCTACAGGCAAAGATAGAACGTCGGAGGAATTCCGTGATGCAGCTAACTGGGAGTCCTTCCAGCGAAATTCCACTCAAGGTTTTGAATTGTACAGCAATAGCTATGATCTAGCTAGGGCTAGTAGTGTGAGGGCGGTTGACGGCCTGTGTAACCTCAATAATACAATGGGCAGGGATGGGTCGGGGACTTTGGTGCAGGCCCCGGGGGCTAAGGCGCTCGCCTCACCCTCACCTAACACTAAGGACGCCTCACAAGCTAGTAGCTCTAGGGTCTACGTTAGTAACCCATTTAACATCTTTAGGGGGGGAAATACCTCGCGGCTAGGGGCATCGCTGATTGACGATTCTAATGATGCCGTATGTTCCGATAATGAACCCGACAATATGACTATTATTAATGAGCTTTGGCACGAGGAACAAGAGAAGTTAAAGCAGAAGAGTAAGGAGCGGAAAGGCCCCAAGCCTATGAGGAAGGGTCAGGCCTCTCCTAAAGGCATTCGTAAAAGCTCGAGGATTAATAAGGATGTTGAACATCCTCCTCCCCCCTCTTAAATGACCTTGTTCATTTGGAATACTCGGGGGCTTAATAGTGTTGCTAGACGTAATGAACTCAAAGTCCGTATGCGTGATCTTAAGCCCTCTTTGGTGGGTCTTCTTGAAACTAAAGTGATTGATGGTAATTCTCCCCGTATTCTCAAGTGCTTTCCCAAGAACTGGGGTTATTGTAGTAACCACTGCTCTCATCGGAATGGCCGAATTGTGATCATGTACAACCCCGACATATGGAAGGGTGTGGTTGATGATGTTTCGGCTCAACATATCTCATTAAAATGCATCAACACTGCGGGTTTCACCATGATGGTGACGATCGTCTATGCGTTCAATTCTTACCCAGATCGTAGACCCCTTTGGGCGGATATTGTGGAGTCTGCTGCCAAATATTCTGGCCTCCCCTGGATTATTGGGGGAGACTTCAATTGCGTTAGATACGCTATGGATAAAGTTGGGGGTAGATTGATCGATGGGCGCATGGTGGATGAGTTCAATGACTGCATCAATGCTAGCGCTCTCATGGAGCTTAAAACTGTTGGAAACACCTTGAGTTGGAATAATCGTAGTATTGGGCAGCAGCGCATCTCTGCCACCCTTGACCGATCTTTTTGCAACAGCTCCTGGATGGATGTGCTTACTGCTTCATATTGTGAATACATTGCTGGTGGTACAAGCGATCATTCCATTCTGATTATTCATACTCACCATAAGGGGGGGTCTGATCCCAAGCCTTTCAAATTCTTTAATGCCTGGCACAGCAGTCCCGATTACCTGAATGTGCTTAAGGATCGCTGGAAATTTAGAGTGAATGGTTGCCCGATGATCCGCCTGGTGGCTAAACTCAAAAATCTGAAACTGGGGCTTAAGCGTTTTGGAGCGTCTTTCCGTGATGCGAATGATGTTGCTAAAATTCGCGCCAAACTTACTTCTATTCAATATAACCCTGATCTAAACTTCTGTGTTGAGATGCAAAAAAGAGAACGTACCTTAATCAGTCAGTTGGCTGAGGCTATGGATATTGAGGAGTCTAATCTTAGGCAGAAAAGCAGACAAGATTGGTTACATCTTAGGGATCGTAATTCCAGATTCTTCTATACTGCCATGAGGGCTAGGCAGAGCCACAATAACCTTGCACATCTCATCTCCGCCAACGGCTCTAGTATCAATGCCATCGATATACTCAAAAATGAGGCCCCTGGATTCTATTCTGATCTCTACAATCAGACGGACTATTGGAGGGGTTTTCCCTGTCTTACTCCTAAAAGACTGCTTACTAAAAATGCTGCCGATTGGGTTGAGAGACCGGTGCTTCCTAATGAAGTTAAAAAAGCTGTCTTTCAAATTGGGGCTGACAAGGCCCCTGGTCCTGATGGCTACAATGGGTTCTTCTATCAAAACGCGTGGGATGTCATTGGGGGTGACGTCACCCTTGCTGTTCTCAATTTCTTCAAAACTGGGAAGTTGTATAGACAGGTTAATCACACTTTTCTTACTCTCATTCCTAAAAGTATCAATGCTTCTGATCTGGGGGATTACAGACCGATATCCTGCTGTAATGTTTTATACAAGATCATTAGCAAAATTCTTTGCAATCGACTTAAGAGAGCGGTTATTGAGCTTATATCTCCCAACCAATCGGCCTTTCTCCAAGATCGTCTCCTTGCTGAATGTGCTCTTCTTGCCCATGAACATATTCGGGGTTTTAATAATCCTATGGGTGCCCGTGCATGTCTCAAGCTCGACTTGCGCAAAGATTTTAATAGTGTTAACAGAGAATTTATATACTCCATGCTTCACCAGATGGGTTTCAAACACACATTTATCAGTTGGATCTGTGAATGCATCTCTACCCCCTCTTTCTCTGTCATGATTAATGGTTCCCCCTATGGTATGTTCCAATCTAATAGGGGCCTCAGGCAGGGTGATCCTCTATCCCCCTATCTTTTTGTGATTGTTATGGAGGCTTTCTCATTGCTTATGGCAAGGGCCAATATCACGCGTAGCATCATGCCTATGAAGAGAGTTGGGGCTGTCACCCATCTTCTCTTTGCGGATGACTTATTGGTTTTTTGTCGGGCTAACCCTAAATCTTTTGAGGGTCTGAGGGACCTTCTCTCTATTTTCAAATCTTATTCTGGGCTTGAGGTGAATTGGAATAAAAGTGCTGGTATTTTCAGCAAAGGAGCTAGGGGGTCTGGTGGCCTCGCTAATATTCTGGGCATCCGTAGAGTGCAATCTTTATCTACGTACTTGGGACTCCCTCTCTCCACTAAATATCCTAACGCTGCTATGTATGGCCGCTTGGTTGACAGATGCAAAAGCAGATTGCAGGGATGGTCCTCGTCCCTTTTATCCATTGCTGGGCGTATTGAGCTTGTTAAATCAGTCATCTATGGCATGGTTGGGTTTTGGCTGCAAGCCTTTAAAATTCCAAAGTCGGTTCTTAACTTGCTCACCTCCATGTGCAGAAAGTTTATATGGGGGAAAAACCATCTCTGGGCCTGGAATGACATGTGTGCCCCCAAGCAGGAAGGGGGTGTGGGGATCAAAAGCTTCTCAGATCTAAACAAAGCATATGGTATTAAACTCACATGGCGCATGCTTACTCACAAGGGTATCTGGGCTTCGTATATGAGGAGCCATTATACTAGTAATATGGGGTTCTTTTTAGCCAAGTCTCATCCTATGCAGTCTGGCACCTGGAAGTTTCTCCTTCGCTGCCGTGAATACACCAAAAAACTTACTAAACGCAATGTTAGAGATGGCTCCTCTACGCTCTTCTGGTATGACAATTGGCTCCCTTGTGGTCCCCTTTGTGACTCTTATGTTGTCCCTGTTGGGGAAGAGCAGAACAGGGTTAGGGACTATTGGGCGAATGGGGGTTGGACGGTCTGTAGCTCTCTCCTTCCTATCTGGCATATTATAAATACGGTCACCTTGACCGTGGGCAGTGATTCTTGGGCCTGGGTTTCAAAAACCCCTTCTCTTCGCAATGCTTGGGATGGTTCTCGTGCTACAAAGCCTCTCTTTCCCTATTACAAGGTGGTCTGGTTCCAGGGGCACATCCCTAAGATGGCTATCACTCTACTTCGGGCTTTTCACGGGAAAATGCTCACCCGTGATAAGCTAGTGCAATGGGGAGTGCCTACGTCACCCCACTGTGTTTTATGTGCTGATAATATTCATGAAAGCATGAATCATATATTTTTTGATTGCCTTTATACTAATTACCTCCTCTGCAGGAGTTTCCTCAAATTGGGGGTCACAGCCCCCTTTCCCTCTACCCTGGTTGGTGTTCGTGACCAGATACTCACTCGTTTCCATGGGAAGAACAACGTGGGAAGATTGGCCAAAGTTGTTTTGGCTGTGTTGACTTGGCACATCTGGCAAGAGAGGAACAGAAGGATATTTGAAGGGAGCAGTCAGATGCAGACTCTCCTTTTTGAGAATATTGCTGACGATGTTAGAATCGCCATGAGGAAAACTGAGTGGGACCGTGATGATGATATGGTGACCCTTTCAAATTGGGGCCTAATCGACTAGCTTGACTATCATGTATTTTTCGGTTCTTATTTGACCCTACGGATAGCGGAAGGTGTCATGTATCTGTTGGGATGAGGGCGCCTGTGCTCTTGCCTCAAAGTTACACACATCCTTCTTCCATCCGTGAGCGTCTTGTATCTTTTCACATGTCTCAATAAAGATAAAGCATATTCTCCATATATATATATATATATATATATATATATATATATATATATATATATATATATATATATATATATCTATTCTATATTTCATGCATAATTTGAATCTTATCCTACTAGGACAAAAGGTTTGTCCTACATGGCAATTTTGATGACTAGGATGAGATAAAGTGAATTTTTAGGGGGGAAATTTTGGTTGTAAAATTTAAAAACATTGAAGACAAAGTGAATTTTTGGGGGGAAATGATTTGGGGGGAAAATCACCTCGGGTTCTGGGTGCTCAAGTCTCTTATCTAATTTTTGAATCTCATATCTCATTTTTAAATCTCAAATCTCAAAGAGCAGCATCAAGTCTCTCTCTCCCCCCTCACACACACACACACCCCGACAGCTCTCAAGAATCAAGTGGAGGCTGAGTTTCTGAGTGTGAGACTGGAGGAGCAAGGCGCATCGAGCACAAATGGCCTCGCAAGGGAAGAAGAAAGCAGAGGTGAATGTAGAAGCTGGAGGTGAAAGTTGAAGCCGGAGAGGAGCAGCGAAGAGGTGAGAAGTTGTTAGTTGCTGGGAATGTGAGGGATGCTGAGATCACTGTTGTGTTTGGTAGATGAGGTGAGAAATTGTTAGTTGTTGGGAATGTTTGGCCAACAAAAAATCTATCAAGGTCATTAGGCTGCTGAGAAGTTGTTGGTAGCATGCTTTCTCTTTGTGAAATTTCATCGAACTGGTGGTGTGGTTGTTTTTTTCCCAGCAGGTGCCAATGAAGGAGATATCGTCGCAAAGGAGCTTGGTGATTCCATCGGTGCTGCACAATTTGGAACACAGTGTAAAGGTTTTCGATGCACCAAGGTAATTTTCCTGGTTTGGTGGAGTGAGCATGTAATTTTCCTAGGGACGGTGGTAATCTGTTCGCTTTTTTTTGTTTTTTAAGGTTTTCAGCCCAGTTTCTTGGTTGTTTTATGTTTTATGCTTCTTTGTTGTTAGGTCGGTGTTTGTGATGCTGGTGTTTTGATGGTTGAATATGGGGCAATGTTATGATGCAGGATGAAATTTTTTAAGAGGTACAATTATTAAGTGAATTAAATGAAATGAAAATGATAGATAGAATACTACAAGAAAAAGCAGATTGGTTGTTAGGTTGAGTTTTAAGGGGAAAATGTAAGTTGGTTATTGGTTGTTATGTCCATGAGTAGCATACTGCAAGAACAAGCATAAAGGTTGCAAGTTCAAACAAAAAATGTTTTTTTAATGTTATGTTTTTATGTTCTGTTTTTATATTCTGATATATAGAATAAAAGGTTGGTTCTTCTATAGAATTTATTGTTGTTTATATTATTTTTGATATATTTCATCAATTTTATTTTGTTATACTTCATATTGTCTTATCAGGTTTATGTTATCTAATATTATTCCTTTTGTTTGCTCAGATTATGCAAAGGAGGTGAACTGTTAAGCCTATCATGGTAAACTGAATTAGGGCTACCATATTTGTAAAAACCAACATTTTTTCCTTCTCATTATACAAAACAGTAAATTAAGAGTTTTATAATCCTTCTGTTTGTAGGGGTGGAAAATATTCAGAAGGAGATGCCAAGCGTATCATGGTCCAGATTTTGAGTGCTGTTGCCTTCTTTCATCTTCCAATGAACAAATGCAAATGACTACATCTGTTATTACAAGGAAGCTGTAGTCAGATGGAGAGAAAATGGATATGACGACCCCTGTAATAACAAAGAGTTCATGTAACTTTAACTCATTAGATGTTTTCTACTTTCTAGACTTAATATGTATAGAATAGATCTGATCGTGTATTGCTAATTGGCCAGTCGGGTGACAATTGGACAACGCCATTTGTCATGCCTTCAAAGTATGGCGCTAACTTGCCGGTGCCAAAAGATCACTTTGTAATGATAAAGGAGGTTCCTCGAAGGATTGTTGCCATTGCTGCCTTTTCAGGTTGGTCTACTTGCACTCTTGAGATGGATGAGTAAATCTTGAATGAATATGGTCAAATGTTTTTATGTTTTTATGTTAATATTCCTGCAGCTGTTTTAGCATACATTTTGAGGGATTTAGATGCTGGAACTTGGAATAGGTCTGAGTTATGATCATAAAAATATTGACATGATAATGCAATAAATTTTTTCTGGCTATTGATTTGGCTTTTTGGGAGCAAGAGCGCTAGACATATCAACTCTGGGAAGTTGTTTTCTGTAATATAGCTAACTTAAGAAAAATCTGAGAATGATGACAATATTTATGGATTTAGATGCTGGAACTTAGAATAGGTCTGAGTTATGATCATAAAAATACTGACATGATAATGCAATAAATTTTTTCTGGCTATTGATTTGGCTTCTTGGGAGGAAGAGAGCTAGACATATCAACTCTGGGAAGTTGTTTTCTGTAATATAGCTAACTTAAGAAAAATCTGAGAATGATGACAATATTTATGTTGCGTATGATTTTTAAATATACTAATTATATTTCTAATGTAAGTCTGTTAACAATTCAAGTTTGATATGATGTCTCAGGTATGCTGTCTTTTATTGTTTGATTGGAGAGTCCAAGCCTGCGAAAACTAACACTCATTTGTAATATTCTATCTTTTTCATTTATATCAGGTTTTGTGACAAATGAAGATGTGAAGCATAGAGAATCCAGATTACGTGATGCTCTTAGAAGTTTGTTTGGGATATGGGCAAAACTTTATCAGCGTGTGGCCAACACCAGACAAGAAGTATAGTAGTAGAGGGGAAAGAACTCAAAATGTGCATAACTAAGGTATTGAGTCAACATTCTCCTTTTTTCCCCCAAAAAAATTCCCATTTTTAATGATTCTGAATTTTAGTTTACAAATATGCCATGGGATGAGAGAGTCATGTTTGGGTTCAGACCAGGTTCCGATTTGGTTGCCAAGCTCTTGCATGTCAGCCCATTCTAGGTAAACTTGGTATAGCTCAAGTGAGAAAATACATTAATCATTTCCACTTAAATATATTTTTGTGTGGGAAAAATAAGAAAAGGATTGTCACAGAAAGAACATTCTGAATGTTAAATTAAATGTTAAATCTGAATGTTAAATTAAATGTTAAATCTGAATGAATTTTTGTCCTAATCTAATTACATTGTTCAGTTTGTAGCAGCAACTCAACCGATCAATGCCCTGGCGTTTGTTTTTGATGGTGTCAACTTTGGAGCATTAGATTACACTTTTGCAGCATATTCTATGGCAAGCCATTTTTTTGAACCCCTCTTCGAACTAGGACTACAATATAGTGGATTTTCTGCATCAGTAAGCTTAACCTAAAGGCATTTAAGAGTACTTAAATGTCCTCTTTTTCTTTAATGTTGGAATTAAGATCTGGATTGTTTGAATAAGCTTAATTAGAATTCTAATGAGGGAATGCTTAAATCTCTTTTACTTTAATGGCATTAAGATCTGGATTGTCTGAAACTAAAAGGCATTAAGATCTGGATTGTCTGAATAAGCTTAGGTAGAATTTTTTTGCTCTACCTACATTAGAATTTATTAAATAGTACTGGACAGTGCTCTTTTGCATGATCATAGGGTTAACAATGTTTCTTTAATGGCATAATGGAGAAATTGTATGAATATTACGTTGCAGCCTCAAATTGGAATGCTTAAATCTCTTATTCAGACAATTTCAGTGTATGTGATCAAATGATTGGGTTTATCAAATTATTTCTCTGATAATTATTTCAGGATAATTTCAGTGTATGATATCCACATACACTGAAATTGTCAGACAATCAAGATATGATATTATTTCAAATCATCCTGAAATAATTTCAGTATATGTGGATATCAAATTATTCAAACAAGCAGGATATGATGTTATTTCAGGATATGATATCACATACACTGAAATTTGATAATTATTTCAGACAATTTCAGTGTATGTGATCAAATGATTGGGTTCACCAAATTGGGTTTATCAAATTGGGTTATGTTGTATGAATGTACAAAAAATAATTTACTTCTTATATTTGATAAGTTATTGGGTTATGTTATTCCAATTTGGAATAATCAAATTGGATTATGTTGTATGAAGCAAATTGTATCCTATAACAATACAGCTATAAGAGTGTGGAATACAATTTGTACTGGTCACAGTTTAATTTTAACACAATTTAACAAATGAAATTTGAACTGGTCAAATTAAACTTTGAGTTCAAATTTCAATCCAAGTGTGGAATACAATTTGTACTGGTCATAGTTTAATTTTAACACAATTTAACAATGATACGAGTGTGGAATACAATTTGTATTGATCAAATTGTGTTAACACAATGCATAATGCATAATGGATCATAGTTTAATTTCATACAATGATTTAATTTAATTTATATGATACAATTTGTTGTTGACTGAAATTGTATCTTGGTGACTGTAACAATATAATGATAAGAGTGTGGAAGCAAATTGTGAAGTAGTGAAGTAGTGAATCAAATGCATCCTGTGAAGTATTGTATCCTGTAACAATACGATGTGGATATTATCCACACAAGCAAATTGCATCATGTGGATATTATACAATTACATTTTTTGTGGATACAAATGCATACATGCATCATGTGGATACAAATTGCATCATGTTGAACTATAATCGTATGAGTCGGAGCAGCATGGAACATGGCAAACGTGCAGGAGGGCTCGACGGTCACAATCTTCGGCCTCGGTGCCGTTGTCCTTGCAGTTAGATTCAACAACCTGCATTAAGTTGATAACGAAAGAATTATTCATTTCTAATAGGGTATTGAAAAAACTGCAGGTTGCTTAAGGAGCAAGGCTACGAGGCGTATCCAAAATTATTGGTGTGGACATCAACCCGGAGAAATTCTTGAAAGGTACAAGTACTGTAATTTTTGTCTGTTTTTTGCCAAAAAATTTTGGTGCCACTTAGATTTGTTGTGTTATTGGATAACAATTGTGATGTATTTTTGATTATTTGATTCTTACTGTGCAGGGAGAGACATGTGAGTCACGGATTTTGTTAAACCCCAGAGACTGTGATAGGCCAGTCCATAAGGTACAGTTTCTATTTGTTAATCATGCTTTATTAGTACTAATGGCGATTAAGTTTTAACTAATTAATTTTAATAACATGAAATATCGATTACATTATTGTGGATTGCGCTAGAAGGTGTCGATACTTAGAATCTGACAAATGATTTGATGGCTTTCATCTATTCTGGTTACAGTTCAAGCTCTTGGGGTTTTGGTTGGATCCTTTAATAGCTCCCCCTCTCATCTCTCTGGAATGGTAGCGAGCTGTTACAGCTAATCTTGGGGTGTTTGGCTCTCTTGGGGAGTTGTTTGGCTCCCTGCGGTTGTTACTGCTAATCTCAATGGAACATCATCAGCAATCGCGATTGTTACTGCAAATCTTTTTTGTTAATGAGTGTCATTATTTCTGTTTGAGAGTCTGGGAATTGAAAGTTGATTGAGAGTCTGGGAATTCTCAGGGTTTGTTGATCGTTGTTTCATGACTTTGAGCATGTTTAAAATTATTGTTGGTGAAGATTATACATTCGCTCCATCTATTTGAATTTTTAAAATTATTATGTTAACTTATTCATCCATTTTGTGAAGCGGCAACTTTGTGATGTCAAAAATGTTCAGTGATTAATGAGCAGTGATTAATGAGTGTAGTAACAACCAGTGCTCACAAATGTTGGGTCTCAATGGAATTCTTGGGTACACTCTTGCGAGAGAGTGATAGTTTTATTTATTTTATTATTTCAATTCTATGTTATTAGGCATTTGAGTAACAACAATATACACGAGACGATTCTGTATCGGCTGCCTTCAAATGTCACATACCTGTATGTGTTATTCTTTACTTTTTTTTGCAATCTTTGCAGTAAGTGTAGCGACTTTTGATTTGTAAGTGTTAGGCTTCATTTCAATAGTGTAGGAATCTTGCTAACAATCTCGCTGGGAATCATCCTTACTCGATGTCTACAATGGTTTCCATTGTTTATCTGTAAGGTTCTTGCATATATTGTGATTGTTGTTTTCATGTGAAATTAAGTATTTGTTGATCTTATCGATGGCTTTTGTGTGATTAATTTATCGAATGTATAAATGTTAGCCACAACTCTGTCTCAAACCTTTGGAGATATATTTACATTGTTTGATGTTGCATATCTACTTTTGTAAACAGATTATAGCAATTGTTAATGCAAATCTCAACAAAATAATTGATGTTAATTACTACCATGTTGAAACTGCTAAGAGAGCAAACATGAGACATAGGCCAATTAGCATAGGTGTCATGGGTTTGGCAGATACATTCATCTTGCTCACTCTGTAACTCGATCATATTTTTCATCCTTTTATTGGGACCTTACTTCACTAAATAATTTAGCATTGATATTGTGCACATAAAATTCATAGCATTCTCTTTATATAAAGCACCTTGAGTCTTTATGTTTCATTTCATCTCAGTGTAGCTCTGACTGGCGATCCAGAAGGCGGTGCTCACTGAGTTGGCAAAGACAAGCAACAAGATGGTTCAGGCAGTGCCGGAGTAGCACGGTAAACCAGGAGGTGGAGCGAAGGTGGAAGTCAATCTTAGGGGAAACCGCACGTAAATTGGATTGTGTATTATGGGAATGTTTGGACATAATAAGTGTATTATGGGGTTTTGACCTTTTTATTTGTAAAGTGGTTTGATTTTTGTTTGCCATTGTTCTACTCTTTAAGTGGATAAACGGAGCTTTTTAAAATATTTTACGATTTGTTTATTAAGTTTGATAATTGAGCAAGTGTATGAATAGATCTTTTTAAAAATTTTTGCTAGAGATTTCAAAGTGATTTAACCCTTTATTTTCTTTTTCTTTTTTCTTGCTTTCCCTCCACCAAAGCCTAGGGGGTCTTAATTTGGACAATTTTGTAATCAAATGGAGCTTGCAAGAAGATTAACCAAACTTCTTTTTAAAATAAGCTTCAGCTTAAACAATCAAAGAATTTGTGATGGATAAATTTTAAATTAAGTTTCTCTTCTGGGTTTTCTGCAAGTGTGAAAGCGTCGTCCTTGAACTGGGTGATTTTGATTATGTGGCTTGCATGAAGATTGAATACCTCATTTTGTTATATGAAATTGGCGCTGTTTTTAGTTTGTGCATATTTAAACAGAACAATGACATTGAGTTAAAATTAAAGACTCAACATTCAACTAAAAACTGTTTTGTCGCTCTATTTAATTGTTTTAATATAGGTAGGTTCTTTAAAATAATGATCAAACATACTATAACTGGTCTATGCTAATTTATAGTTCAATGTCATGACTATGTGCCTATAATCATTCATAAATGGAAAAAAATATGATGCATAGTCTTTGATTTGTTTTTACGCTAATTTGTTGTTCCGCATCCAAAAGCGCCCATGCCGAATTTGTTGTTCCGTGTCAAAGACGCCTGCGCGGAATTTGTTGTTCCGGGCCGAAGGCGCTTGTGCCGCTAAATATTTTTAAACTAATTTGTTGTTCCCAGTGCCCGAGCCTTCGAGCCCGCGCCGTAGGCGCAAACTAAATTTTTTACGCTAATTTGGTGTTCCTCGCCGAAGGCGCCATGCGCTAATTTGTTCCGAACTGAAGGCGCCCGTGTCGCTAAATACTTTTACACTAATTTGTTGTTCTTTTAATTTTTGTCTGTGGAAATAATTTTTTGGGAAACAAAGATTTCACGGGATAAAATCTTAAGAAAACCGTGCCCGAGGGCACGGGTTATGACTAGTATATATATATATATATATATATATATATATATATATATATTTATATATATATATATATATATATGAACCATGATACAACAAAATCATACATCGTCAACATACAAAACATCGATCCAACGATCGGGGCACAAAATACAGCATCATATCACACAAATATCAGAGTGTCACACAACATACAACATCATCAAAATGCATCAAGATACATCATCAAAATGATCCAAAAAAATAGCCACCCTCACTATCCTACCCAATCTCTCTCACAACTAGATATGTCATCCAATATGCATCGGGAGAGGCCTCAAAGAAGCTCAAGAGGCAGCGGGAGGATCAGAAGCAACTACAGGCTCTGCAGGAGCGGAGGTGGTAACTGGATCAGCTGGAATGTCAATGGGAGCGACGGCAGAAGTCTCAGGCACGGCAGAAGAGACGATCTCAGAAGCAGCAACGGTAGTGGCCTCGGGAGCACCAGTCGGAGCATCCACCGCAGGAGCGGTGGCAACAAGTGTGCTCTCGGGGGCACCAGCAGACGAAGCAGCAGCATCATCACTAGAAGTGCCCTCGGGGGCACAAGTAAAAGCACGAGCAAGCTCCTCAATGTCCTCCTCATCCAACTCATCCTCGTCAGAAAAAGACGGAGGGACCTCAATATCAAGGTGACGAGCTATACGGCAGAGAATCACCTCAGAACGAGCCTGACGAGACTCGAAACGTCGCAGAGAACAAACGAGCTCGGCAAGAGTGGAAGAGGTAGCAGCTGAGGCAGAAGTAGAGGCTGACGCTGAAGGTGTCGTCCTCTGAACGTGACGGAGCACCGCAAGAGACTTCTTGACGGCCGTCGCGTTCAGGGGAGGACCAAGGGGACGCTCATCGTCAGGAGGCAATGTGACACGGAAGTGACGGAATACCAAAGTCAACAAGCACGGGAAGGGTATATGAGCCGACTTCGTGGACTTGCGAATACACTCGAAAGAGTCCATCTTATCGAGTATAATGCGAGCCCAGTTAATCGAGCTCCCCATGAAAATAGCATATATCAACTTCAAGAAAGGTTGTGACGGTAGAGAGGAAGAGCTGTACTTGGGAAGCAAGCACGACTTCAGAATCAAATGTAGGACCCAGGCATTAGGCTTGAAGGATTTGGAGGGCACGCCAATCATGGCGGGAGGAATCTGGTGGAAAATCTGAGAGAGGACGACCTGATCAAGGGAGGTGATATCATCAACAGAAATGTCAGAGGGGAGGAGGCCAGACGAGGAGATACCCAAAATCTCTCCTAAGATTTCTACCGTGAGGACTATAGTGTTGGTAGCAACGATCTATGAACTTCATGTTTGATGATAACAAACTTGTGTGAACGTTTCTAACGTGTGTGTTAAGTGTTTCAGGAAAGGCAAAGCTTGATGAGACTCATTGTGAGACGCGACCAATATGATGGGGAGAAAGTGATACTCTACTTGGTTTGGTGAGGTCATTGATTAAAACTAGGTCAGCCGTATCTTTGTTAAGGCCCTCTCGAAAAATATCCTAGTAGAAGACACATCATTTTTTTTCAAGGGTTAAAAATTTTCCCAGGCCAAAATTTTTTTTTTTTGAAAAACTCGGCACAGGCCGAATTTAAAAGCCCACACACACACAAAGCCGTGACCCAAAGTTTCTTCTAGGGTTAGGTATATTCTCTCCAAGGATCTGACCAAAAAAATTGAGAACAACTCCCCAACTTTCGCAAGACACAGCCGCACCTCTTCTTCGGAATTTTTTTAAGGAGCAGCACCTCTTCTCATTATTTTTGGAGAGCACTTTGATTTTTTTTGTCACCTCTTCACTCGTCGTGTTTTTTTCTAAAAGGGCAGACTTTTTAATTCTCTCAATTATTTCATGTGCACAAAGAGAAGTTTTTTTTTGAGTGTCAATGTTTTTTTGTGTTAAAGGCTGAATCCTTGTTTTGTTCTTCTATTTGAACCTCTCAAAGCTCAATCCGCAATAATCTCTCTCCAGGCCAAATTGATTTTTTCCTCTGCAGAATCTCCAAGCACATGCAGCATTCCTCCTTGAATTTTCCCGTGAGCAGGTCTATAATCCAATCAAAAAGGGCCAACAGCAGTCAAAGAAATTTGATTCCAATCCTCATCCTCAAGAGCTGAGGCCAACATCTTTGACCAACAAACAAAAACACAGGCTGCATCCCTCTACTGCAAGAGCCGCAACATGAGCCCAGGCCGAAAGTTTTTTTGAAGGTGCCACAAGTTTCAATTTTGGATGAAGGCTGCAAGTTTCAATCTTTGGTGAAAGGCGCAAGTTTTTATCGAGAGGGAAGCCGAACTATTGAGGGGACATCAGAGTTTACTACTTGTCAGATTGATCTGACCACGGGCTGAACGACAGAGACATCGACACCATCACAACTGAGAAATTCTAAACTCATACTCTGTTATATTTTGTGATATTGGTGTTGTGAACTTTGTAGAACAATTTTTATCTTTTTGGGGACTTGGCTAGTTGGGACTAGCCAAGAGAGAGCTTTACTAGTATTGTTATAGTTTGGGCACTTTGGTGAGTGCAGGTACTGAGGGCCAGGTGAGTGTAGGGTTGGTGCTCTAGCTACAGGTTGTGCCAGTTAACTTTAATAATCTAGTATTGCTTTTGGGGCTGGATGTAGGTCGTGGGTGCGACCGAACCAGGGTATATCGCATGTGCATGCTGTGACCGCTTTTCTATGCTCTGCATCTGGTTGATTGTGCTATAACTGCATGTGATTTCTCGTGTGTTGCACGAGAATTTTTATAAGCCTATTCACCCCCCTCTAGGATTAGATCCAGATCCAACAAGTGGTATCAGAGCCAGTTTAGCGGATCTAGCCTAGTTGATCATGTCTATGAATATGTCTGATTCTGCTTTTGCTGAGGGTCAGTCTATTTCTCCTCCCCCCAAGTTTAATGGTGTTGACTTTGCCTATTGGAAAACTAGGATGAGGATTTATTTAGCTGCTGTTGATTATGATGTATGGAGCATTGTAGAAAAAGGCTATAAACCTCCCACTATTAATGTTGCTAATAATGAAATGATAAAACCAGAAGATAAGTGGGATGCCTTTAATAAGAAGCGCTTTTCATTGAATAACAAAGCTATGAATGCATTGATCTGTGCTTTAGATAAAGCTGAGTTTAACCGTATATCTCAATGTCAAACTACGCAGGAAATTTGGCATACTCTGGAGGTGACTCATGAAGGTACATCGCAGGTTAAGGAGTCCAGACTTGCGCTACTCAGCACTGAATATGAAAGCTTCTGCATGCTTCCATCAGAGTCAATTAAAGAGATGTTTGCGAGGTTCACAGACATCGTCTACAAATCTACCTCTCTTGGAAAGCCGTACTCGAGTCTGGAGCAGATCAGAAAAATCTTAAGAGCATTGCCTAGTACCTTCCGTCCTAAAATCACAGCTATTCAGGAAGCAAGGGATTTATCGCAGATGAAAGTGGAGGATCTGATAGGGAACCTGATGTCCCATGAGCTGGAGCTGTAGAGCATTGAACTGAGAGAGAAAGATGAAATGAAGGCCTCAAAGGCAATAGCACTTCAGGCTAAAGAGGATGAAGATGGAGATGAAGAGGAGGCCTTTTTGGTGAGAAGCTTCAAGAAATATATCAGAACTGGCAATGGAAGATCAGAGATGCTGAAAAGGTTTAATCGCTCTAACAAGTTTAATTCTGCAAATAAATTTTCTGAGCAGAATACTACTGATCCGGTTATATGTTTCAAATGTAAAAAGCAGGGACATTTTATGAAGCAATGCCCTCAAGGAAAGAACAACGCTGCGGAGCAAAAGGGGGAAATCTTTGATGCTCACATGGGATATGGACAGTGAGGATGAATCTCAAGAGGAAGTTGCACACTCCTCTCTTTGCCTGATGGGAGAACTAGATCAGGTAAAATCTTTAACTAAAGCTCAACTTGTGACTACCTTTAAAGAAATGCAAAATAAAATTGAAAGGTTGGAATCAACTGTTGAGTTACTTGAATCCCATGTAGAGAAATTTAAAAATGCTAATTTTGAATTGCAACAAGACAATTATAATATGTCATTAGAAGTTGATGAAATTAAAGAGAAGCTTGTTGCATGTGATTCTACTATTAGCTCTTTGAAAAAGGGAAAATCTTGTATACCTACTGAAACTGAGTGTCTGAACTGCCCTACTTTGCTTAACGATATTAGCATGTTTAAACTAAATATGATTAAGCTAGAAGTTGAAAATGAATCGCTAAATGAGAAGATTTGCATGCTAATAAATGAAAATAAAGAGCTAGAAAATAAGTTGGCTAATCTGAAAAAGACTGAGGAAGAGAATAAGAAGGCCTTCATTAGTAAATGCACCATGCTTGTTAATGAGAACATGTTTTTAAAGTCTAAAATATCTGATCTTGAATTGTCTATAAAAAAATTTGGTGTTCGAAAGCATTCATTAGACATTATTCTAGGTAATCAGATACAAGGAAATAACAGGCGTGGTTTGGGATATGGAAATAAAATTGATGAGAGGCCTAGAATTAATAGGAAGAATCAAAAAGAAACTGGTGTAGGAAGAAGCATGTTTGCTAAATGTTATACATGTGGTGGTGTTGGTCATGCTTATTATAATTGCAAGTATAGGAATACCAACATCAAATTTAAGCAAATTTGGGGTCCAAAAAATAAAGTGACTAACACTAGTGGACCTATTTGGATTCCTAGGTCACACATATCATGCTCTTCTTATGTATAGGTACATGGCACGGCTGAGGGACAAAAGTGTGAGTGGTACTTAGACTCTGGCTGCTCAAGACACATGACAGGTGAAAGAGGAAAGTTCCTTAGCATTGCAAAGCATGAAGGAGGAAGTGTTACTTTAGGGGACAATGGAAAATGCAAGGTAATTGGTAAAGGTGTTGTAGGTAACGACACCTTTCAGCTTACAGATGTCCTATTGGTTGAAAAGTTGAAACATAACCTCATTTCTATCAGTCAGCTGTGTGACAAAGGTATGAAAGTTGAATTTGATGCAAAACTTTGTAGAATCATTGATATCTCCACAAGTGACATTATTATTACTGCAAATAGAAAGAATAATGTTTATACTCTTATGATTGAAAAACTAACTGTTTCTAAATGCTTGCTTGTAGGTGAAGAAGAGGCCACACTATGGCATAGACGATTAGCACATGCAAGCATGGGATTGATAAAGAAGCTGGAAAACAAAAATTTGGTAAGAGGACTACCACATCAGACATATGAGAATGCTAAGTTGTGCGTGGCATGCACCAAAGGTAAGCAAACTAGATCTACTTTCTCTAGCATTAATGAAGTTGCCACCACACGCATATTGGAATTAGTGCACGTGGATTTATTTGGTCCAACAGACATTGCTAGCCTAGGAGGTAAAAAGTATTGTTTAGTACTGGTGGATGATTTCTCTAGATATACATGGGTATACTTCCTAGCCAAAAAATCAGACTCATTTGACCATTTTCAAAACTTTTGCATACAAGTTTCTAATGAGAAAAATTCTTCCATTGTAAAAATTAGAAGCCATCATGGAGGTGAGTTTGAAAATGCTAGTTTTGAAAAAATTTTGTTTTGACAAAGGGATTTTACATGAATTCTCTTCTCCTAGAACAACTCAACAAAATGGGGTAGTCGAGAGAAAGAATCGCACATTAAAAGAAATGGCTAGGAGTATGTTAAATGAATTTAGCTTGCCTAAGTCTTTTTGGGCTGAGGCCATTAATACAACATGCCATGTATGCAACAGAGTTATGCTTAGACCTATACTAAATAAAACTTCGTATGAACTATGGCATGGCAACACCCCGAAAGTCTCTTACTTTAGAGTTTTTGGATGCAGGTGCTTTATATTAAATACTGCAGATCAGCTTGGCACCTTTGAATCAAAATCAGATGAGGGAGTGTTCGTAGGATATTCATCAAGAAGTAGAGCATATAGGATTTATAATAAACGCACACTTGCTATTGTTGAATCTATAAATGTAAAATTTGATGAATCTGATATAAACTCTTTGGATTGCAGGCAGAACAATGAAGAGGAAAATGTAGAGCAACAAAGCGTTCCAAAAGTTAATGAGGAGCAACCTGAAATACAAAAGGAAGCTGAAACTGACATGACAGAAATACAAGATGAAGCAGTTACTAGAGGAGAGCTGAGATTCAATCCAAATCACCCACCAGATTTAATTCTAGGTGAGCCTACGGCAGGTATTCGCACACGTTCATCTTTTAGAGATCTTTGTGCTCTATGTATTTATGGTGACTTTATTTCTGTAATAGAGCCTAAGACTATAGATGTTGCTTTAGAAGAGGAAAGTTGGGTTTTGGCCATGCAAGAGGAATTAAATCAATTTGTCAGGAATAATGTCTGGAAACTAGTACCTAGACCCACTGATTATCCTGTAGTTGGTACTAAATGGGTGTTTAAAAATAAACTTGATGAATCTGGTAATGTTATTAGAAACAAGGCTAGGTTGGTAGCTAAAGGGTATAATCAAATTGAAGGAATTAATGTGGATGAGACTTTTGCACCAGTTGCTAGGCTTGAGTCCATTAGAATCTTGCTAGCTTTTGCAAGTTATAAAGGGCTCAAGCTGAAACAAATGGATGTAAAAAGCGCTTTTCTTAATGGCTACCTAAAAGAAGAGGTATTTGTTGAGTAACCCCCAGGGTTTGAAAGCTATAATTTTCCTAACCATGTTTATAAATTAGATAAAGCTTTGTATGGTCTTAAGCAAGGTCCACGAGCTTGGTATGATCGTCTAAGCACATATCTGTTGGAAAACAATTTTAAAAAGGGGAGTGCTGACAATACACTATTTTTGATGCATGAATCTGAAGATTTTCTCATTGTGCAAATTTATTTTGATGACATTATTTATGGTGCTACTAACGATCTTCTATGTCAAAAGTTTGAGAAAGTCATGCAGGATCAGTTTGAGATGAGCCTTGTGGGAGAGCTGAAATATTTTCTGGGGTTCCAAGTAAAGCAAGGAAAGGAAGGCATCTTTCTATCTCAAACCAAATACATCAAGGAGCTTTTGAAAAAGTTTGGGATGGAGAAGTCTAAGGGAATTGGAACGCCGATGTTTCCCAACACAAAAATGGACAGAGATGAAAAAGGAGTTGCAGTGGACCAAAAGCTATATCGAGGTATGATTGTTTCGTTGTTGTACTTGACTGCTTCTAGGCCTGATATAATGTTTGTTGTATGCTTATGTGCACGCATTCAGTCAAACCCAAAAGAGTCTCATTTGAAAGCCATTAAAAGGATCTTTAGGTACCTAATTAGTACACCTACTTTAGGCCTTTGGTATCCTTCTAGTGGTAACTTTGATTTGGTGGGTTATTCTGATGCTGATTATGCGGGAAGTTTAACTGATAGAAAGAGCACTAGTGGCACTTGCTTTATATGCTAGGACACTCTTTAGTTTCATGGTCTAGCCGCAAGAAAAATAGTGTTGCATTATCCACTACTGAAGCAGAGTATATTGCCCTCGGCAGTTGCTGTGCTCAAGTATTGTGGATGATGCAAACATTATCTGAATACGGACTAGCTCTTAAAAGAGTTTCTCTTCGATGTGATAGCAAGAGTGCCATAGATCTTTCTAATAATCATATACACCACTCTCGTACTAAACATATTGACGTAAGACACCATTTTCTTAGAGATCACCTCACTAAAGAGGATGTGTCTGTGGAGTTTGTTCCTATGGAATCTCAACTTGCAGACATATTCACCAAATCTTTGGTTAAGGCTCTCTTTTGTCGTCTTCGTCTTGAGCTTGGTATTATTGATAAATCTTAGTACGAGACTCCATGCTTTCTTGTGTGCTTGAACTTTTTTTCTTGTTTGTGTGCTAGTAGTTGCATTGTCATGTGTGCATGATTTTTTTTTTGTTTGTGTGCTTGCATCTCATGTTTGCTTTAGTATCTCATAAAAAAACAAAAAAAAAATATGACAAAAAAAAACAAAACAAAAAATTGGTGCTTAAATGTGTTTCTGTCCCTTTGATTCATTAAAAAGGTATTCATTAATGATTTTCATGTTTATGTAGAAATTGCTGTATTATTTCCTCTGCTACATGCGCATGTCCATCTTTCTAAATATTCATGGCATGTTCAATGACTGAAAATAACTTGATTTCTACACCACCTACTTCACTTCCACATATACTATTATTGTTGCACATTTGGAGATATCATTTTTGAAATTGGAAATGTGAATGTAGGAGGAAAACTTAACTGATAATCTAAGGGATATGATATACCTTGCCTTGGATAAAAATTGAGCATTAAAAATGTTACTACAAGTATAAAAATTGAAAAGAAAAATACATGCTCTGTATGAAAAATGGATACAATCCTTGGCAACGGTATTACCCACGAATATCCAACATAAGATTTATGGGTAAACTTTAGCGTTGGTGTATTTACTCGTCAAGCAATACCACCCCCACATCTAAGAGTCCATATGGGCTATGTTTTGGGTGTGGTACCTTGAACTCATTTTTAATGAGGTGGGAAAAATCAATCCTAGGTGATAGAATGTTATTTGGAAAATGTGGATTTTTTTGGTTGATTTTCTTAATGATTCTCCTTATGTGCTTCAATTTTAATCATCGCACGTACACGTTGGTGTTGAAGTCGTAGTTGTTTAATTTCATTGGATTTTGACTTGTTTATTCTATGATAAGTTTGCATGCAATTGTTGGTTATGGTTAATAATACTCTCTTTTTGCATGATATATGATTTTGACTTCGTGGTATGACTTTTGATGATAACAAAGGGGGAGAAAAACTTGGTGAAGATTTGGTATTTACTTAGTGTGCTTGGTGTGCTTGGTATTTGGCTTTTGGTACTATCTGTGTAATGCTCGCAAATATATGGTTGTTTGACTAAGGGGGAGCATTAATGAATATTGGAGAAGCACAAAAATAGGGGGAGCATGCTAACTGATATACTTTATACATCATTGTCGCACATCATTTCATCTCATTGCATGTCACTCATTATTACCACACTATCACACACACTATTTGGAATCTCACTGCTCAAATCTTATACTTAGTTTGTCATCATCAAAAGGGGGAGATTGTTGGTAGCAACGATCTATGAACTTCGTGTTTGATGATAACAAACTTGTGTGAACGTTTCTAATGTGTGTGTTAAGTGTTTCAGGAAAGGCAAAGCTTGATGAGACTCATTGTGAGACGCGACCAATATGATGGGGAGAAGGTGATACTCTACTTGGTTTGGTGAGGTCATTGATTAAAACTAGGTCAGCCGTATCTTTGTTAAGGCCCTCTCCAAAAATATCCTAGAAGAAGCCACATCATTTTTTTTCAAGGGTTAAAAATTTTCCCAGGCCAAAAACTTTTTTTTTGAAAAACTAGGCACATGCCGAATTTAAAAGCCCACACACACACAAAGCCGTGACCCAAAGTTTCTTCTAGGGTTAGGTATATTCTCTCCAAGGATCTGACCAAAAAAATGGAGAACAACTCCCCAACTTTCGCAAGACACAGCCGCACCTCTTCTTCGGAATTTTTTTAAGGAGCAGCACCTCTTCTCATTATTTTTGGAGAGCACTTTGATTTTTTTTGTCACCTCTTCACTCGTCGTGTTTTTTTTCTAAAAGGGCAGACTTTTTAATTCTCTCAATTATTTCATGTGCACAAAGAGAAGTTTTTTTTTTGAGTGTCAATGTTTTTTTGTGTTAAAGGCTGAATCCTTGTTTTGTTCTTCTATTTGAACCTCTCAAAGCTCAATCCGCAATAATCTCTCTCCAGGCCAAATTGATTTTTTCCTCTGCAGAATCTCCAAGCACATGCAGCATTCCTCCTTGAATTTTCCCGTGAGCAGGTCTATAATCCAATCAAAAAGGGCCAACAGCAGTCAAAGAAATTTGATTCCAATCCTCATCCTCAAGAGCTGAGGCCAACATCTTTGACCAACAAACAAAAACACAGGCCCCATCCCTCTACTGCAAGAGCCGCAACATGAGCCCAGGCCGAAAGTTTTTTTGAAGGTGCCACAAGTTTCAATTTTGGATGAAGGCTGCAAGTTTCAATCTTTGGTGAAAGGCGCAAGTTTTTATCGAGAGGGAAGCCGAACTATTGAGGGGACATCAGAGTTTACTACTTGTCAGATTGATCTGACCACGGGCTGAACGACAGAGACATCGACACCATCACAACTGAGCAATTCTAAACTCATACTCTGTTATATTTTGTGATATTGGTGTTGTGAACTTTGTAGAACAATTTTTATCTTTTTGGGGACTTGGCTAGTTGGGACTAGCCAAGAGAGAGCTTTACTAGTATTGTTATAGTTTGGGCACTTTGGTGAGTGCAGGTACTGAGGGCCAGGTGAGTGTAGGGTTGGTGCTCTAGCTACAGGTTGTGCCAGTTAACTTTAATAATCTAGTATTGCTTTTGGGGCTGGATGTAGGTCGTGGGTGCGACCAAACCAGGGTATATCGCTTGTGCATGCTGTGACCGCTTTTCTATGCTCTGCATCTGGTTGATTGTGCTATAACTGCATGTGATTTCTCGTGGGTTGCACGAGAATTTTTATAAGCATATTCACCCCCCCTCTAGGCTTAGATCCAGATCTAACATATAGGAGTCCCCAAGACAGTCGTCTCAATCGAGTGGGTCGCATCGTACTGACCCCGGATCCTATTGGCAAAGAAAAGCTTTACTAGGCGAGGGTAGGGGTGAGGGTTTGCCTTCGGGTCATATCGAAGGTAATCGAGAAGACCGGAGGACGAAAGAAGATCAACGAGGCCTAGGAAGTCACTAAACTGGACCAAATGCTCCAGAAGCAGTGGGCAGTGTTCGATATGGTTGTAAGCCGCGAGACACATAGGGTCGTCGCAACACAACGAGATATCGACACCGCCTACTGGCATCGGAGCCTTTCCCTTAGGCTTACGGGTAGATGTCCGTGGTCGGGAGCTAGACTCAGGATGGGTAGGAGGAGAGGGGTCCCTATGAGTCTCAGGCTCGGGTCTATACTCGGTATCGGAATCAGTAGGAGTATGGAAAGAAGAGGGAGATGCAAGTTCCTTGGGCTTGGGCTTGGGCTTGGGTTGGGTTCTAGGTTGAGCACGGGGCTTCGCTTTCGTCGTCCTCTTACGCTTAAGAGGAGGCGAAGACGAAGAGGGTTCGGTAGGCTTCGAACGGCGTTTCGGAGGAGGGGATCCGAGGGTGGCGAATCGACGGTCATGGGCGAAGGGCCAGAGGGAGTGATCGGGATACGTGTACGAGCCATAAGCGTGGCACGACACGACACAAGAGATCGAATCGAAGAAACCCTAATCACAAACCCTAGAAAAACGAAACCCTAGCAAACCCTAGAAATCGAAATTGACCTAGAAACTGAACCCTAGAGCAAGGAGAGGGAGGAGAGATCACCTAGGAGGAGAGGGCGATGGTCGGCGACGGAGGAGATGGCCAGAATCAGGCCAGAGATCGACGGACACGAAGGAGGAAGTCGAAGGGTCGGGGGGGTTTTGCGAGCTGGAGAGAGTGAGAGACCAACTAAAAAGGAATTAAGTCGGATAGATGGGGTTTAAATCGATCGGAAGTCGAAAAGACAATTCAGTCTCTGTCACAACTAGTCGGTCACAGTTCAAGCACTGACCGACCAGATTACGATCTAGTCGGTCGGTCAATGAGCTTGAACCGACTAGTTGTAAACAGTAACTGAAGGCAAATTTCCTGACAAGATTTAGTCGGTCTAAGCTCATTCACTGACCGACTAGAACTGAATCTAGTCGGTCGGCCAATGAACTTGGACCGACTAAGAGAGTTCAAAAATTGAAAATCTATGAAATTTGATTTCTCTCATAATCACACTTGGATGAAACATCAAAATACTCTCATTAATCATTATACTACCCCATTAAACATCGAAAATCTGAAATTTGACGATTACGCACAAATCGAGGGAAAATCCTGAAAATTCAACAAAAATCCAGAAAATGCCAATACTTCAAGCATGAGCAAATATAACGAATAGAATAGCATGCAAGAATATTGAATAAAAATGAATCCTATATCTCGGATTCACCCATAATCCCCAATTCTCGACGTAACCGCACAAAAGAGTCCTCCTTTTGGGGTTTCGTGAAAATATCGGCGATTTGCTTCTGGGTTTCAACGTACACTAATATGATGTCCTTTTTAGCAACATGATCATCAAAGAAATGGTGTCAGACATCTATGTGTTTCAAACGGGAATGGTGTACCGGGTTCTTGGAAAGACATATTGCACTTTGGTTGTCCACCATGATAAGGCAAGTATCACAGTTTATACCAAAGTCTTTAAGTGTGTGTCTCATCCAAAGAACTTGAGCACACACGGCACCGGTGGCAATGTATTCCGTCTCGGTGGTTGAAAGTGATACAGAATTTTGCTTCTTGGAAAACCAAGAGACAAGGGAATTTCCTATAAAATGGCAAGTGACACTAGTACTTTCCTGTCGGATTTGTATCCCGCATAATCGGCATCACTATATGAGATTAACTCATATGTGCTAGATTTTGGATAAAGTAATCCAAAATCAAGTGTATAACTTAAATAACGGAAAATACGCTTTACCGCTACTAAGTGAGACTCCTTAGGTTGTGACTGATAATGAGCACATACATATACAACAAACATAATATCGGGCCTACTTGCGGTAAGATAAAGTAAACTTCCAATCATACCTCGATATAGACGAATGTCTACATATTTACCGCTAGTATCCTTATCAAGATGCGTAGTCGTGCTCATTGGAGTCTTTTTCCCGGAGGCATTCTCCATTCCAAATCGCTTAAGCAACTCCACCGTATACTTTGTTTGGTGGATGAAGATTGCATCGTCCATTTGGCGAATTTGAAGACCTAAGAAATATTTGAGCTCACCCATGTGGCTCATCTCAAATTGATCCTTCATCACATTAGAAAACTCTTCGCAAAGAGCAAAGTTAGTAGCACCGAAAATGATATCATCAACATATATTTGAACTAAAATTATATCATTATTCGAATACTTAACAAATAATGTGGAATCAACTTCTCCCATTTTAAATCCTAAATCCAAAAGAAAATTCTTTAGACGGTCATACCAAGCTCGAGGAGCTTGTCTCAAACCGTAAAGAGCTTTCTTAAGCTTAAAAACATGATTTGGAAATTTTTCATTAATAAAGCCCGGAGGTTAAGAAACATAAACTTCCTCAACGACATCTCCGTTTAAAAATGCACTTTTTACATCCATTTGAAATAGTTTGAAATTTTTATGGCATGCAAAAGACAATAATAATCTAATTGATTCTAATCTAGCTACCGGAGCGAAGGATTCTTCGAAATCAATACATTCCTCTTGACGGTAGCCTTGAGCAACTAACCGAGCTTTGTTCCGGACGAAGACATGGTTTTTGTCGGTTTTGTTCTTGAAGATCCCATTTGTCCCTATGACGGTGTGGTTCTTCGATGGTAATGGAACAAGCTCCCAAACATCATTCCTCTCGAATTGAATGAGTTCCTCCTCCATGGCTAAGATCCAAGCACTATCTTCGCACGCTTCATTAACATTCTTTGGCTCTATCGAGGAGGCAAAGGCACAATGAGCGAAGTAGTTCACTTGCGATCTCGTCTTGACACTATCATGGATATTGACAATTACTTGCTCATAAGGATGGTCACGAACGGTATGAAGCTGTTTGGAAATACCTTGATCACTAGGAACATTCTCAACAACTTCATTAGACGGGTTAGTCTCAATAGAATCAATAGAATCATTAGAGTTAGAATTACCAATTGAATCACATAAGACATCCATAGAGTCATCATCATTAGTAATTCTAGTTGGAACAAATCCTTCATTAAATGACACATGAAGCGATTCATCGATCGTTGAGGTTTGTTTGTTGTATATCCGGTAGGCTTTGCTACGCGAAGAATATCCAACAAAAATCCCCTCATCGGATCTTGGATCGAATTTGTCCAAACTACCATACGTGTTCTTAATAAAACATTTCAAACCAAATACACGAAAATGTTTAACTTGAGGAAATCTACCAAACAACAATTCATAACAAGTTTGTTTAGTGCCGGGCCTCAAAAGTATTCTATTAAACACATAGCAAGTGGTATGTACCGCTTCCGCCCAAAATTGATGGCCAAGTTGGCTATCATCAAGCATAGTGCGAGCACATTCCACTAGCATCCTATTCTTTCTCTCAACAACACCATTTTGAGGAGTTGTGCGAGGGAATGAAAAGGTGTGTGTAATACCAACTTCATCACAAAATGTCTCAAAAGACTCATTCTCAAATTCCACTCCATGATCACTACGAATAGTGACAATGGTGGTTCCTATGAGATTTTGTACTTTCTTAACAAAAATTGTGAAGTTTTCAAAAGCTTCATTTTTATTACATAATGAAAATACCCAAGTAAACTTAGAAAAGTCATCAACGATGACAAGTCCATATCTAGCATTACATAATGAAGCAACTCTAGTTGGCCCAAATAAATCTAGATGTAATAGCTCTAGAGGCCGCTTAGAAGAAATGCTTTTCTTAGGTTTAAATGAAGATTTTGGAAGCTTGCCTCGTTGACACGAGTCACAAAAGCTTTTCTTTTGATAGACAAGCTTAGGGAAGCCTCTAATAGAATTTAACTTGGAAAGCTTAAAAAGTGTTCCAAAGTTCACATGACTAAAACGTCGATGCCATAAGTGTTGTTCACTTGTGTTGGCAATAAGACATTGTTCATGTGATCTTGGAATATCTAGGATATATATATATCCTTATGGCGTGTGCCGAAAAACAATAATTCATTATTATTTTTTCTTAAAATATGGCACATTCCTTTCGCAAAGTTAACTTTGTAACCTTTGTCACAAAGTTGACTTATTGGAATAAGATTGTGGTTTAATCCTTTAACAAGGTAAACATCACATATAAGGGGTTTAGAAGGATTACCCACTTTACCAACACCTATGATGGTTCCGCTCTCGTTACCTCCAAATACGACGCAGTTTCCATTTGTAATGGGAACCACTCCGGAGAGCAATTGAGCGTCACCCGTCATGTGTTTTGAACACCCGCTATCGAGTATCCAATTTCCCTTGGAGCTAAATTTAAATTTGTTGCTCCTTTTCTTTTTCTTTTCCTTGAGTACCTAAAGATAGAAAATTTCATATCATGGTACCCAAGGTCATTGGGTCCAAAAGATTAGACCTTTGGAAGCCAAGTCCAATTGGACTTAGACTTCCCCACATAATTTCTACTATGCACAACATCCGAAAAATAAGCATTCATGTAAACTTGTTTTTCATCCATGCTTGTGTCCTTTGGGCTCCAAATTGTGAATATTTTGGGAGCCCCCATCCTATTGGGTGCATGCATGCGTTGTTGGTTTCTACGTGATGCATGTCGTGGATAGGCATAAGGAACATGATGGAATGGTGCATGTGGATAATTATTCATACGATGATGTGGGTGAACATATGCATGTGGAGGAACACGTGTGTGAGGGTGTCTCATATGGTGTGCACGTGCCCGTGAACGTGTAGCATAGAAATCATCATATGTGTGAGCTGGTGGAGTAGGACGTGTGTTCCTACGTGGCATAGTATTGGTGTACATATAAGCATGGCCCTTCTTTGGAGGTCCACCCAAAGTGGGTTTCTTTCCAAAAGAGGGTGTGGACGAGGTGGAAGCACCATTAGTAGTTGAACTACCAATAGAGTGTTTGCTACCACTCGTTGAGTCACCGGAAGTTGGCCTAACAAAGGTAGTGGCCGATTTGGATGAACTTTCCATCGTATACCCCAAGCCAATGTGGTGATTGGCCGGAAGTAAGTCACTTAGGATTTTATCCAAATGGTCCTTGCCCTTATTGAATTTATTAATTCGGCCTAATGTGTTCTCATATTTCTCGTTGAGAGAACGCATAGAAGCATCCAAAGTGGATACTTGCGATGTGAGCACATAAACACGAGATTTAAGATTCTCATTCTCAATACTCAAAGTTGGGTTTTGAGAAGTCAAATCCGCTATTTTGTGTTCCTCCGGATCCTCAATGCTAACATGTTCAAGTTGAGTCTTGAGATTAACAATCTCATTCTTCAACCCTTCAACAACGGTGTCGTTGTTGGTGATGATAGTTTTAGGCGAGGTTTGAATGCTAGCTAAGTCATCTTTTACTGTAGTATACCTATTTACTAATTTAGTATACTTAGACCACAATTGAGAATTAGCATTCCTAAGGTCATCCATGGTTACCTCATCGCCTTCGTTGTCGCTATCATCGGAAGAGGAAGATCCTTGATCATGCTCCTCTCTTGCCATGAAGCACATGTGTGCTTGCTCCACTTGCTCATCGTCCGACTCTCCGCTTGAGGAATCATCGGAGTCGGTGAAAGTCCTGACAAGCCCCTTTTTGTTCCCTTTCTTGTACTTCTTGGACTTGTCGTACTTCGGCGCCTTCCACTTCTCCTTTTGCTTGTTTAGAGGACACTCCGCTTTCATGTGTCCTGGCTTGTTGCATTTAAAGCACAAAGAAGAAGAGGCGTTAGAAGAATTGAACTTTGACTTGTTTTTGAAGTTACCTTTCCGGAAGAACCGGTTGAACTTCTTGGCCATGAGTGCCATGGACTCCAAGTCCAACTCGTTTTTCGAGTTCTCATCATCGGTTGATGTGGAAGTAGATGGAGCGGCCTTGAAAGCAATAGCTTTCTTCTTTGGCTCTTCTTGTTGTAGGTAAGACTTCATCTTTTCCTGCAACTTCAACTTGCTATCCTTGCGTACCTCATAAGGCATCAAGGTACCCATTAGTTGAACAACGGTATACTTGTTCATATCGTTACCTTCCTCGATGTCGAAGGTGCGCTTTTCCCAACTAGAAGGAAGTCCTTCTATAAGCTTCGAACATTTCTCCTTTTGGGTGTAGGATTTGCCGAGAGCCTCTAACTCGTTTATGATGTCGACGAAGCGAGTGTAATACTCCTTCATCTTCTCACCCTGTAGCATATGAAACATCTCGTAATCTTTATTAACTACAACAAGTTTAGAGTCTCTTACCCTACCCGTCCCTTCATGTAATATAAGGAGGGAGTTCCAAATTTGATATGCACTCTTACATGTGCATATCTTATTGATGTCCTCGGGCTCCAATGCACATTGCAAGGCGTTCATTGCCTTGGCATTGCTTACCTCCACGGTGACCTCCGCGGGAGTCCATTTCTCGAAATCTTCTTCGGTTGGCTCGACATATTCCTTCATCGTGGTCCTCCATAGTGAAGCACTCCGGAGGAAAGTTTCCATCCGGCATTTCCAGTACCCATAGTTGGTACCGTTGAAGAATGGAGGCCTCATTGAGGAATGTCCTTCCATTACCGAAGACGCTCCTTCACGGTTCTTGAAGGTGCTATAGTCGGAAGGTGGACGAACAGTCTTGTTGTCGTTGGCAGACATAGCTATAGACTTGGCTCTGATACCAAATGTAATGCCCTTCTAAGCTACTGCACAAGTACTAGAGGGGGGTGAATAGTACTTTAAAATAATTAAGATGCTAATTCCTAATTACTTGCAAACTCTACCAAACAATGCGAAAAAGTAAATGTTAGACAACAAAGAAACAATCACAAACAACGATATTACTGGGTTCGGATCCACCCAAGTCTCCCCGACTTGTTCCCGGTGATCCTACGTCCCAACCACCCGGATCCCTTCCGGATACTTAAGTTAAAAACCCTAACTCAAGATTTTCACTATGAAATACTTGTGAAAAACCTTCACAAGTCAAATCATACACAAAGTAATTTGTGACTCCCACAACCCGGGATCACAACCACAACTCTCACAACCGAGAGATAAACACTTACAAAACGAAAGTAAATGAAATAGAACAACTTACCACAAAATACCTATGCCTTGAGTACACTTACGAATTAGGGCAAGGATGATTTTGAGTAAGAAGAAGGCACCAAACCCTAGCTCCAAGATGTAGATCAGCGATGGAGAGCTATGGGGTTGTTGGTGACCTAGGATCAAGCACTTGGCTTGGAAGGCTTCACACTCAATGAATCTCTCTTTGGAAGTAAGAGTGAGGAGAGATTATTGAATGGAATGAAAGAGCTTTGAATGAGCTTGGAATGATTTCTCTTGAGCTCTAAACTTGCAATAATATCAGCCTTGAGTGCAATGAATGCAGCTCAACAAGTATTTATAGGATAGAGGAGAGAGAGAAAGAAATTCGAGTCATTAAATGATCCAACGGCTCTTTTCTGAACTCAACTAGTCGGTCAAAGAACAACCACCGACCGACTAGTTCATCAACTAGTCGGTCGGTCATTTAACGTAGACCGACTAATGGAAGAGCAGCCAAAAGGTCAAAGCACAGACAAAAGGAACTAGTCGGTCCAAGAAGAGTATCTGACCGACTAGTTTCACAACTAGTCGGTCGGTTACTTAACTGAGACCGACTAAGAGATAAAACTGAAGTCTGAGCACAAATTGATTTAGTCGGTCCAAGAACAAATGTTGACCGACTAGTTCATCAACTAGTTGGTCGCCAAATGAGCATAGACCGACTAACGATAAACAGTAAGTTAGGTGAAAATTGGCATGTACAGTAAAGCTCAACTAGTCGGTCCAAGAAGGAAAGTTGACCGACTAGTTCATCAACTAGTCGGTCGATCAATGAACACAGACCGACTAATGATAAACAGTAGCTCAGGCTCAAATGTGCATGTACAGGGAAAGCTCAACTAGGCGGTCACAGAAGCATCACTGACCGACTAATTCACAAACTAGTCGGTCGGTGAGTCAACTTAGACCGACTAACTGTAAACAGTAAAGAGCTTAGAATTGACTGACAAAAACTAGTCGGTCCAAGAAGCTTTGCCGACCGACTAGATCACCATCTAGTCGGTCAGTTCTTCTTTTTGAACCAACTAACATGCACAAGAAGTCGCGAATCGAAGCGCGAAACTTCGGGAAAGTTTGTATGGACTTCTACTAAGATCCTAGAGCTAAGATATGAGCGTTATGAAGATTTAAACCGTAAGACCTACTCAAGGCTTAACATTCTACGAAAGAAGCTTAAAGACTATAAATAAAACTTGACGATACCATCTTCAATAGCTTCAATCTAATCTTCATGACTTCTAAAATGATCCATAAGCTTCAACGAAGCTTTAGGCATACGATCACGTGCTTTGAGAAGTCTCGAAATGTCTCTTTGGATGTTCATATGAATTTGGCGACGATCTCCATAACTGCGCTCACAAATTGTTAGTTCACGATATATTTATGTTTGTTCATCATCCAAAACCAAATCCGGGGAGTCCAATATCCAACAATAAATACTTGCACGAACAAGACTACGTGCACGAAAAGCGTATAAAGGATACGGGGTCCAAAGGTGACAGTAATTCCAAGTTGGGCACACGTCGGGGGGTCAGCTTGCTAAGGATGCAACCAAGGTGCTACGGCCCTATCGACTCAACGACACGACTCACATACAAAGCAACAAAACCAATCAGGTACCCGAAATTGCTATACGCACATCCGTATTACAAATACTGAGTACAGGCCGTGACACTAATCATGGTAAGCCAATGGGAAATAAAAGTTCCTAAAGAAATTTTGTAAAAACGAAATTAAAGAATTTTCATATTGAAACATCTCATTGCGTATTATTTATCTCCATATTTATAGACGAAGACATATGATAAAATCCATCATAAATCCAAATATGATCGTTACTCACGGTTACAACAATTAATAAAAACATAATTTTCGTAATAATGATTTTATTATGTAAATGCAACTCTGTATTACGATCAACAATGAATGAAAAATATGGTAGTTTTAGCCATTATTTAAATTATTTTATGATTGTAACTGTAAATCAATTTATTAAAGCATTTTTTTATTCATCGGAAAGCTGGTTAAAAGCACACGCGCAGTCTGTGTCCACCAGGTATTAATAACGGGTGCCCAACTAGAAAGCGGAGGTAATACTGCTGGACCACACTTCTTTAGCATTAAACCAATTTTTAACATAAAACAAATACACTAAATTTATATGTAACATAAATAAAATAAGAAGCTTGATTTTTTTCCTTTTATTTTAATTACAAATAAATAACATTTCTAGAGTGGGGTCAAACATATGGGTTAGACTGTACTTGCATTTGCAAGCCTACTTACATGCTACTATGAGCACCTCTAACCATCCCCTTCAAAAAAGCCCCTTCAAAATGGAATATGCCTCAAAGATTCGATTATGAAGAATGTGCAACTCCAACCCTTCACCTTCAAATTTTATATTTTTCATATTTAGCGATCTTAATATAATGAAAAAAATTTCTTTTGAAATTGGGTTTATTTAATAAATTATTTATTTATTTATAAAATTTATAAATAATATAAAATTATTATTATTGTTATGAATGAGTGAGGCTTTTGGCCTCCCCTCATCTTTATCCCATTACTCCCCATTATATCTACTAATGGGGACCTTTGGTATACCATGGATTTTGAACTTCTATGATCATGAATAAATAGAAAACCATGGCTTTGAGCCATGATTACTCATTCCTTGATTTTCTAACACGTTATAAGCACTTTTCGCTCTACCTCTTGCGCTTCTAC
The DNA here is from genome assembly GCA_030789695.1 of Scilla litardierei. Classification (NCBI taxonomy): domain Eukaryota; kingdom Viridiplantae; phylum Streptophyta; class Magnoliopsida; order Asparagales; family Asparagaceae; genus Scilla; species Scilla litardierei. The sequence continues at coordinate 86,640,696 of CM061139.1, forward strand.
TAATCATCCCCTCAAATCACCCTCACTGCGCTTAGGAATCTTTTGTTGCAGCAAACCGTTGCGACAAAGCTCTTGCGACGACAATTTGCGGAGCGGAGATTATTTTATCTACAGATTACAATTGCTCTTCACTAGATCAACGATCTAGAGGTATAATTTCTTATCCCGTAGATACTATATATGCAAAAATTATAAATATTTTTGCTCAAAATCTAGTACATACACCTAGTCAATATAGGTGATAAACAAATCTTACTTTTTAGCATTTTGTTATCAGCATATAACAAACAAACATAAATAAATAAATAAGTAAATTTTCCAAAATAATTTCAGCTCCCCCCGAAGGGGGGATCCTCCATCGCCGACCCCCCCGAAGGGCGGCTCTCCTCCATCATTGACCCCCCCCCCCCCCCCCCCCGCTTCGAGGGCGGTTTCCGGCGACGCTCCCCGCCCAGTCGGGGGGCCTATTTCAGCATACCCCCCCGTTGTGGGTCCTCTTTCTGCGTAACCCTCCCGCTTCGGGATGGGTTTCCAGCGACTGACCATTTTCGGGGGCTCCTTCTGGGGGGTTTTCAGGCGATCAACAAAGTTTATTTCGAGGTAGGGGAGACACTGTTTACAGCTATCCCCCTATGCTAAATCTGAAAATAGGGGTATTTACTGTTCACCCCTAGCTCATAACAACCCTAACCGTTAATTTAGAGTTGGGGGTATGTTTATGGGGTTTTTATCCCATTAATATAATATAAGATATAAGAAAAATAAATAAAAAAAAAATTTTTTTAAGCCCATCGGCCTGCAGCCCATAACTAAATAAATTTTGGTTTTTTGGCTGTTTGGGCCTGACGCACAAACACAAGCCCAGTAGGGTGTAAAATTAATTATAAACTGATTTTAAATCAGTTCTTCATTATAATTTCCGTATATTAAACAGAAAAATCCAAAAATATAATGGAAAATTCTGTAATAATTAGGAGAAATCAAATTATTAATTTTGATAACCTTCTGGTTGCTTTAACTTAATACTTTTTATTATTTCATATTATGTTAAATTTCAACAAATGCATATTTCTTAATTAGATTTTTTTAATTATTTAATAATTATGGACGGTCCTGAGATCGCTCTGCCGTTAGTAAAGTAACCTAACTGTACATGATATGTCTCACGTGGCCCAAATAATTATTAAATATTTCTCCAATAAATTGTGTTTGATGAATTTTGAAATATCTGTGATGTTGCAAAATTATTACTTGCCAGTAGCATATATAAAACTGCGTGGATGTTTAAATAAGACAAAATGGGTTTTTGGGATCGGCCAATTTTTGATATCCTATTATTTAATTCCTTAACTTTGTAATTTTTCTTTTCAGAGAGAAGTGTGGTTTTATGTATAAATGCCAAAAACCGGTGTTACTACCTATGAAGGAGGAGGTGAATCTTGCATAAATCTGGTACCCCTATGGGTTTCCAAATTGTATTTTTCCTTATTCTGCTTTAGGGACTGTAATACGGACTTTGGACATTGTATGGTTTAGGTATCTGGCCGATCCCCACATTTTTTCTTATTTATTTCTTTACATTTAGCATGATCTTTAATCGCTTATTATTAATTCATGCTTATTTAATTGCGTAGATATAAATGGCAAAATTGGCTAGCGTCGATTTCGAGGTTCTTGACACAGCGGAAAAGAACTATCTTAGCTGGCGAGTGAACCTAAATTTTCACTTGCGTTCTATGGCCCTCCTTCACTCAATTTTGGCCACCGCAGCGGCCGTTACAACTGCTAGCAATGCCCCAAATGCGGCACAAGCATCTAGCAGTTCTCCTACCGTAGTCTCCGACATGGATAAGGCTAAAACCATTATCTATATCAGGAGACACATAGATCGGGCCTTGAATGCCGAATACTTAACGGTAGAAGACCCTATTGAGTTATGGATAGCACTTGAGGCACGTTATAGGCATCGGATAGATGTCATACTGCCACGTGCCATTTATGAGTGGGAAAACCTCGGTCTTCAGGATATAAGTCTGTTGCCGAATACAACTCAGCACTTCATAACATCACCTCACGCCTGAAGTTGTGTGATGAAGAAGTTTCGGAGAGAAACGCATGTTAGAAAAGACATTTACCTTGTTCCATGAGAAAGATGCCATTCTTATGCAACAGTACCGTGAACGCAACTTCACGAAGTTCTCTGATTTGTTATCTTACCTTCTTAGGGCAGAGCAGAATAGAGACTTACTACTGGCCACTCATAATTTGTGCCATGTTGGTGCTTCACCTCTCCCTGAAGCCCACCATGTTTCTCCCCAGAAGTGAAAAAACAAGAAGAAGGCTAGACAGAACAAGGGGAAAGCTGCAATGAAGCCAGCAAGAATATCACCCCAGAACAACAACAACCAGAGGAAGAAAAACTATACATGGAAGCGTAATAACACTGGTCCAGTGTCAATTCCTAAGAAGAACTGGGAGGATAAATGCCATAGATGTGGCATGACTGGACATTGGTCCAAAAACTGACGCACTCCTCGCCACCTCCAGGATTTGTATCAGGCGAGCCAGAAGCCTCGGCCTGAAACAAACTTGGCAGTTATTCAACCGCCAATCAATTTCACTGCAAAATACTTCGAGAATGACGATCTGCTCGATTGAACCCTGTCACGCCCCGCTTCCCAAAAATATGGAAGCAAAGCGTGAGGAGGTCCGCTCAGACTTGAAGCTGCAAAGCTGCAAGTCCGATAAGCGTCAATCAAATTTAAAACTGCAGGTCCTTGCAACGCTAACGAAACAAAGATAATAATAATGAAATGAGACAAAAGAGATATCTCAGAATATCCATAAAATAAGTTTCAACATCACAGAAAAAGCCACTAAGCTAAAAGGAAAGAGACTAAAGGCCCAAACATGGCCAACAAAAGTACAAGGTACAAAACAATGGTGCCACGCACCGACAACAACAACAAATCCGAAAACAAAAGAAAACTTAGCAAAGTCACCAAGAAAGGTCTCCGGTGTCCACAAAACTCCTCCTGGGCAATCATTGACTCAGACTCAGCGTCAGCAAAACATCACGTACACAGCAACGGTCTCCGGCTCAAGGTCTAACATGTGACACCCAAAAGAGCAAGGGGCACATGTCAGCAAGTCTACAAGAGACTTGTGCAAGGAAACTGAAAGTATGTAAAGCAACCTAGCAGTTCTAGCGTGAATGCAATGACATGGCAGTTTAAAGTATGAGTGCAACAAGAAATGTAAAGTAAAGTAAAGTATGAACATTGCATTTAAACATGGCATGGATGACAAGTTATACAAGTAACACTCACTAGTACAAGACAAGTAAAGTAAGCACCTCGTGCATAGAGATTCCGCCTTCTGGCTAGAGTGGCTGATCGGGCCTCTCCTAAGCTCAGGTGACCGTTTATCCCTACCCCTCCACGTGTATCGGGCATTGGCTTTTGACCAGCACATGAGGCCCGCTTCTGGATCACGAGCCAGGAAGTGTTTTAACATGATGGCCTAGGGGTGCATCTAGCCGGAAACACGGAAACACGGATTGTACAAGTATTTTGTAGCGTGTGCTACGATGCAACAATCAATTTGGATGACATGTAAGATGCAATGCATGGCAGTTAAAAGTGCGTACAGATAAGGAAAGTAAACGTGACAGTTTAGTATGCATTAACAACAAGTTTAAAGGGTTGGATCTAGCTTCGTTGTCAAGCTAGATCAATTAGATGACGGATCTAGTTTCGTTGTCAAACTAGATCAAGTAGGCGTCCAGCCAACTATCCTTTCACTGACTAGTCTCTTTTACGTAGAAAGAAAGAAAGTGGCCTAAAAACATGGCCCTACACAAGAGTTGGCAAGTTTCACTTGCCTGAAATACGTGCTGGTAGTCACAAGATCAAGGAGTCCAGTTCTGCCTATGTGCCCAAACACCAATCATCACACCAACCACAACACGATGCGAAAGCTACACTGGCGTCGGGTAGCGACGCCAGTGGTTGGATCTGGCATCACGAACGTTTCAGGACAAACGGTTCTCTGATGATAAAACACCGGTTCAATAATTTTGTTGACGGAACCAAAAGTTGTTAGGTAACCTAAAACGTCTATTAAACCAATTTTTGTGTTAGGTTCTCTGCCCTAGTGGTGTTCATACCAAAACGTTCATTATTAACCCTACCGATTTAATTACAACCAGAGCTGCTAATGTCCATTAAAAACTAGGGTTCAGAATATGTAAAGCTTATTGAATATAAAACTTTTTAAGGTATCGATCCTATAGATAAGTTCTGCTCATTTAGGAGCTAACAACTAAGTTAATAGATGTTTATCAAGTTAACTTATTGATTATTCACTAACATCCCATTAATTAACACTGACTGAAACAGATTATAAATCATTAATATTAATGTGCTGACATCATAACTACCTTACAACATTATAGCAACTAAGATCCTAAAGAGCTAGTCTACTAGCTGCCTCTTACACATATTCTGCCAAGTATTATCATTGATCTACCGTCATTCTTATCAACACTGATACATTAATAGATATATGAACTAACTTAAGGTTGAACTAGGAAGAAGCAATTGATAATGTTGAGACTTACCTGTCTTGTTACGGTTGCTGGTGGTTGCGAATTCACGGGGAGCAGGCGGTCAAGTGAGGAGGTGGCTGGATCGGGATTAGGCCGGAGGAAGGAGGGACTGCCGTATGTCGCCGCGACCAAGGAACAGCCGTACGTCGCTGCGCGAGGGCGAGAAAGCCGCTGGAAGCATGCGGGGGATCTACCGATGCGAACAGCACTCTGCAACACTGTTACAGTGCTAGGGTGACGTTGTCACGACGGTGACAGTGTCTGGGGGCTGCTGCCGTGCGGGGCGGTGCCTGGCGGTGTTCGGACGTCGCGGCGGCGCCACCGTGCGCTGCTACAAAATTGCAGCAGCTGTTGCGGCCTGCAGGTGAAACACCGGAGGCTGCGGACTCGGGGAACGCTGATGAGGGGTCAGGCGGCCTGCAAGCTGTCGGGGGTACAACTCTGGTGAGGCCGGCGGGGTAGGAGGGTAGAGATCCGGCGATGCTGCTCGCTGATGTGCACGGTCTACAGCTGCACAGGCGATGGGCACCGCTGCCGTGCACGGCGGGGTGATGGTCGGAAGAAGGTCAGGGAGCGGGGAGCGGGAGGCGCCAGAGGGGGGTCGGGTCGGATGCTGCCGTCGCGGTGATGGGGCAGAAGTCGAAGAGCGAAGGGTTTCGTGTCGAGCGGAACAATGTTGGCGGCGGCTTGCGTTACTTTGGTTACGAGAGAATAAAAGAAACCTAGGCTAAAATTTAAATAGGAGGGGGCTGCGGTTTCATTAGCTAGGAAAGTAACCCTAGGTTTCTTTTATAATAGCCTTAGGATCCTTTGTATAAACTTGGGTGTGAGATGACGTACAGCAAATAGGTGGCTAAGGCTTAGGGTAGAGTTGTTATTAGGTAAAAATGATATTATTATCCTTATGAAACTCAACTCTCTCTTTCTCTAGAGTGTGCGGTCTAAGGTAGGGAATGGGCTAGGTCAAATGATTTAGGATGTATAATATAATAAAAATTTTATTATGGAATAGTAACCAAGAGAAACTTAGGGTTAATCCACTAATTAGTTGGGCAAAATGTGAAAATAGGTCAAACGAAGCCCAAAAATTATGAAATAAATACTGTGGTGACCGGGGCGACGAGAGAAAGAAGTCAGAGAAGACGGATCACAATTTCGACGTCGAGAAACGAAACTAAAAATAGAAAGGCCTCATGACAAAAGTGAAAATCGTGACGTCTCATCGAATAAGATCAAATCGTGGGAGAACGACCCGAGAAATGTCGTTCCAAAATAGTGCCACAATTTAATACTCTCAGAGACGTTCACAACGGCATATCACACCAAAGTGCTCACAACCAAACTAAGTCTAAAATAAACACGTGCACGGTCAAAAGCACGTGCACGAACAACATACAACGAAAAGTGGTCGTTACATCCTCCCCACCTTAGAATAAAGTCAGTCCTCGGACTTTCTAACATATCTAGTCGCTCTAATAACTACCCCCAATCATGTCACATTATAATTAAACCCATGAATAGCTATTACAAGTGCTTATATATGCACTAGGTAGTCAACCAATAACTCTGCTATCCTATATATATATTCACGCACATATTTCATTCATATGGATACATCCCTTATATAACTACTACTTTCCTAGCAAAAAAACAATAGTTTGGATATTCACATAATATTAGTCTCACACTAGCAAATACAATCATTGCCCTACGTATAGGTAGCTACTTATGCACAAAACAAACATGGGTATACTACTCCCACCACTCAATATTCAATCATGCTATTATATCTAAGATACACTTACCACTACTATAATTTCACAATTATTTAGTCATTCAAATGCATGCACATATTTCACCATATATTCACATCACATACGGTCCTATAACTATATTTCATGACACGCCACACCTACCGTAGTCACCAATACCTATAACTAGCACATACTTACCCGTGCATGGTACACACCCACACACGCTAACATTTCATTCACATATACCAATCATACCATTTTATATCTAGCACATCTACACACCTAGTTTAGCTAGCACACATACGTTCACACAGGCAAGTCCTTAGTAATAACTATACCACTAGACCAATACCTATAACTATATACTGGTGTAGCGACCCACAATCATGTGCGTAACACAACCAGGCACAAACACTCCTATCACTATACATACATCAAACATCGCTATATTCAAACTACAGCCATACCTAACAATATACTTAGAGTATACGCACTCAAGCTTGAGTGAGACTCAATACACATATCAAAATATTCTATATACGTAACACGGCATTCATACCTATACCAATACCACTCCAATATATATATATATATATATATATATATATATATATATATATATATATATATCTACCAATACAACCATCTACATACTATAAGCCAATCATGCTTAATATTTAGTCAAGTAATACTCACATAGTTCAATCACTCCATATACCATAATAATATTACAGTCATCAGCACACGTATAGTTATAATACTTCCATAATACATGCATTCACCGTATAGTCATGCATATGTAACTCATATATTCACACCATATCCTGCTACTTATAATTAGCACACCAACACCTATACATACATAGTTAAGATGTGCAATAGTCGTGTTTACCTCTCGGTATGCACGCATGCAACATCCCGTAAAGAAAGCAATACCAATCAAAATTATAATCCTACTAACATATGTATATCACTTATATATTCATGCAGCTAATACCTAACTACCTACATCTAAGCACAACACATAACTACGCACGAGCACATGCTCACACGTACTAACATATGGGTCACTTAATAGGCCTACTCACTTATCTATACGTTCACCTATTATTATCACACCTAACATACACATAGCTTTACCAATCATTTTATTTCAACCATTACAAGTATCTCTAACTACATACACTCCATTAGATATTCTAACACTAACTCTTATATGCACAGGAATCCCTTGTATGGTATAGCTAACCACACACAAATCTATAAATACTAACACACAAACAACTTCATAATATCACGAATAACTCTGAGTATATATATATATCACACAATAGGCAAGCATCAATATACTATGGGGGTACACTCATTCAAGCCCACGTACACAACTTAGGTACGTGCACTACGACTACATCACAAGGTCCAAGGGCCTATTAACAACTAAGAGTTGACACATACATTGACGGGCACTAAAGCCTATGCAATAAGGGAGGTCGAGGTCAAAAGCGTGACGAGGGAAGGATCAATAAGCACGCGTTCAGATAGGACGAATACAAGGAGACAGCTTGGTTAGACGAAACATTGACTCAAAGGTGATGTTTAGGTTGAGGGAAGGGAGATGTAGTGATGCTTATATAGGAGGGAGAAAAGGAATAGTATAAGTAACATAAGCTAACATTCGCGAAATTTGAAAACTGTCGTACTTCAAAAGATGGAATCCTTGTCTGTATATAAAAATATTTGGAGATCGATAAAACGAGTTGTTTCAAAATAAATTTGAGTCGAATATACATAATAAGAGAAAATGGTCTATTGGTTAAAAAGATTTTAAAAGGAAATAAAATCATTTACACGAATATTAAGGACATGGTTTAGAAAATTTTATACGTCAGTAATTTAATATAATGTTGTCAAAAGTTTTGAAAGTTAAAGAATGAAATTAAGTAACGGAAGAATTTAAAGTCGTGTTAAATGTTTTCAAAACTTTTAGGCTATGGAAAATTTAAAATAATCAATATTGAAACTACTTTTAGAGAGCCCGGGTTCGCCAAAAATGAGAAACTGATTTACACAAGATTCTTAATATACGAGCACAACAAGCCTGGTACGGATATAAATATAATTTAAAGTATGTATGGTGCACCGAAGGATATTATTAACTTAGTAGTAGAATTGTCGAAATTGATAGCAAAGCTATAAAATCGAATCATGGAGGGTCTAAATCAGGGAGTGGTTATGATATAGTAATTTTACAAAAATCTGTAGTAGAGAAAACATCGAGCATAATTTCGACTTGCTGAAAGCTGAATTTCCAAGTGACTTGAAAATTATATGAATGGCATAAATCAGGAGGAAAAATCACAAGTTGAATAAAGGTACGGTTCAGAATCAAATTAATATATGAAGGGACGACACATTTACATAAGTACGAAAAATATAGGCTGGAAAAATACCATAAGCTAGTATTCGAAATTTCGACGAAAGTTTTAAAAATTTTAAATCAACGAAGGAGCATGAATTATATATATATATATGTATTAAAATTTGAACAGATTTAAACTTAGTGAAAGAGAAGATTGAAAAATACCTTCAGAAGGTTCAAGATTTGTAATGGAGAGGTTCGAAAATTGACGACGATCGTCATGAGGCGATCTCATGAATCGAGGCAAGGAAATTGGTCAGGTGATCAATACGTACATACGCCTAGGATATGAATCAGGGGAATCTACGGGGAAACTCCTATGGTCGAACAACTAAAGATTAAGGAACGAAGCGCTAAGACCTTCTAAGGAGTTAGACGGTAATGAAATGCGTCCAGCTTGGTCCGAAATCGATGAACCCAAACGAACGACCGAATGAAATTCTAGAAGTCTAATATGGTCAGAGGTAGACAAGACCACTAAGGTAACTCCTACGACGATTAAATCAATTGCTAGAAGGGAGTCTAACTATCAATCAGGGGCATCTAGCTAGCAAGCACAGATGTCTAACTAAGTCTTCTTATCACCTAGTGTCCTAAGAAAACGACTAGACTCAGGGCTTATGACTCGGATGTTGCAATTTATTTAATGGACATTCCGTTATTATCGTTGTTCCGTTAATTCGCAATTGCAAGACTGGACCAGCATGGGCCACCAACATAACCTGTCACGCCCCGCTTCCCAAAAATATGGAGGCGAAGCGTGAGGAGGTCCGCTCAGACTTGAAGCTGCAAAGCTGCAAGTCCGATAAGCGTCAATCAAATTTAAAACTGCAGGTCCTTGCAACGCTAACGAAACAAAGATAATAATATTGAAATGAGACAAAAGAGATATCTCAGAATATCCATAAAATAAGTTTCAACATCACAGAAAAAGCCACCAGGCTAAAAGGAAAGAGACTAAAGGCCCAAACATGGCCAACAAAAGTACAAGGTACAAAACAATGGTGCCACACACCGACAACAACAAAAAATCCGAAAACAAAAGAAAACTCAGCAAAGTCACCAAGAAAGGTCTCCGGTGTCCACAAAACTCCTCCTGGGCAATCATTGACTCAGACTCAGCGTCAGCAAAACATCACGTACACAGCAACGGTCTCCGGCTCAAGGTCTAACATGTGACACCCAAAAAAGCAAGGGGCACATGTCAGCAAGTCTACAAGAGACTTGTGCAAGGAAACTGAAAGTAGGTAAAGCAACCTAGCAGTTCTAGCATGAATGCAATGACATGGCAGTTTAAAGTATGAGTGCAACAAGAAATGTAAAGTAAAGTAAAGTACGAGCATGGCATTTAAACATGGCATGGATGACAAGTTATACAAGTAACACTCACTAGTACATGACAAGTAAAGTAAGCACCTCGTGCACAGAGATTCCGCCTTCTGGCTAGAGTGGCTGATCGGGCCTCTCCTAAGCTCAGGTGACCGTTTATCCCTACCCCTCCACGTGTATCGGGCATTGGCTTTTGACCAACACATGAGGCCCGCTTCTGGATCACGAGCCAGGAAGTGTTTTAACATGATGGCCTAGGGGTGCACCTAGCCGGAAACAGGGAAACACGGATTGTACAAGTATTTTGTAGCGTGTGCTATGATGCAACAATCAATTTGGATGACATGTAAGATGCAATGCATGGCAGTTAAAAGTGCGTACAGATAAGGAAAGTAAACGTGACAGTTTAGTATGCATGAACAACAAGTTTAAAGGGTTGGATCTAGCTTCGTTGTCAAGCTAGATCAATTAGATGACGGATCTAGTTTCGTTGTCAAACTAGATCAAGTAGGCGTCCAGCCAGCTATCCTTTCATTGACTAGTCTCTTTTACGCTGAAAGAAAGAAAGTGGCCTAAAAACATGGCCCTACACAAGAGTTGGCAAGTTTCACTTGCTTGAAATACGTGTTGGTAGTCACAAGATCAAGGAGTCCAGTTCTGCCTATGTGCCCAAACACCAATCATCACACCAACCTCAACACGATGTGAAAGCTACACTGGCGTCTGGTAGCGATGCCAGTGGTTGGATCTGGCATCACGAACGTTTCGGGACAAACGGTTCTCTACTGATAAAACACTGGTTCAATAATTTTGTTGACGGAACCAAAAGTTGTTAGGCAACCTAAAACGTCTATTAAACCAATTTTTGTGTTAGGTTCTCTGCCCTAGTGGTGTTCATACCAAAACGTTCATTATTAACCATACCGATTTAATTACAACCAGAGCTGCTAATGTCCATTAAAAACTAGGGTTCAGAATATGTAAAGCTTATTGAATATAAAACTTTTTAAGGTATCGATCCTATAGATAAGTTCTGCTCATTTAGGAGCTAACAACTAAGTTAATAGATGTTTATCAAGTTAACTTACTGATTATTCACTAACATCCCATTAATTAACACTGACTGAAACAGATTATAAATCATTAATATTAATGTACTGACATCATAACTACCTTACAACATTATAGCAACTAAGATCCGAAAGAGGTAGTCTACTAGCTGCCTCTTACACATATTCTGCCAAGTATTATCATTGATCTACCGTCATTCTTATCAACACTGATACATTAATAGATATATGAACTAACTTAATGTTGAACTAGGAAGAAGCAATTGATAATGTTGAGACTTACCCGTCTTGTTGCGGTTGCTTGTGGTTGCGAATTCACCGGGGAGCAGGCGGTCAAGTGAGGAGGTGGCTAGATCGGGATTAGGCCGGAGGAAGGAGGGACTGCCGTACGTCGCCACGACCAAGGAACAGCCGTACGTCGCTGCACGAGGGGGAGAAAGTCGTTGGAAGCATGCGGGGGATCTACCGATGCGAACAGCACTCTGCAACACTGTTACAGCGCTAGGGCGACGCTGTCACGACGGTGACAGTGTCTGGGGGCCGCTGCAGTGTGGGGCGGTGCCTGGCGGTGTTCGGACATCACGGCGGCGCCACCGTGCGCTGCTGCAAAATTGCAGCAGCTGTTGCGGCCTGCAGGTGAAACACTGGAGGTTGCGGACTCGGGGAACGCCGATGAGGGGTCAGGCGGCCTGCAAGCGGTCGGGGGTACAACTCTGGTGAGGTCGGTGAGGTAGGACGGTAGAGATCCGACGGTGCTCCTCGCTGATGTGCACGGTCTACAGCTGCACAGGCGATGGGCACCGCTGCCGTGCACGGCGGGGTGATGGTCGGAAGAAGGTCAGGGAGCGGGGAGCGGGAGGCGCCAGAGGGGGGTCGGGTCGGATGCTGCCGCCGCGGTGATGGGGTAGAATTCGAAGAGCGAAGGGTTTCGTGTCGAGCGGAACAATGTTGGCGGCGGCTTGCGTTACTTTGGTTGCGAGAGAATAAAAGAAACCTAGGCTAAAATTTAAATAGGAGGGTTCTGCGGTTTCGTTAGCTAGGAAAGTAACCCTAGGTTTCTTTTATAATAGCCTTAGGATCCTTTGTATAAACTTGGGTGTGAGATGATGTACAGCAAATAGGTGGCTAAGGCATAGGGTAGAGTTGTTATTAGGTAAAAATGATATTATTATCCTTATGAAACTCAACTCTCTCTTTCTCTAGAGTGTGCGGTCTAAGGTAGGGAATGGGCTAGGTCAAATGATTTAGGATGTATAATATAATAAAAATTATATTATGGAATAGTAACCAAGAGAAACTTAGGGTTAATCCACTAATTAGTTGGGCAAAAGGTGAAAATAGATCAAACGAAGCCCAAAAATTGTGAATTAAATACTGTGGTGACCGGGGCGACGAGAGAAAGAAGTCAGAGAAGACGGATCACAATTTCGACGTCGAGAAACGAAACTAAAAATAGAAAGGCCTCATGACAAAAGTGAAAATCGTGACGTCTCATCGAATAAGATCAAATCGTGGGAGAACGACCCGAGAAATGTCGTTCCAAAATAGTGCCACAATTTAATACTCTCAGAGACGTTCACAACGGCATATCACACCAAAGTGCTCACAACCAAACTAAGTCTAAAATAAACACGTGCACTGTCAAAAGCACGTGCATGAACAACGTACAACGAAAAGTGGTCGTTACAAACCCGATCTTTATATCTATGCATTTAAATCTATGTAGCTTCATCTGTAGTATGCTTTGAAATCACTTTTATTTGAATGGCAGTTCTTCATTTACTTAAATAAACTTTCATTTTGCTTTTCTATAGATAAAGTATGAGTGCCTAGTAGACAGTGCCTCAACACACACTATCCTTCGCGATCCATGCTATTTTTATAGCTTAAACAAATATGACGGTCCAGTTATCACAATTTCGGGACTGTCCAACATAATCGAAGGATCTGGGGAAGCAACATATTGCTCCCAAATAACACAAGACTTAAAATACAAACTGCACTATTCTCTCCAAAATCCAATAGAAATATCATAAGTTTCAAAGATATTCGTTATAATGGATATCACTTAGAAAACTAGAGATGAAGAAAACATTGAATATATTTATGTGACTCGTCAAGAAGATGTCCAGAAGACCATCTACGAATGATTTAAGGGACTCCCATCGAGTCTCTACCACACGTATATTCAACCAATAGACACCAATATGAATGAGCACCAGAATTGCCTTTCATTGCCAGAGTTTCATCTCTGGCACAATAGACTTGGTCACCCTGGATCAGCTATGATGCGTCGCATCATCTCTGAATCCCGGACATAATTTGAAGAACCATAGGATTCTTCAAATGGGTGAATTTTCTTGTCCCCCTTGTTTTAATGGAAAACTAATAACGAGACCCACTCTCCTGAAAGTGGGATTAGAGTCTCCTGGCTTCCTAGAGAGAATTCATGGAGACATTTGCAGGCCTATTCACCCTGCAAATGGCCCATTTCGGTACTTCATGGTACTGGTTGATGCATCCACGAAATGGTCTTATGTGTGCCTATTGTCCACCCGCAACCTAGCTTTTCCAAAGCTGTTGGCACAAATAATTAGATTGCGGGCTTATTTCCCCTATAGCCATAGCAAGAAACTATGTCTTGATAATGCGGGTGAATTCACTTCAAAATTCTTCGATGACTATTGCCGAGCAACAAGTATCGAAGTTGAAGAATGGATTAGCAGAGTCTTTTATAAAGAGACTCTAATGGATTGCACGTCCATTGCTCATGTAATCCCAGTTGCCTGTGGAGGCTTGGGGGCATGCTATACTGCATGTCGCATCACTCATTAGGATAAGGCCCTCGGGTGGCCATACATTATTCCCGATGCAGCTAGTATATGGCGCACAACCAGATATCTCCGATTTGAGAGTATTTGGTTGTGTGGTGTATGTCCCAATAGCACCACCTCAGAGGACCAAAATGGGTCATCAGCGTCATCTAGGTATCTATATTAGGTTTGATTCTCCCTCTATTATTAGATATCTAGAACCTCTCACGGGGGACTCATTTAAGGCATGTCTTGATGACTGTGAATTCGATGAGAAATCATTTTCAAAACCAGGCACACAGTCTAAAAAGCCTGATGCTTCTGAGACCATCTCTTGGGACAAGAAGTGTTTGTCCCTTTATGATCCACGTACTAATCTGTGTGAAGATGAAATCCTAAAGATCCTTCACATTCAAAACATAGTACACCTACTACCGGATAAATTTACGGACAACTAGAAGCTTGTTCATTCACACGTCCCTGCTGCCAATACGCCAGCTAGGATTGACATCCCCAAAGATGGTTGCAATCCACCGACAGCAGAATTGGTTGTACCTCAATTGAAAAGAGGACGCCCGCCAGGTTAAAAAGATAAAGTTCCTCGAAAGAGGAAGATTTCTGGAGATAATATGATGATCCCTCCACATGATGCTGAGCTCAGACCATTGACCTCTCCTCTCCTTATTTCCCACGCAGAGGAAACAATAGGAGAAACATCATTAAATTATGTACGTACTGAGAGGCACTGGACAGACATAGCATAGTCTTCGTCGATGACTTTGCGTTCGCAATTGCCGTTCACGTCGCTGAATACGACGATGACGTCGAACCACGATCTCTAGCGGAATGTAAATGCAGAGATGATTGGCCAAAGTGGGACGAGGCAATAAGAGTAGAGCTGGACTCACTCGTGAAATGCAAAGTCTTTGGACCAGTAGTCCAAACACCAGTAGGTGGTAAGCCTGTGGGCTATAAGTTGGTTTTCATCAGAAAATGAAATGAAGAAAATGTGATCGTTCTCTACAAGACACGCCTTGTAGCACAAGGATTTTCCCAAAGTAAGGGGATTGATTATAAAGATACATATTCTCCGGTCATGGATGCAATCACTTTCCGATTCTTGCTTAGCCTATCATCTCTAGAAGCCTTGAAATGCAGCTCATTGACGTTGTGACTGCATATCTATATGGCAATATAGATAAAGAAATCTATATGAGACTTCCAGATGGGTTTAATTTACCCAAGAGATGAAAGAGAGACCTCGGGACGTCTTCTCAGTAAGGCTTCAAAGATCATTATATGGTCCTAAGAAATCGGAAAAATGTGGTATAACAGACTAAGTGTTTTCCTTGCACAGTTAGGATTCACAAACAATAAAGTCTGTCCGTGTATCTTTATCAGGAGAACGGGAACGGGATTTGTAATCATCCCAGCATATGTAGAATACTTAAATCTCATAGGATCTCTTGCAGAGATCAATGAGATATCTGAAAGCCTAAAGCATACCTTCAAAATGAAAGACCTAGGCAAAACGAGGTATTGTCTTGGCTTACAGATTGAACACCTACAAGGTGGAATCCTGTTACACCAATCAAATTATACATGGAAACTTTTAAACAAGTTTCGAATGGAAAATTGTCATCCTTTAAGTACAACTATGGTCATGAGATCACTGGATATTCATAAGGACCTCTTCAGGCCACTGGAAGAGGGGGAGGAGATACTGGGTCCTGAAGTACCCTACCTCAATACCATTGGAGCACTTCTATATCTGACAAACTGCACGCGTCCCGATATAGCGTTCGCAGTTAATCTACTTGCCAGACACAGTGCTGCGCCTACAAAGCACCACTGGAACAGAGTAAAGCTTCTTTTGCGCTACCTCCAGGGCTCTATAGATCTGGGACTATTCTACCAGAGAGTTTCCTCCTCCCAGTTACTTGGCTATGCTGATGCAGGTTACCTCTCTGATCCCCACACAGCAAAATCATAAACTGGCTTTATGTTTACCTACGGAGGGACTGCTATCTCATGGAGATCGGTAAAGCAAACAACTACATCAACATCATCCAACCATTCTAAACTTATTACGATCCACGAAGCAAGCAAAGAGTGTTTTTGGCTCCGCTCTGTCGTCCAACATATCATCGATGCCACTAGCATAAAGACTGGTGGTCTTGAGCCCACTACCTTGTTTGAAGATAACATTGCATGCATAGCACAACTTAAAAAGGGCTACATCAAAGGCGACAGAATGAAACACATTTCTCCCAAATTCTTCTGGACGCACGATCTACAGAAGAACGAGGAGGTCAACATTCAGCAGATCCAGTCCTGTAACAACTTTGCTGATCTATTTACTAAATCCTTACCGAGATGTATTTTTGTAAAACTTGAAAAAGAAATTGGTATGCGACAGCTGAAAGACCTACAAGCCTGAAGCTTGTACGGATGAGGGGGAGTAACCTGTGAGATGCACTCTTTTCCTTAAGCTGTTGGTTTTTCCCACTGGGTTTTCCACAGCTAAGGTTTTAACGAGGCAAATGCGATTACTCTGGATCCAGAAGCATCCACCCCATTAACATTATACGCTAAGACCAAAGTGATGGATGGATAAGGGGGAGTGTTTTGAATGAGGGAGGCTTTTGGCCTCCCCTCATCTTTATCCCACATTACTCCCCATTATCTCTACTAATGGGGACCTTTGGTATAACATGGCTTTTGGACTTCTATGATCATGAATAAACATAGAACCGTGGCTTTGAGCCATGGTTACTCATTCCTTGATTTTCTAACAAGTATTATATAAATATACTAATTTTTTGAAAAATATTGAACTTGACTTAGGAATTCACTGATCGAGCATTTATGGGCAAGACATGGAGATGAAAATGATAATTAGTAAATTATCATTGTAATTATTTTTATATTTTTATTATTTAGTAATATTTGCAAACTAATTAAATGTATTTTGTATCTAGCATTTTTATTATTCAATGTTCATTTTTTTGTTTTTAAAGTATTCAGTATTTTTTGTTATATAATGTATTTTTTAAATTTGCTCGAAAAATATTCATTATTAATCTCATATTATAGTTATTATTGAGATATCTCTATTGGTACTACTATTATTGAATTTGGTAATTTGGGTTGCAAAATAGATTAGTTATAAATAATCACACTTACTTTAATTAGGGGGTAAAATGATAAAAAGTCGTGGGCTTCTCATTTTGAAGGGATGAATAGTGTCCCATCATATTTGAAGGGGCACTATTCATCCCCTTCAAAACTAGCTTCAAATTGAAGGGTTGGAGCTCCACCATGTTCCAAAACTCCATTTTGAAGCACAATTGGGTTGCTCTAAACAAAGAACATGTGATTGATTGGACATGCATATGAGCATTTCCCTGTTAATAACAGTTCAAAGTAGTGAGATCATTGACCATCAGTTTAAGATTCAATGTGGATGAATACCTTTTGTGGCTTCTTCTTTAGAGATAGAGTTTGGTAGTGTGATGTAAGTCAATTACAAATCTCTACACTTTATGCTGATCTCTTACAGAATAATACTTCATGTAGAGAAGATTAGGTATTAGTGGACAAAATAGGATATCTCCTCATGTGGCAATTAGTGTATCCATATGAACGGCACCCATGCAAACTAATCGAACATTGAAGTTGCGGCAAAATTTGCAATCGCAAAAACCTTTATACTACAGGATAGTAACTTATGATTCACTACAAAAAGATTTTTTAAAAAAAAATTATTGTTCTAAATCAGACCTACGTAAATATAGCACTAAAACCATCAGAACTCTACCACAAACAACGAAAAAAGAAGAAGAATAATATGAATATATGATTGGATGTAATAATCTTTAATATCTGCTAAGATAACAACAGTTCGATCATTTTATAAACCAGAGA
The DNA here is from genome assembly GCA_030789695.1 of Scilla litardierei. Lineage (NCBI taxonomy): Eukaryota > Viridiplantae > Streptophyta > Magnoliopsida > Asparagales > Asparagaceae > Scilla > Scilla litardierei. The sequence goes on from CM061139.1 coordinate 86,658,617, forward strand.
CCTAATTCATCAGGCTCTTAAAGCATTATGTTAAGCTGAAGTAGCAAAAACAAGTTTGCTAGAAATTCTGACAAAATTTGCATTGTAAGTGGATTTTGCCCTGATATGGCCATTTAACCCGGTACCCAACCAGATTTGATTAGTTGAGAATTTTCCCCAACTAATAAAACGAGTCTTCACGGTCGGTTGAGAGAATTTAGGTTGGTTAAGAGAATCACGTGATCGGTTGAAAATATATCGGGACGGTTACAGTGATGGGGGACATGTTAGTATTGTTGTGAATAGGCACATTGGGTATCCACCCATCATTGAATGCTATATATATGAGGGCAAGAGGTTCCTAACCCTTTACACCTTTTACCTTATGCTTTTCCCTTCATAACACATTATCAGCACGATCTACTTGAAGGAAAAAGACGACGGCTCTCAAGGAGGAGTTGATCCCCAACATCAGTTTTAAGAAGATCTTGTTCTTCTCAACGGAGAACGTAAAGGGCATCCTTCATTGTCCATCGTCTAGATTCCATAGCCGTATCTAGAAGGTAGATCCTCAAATTTTTAGATCTAGACTTGATTTTCCTGTAGATCTACATGTTTTAGATCATGTAGTTCATGAACACTGTAAAATCAAATTTTTTAGATCTGCATGTCTTACAAAAACATTAAAAAATTATTTTTTATGATCTATAGCCGCGCCCCGAAGGCACGGCCGCCATGCCTTCGTGCACGGCCAGGCCATACCCAAAAGGTTATGGCTGGCCGTGCCTACGGTCGCGGCTAGTCCGCACCTGAAAGGCCACAGCCAGCTGCCGCGGCGGCTGCCGTGGGCCCACCCTCTCTCCCTAGGGTTTTTCCAAAGCCTAACCATTAACGGGCTATTTTGGGGGAGGGGGAGGCCCATTAACTCTTTCTTGGTTGTTTTGTTACCCTAAAGCCCGAAAATTAGCCTATTTTTTCACAAAAATTTCTTTTTTGTTGTGAGTTGGGGGAAGGCCTTTGGCCTCCCCACCACTTATCCACCCATTACTCCACCACTCTTAATGTGGTGGAGACCTTTGGTATCCATGTCTTTTGGAATACCTATGAGATTTATAAAGAAAGCACCATGGCTATTTGCCATGGTTACTCTCTTCTCCCAAAAATCCTTCAACATGTTATCAGCATGTAAAGCTCTTATTTTTTGAGCTTTTTCATCTCGTCTCCCCTCAAAAATCCATCTTCTACGCGCGAAGGAATCTCTTGTTGCAGATACGTTGCGGCGATCCTCTTGGGCGTATTAGGAGCGTGGAATTTTATCATTACGGATCTTCTATTACGATAGTCCCTAGATTTTTAATCTAGAGATATGGAAAAATTGGCAAGCGTCGATTTCGAGGTCCTTGATACTGCAGGGAAAAATTACCTGAGTTGGCGAGTGGACCTGAAGTTCCACTTGCGTTCGATGGCCCTCCTTGGCTCAATTTTGGCTCCTTCATCAGCCCCAGCAGCGGCCGATACTTCTGCTACATCTAACAGCACTCCTACCACTGTCTCCGATGTAGATAAGGTGAAAGCCATTATCTATATCATGAGACATATAGATCGGACCTTAAAGGCCGAATACCTAATGGTAGAGGATCCAATGGAGCTGTGGACAGTGCTGGATGCACGGTATAAACATCAAATTGATGTAATATTACCGCGTGCCAGTTATGAGTGGGAAAACCTAAGACTTCAGGACTATAAGTCCGTCGCTGAGTATAACTCTGCACTTCATAATATCACCTCACGCCTGAAGTTGTGCGGTGAAGAAGTGACAGAGCAACGCATGTTGTAAAAGACATTTACCTCGTTTCACGTGAAAGATGCAATCCTCATGCAGCAGTATCGTGAACACAACTTCAAGAAATTCTCTAATTTGATCTCTTGCCTCCTTAGGACAGAGCAGAATCAAGATTTACTGCTCGCCACTGATAATTTACGTCCAGCTGGCACTGCACCTATCCCTGAAGCCCACTACGTTTCTCCCCAGAAGTGGAAAAACAAGAAGAATGCTAAAAATAACAAAGGGAAAGATGTGATGAAGAATGGACGAGGAGCAGCACCCCCGTCCAACAACAACAATAAAGGAAAGAGAAAGTTCTCATGGAAGCGTAAAGACACTGGTCAAGTGTCAATTACTAAGAAGAACTGGAATGATAAATGTCATAGATGCGGCATGAGTGGCCATTGGTCCAGAAACTGTCGCACTCCTTGCCACCTCCAGGAACTATATCAGGCGAGCCAAAAGGCTCTGTCTGAAACAAACTTGGTGGCTGTTCAGCCACCAACGATGTTAACTGCAAAAGACTTTGAGAATGACGACCTGCTCGATTAAGCTTCATCTTTTATCTATGCATTTAAAATTCCATGTAGCTTCATCTTTTGTTTTCTTTAGTTTGAACTTTTATTTTTGAATGTCATTTACATTTACTCAAATAAAATTTCGTTTTTGCTTATATAGATGAAGTATGAGTGCCTAGTGGACAGTGCCTCGACGCACACAATCCTTCGCGAACATTGCTATTTTAATAGCATAAATAAATATGACGGTCCTGTTATCACAATTTCAGGATTGTCCCAAATAATCGAAGGATCTGGTGAAGCAATTATATTGCTCCCAAATAATACAAGACTTCAAATAAAAAATGCATTATTCTCTCCTAAATCAAATAGGAATCTCGTAAGTTTCAAGGAATTTCGTTTAAACGGATATCACTTAGAAACCAGAGATGAAAAAAAGGTTGAATATCTGTATGTAACTCGTCAAAAAGATGACCAAAAGATCATCTGCGAGCGATTCAAGGGACTCCCATCGGGTCTCTACCATACATACATTCAACCAATAGAAGCCAATATGACTGAGCACCAGACGTGCCCATCACTACCAGAGTTCCAACTCTGGCACAACAGACTTGGTCACCCTGGATCAGCAATGATGTGACGCATCATCACTGACTCCCTTGGACATAAATTGAAGAACCTGATGATTCTTCTTAAGGTTGAATTTCCTTGTCCCCTTGTTTCAAGGGAAAACTTATCACGAGACCCTCCCTCCTGAAAGTGGGATTAGAGTCTCATGGCTTCCTTGAGAGAATTCATGGTGACATTTGCGGGCCTATTCACCCTGCAAGTGGCCCATTTCGGTATTTCATGGTACTGATTGATGCATCAACTAAATGGTCTTATATGTGCCTCTTGTCCACCCGCAACCTAGCTTTTCCAAAGCTATTGGCACAAATAATAAGGTTGCATGCTCATTTCCCCGATAACCATATAAAGAAACTACGTCTTGATAATGCGGGCGAATTTACTTCACAAGTCTTCGAAGACTATTGCCAGGCAACGGGTATTAAAGTTGAACATCATGTAGCATATGTTCACACCCAGAATGGATTAGCGGAGTCCCTTATAAAGAGACTCAAATGGATTGCACATCCATTGCTTATGCAATCACAGTTGCTGGTGGATGCTGTGGGGCTTGCTATTTTGCATGCCGCATCACTTATTAAGATAAGACCCTCTGGAGGTCATACATGTCATACATTATCCCCGATGCAACTTGCATATGGCGCACCTCTGGATATCTCTCATTTTAGAGTGTTTGGTTGTGCAGTATATGTCCCAATAGCACCACCTCAGAGGACCAAAATGGGTCCTCAGCGTTGTCTAGGTATCTATATTAGGTTTGATTCGCCCTCTATTATCATATACTTGAACCCCTCATGGGGGACGCATTCAAGGCACATTTTGCTAACTGTGAATTTGATGAGAAATTTTTTCCTAAACTAGGCACACAGTCTAAGAGGCCTAAAGCTATCTGAGACCATTAGTTGGGACCAGAAGTCTTTGTCCCTATATGATCCGCGTACTAATCTGTGTGAAGATAAGATCCTGAAGATCCTTCACATTCAGAATACATTACATCTTTTGCCGGATAAGTTCACGGACAACCAGAAGATTGTCCATTCACACGTCCATGCTGCTAATACGCCAGCTAGGATTGACATCCCCATAGATGGATGCAATCCATCAGCAGCAGAATTGGATGTACCTCAATTGAAAAGAGGACGCCCACCAGTTTCAAAAGATAAAGTTGTTCGAAAGAGGAAGATTCCTCGAGATAATAAGATTATCCCTCCAGAGGATGCTGAACTCAGACCAGCTACTTTTTCCCTCCTTATTTCCCCTGCAGAGGAAACAATAGGAGAAACATCATTAAATTTTGTACGTACTGGAGAGGTACTCGACAGACATAGCACAGTCGTCGTCGACGATTTTGCGTTCGATATTGCCGTTCACGTCACTAAATATGATGATGATGTTGAACCACGATCTCTAGCGGAATGTAAACGCAGGGATGATTGGCTAAAGTGGGACGAGGCAATAAGAGTACAGCTGGACTCACTCTTAAAATGCAAAGTCTTTGGACCAGTAGTCCAAACACCAGTAGGTGTAAAGCCTGTGGGTTATAAGTGGGTTTTCATAAGAAAAAGAAATGAAGATAATGTGATCGTTCGCCACAAGGCTCACCTTGTAGCCCAGGGTTTTTCCCAAAGACCGGGGATTGATTACGAAGATACAAATTCCCCGGTCATGGATGCGATCACATTCCGACTTTTAGTAAGCCTAACTTCTCTGGAAAGCCTAGAAATGCAGCTCATGGATGTTGCGACTGCATATCTATATGGCGATATAGATAAACAGATCTATATGAGACTTCCTGATGGGTTTAACTACCCCCAGAGATGAAAGAGATACCTCGGGACGTATTCTCTGTAAGGCTGCATAGATCATTATATGGTCTAAAGCAATCAGGCAGAATGTGGTATAACAGACTTAGTGATTTCCTTGCACAGTAAGGATTCACAAATAATGAAGTGTGCCCGTGTATCTTTATCAAAAGAACGGGAACAGGATTCGTCATCATAGCAGTATATGTCGATGACTTAAATCTCATAGGATCTCCTACAGAGATCAATGAGATATCTGAAAGCCTAAAACATACTTTTGAAATGAAAGACTTAGGCAAAACAAAGTATTGTCTTGGCTTACAGATTGAACACCTAAGAGGTGGAATCCTATTACACTAATCGAATTATACAAAGAAACTTCTACGTAAGTTTTATATGGATAAATGTCATCCTTTAGGTACCCCTATGGTCATAAGATCACTAGATGTACATAAGGACCCCTTCCGGCCTCTGGAAGAGGGGGAAGAGATACTGGGTCCTGAAGTACCCTACCTTAGTGCCATTGGAGCACTTCTATATCTGGCTAACTATACGCGTCCCGATATATTGTTTACAGTTAATCTTCTAGCCAAAAATGGTGCATCACCTACAAAGCGCCACTGGAACGGAGTAAAGCATCTTCTGTGATACCTCCAGGGTTCAATAGATCTGGGACTTTACTACCAGAGAGGTGCCTCCCCCAATTATTTGGTTATGCCGATGCAGGTTATCTTTCAGATCCGCACACGGCAAAATCACAGACAGGTTTTGTGTTTACCTACAGAGGTACTGCTATCTCCTGGAGATCGGTAAAGAAAACCTCAACAGCTACATCATCCAATCATTCAGAGCTCATTGTGATACATGAAGCAAGCAGATAGTGTTATTGGCTACGATCCGTCGTCCACCACATTCTTTAATCCACTGGACTGAAGACCGGCGATTTGGAGCCTACTGTCATGTTTGAAGATAACGTTGTGTGCATTGCTCAACTTCAAAAGGGCTACATCAAGGGCGACAGGACGAAGCACATATCTCCCAATTTTTTCTGGAGACACGAGCTAAAAGAGGACAAGCAGATTGAAGTTCAGCAGATCCAGTCCTGCAACAACTTAGCTGATCTTTTTACCAAATCTTCACCAAAATGTATTTTTGTAAAACTTTTAAAAGGAATCGGTATGAGACAACTAAAAGACCTACAAGCCTGAAGCTTGTACGGATGAGGGGGAGTAACTTGTGTGTTGCACTCTTTTCCCTTAAGATGTTGGTTTTTTCCACTGGGTTTTCCGCAGCTAAGATTTTAACGAGGCAAACACGATTACTCAGGATCCAGAAGTATCCACCCCTTTTAGCCTTATACGCTAAGACCAAAGTAATGGATGGATAAGGGGGAGTGTTGTGAGTGGGGGGAAGGCCTTTGGCCTCCCCACCACTTATCCACCCATTACTCCACCACTCTTAATGTGGTGGAGACCTTTGGTATCCATGTCTTTTGGAATACCTATGAGATTTATAAATAAAGCACCATGGCTATTTGCCATGGTTACTCTCTTCTCCCAAAAATCCTTCAACATTTTTAAATTATTTGAGCCTCTAAAGCCCACTAATTAAAGAAATATTTAATTGTCATAGAGTTTTTTTGAAAAGTAAGTAATTATATATATGCTAGTGTGTACAAAGTACGGGAACATCAAGTCCGCCTTTCCTGATTGCAGACAAGGGAGAGGCCAGGAAGCAGACACCAGGCGCTAGCAATCAGGCAGACACGGAAAGACCCCAAAAGCATGGCTAGGCACAAGTGCCAGACTCAAACAACATAACTAAGTAATATGACCCAAAACACCCCCTAACAAATAGACATGGCCCTCAACACCCAAACACGCACCCACATAACACTAAGACAGGCGAAGAAAGAATCACCCCACCCGTCCAGCACAACATGCCCACCACAGACCAAGAAGATCCACAACTCAAAGCTTCAAATTTGAAATCCCCACAAACGCAGAGCTGGATGCCACCGGTTTGGAGTGAGTGAACGGTTGAACAATTCTTTTTTGGGCCTCCGACTTCGCCGCCGCCGCCTTGGCATAGGCGCCATCAAATAGCGCCTTCCACGTCGTAATATCTACCATCATCTTTTTCGGACAAATCGAGGGGCTCAAGGAAGTAGAAGCACTGCTTGGGTTCGGGACCACTCTGATGAAACCAGGCCTACCGGCACCCCCACCTCTAGCATTGCCACCACCACGACCGGACGAGTCAGAAGGGGCCTTACCATGACGGCCACTACCACGTCCCCCTCTGCCCGATGCAGAAACGCAAATGTCGGGACCCCAAGCTTCAAAGTTCGAGGCAAAAGCCTTATACATCTCCGTGAAGTCGTCAAAGACAACAGAGTTCGAATCCACCCCACCATCAACATCCAAGTCACCAACCTCACCAACCTCACCCTCGCTAATACCGGCATCGGGAGAAACGATAGCATCCACAGAGGCCACTGCCGCACCACCCAATGGACAAGGCACCGGATCAACGAACCCCTTCGCAGGGAGGGTTCTCACCTCAGAACAATGGGGAGATGTCTCCACAGTAGATGACCGTGGCATCGACTCTGCAGTCACAGCCCCCCTCACATCAGACGCAGACTCTAGGCTTTCCCCGGCTCCAGCCGAGGCACGCTGGGCCATGGCAGCATCAAGTATAGCCCCAATTTCTGCAGCTAAGCCATCGAGAGGCATGGCCTCACCCCCAGACATAGGACCCGAACCCCCTCCCCTCTTAGTTATCGGGATCGCAGCGGAATGACATTGCTCCAGTAAGTGGCCAAAGGTAGCATCGGATGCATCTCGGTGGCTCGCCCTCATATTCAACTGACTAAATGTGGGTGGAGCCATCTTCAAAGACCAAAGTGACTTCACGAGGGAGAGGCTTCGATGTGTCGAGCTCGACGTAATAGCAAGCGAAGTCAACTCGCTCAAGACAGGCGGTAGCCCGATCAGTGCAAATAGGGATCCCCACAAGGCTGTTTGCCACACTAAGGATGTCTGTGGACCAGAGATTGAGAGGGAAAGAGGGGAACCGAACCCATGCGGGGATGCTACAGAGAAGATCTCTGTAGAGGGTAACGGTGGGGCTCCATTGCCTAAGAATGAGGAGGCGACCGTTGAAGAGCCACAGCCCCCCTGCAGAACCGACGAACAGTCTTCACTACAGCCAAAGCGGAAGAAGACATCCCGTTTTCATGGGAGAAGGTCTGGAATGGACGTTTGAGCTTCCACATCCATCCCACGGTGGTACGCAGCTGGCTGAAGAACGGGACATCCCCAAAGACGTGCCACACAGCGGTGTTAGCCCATTTGGTCGCAGTTGCCGATTTCTGGAGATCAGTCACCAACCCAAAACAGTGGCCACCGAAAAATGGGACAGGGACGACATACTTCAGCTTTTGATCGTCAGCGACGGTCGAACCATTACACACATCCTTCCACGAAGATGGCCGGGCTGCCTGAGTGTAGGAGACAGAGAGGCCAGGCCTAACAGACATACGCTCAAGCACTTGGCAAGCATCAGGAAGAGGGTGTCTAGGAGGCCTAACAGCAATAGGAGGCCTCCCATCGCGCAGCCTGGGGGTGCAGTCGACGGCCTGAATCCTGCAGGACGATTCCTCCCCAAATTCCTCTTTACCTCCATCCACCCATCACCCTCAGTGTTAGCAAAGTCCGAGCTGAGAGAGGGCTGCAGGGGCACCCCAGAACCTTTCGAAAACGATAAGGACACCATCACTGGACACTGCAAAATCCCCAATCAGACAGCCAGAGCAGGCCCCTGAACACGCGGAGCGGAGGAGCGGAGATCGAGCCCTGGAGCGGAGCTGAACAGGATGGCCACCACCCCCAAGGTACGGTGGTGACGAGAGCATGTCCGATCGTGCTGCCCAGGTGTGACGGACGACCCGTGAATTGTGATAGAGTTGGGCGAAAAAATAAATAAAGATACAAAATGGATCAATTACATGTTTTAAATTCTATTGTTAGAAATTTGAGCACACACTTCACTTGTTAGATTATTTTTAAATCTATGCATGTGAGGTCATATTTCTGTGTAGTTGTATATGTGTATAATATCTGTGTGGATGTGCTATTAGACTATGTTTTTAGAGATCAGCTAGGTTTCCGACACTTTTCCCTTTTTCTGTAATTTTTTTTCTTTTTGAGAGAACTTGTATGTGAGGTTATAAATGTAAAAGTCAAAGCTGAAGGACCACCCATGGAAATGAAGGCACTAGCATAAAGAGAAAGGGGTTTTCTTAAAGTTCCCAAGTTCTCTTTATTTTATGCACTTTTTTTTATTTGTGGGATGTATCTTCGGACTTTTTCTTTTTCTTTTTAGTGCTCGGCTGTCTGATCCCCATAGTTCTAAATTAATTCTTTGCTTATATTAAATGTATGGATGTTTAACTTTAATAGTAAAATAATTCATGTTTTTTTATGTTGCTAGATTGCACAGATGGCCAGACTTGTTAATGTTGATTTTTCGGTCCTGAAGGTCGATGGGTCGAATTACTTGAGTTGGTAACTGGACCTGAAGTTCCACCAGCGCTCTCATGGGTTCAATCTAACACCGACAGCAAAGATAACAATCAGTATTGCCACAGTTGAAAAGGATGCTTCTAAAGAAGCCCCTACTGCTGAAGAATTTTCCTATATGCTTAAGGCAAAAGCCATTATTTATATCATGAAACACTTAGACTCGACACTGAAGGACGAGTATCTTACTGCAAAGGATCCCTATGAGCCATGGACAGCACTTGAGGAGAGGTACAGATATCAAATGGATGTCATACTCCCTCGTACACAGTACAAAGTGGACTCACCTCCGCATACAGGATTACAAATCCGTGGCGGAGTATAACTCAGCATTATTTCGAATCACCTCACGCATGAAGTTGTGTGGTGAGAATGTACCTAAGAGGATGTTACTAGATAAGACTTTACGTCTTTTCATGAGAAGGACATGATCCGCATGCAACAGTACCGTGAACGAAAGGTCACAAAGTACTCTGATCTGCTCTCATGCCTACTAATGGTTGAACCGAACAGAGAGTTCTTGATTGCCAATCACAATCTACGCTCTCCTGGCTCTGCTCCACTTCTACCTCCTGCAGAGGCACATTTCCAGTCTTCCCAGAAGAAGAAGATGGATAAGAAGACAAAGTTCCAGAAATGGAAAGAACTAAAGCAGCGAAAAAGGCTATTCCTCAGGCTCCTCCCCAGAACCAGAAGTTCGTAGCAAGGAAGCAACAGTGGATGCCAAATAAAGGTTTCCCTCCCAAGAAAGACTGGGAGCATAATTGCTCTAGATGCAGAATGACTGGCCATTGGTCCAAAAACTGCTGCACATCGAGACGCCTACAGGACCTCTACAATGCAAGTCTCAAGCATCATGCTGCAACAAACTTGATAGATGGGGCAGCGTTACCAGCTACTGCATGGAATCCAGAAGATTTCACGAATGAAAACACTTTGTAGTCATGGACTATCTGTATCTTACTTTCTAGCACTATATCTTATTTTATGTCTTTCTATTCCATGTTAGCCACTTTGTTTGTCAGCTTTTAAATATTAATGAAAGTATTCTCTTTTCGTAGTATTTATTGAATGCTTTTTATTTTTAGATATGGAATCTATATGCCTAGTAGACAGTGCATCATGCACTCTATTCTTCAGTGTATAGACTACTTTACGAGCATTGATAGTTACTCTGGTCCATTGAGAACAATCTCAGGACTAGCTAACATAATAAAAGGATCAGGGAAAGTAATCATTTTGCTCCGCAATAACACACACATTAAACTTAGAGATGCGCTATTCTCACCTAAATCGATCCAAAATCTTCTAAGTTTTAAAGATATCCGTTTAAACGGGTATCACTTAGAGACGGTCGAGGATAATAAAAAAGAATATTTGCACATAACGTCTATTACGAATGGTATAAAAACCATTATGGAACGTATTGAAGGACTCATGTCACGCCCCGCTTCCCTAAAATGGAGGCGAGATGTGAAAAGGACCGCACGAGAGTGGAGCTGTGAAGCCCCAAACCCGATAAGCGTCAATAGAAAGTAAGCAGGTCCATGTAACCACAAACGGAACAACAATAATAACACAAGAAGAGACAGAAATAAAATCTCAAATCTCAGAATTTGTCCAACATTAAAATTAAGTTCAACATCCAGAAAAGCCACCAGGCTAAAAGAAAGAGTCTAAGGGCCCAAACATGGCCAACAAAAGTACAAACAAAGGCGTCACGCACCGACAACTAACAGGAATCCTAAAACAAAAGGAAACAACAAGATCATAAGAAGGATCACCGGTATTCTCAAACTCCTCGCCAAACAACAGAATCGGGCACGAACTCCACGAACTCGTCGCCCTCAACAACAATCTCAGGCTCGGCAACTAAAATGTGACACCCAAAGAGAAAGGGGCACATGTCAGCAAGTCTAAAAAGACTTGGGCAAGGAAACTGAAAGGCAAGTAAACTAGCAGTTCTAAAAGCATGCATGACATGGTAGTTTTAGTATGAGTGCACAAGTAAGACGTGGTGTAACAATAAGTGCGAGAGAACATTTATCACGGCATGTCAAGAGTAGCCAAGCTACTAACAATCTCAATCTTTTCACTAGTCACATTTTCAAGTTATTTGTAGATGTTTACGCCTTACAGTTGAACTGTTGGACATTCACACTGAGTGGCCACTTAACAACTACCCCAGAACCCAGAGTTTACGCCTTACAACTGCAGTTGTTGATCGGGCAGACTCCCAGTTGAATGACCGCTTAACTCTTACCCCATCCCACACGTAAACAAGCCAGGGTCCCTGCACACGAGCTCAGTAAATGAGCCAGGGTTGCCCCGCACAAGAGCTTGCTTTCTAGATCACGATTCATAAGTATTTGGCGTAGGGCACACCTAGCCGGAAACTAGTAGGTCGGGCATTGGCTATCAACCAACACATGGCCCGCTTCTGGAACACGAGCTAGGAAACACAAGTATTGTAGCGTGTGCTACGAATGCAACATTCAACATGGATGGCATGTAGTAAGGCGTACAGATAAGGAATTAAACATGGCAGTTTAATATGTATGAACAACAAGTTAAAAGGGTTGGATCTAGCTTCGTTGTCAAGCTAGATCAATTGAGGTGACGGATCTAGTTTCGTTGTCAAACTAGATCAAATAGGCGTCTAGACGGCTATCATTTCACCGTCTAGTCTCTTTTACGCTACTACAAGCAAATGGCCTAAAACATGGCCTAAACCCTAAGTGGCAAGTTTCACTTGCCTCACGCCAAGAAAGATGATCAACGAGGCACGCCACAAAAATTATCTACGGAGAGGAAATCGCTGCCACGGAGAAACAATCATCAAACAACATCCAACCTAGTTTATTATTAGGGTTTCAATAAAATCACAAGGATAGTTATGAGAAAACCAAAGGATCGAACCCTACCGTATAGAAGCGGAAGATCGATGCCGAGCAAGCACGGCAACGGAAGAACGATCCGGGGAAACCTAGGGTTCAGATCTGGAATGTGGAGAAAATCTGGAGAAATGGGGTTTTGGGGATTTTTGGGGGTTTTCCGGTGACCTAGAGGTGGTGGCCGGCCAAAATGGCGAGAGGGAAGCTCCAATGGAGGAAGGAATGGCTTGGGATGAAGGAGGAAGGGTTTGGGGATGAAGGGGGATGATTTGGGGAAGGAGGAGGTTCAGGAGAAGAGAGGGAAGAGAAGAAAACGATTGGGGGTTTATATAGAAAATCGTGTGGCGGCTAGGGCAAACCTAGGTTTTCTGGGTGAATTAGTCGGTCAAAGAAGGGTGGCTGACCGACTAGTTTGGGAACTAGTCGATCGGTCGAATAACTGTGACCGACTAAGAGCAAACAGTAACTCCTGAAGGAAAAGTGAGCTTTGAATTAGTCGGTCTGTGAAAGCTTGTCAACCGACTAGTTTGAGAACTAGTCGGTCGGAGAGTGTTCATAGACCGACTAAGAGTAAACAGTAACTCGGCTGGGAAGATGATCAATCAACTAGTCGGTTGAAGAACAATGGCTGACCGACTAGATTACAATCTAGTCGAACGAAAGATGTTCTCAGACCGACTAAAGATAAACAGTAACTTAGGGGAAATTAATCAAAGGAACTAGTCGGTTAAAGAACAAGTTCTGACCGACTAGTTTCACATCTAGTCGGTCGGTGGTTGTTCTTAGACCGACTAACGATAAACAGTAACTCCTGAATTATAATCAAAGCCCACTAGTCGGTCCATGAAGGATTGCCTACCGACTAGATCTCAATCTAGTCGGTTGGTTCTCCTTCTTGAACCAACTAACGTGCACGAAAAGTGTCAAATCAGAGCACGAAGCCCAGGGAAGATTTCTACGGCTTCTAGCATCGATTTATACTCTAAGATATGAGCGATAAGAAGCTCGTCATGAGTGACTTACTCCAAGGTCAACGATATAAGGAAGAGACTAGAAAATCACAATGATACGATCGAAAACGAAAGCGACGGAGATGGGAAATCACGCATACGGAGAAAATCCACCAAACATATATATATATATATATATATTATCGATGACACTAACATAGAAAAACCAGTCGTTACATCCTCCCCAACTTAAAATAAAGTCAGTCCTCGGACTTTCTAACATATCTAGTCGCTTTCGTAACTACCCTCAATCAATATCACGTTAATATTCAACCACGTATAGTCATTTCAAGTGCTTATATACGCACTAGGTAATCAAATATTAACACCACTATCACGCACATCATACACTTATACTTATTACAATCAGTCAATTTCATACACGTATTCCATTCATTCATATAGTCACAACATCCTTATATAACTATTAAATACTTATTACATACCATGGTGCACCTACTCACAAACGACCAAATAGTTCACGCCACATTTAGATAACTGCCTATGAACCACAATAATAAGGATACACTACTCCCTATATCTCCTAGTGTACCTCCAATACCAAACACATCGACCCATGTAGTCGCACCACGCCATTATTCAAACAAGTCTTACTATATCTAATACACATTCACCATTACTATAACTTCACAAATATAGTCATTCAAAGTGCATGTAAATATTTCACCAGATCTTCACATCACATACGGCCCTATAACTATACTCACGACACGCCCAACATATCATAGTCACCAAAACTTATAACTAGGCACACACTTACCCGTGCATGGTGCACACCCATACACGCTAACATTTCATCCATGTATACCTATCATACAATTTCAAACTCAGTACATTGACACGCTTAGTTTAGCTAGCACACATACGTTCACACGGACAAGTCCTTAGTAAATATCTATACCACAAGACCAACACCTATAGCTATATACTGGTTAGTGACCCACAATCATGTGCGTAACACAACCGGAAACAAACAATCCAAACATTATACATACATCATCCATCACTATACACCAACCACATACAAATACAACAACGTACATAGAGTATACCCACTCAAGCTTGAGTGAGACTCAAAATCATAGCAGAATAATTCCATATACATAACATAGCATCCATACATTTGCCAATACTATCTAATGCATACACGTCTACCAACATAACCACATACATATCTAAAAGCCAACACCCTTAATATCTAATCAGGTAATATCGCATATTTCAATCACTTCATATACCGTGATATTATTGCAAACATTAGCACACCCATAATTACATTATTCCCCCTAATAAATACAGTTATCGTATAGTCACATACATTTATCATATATCCATACCATATCCATCCATCTATAATTGGCACACCAATACACTTACTTCATCCATTAGTTAAGGTATACAGTAGTCGGGTATACCTCATGTTATACACGCACACAACATCCACAAAAGCAAGCAATACCAATCAAAATTATATTTCTACTACCACATGTATATCATCTATATACTCTAGCAGCAAATACATAACTACTCGCATCTACGCACAATACGTAACTACGTACGAGCACACACTCACGCGTACAACACATATGTCACATAATAGGCCTACTCACTTAACTATACGTACACCCATTATTATCACACCTAACACACATATAGCTTTATCAATCATATCATTTCAACCATCATAAGTATCCCCCATTACATACACTCTATTAGACGTTCCAATACAGAATTTTATATACAGACGCCCCTAGAGTGGTATAGCTATCCTCGCACATATCCATAAATATTAACACACTTACAATTTCATAACATCATGAATAACTCTAAGTATATATATATCACACAATAGGCAAACATTATCATACTATAGGGGGTACACTCATTCAAGCCTACATACTCAATTTAGGTACATGCACTACGACAACAACACCAAAAGTCTAAGGACCACTACTAACTGGCGTGACGTAAATAACGGTAAACACTAGTGGGATAACTAAGCAGAAGGAAGGAAACCAAGATTAGATGGCGTAACGAAACAAGATCGTAAAAATGGGTTCAGGCATGGCGAGGATAAGGAGGTAAATAGATCAAGTGAAACTGAGATATAATTGTGGATGTTTAGGCGGGGAAGAAAGATGTAAATATTACTCTCATAAGCTTTCGGAAATAGAACGTGAATAGCGAAAGTCAAAAACACTAAAAGTATGAAACGGTCGTATTTTGAAAAGTTGGAGTTCTCCTCCGTATAAACGATATTTGAAGATCGATAAAATAAGTTGTTCGAAATAAGTTTGAGTTGAATACATATATAAGAGGAATGGTTTATTGGCTTAACGGAAATCATTATGAAGGGAGTAAATCGTTCATACGAACGTTAAGGACGTAGTTTTAGAAAATATTATACGGCGGTGATTTAATAATGTTGGCAAAAGTTTTGAAACGAAATTAAATTAACGAAAGAATTTTAAACTCGTGCTAAATACTTTCAAAGTCCTTAAGCCAGGAAAAGCTTAAATAATCAATATTGAAACTACCTTTTAGCGTAACCAGGATTTGCCAAAAGAAATCGTTTTTCACAAAGCTCTTAACATACTGGCTAACGAGCCTAGCACGGACATAAAATATTCAAAATTCAATTTAGTTTAGGAAAATTTTTTTTTTCTAAAAGCATGTATGGTGAACGGAAAACTTAGTAGTAGGTTTATCAAAATTTGTAATAAGCTTAAAAACCAAATTATGGAAGGTCCGGGTCAGAAAATGGTTATGAAAACGTAATTTTCCAAAATTGTAATAGAGAAAATGTTGAACATATCCTTGGTTTGTTGAAAGCTAAAATCATGTGTGACTCGGAAGGTGTATATTAAGGGAGCGTGATGAATCACTTGAATGACATAAATAAGAGAGGAAAAGCTTATAAATCGAATTGGGAAAAATAGAAATACGCTCAGAACTAAATTGATATATGAAAAGGGATGAGATATTTAAATAGGTATGAAAGTAAAGGCTGGAAAAACATTATAAACAGTAATCAAATCTCGTCAAAACTTTCGAAATTCAAATAAATAAATAAATTTAAGTCAAAGAAGGGTATGAGGTATAAGCACACACATTTTAAAGTTCCGAACAAATGTAAACTTTGGAAAAAGGAAGTCGAAAGGATACCTTCAGAAAAGTCAAGATTTGCAACGGAGACGTTCGAAAATAATTTACGGCAGTAGCTTAATACAATACTTCGGCAGAAATGGTATCCGATCAACTATAGTGTGAAAATTTAGGCCCATGCTAAGTGCTTACAAGTTTTAAAACTGAAGAGAAATTCCAAATAAATAACATTTAAAATACTTTTTAGAGGGACCCGGATTTGCCAAACAACTGATTTATACAAGACCTTAAAGTACGAGTAAAATGAACCCAGTACTGAAATATGAAAATAATCGAAGTTCTATTTATCTTGGAAGACATTCTAAAGCAACCAAAATGATATAATTTTTTTTAAAAAAAAACCCAAATACGAGAAATATTGGTTAGCAAAAGCTACGAGATTAAAAATTTCGACCAATAGACTTCAAAACCTACGAAAGGATTTTAACTCGATCGAATATGGAGGAATTAAATATTCAAGAGGGGGGGTAGTCATCAAGAATTGCTTCTACACGAGGCTCCGGGATATAATGCACATTAATGCACCAGAGTCAAGAGGACTCGTGCCAGAAACGTGCAAACCCAAATCACACTTAACAACCAGCCTAGCAATCAAACCCTATTCTAGCAAACATAACATATTCAAGCAACCAAACATATTCCAGCAAACAAGACTGTCTAAAGGAAGAAGGCAACCAGACTGAGGGTCACCTGCAATAATCTCGTCCACAGTCTCAGCCTCAACTACAGTCATCAGGGAAGCCTACCGAAAAGCCTGCTTCTGTGGAACAAGGGCTGCCCTACGTCTAACAGATACGGGTGCTTTTCATAGTTGAGCTCCGACTGGCGCTTTCCCCAGACGCCTAGCCCTCGGACAGTCCTTTAAGGTATGCGCTGCGGTGCCACAAATCAAGCACTGGCCCAGCCTCCGCCTGCACTGTTCCTTCTTATGACCAATATTGCCACAATGATGGCACACCTTCCGACTCGGCCCAGCTTCCGGTGCTTGCTGCTGCGGAACTCCATCCGATGCCTTCCGCAGCAGATTTGCATGCCGATAATCCTTCGCCGAATGAGTAGCACCACCACAAACCAAACACTGACCTAGAAAGCTTCTGCACGACTCCTTGACGTGCCCGGTCTTGCCGCAGAAATAGCAAACCTTCCGAGTAGATCCACCACCAACTCGGATCTGACGTCTTCTAGCCATCTAGCGCCATAGAAACGGACCAAAATTAGACTCAAAGCTTAATGACTCGGATGCCGAACTTAGCTCATTGGACAATCTAATATTATTATCGTTATTCCGATATTCGCAGTTACAGAAGAGAGGACCTGCATGGGCCACCAACAAAACCTGTCACGCCCCGCTTCCCTAAAATGGAGGCGAGACGTGAAAAGGTCCGCACGAGAGTGGAGCTGTGAAGCCCTAAACCCGATAAGCGTCAATAGAAAGTAAGCAGGTCCCTGTAACCATAAACGGAACAACAATAATAACACAAGGAGAGACAGAAATAAAATCTCAAATCTCAGAATTTGTCCAACGTTAAGATTAAGTTCAACATCCAGAAAAGCCACCAGGCTAAAAGAAAGAGTCTAAGGGCCCAAACATGGCCAACAAAAGTACAAACAAAGGCGTCACGCACCGACAACTAACAGGAATCCTAAAACAAAAGGAAACAGCAAGATCCTAAGAAGGATCACCGGTATTCTCAAACTCCTCGCCAAACAACAGAATCGGGCACGAACTCCACGAACTCGTCGCCCTCAACAACAATCTCAGGCTCGGCAACTAACATGTGACACCCAAAGAGAAAGGGGCACATGTCAGCAAATCTAAAAAGACTTGGGCAAAGAAACTGAAAGGCAAGTAAACTAGCAGTTCTAAAAGCATGCATGACATGGCAGTTTTAGTATGAGTGCACAAGTAAGACATGGTGTAACAATAAGTGCGAGAGAACATTTATCACGGCATGTCAAGGGTAGCCAAGCTACTAACAATCTCAATCTTTTCACTAGTCACGTTTTCAAGTTATTTGTAGATGTTTACGCCTTACAGCTGAACTGTTGGACATTCACACTGAGTGGCCGCTTAACAACTATCCCAGAACCCAGAGTTTACACCTTACAACTGCAGTTGCTGATCGGGCAGACTCCCAGTTGAATGACCGCTTAACTCTTACCCCATCCCACACGTAAACAAGCCAGGGTCCCTGCACACGAGCTCAGTAAATGAGCCAGGGTTGCCCCACACAAGAGCTTGCTTTCTAGATCACGATTCATAAGTATTTGGCGTAGGGCGCACCTAGCCAGAAACTAGTAGGTCGGGCATTGGCTATCAACCAACAGATGGCCCGCTTCTGGAACACGAGCCAGGAAACACAAGTATAGTAGCGTGTGCTACGAATGCAACATTCAACATGGATGGAATGTAGTAAGGCGTACATATAAGGAATTAAACATGGCAGTTTAATATGCATGAACAACAAGTTAAAAGGGTTGGATCTAGCTGTAGGATCCTGCCAAAACAGAGTTAGGATCGATAATTAAAGTTGAGACTTACGCTTGCGTATGCGAAACGGTAGTCTCGGAACTTTGCCTTCGGATTCGCCACGACGGATCGAGTCTTCTCACGAACGGAGTAAGGCTACTAATCCACAATCTAAATCTCTATTTTAGATTAAGAACTTGGAAAGAGGAAGAGAAAGGATTTCTGCAGAGCTTCGCTAGGATGAAGATGCATGCATGAATTTCATGCAAAAGGTGTAAGAAATGGCTTACCCTTGGGTCTTATTTATAGCCCCCAAGGTAGTTATTTTAGGGTAAGTTGTTCCTTTGGAACAACTTAATTAAGGTGTACCATGATACATGGCACATTATAAGCTTAAGTTGTACCATATGCATGGTACAACATAAGCTTAAGATATTCCCCCTTTATTAGCCATATGTCGCATGCACTTATGCATATATAATGCGACTTTCCCACTCATCCAGAGATCCTCTCCGCAAGGGAACAGATTCCCTTTGCACACGACTTCGTGTACGCGACGTTCGAGGTCCGTATTTCCTCGTACATCCCCCACAAGGGTGTACAAACGTCTTCCATATCCAACATCTCCCACTCACACTTGAGGGGATTGTAAGAGAACGTCTTTCTCTTAGTTCTTTCATCTATCATACCGAGAAATAGACCGTGCGACCGTCATGCACGTAGAGTCTGTTGTTGTGCACTTGTTAGAGATACACAACGACCTCGAAGGTGCAAAGTTGAGTAGTTCAACGCATGCTTTACCCTAGATTATTTCTTCGCATTTCTTATACTTTATATTCAACAATTGAATCCCATCTGGATTACAATTGGCTGGCCAGCTTTGAATCATTAAAGTCCAAATGCGAATATGAAATCAATCTTCCTCTTCTTGCGAACCTTCTGATCTTGACTTGATTCGCTTTTCTAACGTGCCCCGCCGAGCCGAATTATCATAGCCCATTAGCAACACGCTAAGATAGCGATCATCTCGTCAAATCTAACGGAACCAATTGGAGTCCTTGAGGGTAAGAGTTAAGACCCGTATGGCCTTTGAGTCTCACATAATAGCAAACACTATTGCTACTAACTCAGTGGTCGAAATGCATACGTGGTATGAACACGTATTAAAACATCACTCCTTTCCCAGGGAGAGTATATCTTAATGATGTTGTACGGATGAAAGATCAGACACCACAATGCCTTTCTTTTTGAGTCCCCTTACTACTCGTGAAATATTCACGGACTCTCATCCTGCATAAGACAGATAGGATTTAAAAATCCTATGAGATCTCTTCAAAATATCCTTGTGATACAGATCTCAGATCTTTTGTAAGCATCCATATGATGCAGATCTTTCATTCGACTATCTTGTTTAAGTCACGACTCTAAATCATTTGTCTAATGATTTTGACTTTAAACTAGTCTCATCTCTATCTTATCCATCTGATAAGATAAGGCGGTTGCTCATGTGAGAGAGCCAACCTTAATCTGTCCGACATACACACAAAAAAATAGCTGAGACTTAAACACAAATGTACATAAAATCATTTGTAAGAAACTTATATGCAAATCAAATTTTGATCTTCTATAGACATGGGAAATATTACATGATACAGCTCAGCACCTACGCATTCCCATAGATGATAAGTGTTTGAAAAACACATCTCTGGGGATCGCCTTGGTAAGGGGATCCGCTATCATCTCATGCGTGGATATGTATCCTATGTCTACTTCCTTCCGTTTGTCATAGTCCTTCGCAAAATTGAATCGAATGTCAATATGTTTGGTCTTACAATGAAATTTAGGATCTTTGACATAAGCAATCGAAGCTTGACTATCACTGTATATGGGAACAGTGCTCGAGTCAGAGGCATTCGTCAGCCTGTCTAAGAATTTCCTAAGCCAAACAGCTTCTTGGACCGCCATGCTGAATGCTACGAATTCGGCTTCCATGGTTGATAAGGCGATGCAGGTTTGCTTCTTGCTGCTCCAGGATATTACACCATTCCCGAGCAAGTAAACAAAGCCTGAGGTAGATCTTCGCTCGTCGATATCACCCGCCCAATCAGCATCGGTATAGCCTTCGAGTCTCAAGGTATTCCCTTGATAGCATAACGCATAGTCCGCAGTCCCTTTGAGGTATCTTAATATCCTCTTCACCGCTTTCCAGTGTGCTTGTCCTGGGTTGGATTGGTAACGGCTTACCATACCAACAGCATAGCAAATGTCCGGTCTGGTACACATCATGGCGTACATCAGACTCCCGACAGCACTGGAGTATGGAACTTTTTCCATAGCTTTCTTTTCTTTTGGATCTTTGGGACACATTTCCAAACATAGACCCTCGCCTTTGCTTATTGGAGTATCAATTGGCTTGCAGTCCTGCATATTAAACCGTTCTAAAACTTTCTTTATATATGTCTCTTGAGAGAGAGAAAGAAGTTTCTTGGAACGATTCCTTGAGATCTTAACCCCAAGGATATATGCAGCTTCACCCATGTCTTTCATCTCAAAGACGGATGAAAGCCAAGCTTTGATATCCAAGATAAGATGCTTATCATTTCCGGCTATAAGTATGTCATCTACATAAAGAGACATAATTACATACTTGTTTTTAATCCTCTTAATATATACGCAGTTGTCTTCGTCGAGCATGGAGAAACCATACGACAAAACGACTTCTTGAAAGCGCATATACCACTGTCTTGAGGATTGTTTAAGACCATATATGGATTTACGAAGTTTACAAACCTTATGTTTGTTTTCTTCTTGTACAAACCCGTTTGGTTGTTCCATGTAGATCTCTTCATCTAGTTCTCCGTTAAGAAAAGCAGTCTTTACATCCATCTGATGTAATTTGAGGTCCAAACAAGCCACCATTGCCAGAATTAAGCGAATGGAGGTAAAAGACACGACAGGAGAGAAAGTCTCTTCGTAGTCTATTCCTTCCTGTTGCGTGAAACCTTTCGCAACAAGGCGAGCTTTATATTTCTCGATGGAGCCATCAGCCTTATGCTTGATTTTGAGAACCCACTTGTTCCCAATGGCTCTACGTCCCTTAGGTAAATCAACCAAGTCCCAGACTTGGTTTGTTTTCATGGATTGAAGTTCTTCTTCCATTGCCGCTATCCATTTATCTTTAGCAGGGCATGTGACGGCCTGTTTGAAATTTGCAGGTTCGTCATCATCTTGTAGTAATGTCATGAATGTTTGAGGAAATTCATCCTCAAATCTCAGAGGTGTTAGCCTCGTTCGATTACTACGTCTTGTTTGAGTTTGATCACTCCCACTTGGAATGACATCACTCCCACTTGGAATAACATCACTCCCACTCGGAATAGGATTGGTATCGTTCGTATCATCCATTGGTGAAGTTTGAAACGTATTTTCTTCTTCACCAAGAATTCTCCCACTCGAACGTTCCGATCCTTCTTGATCCCAAGTCTCAAACAAGGATAAGTCTTGACTTATCTCACCCTGTCTTGGAAACTCGTTTTCCAAGAAGACAACATCCCTCGATTCGAATTCTATTAGACCTCCATTGTCCTCTTGACCGACGAAAGCATATCCTTTGGAGTTTTCAGCGTATCGGATGAAGATACACTTCCTCCCACGTGGCCCAAGTTTGCCATATTTGTGAGAGGATAAATGTGCGTAAGATGCACAACCCCAAGGTTTTAGAATGCTTAAGTCTGGAGTTCTATTGTTCCACAACTCATAAGGAGTAGAACTTACCGACTTCGAGGGTACACGGTTTAAGATGAATGATGCCGTCAATAATGCGTCACCCCAAAAGGTGATAGGCAAATTTGCCTGAGACATCATTGAACGGACCATTTCCATCAATGTCCTATTTCTTCTTTCCGCAACACCGTTTTGTTGTGGAGTATAAGGCATAGTTATTTGATGAACTATGCCTTTTTCATCACAGAGTTCCTTAAAACTCGTTGATTGATATTCCCCACCCCGATCGGTTCGCAAGACCTTTATCTTGCGATCTAGTTGATTTTCCACTAAACTCATATAGTTTTTGAAGCAAGTTAAAGCTTCATGTTTGTGGGAAATCAAATAAATATGACCGAAACGGGTGAAGTCATCAATGAAAGTGATGAAATAGGACTTCCCGCGTCTTGTCTTAACATTCATTGGACCGCAAATGTCCGAATGGATAAGCTGTAATGGAACTTCGGCCCTTGTGCCAGTTCCAAACGGCTTGCGACAAGTTTTCCCTACAAGACAATGTTCGCAAGTTGACATTTCAACTTTTGAAACATTAGATAGCAAGCCACTTTTGGCAAGTCTATCCATTCTAGTTGGTCCAATATGACCAAGTCTTGCATGCCAACAAATGATCTCAGATTCAGAGTTAGAAGCATTTGTTAAATGGAAACTTTCATTAATGGAAGAAGAATCATCATACATTGTATTTAAAACAATTAATCCATTACAAACATTACCAGAACCAATCAAAGAATTATTACAAACAAGGTCAACATATTGTTTATAGAACCTCCACTCATAATCTAAAGACATTAACATGACCACGGATACGATATTTCTTCTAATATCTGGAGCAAAGAGGACGTCATGCAATAATAAAGTCCGGCCGTTGTCGAGAACTAGCTTGCATGTTCCGACGCCTTTGACTTCAACACGAGTGTTGTTGCCGACGTATATCCACTTTGTTCTTTGAGTTATCCTCCGATACTCTACGAAGAACCTTCTGTCCTTCGCTACGTGGTCTGTGGCCCCTGAATCAATCAACCAAAAATAGTTAGATTCAGCAAGAAACATGGAACTAGAAACACATATATAACTAGCCCTACAAGTTACCTTATCACTTTTATCCGTACATGTACGGGCGAAGTGACCGTACTTGTTGCACTTAAAGCACTTGATCTTCTTCAAGTTTTTCTTCTTTGAGTGCACATTCTTTTGCCACTTTTTGTTCTTAGTCTTCTTTGAGGTTTCCGGTTCTTGCTTTCGTTCGTTCACAAACCTTAAGCGTTTATTCTTCCGCTTATTTCCTCCATGTGATGAACTAGTGGCCACGTGCACTTCTGCACTTGGTTTTGCGGCTTGAATCCGCTCTTCCTCGAGTTCGAGGTGTTTCGATACATCGCTTAAAGTTTTAATGCACTCATTATGAGTGAGATGCATTTTCATGTTATCCCAGCTATCTGGGAGTGAACGAATGACTGCTTGGATCTGCTGTTCGTCAGACAGCGTAACACCCGCATCCTTTAATTCAGATATAAGATTCGCCATGTGGCGGAGATGCTTTTTCATAGAATGATCTCGCCGCATTTTGTACGAATCAAATTGAATATTTAAGGAGCGGAGTTTGGTAACCAAAGTTCCACCAAACTTTATCTCTAGCTCAGACCATATGTCTTTGGCTAGGTCGAATTCCCGAAATAGACGTATTATGTCATTGTCCATGGCGGACAGTAACGTAATACGTGCTATTTTGTTCTTTCGAGTCCAAGTGTCATAAGCTTCCTGGTCCCTCTTGTGTTGGGCCGTATTGCCCAACTCAGGTTCTTCCATTATGTTTTGGAGTGTTTCGAGCACATCTTGCTCCTCCAAAACATATTGGATTTTAATTGACCAAAGTTTATAATTGTCGCCGTTGAGCTTTTCACCTTTGTTAAGCTCTGCGACAATATTCTTAGAAGCGGTAGACATATTCGATTCAAAAAACTGCAAAGAAAATGAAAAACACGATCAAAATTCAATGCATAAAGTATCGATTCTTTAAACACTTGATTAGTTCCTTGGATGCGTTGAAATGTTACTCTAGAATCGAGAAGTTCACTACGTTCCCAACTACCATCTAGAAGTAACTTTCAAAGTATCCCTCTTACTTATCTTAAGTAAAAAGAAATCAGAAATAATACCCGTATGGTATTAGCAGCGGAAAATTACTTTGAAAAACATATCTTTCAAAATAGAATAGGTGAGAGTTTGCGCAAAGAATTTTAGCGCAACAATTGCCAAGCCACGAGACCTGTTCTACACACCCATGGGTTAGATAACCATGGCCGGATCGTGGTAGGACTTGGAATTCTAAATTGCGCTATCCCGATTTAAGGACGGGACATAACCTATTTGAAAAACATCTTTATGAAAAAAAAATTTGAAAGCACGTTGGCTAATCTCCGTAGAGTAGAGCACAACGTCACAAGTACATTGGCTAATCTCCGTAGAGTAGAGCACAATGACATGGCTAATCTCGCATGAAGTAGAGCACTATGGCTAATCTTCAAGGAGTAGAGCCCAAAAAACTTCATTAAAACGTTAGTCCCGTATGAACTAGTCGTCACTGTGGTTAGCCCCGTATGGGCTAATCGGCACATTCGAGTTTGGCCAATGCCTTTTGTCACCCCGCATGGGTCAGTAGGCAAGTTTGCAGTCGACCCAGGCCTTCTGCCAGATTGGTCGACCAAAAACACCAAATTGGTCGACCAATTTTTTTCGAAATGCAACTTCTCCCGGCCAGGGCCTCTGCCCTGGCCGGGGCTTGGCCAAGGGCCGGCCAGGGGCCCTGGCCCCCTCGGCCAGGGCCTCTGCCCTGGCCGAGGCCGGCCAAGGCCGGCCAGGCCCTGGCCGAGGCCAGGGCATTGGCCCTGGCCTCTGCCAGGGCCGGCCAGGGCCGGCCAGGGCCGGCCAGGCCCTGGCCGAGGCCAGGGCGCCGGCCCTGGCCTCTGCCAGGGCCGGCCTGGCCCTGGCAGTGGCCAGGGCGCCGGCCCTGGCCTCTGCCAGGGCCGGCAGGCCGGCCAGGGCCGGCCCTGGCCACTGCCAGGGCCGGCCTGGCCGGCAGGCCTTGGCCAAGGCCGGCCATTACCGGCCTGGCCTTGGCCGGCCACTGCCGGCCTGGCCTTGGCCGGCCACTGCCGGCCTGGCCTTGGCCGGCCACTGCCGGCCTGGCCTTGGCCGGCCATGGCGTGGCCATGGCCGGCCATGGCCAAGGCCATTCGGCATTGGCCGGCCATGGTCCCTTTGGCCATGGCCGGCCACCCCCTTTGAATGGGGTTGCCGCACACATTCCTCCCCCTTGATGGGGTGGTCGCCGGTGGTTATTGGCCATAGCCAACCCCCTCCGCTTGGGGAGGGGGGTGCATGGCCTTCATAGCCCATTTGGCCATGGTGCACATGCACCAAATTTCCTCTTACCCGATGGAAATAACTACCATCATCTTCCTCGATGAAGCACCCGTTCGTCGATGAAGCACCCGTTCGTCGAGAAATTAGTTATTTCCTAATGGGCGTGTGCCAAAAATGAAAAATAACATACTACGTGAACGGTCGGTTCTTCCCGTCACGGAGAGTTCCTACCATATCCGTAATGATAGGAGACCCTAACGTGAAAAGAACAACCGCTGCGTTCTCTCCGTCACGAAGCGTTCCTACTATATCCGTAATAGTAGGAGACCCATTCGTGAAAAAGACAACGACTCGTTCATAGTTTCGACGGGGCGGAGGTTTGACCGGGGCGAAACCGTATGGCTCTGATACCAATGTAGGATCCTGCCAAAACAGAGTTAGGATCGATAATTAAAGTTGAGACTTACGCTTGCGTATGCGGAACGGTAGTCTCGGAACTTTGCCTTCGGATTCGCCACGACGGATCGAGTCTTCTCACGAACGGAGTAAGGCTACTAATCCACAATCTAAATCTCTATTTTAGATTAAGAACTTGGAAAGAGGAAGAGAAAGGATTTCTGCAGAGCTTCGCTAGGATGAAGATGCATGCATGAATTTCATGCAAAAGGTGTAAGAAATGGCTTACCCTTGGGTCTTATTTATAGCCCCCAAGGTAGTTATTTTAGGGTAAGTTGTTCCTTTGGAACAACTTAATTAAGGTGTACCATGATACATGGCACATTATAAGCTTAAGTTGTACCATATGCATGGTACAACATAAGCTTAAGATATTCCCCCTTTATTAGCCATATGTCGCATGCACTTATGCATATATAATGCGACTTTCCCACTCATCCAGAGATCCTCTCCGCAAGGGAACAGATTCCCTTTGCACACGACTTCGTGTACGCGACGTTCGAGGTCCGTATTTCCTCGTACATCCCCCACAAGGGTGTACAAACGTCTTCCATATCCAACACTAGCTTCGTTGTCAAGCTAGATCAAGTGAGATGACGGATCTAGTTTCGTTGTCAAACTAGATCAAATAGGCGTCTAGGCGGCTATCATTTCACCGTCTAGTCTCTTTTACGCTACTACAAGCAAATGGCCTAAAACATGGCCTAAACCCTAAGTGGCAAGTTTCACTTACCTCACGCCAAGGAAGATGATCAACGAGGCACGCCACAAAAGTTATCTACGGAGAGGAAATCGCTGCCATGGAGAAACAATCATCAAACAACATCCAACCTAGTTTATTATTAGGGTTTCAATAAAATCACAAGGATAGTTATGAGAAAACCAAAGGATCGAACCCTACCGTATAGAAGCGGAAGATCGATGCCGAGCAAGCACGGCAACGGAAGAACGATCCAGGGAAACCTAGGGTTCAGATCTGGAATGTGGAGAAAATCTGGAGAAATGGGGTTTTGGGGATTTTTGGGGGTTTTCCGGTGACCTAGAGGTGGTGGCCGGCCAAAATGGCGAGAGGGAAGCTCCAATGGAGGAAGGAATGGCTTGGGATGAAGGAGGAAGGGTTTGGGGATGAAGGGGGATGATTTGGGGAAGGAGGAGGTTCAGGAGAAGAGAGGGAAGAGAAGAAAACGATTGGGGGTTTATATATAAAATCGTGTGGCGGCTAGGGCAAACCTAGGGTTTCTGGGTGAATTAGTCGGTCAAAGAAGGGTGGCTGACCGACTAGTTTGGGAACTAGTCGGTCGGTCGAATAACTGTGACCGACTAAGAGCAAACAGTAACTCCTGAAGGAAAAGTGAGCTTTGAATTAGTCGGTCTGTGAAGGCTTGTCAACCGACTAGTTTGAGAACTAGTCGGTCGGTGAGTGTTCATAGACCGACTAAGAGTAAACAGTAACTCGGCTGGGAGGATGATCAATGAACTAGTCGGTTGAAGAACAATGGCTGACCGACTAGATTACAATCTAGTCGGTCGAAAGATGTTCTCAGACCGACTAAAGATAAACAGTAACTTAGGGGAAATTAATCAAAGGAACTAGTCGGTTAAAGAACAAGTTCTGACCGACTAGTTTCACATCTAGTCGGTCGGTGGTTGTTCTTAGACCGACTAACGATAAACAGTAACTCCTGAATTATAATCAAAGCCCACTAGTCGGTCTATGAAGGATTGCCGACCGACTAGATCTCAATCTAGTAGGTTGGTTCTCCTTCTTGAACCAACTAATGTGCACGAAAAGTGTCGAATCGGAGCGCGAAGCCCCGGGAAGATTTCTACGGCTTCTAGGATCGATTTATACTCTAAGATATGAGCGATAAGAAGCTCGTCATGAGTGACTTACTCTAAGATCAACGATATAAGGAAGAGACTAGAAAATCACAACGATACAATCGAAAACGAAAGCGACGGAGATGGGAAATCAAGCATACGGAGAAAATCCACCAAACATATATATATATTATCGATAACACTAACATAGAAAAACCAGTCATTACAACTCCCCACGGGTCTCTACCAGACAAGTATTCACTCTCCAGAAGTATACATGACGGAGCACCTGCAATGCCCTCAAATACCAGAATTCCAAATCTAGCATAGTAGACTGGGACACCCTGGATCTGTTATAATATACCGCATCATTAATAGCTTAAGGGGCATAAGTTTGAAGAACCTGAAGATTCTTCAAAAGGGTAATTTCTCATGTCCACCCTGTTACAAGGGTAAACTAATAACGAGACACTCTCCATTTAAAGTGGACTTGGAGTCTCCTAGCTTTCTAGAGAGAATACATGGGGACATTTGTGGGCTATACACCCATTAAGTGGTCTCTTCAGGTACTTTGTGGTCCTGATAGACGCATCTACTAAGTAGTCACATGTGTGTCTATTGTACACCCGTAATTTGGCATTTTCTAAGCCTTTAGCTCTGATAATCAAGTTGCGGGCCCACTTCCCCGATCACTAGATAAAGAAACTTCGTCTAGATAATATAGGGGAGTTTACATCGTAAGTTTTTCTAGACTATTGCCAAGCATCAGGTATTGAAGTTGAACATCCTGTAGCAAATGTTCACACCCAAAATGGGTTAGCAGAATCTCTAATAAAGAGGCTGCAATGGATTGCTCGTCTATTAATACTTCAATCCCAGTTTTCGATGAATGCATGGGGTCATGCAATATTGCATGCTGCATCTTTAATAAAATACAGACCTTCTGGAGGTCAGCCATCTTCTCCTATGCAATTAGCACTTGGAGTACCACCAATTATCTCACATTTGAGAATATTTGGTTGTGCAGTATACGTCCACATAGCACCACCACAAAGGACAAATATGGGTCCATAACGTCGTCTAGGTATTTATGTTGGATTTGACACACCATCCATAATAAGATTCCTAGAACCCCTAACGGGAGACGTTTTCAAGGCACGTCTAGAAGACTGTGAATTTGATGAAACCTCATTTTCAAGACTAGGCTTACAAACCAAGAAGTTTTAAGCTTCAGAGAGTATCTCTTGGGATACACAGAAATTAAGTCACTTTGATCCGCCTATGATCCAGAGTGAGGAGGAGGTCTTGAAGATTCTCCATATCTAAAACACTGTCCATCTCTTGTCGGACAAATTTACTGACAACCAGAAGATTGTCAGATCACACGACCCTACTGTTAACACTCCAGATAGGATTGACATACCGTAAAATGGATGCAATCCACCTGCAGCAGAGATGGTTAGACCTCTTAAAATGAGAGGACGACCAACGGAATCCAAGGATCAAGTCCCTCGAAAGAGTAGGACCCTTGGCAATGGTCAAACAATACCACCATAGGATGCTACTATAAGCCTTGCTTTCCCATCTCTCCCAAACTCTCAAAGAGAAGAAAAAACGGGAGAAAATGAAGTTTCGATACATTATGTACGAACTGGGGAGTATATGGACAGAAAGAGCACCATTATAGATGACACATTTGTGTGTAATATTGTCATCAACGTCGCGTACTACTATGATGATATTGAACCACACTCTCTGACAGAATGTCAAAGCAGAGATGATTGGCCAAAGTGGAAATCGACAATAAAAGTGGAGTTGGATTCACTCACAAAACGCAAGGTCTTCGAACCAATTGTCCAGACACCAAAAGATGTAAAACATGTGGGTTATACATGGGTATTTGTTCGAAAAAGAAATGAACAGAATGAGATCGTTCGCTACAAAGCAAGGCTTGTAGCGCAGGGTTGTACCCAACGTCAGGGGTGGACGCGATCACCTTCCGATTCCTTATTGGCTTAACAGCTCAAAAAGGTTTCGATATATAGCTTATGGACGTCGTGACTGCATACCTACATGGAAATTTAGACCCCTTTATGAGATTTCCTGACAGTTATTCTTTGCCTGCAGCACTAAAAGAGAGCCAACTTGATGTCTACTCAATGCAACTGCAAAGATCATTATATGGTCTGAAACAATCTGAAAGGATGTGGTATAACAGATTGAGCAAATTCCTTACAAAGCAAGGATTTGCAAAAGACCCAGTCTGTCCTTGCATCTTTATTAGAGAAAAGGCAACATGATTTGTCATTATAGCCGTCTATGTGGACGACTTGAACCTCATCGGATCTCCTGGAGTGATCACTGAGATTCCTAGAAGCTTGACAGAAATTTTCGAGAGGAAAGACCTCGGAAAGTCAAAATTCTGTTTAGGTCTTCAAATAGAGCATCTTAACGATGGGATCATGTTACATCAGTCAACTTATACATCGAACTTACTGAAAAAGTTCCAAATGGATAAGTGCCACCCCCTCAGTACCCATATGGTCGTGAGATCATTGGATGTACATAAAGACCCCTTCCGTCTGCTGGAAGATGGGGAGAAAGTACTAGGCCCTGAAGTGCCTTATTTTAGTGCTATTGGTGCACTCCTTTACCTGGCTAACTGCACTCGCCCTGACATAGCATTTGCAGTCAACTTACTAGCCAGATATAGTGTTGCACCTATACAGCGGCACTGGACCGGAGTTAATCATCTTCTGCGCTACCTCCAAGGGTTCATATGTTGTATATTGGACTCCCCGGATTTGGTTTTGATGATGAGCAAACATAAATAATTCATGAACTAACAATTTGTGAGCGCAGTATTGGAGATCGTCGCCAAATTCACGAGAACAATCAAAGCGACATCTCAAGACTTCTCAAAGCTCGTATTCATTGCCTAAAGCTTCGTTGAAGCTCTTGGACCGTTTTGGAAGTCATGAAGAATTGATCGAAGCTCTCGAAGACCGTTCATTAAGGTTTTATTTATAGTCTTTTAGCTTCGATCTATAGAATGTTAAGCCTTGAGTATATCTTATGATTCTATCTTCATAACGCTCATATCATAGCTCTAGGATCTTAGTACAAGTCCATTCTAACTTCCTCGAAGCATCGCGCTTCGATTCGGACTTGTGTGTGCATGTTAGTTGGTACAAGAAGAAGTACTGACCGACTAGATGGTGATCTAGTCGGTCAGCAAAGCTTCTTGGACCGACTAGTTTGAGTTAATCTTTTCTTGTTCAGTACTGTTTACAGTTAGTCGGTCTACGTTGACTCACCGACCGACTAGTTTTTGAACTAGTCGGTCAGTGATGCTTCTTTGACCGACTAGTTGAGCTTTACTGTTCATGCCAAATTTCTCCTAAGCTACTGTTTATCGTTAGTCAGTCTAAGAACGTTTGGTGACCGACTAGTTGATAATCTATTCGGTCAACATTTGTTCTTGGACCGACTAAATCAATTTGTATTCAGCCTATTTGTTTTTACCTCTTAGTCGGTCTACGTTCACTGACTGATCGACTAGTTATGAAACTAGTCGGTCAGAAAGTCTTCTTGGACCGACTAGATTTCTAGGTCTGAATTTCTATCTCTTCTCAGTTCTCCACTTAGTCGGTCCATGTTGTTTGACTGACCGACTAGTTGATGAACTAGTTGGTCAGTGGTTGTTCTTTGACCGACTAGTTGCCTCAGATTTCTATCCGTTGGGACTTGACCTAACTTGTTTTTATGGGACCCTATAAATACGAACCTAGGTCATTTCTCTCTAGGTTAGAGCTGCCATTAAGAGATTCATTGAGATTGAAAGAGATAGCCATTCTCACTCATTTCCAAAGCTCTCTTCCTCACAAGAAATCCATTCTCTCACTTTCTAGATCTAGAATCCATCTTGAGAGAAGTTTGTTCTTGGTGAGCCCTTCAAGCTCTAGCTTGATTCAAGTCTCCAAATCACTCCTAGGCACACATTGCTGGTCATTTCTTTGGTGCTAGATCATGGTGACTTCATCTTCCTCAAATCCCTCCTTGCACCTATTTGGTAAGAAAACTCAAGGTATAGGATTTTGTGGAAAGATTGTTTATTTCATTATAAACTTGTTTATATTGCTTGTTGATTCTCTCGGTTGTGAGAGAATGTTGTGATCCTGGGTTGTGGGATTCACTTTTGCCATTGCATGTATGATTTGATCTTGTGAAGGTTTTTCACAAGATATCATAGTGGAAATCTTGGGTTAGGGTTTCTAACCTAAGTATCCGGAGGGGATCCGGGTGGTTGGGACGTAGGATCACCGGGAACAAGTCGGGGAGACTTGGGTGGATCCGAACCAAGTAACATCTTTTGTTAGCATTGTTAATTTTGTTGTTGTCATTCAATTTAAGCTTCCGCAAATTGATTTGGTAGTTGTTTGCACTATAATTAGGAATTATACTCCTTGTTATTTTTAAAGTACTATTCACCCCCCCTCTAGTACTTGTGCAGTAGCTTGTAGGGCATTACATTTGGTATCAGAGCCAGATACTTAGATATGTCTGCCAACGACAACAAGACCGTGCGTCCACCTTCCGTCTATGGCACCTTCAAGAACCGTGAAGGAGCATCTTCGGTGATGGAAGGACATTCCTCGACGAGGCCTCCATTCTTCAACGGTACCAACTACGGGTACTAGAAATGCCGGATGGAAACCTTCCTCCGGAGTACATCTCTATGGAGGACCACGATGAAGGAATACGTCGAGCCCGAAGAAGAAGACTTTGAGAAATGGACAGCCGCGGAGGTCGCCGTGGAGGTAAGCAATGCCAAAGCAATGAACGCCTTGCAATGCGCATTGGAGCCCGATGACTTCAATAAGATATGCACATGTAAGAGTGCATATCAAATTTGGAACTCCCTCCTCATTTTACATGAAGGGACGTGTAACGACTGCTTTTCATGTATCTGGATTTAATATAATATAATATATGTTTTGGTGGATTTTCTCCTCTTGAGTGGTTTTCGTCTCCGTAGCTTTCATTTTCGATCGATTCGTCGTATTTTCTCGCTTCTTCCTTAGGATCGTCGATTTCGAAGTAAGTCATTCGTGACGGACTTCATAACGGTCGTATCTAACTATTAGATCAAGCCTAGGAGTCTTAGGAATCGATCCCGGGGCCCCGCGCTCCGTATCGGAACTTTTTGTGCTCATTAGCCGGTATAAGAAGGGGCACCGACCGACTAGATGACGATCCAGTCGGTCGGCAATCCTTCTTGGACCGACTAGTTGGCTTTCTAAATTTCCCAGGAGTTAGTGTTTATCGTTAGTCGGTCTAAGAACGTTGGTTGACCGACTAGGTTGCAAACTAGTCGGTCAGCAATGCTTCTTTAACCGACTAACACATCATCTTATTTTTGTATCAGCTACTGTTTACTCTTAGTCGGTCTAAGAACGTTCATCGACCGACTAGATGCTAAACTAGTCGGTCAGTATTTGTTCATGGACCGACTAACTCTAGAATCCTCTTTTCGTTCAGGAGTTACTGTTTGCACTTAGTCGGTCTGCGTTGGACGACCGACCGACTAGTTGTCAAACTAGTCGGTCAGTGGTTGCTCTTTGACCGACTAACCAGTGTTAAAACCAAAATTTCTGGGCAGCCGCCAGCTCAACCTATTTATACCCAACCCAAACGATTTCATCTTCTCCAGCACGACCCAAAACCCTAAAATCTTCCCCCTTCAGCCCCCATCTTCCTCCAAGCTTCATTTCTCCATTCCAAGCCCTAAATCCATCATCCAAACCATCCATTCACTCCATCTACCTCTCATCTTCCCCAAAATCTCACCAAAACCCATCAAAATCCCCAAATCCCCCAAAACCCTAATTCTCCCAAACTTCTCCAATCTTTTCCAGATCTGATCCTAGGGTTCCCCGGAGTATTTCTTCCGTCTCCTCTTGGTAAGAAATCGATCTACCATTGTTTTCTTAACCTATTTACATTTTTATGAAACCCTAATAAATTTCATGTTGTTTGTTGATTGTTCCCCCCCAAAACAGCGATTTCCCCGTAGATTGGCATCCGTGTGACGAAGTAGTCGCCATCCCCGGTGCTAGGCAAGTGAAACTTGCCACTTAGGGTTTAGGCCATGTTTTAGGCCATTTGCTTGTTGTAGGCGTAAAAGAGGCTAGGCGACGAAATGATACTCGCCTAGGCGCAAATTGGGGAACTAGCTTGACAACGAAGCTAGTTCCGACATTTAGCATGTTGCACAATTTCCATGTCATGTTTACTTTCCATTAACGGTACGCAAATTAATTGTCATGTCATTGCATCCTTTAAGTATTTCTGTGAATGCGTAGCTTCGCTACAATGCTTGTGTTCCTGGCTCGTGTTCCAGAAGCGGGCCATGTGTTGGTTAATAGCCAATGCCCGAATTGCGTGTTTCCGGCTAGGTGCACCCCTACACCAAATGTTTAATAATGCGAGCTCATGTGCGGGGCAACCCTGGCTCACTTGCTGGGCTCATGTTCAGGGACCCTGGCTCCATTACGTGTGGGTATTGGGGGTAAGAGTTAAGCGACCAATCAACTGGGAGTCTGCCCGATCAGCAACTGCAGTGGTAAGGCGTAAACTCTTGGGTTTGGGGTAGTTGTTAAGCGGCCAATCAGCGAATGTAAAACCATTCAGCTATAAGGCGTAAACATCTACAAACAACGTGAATAGTGAAATGATTGAGATTGATAGTAGCGTGGCTACTCTTGTCTTGTCTTGTCTTGTCTTGTCTTGTCCCGATGATTGTTCTCTTGTACAAATTGTCTTGCCATGTTTCATTTGTGCACTCATGTTATAACTGCCATGTCACGCATACTAAACTGCTAGGTTGCTAGAGCCTTACTTTCAGTTTCCTTGCCCAAGTCTTTTAGACTTGCTGACATGTGCCCCTTTACTCTTTTGGGTGACAAATGTTAGATCTTGAGCCTGAGTACCTTGTTGAGGACGAGGTGTTTGCTGACACCGAGCCCGAGCTTGTGTTTGACGGGGAGTACGTGGACACTGGGGACCAGTCCTAGTGTCTTCGTTGTGTTTTACTTTTGTTTAGACAGTTGTTTTGTTATCGGTGCGTAGCACCTATACTTTGTTATGTCGTTGTTTTGTTGACCTTGTTCTGGGCCTTTAGACTCTTTCTTTTAGCCTGGTGGCTTTTCTGGATGTTGAACTTATTTTCTTGTTGGACAATGTATGAGATGTGAGATTTTATTTCAGTCTCTCCTTGTGTTATTATTGTTATTCTGTTGTGGTTACAGGGACCTGCTTTTGTATTATTGATGCTTATCGGGTTCGGGGCTTCATAGCTCCACTCCCGTGCGGACCTTCTCACGTCTCGCCTCCATTTTAGGGAAGCGGGTCGTGACAGGTTTTAGTGGTGGCCCATGCGGGTCCTTCTGTAACTGCGAGTTTTGGAATAGCGATAATAATATTAGAATGTCCAATAAATTAAGTTCGACATCCGATGTCATAAGCTATGAGTCTAATCTGATTTGTTTTCTGTGTCACTAGATGGCAGGAAGACGTTTCACCCGTGGTGGGGGTAGTGGTGCGACCCCTCATGATGAGGAGCCTGAGCGGGAACCCACCAACGGTGAGATGATGCGGATGATGCTCCAGATGATGCAAGTGCAGCAGGGCGTGCTTTTGCAAGTCCAGAATGCTCCACTTGCTCGAGCTGCCCGGGCTCTTCCGGATGCCCCTCGCTCTGAGCCAGGAGTGAAGCAATTTCGGGAGCTGGGTCCAGCATAGTTTGATGGTTCTGAGGGTCCTCTGGCTGCCGATGAGTGGATTCGGAACATCGAGGACAATCTGAAGATGGCCAAGATCACCCCGGCTGGATGGGTTGATTTGGCGAAGAGGCAACTCAAGGATAATGCTCGGAATTGGTGGGATGCTGAAGAGAAGTTGTTGGTGGAGCCGATAGCTTGGGCTACCTTCAAGGCCAGGTTTGAGGGTGAGTTCTTCCCGAAAGCTGCCAGGGAGGAGATGATGCAGCGTTTTATCGATTTGAAGCAAGGGAACTCGTCGGTGGACCTATATCACCAAGAGTTCATGAGGCTGAGTCGGTTTGCACCAAAGATGGTGCAGGACGCTGAGGAGAAGGCTCAGAGGTTTTTGCAGGGGCTTGCTTCGGAGCTCCAGAGTTTTGTGACCTCCTCTGACCGGGAGTCTTATCAGAAGGTTCTAGTAGCGGCTAAGAGGCAGGACCTGCTCGTGAACCAGAGGAGGGGGTCTGTTGTTGGTGCTGGAAAGAGGCCTGTGGAACAGGCCAGAGCTGTGGTTAGACCTGGATTCAGGCCTAATCAGTCTGCTCAGTTTAAGAGGCCAGGAGGGCCTATTCTGAAGTTTTGCCATTTCTGCGGCAAGCCTGGCCACGTCAAGGATCAGTGTCGGAAGTTTTTGGGCCAGTGTCTGGTTTGTGGAGATGCTTCCCATGTCGCGAAGGATTGTCGGCACGCGAATCAGCTGCGGAGGGCTCCTGTTGCAGCACAGCCGTTGCAGCAGCGAGCGTTTGTTCCTGCTGGTCGTGGAGCAGCTCTTGTTCCGCAGGGGCAGGATTTTTGGCAGGCTGTTCCGCCGAGGAGGCAGGCTTTTCTGATGACCGCTACGGAGAGCGAGGCTGTGGATGAGGTTATCGCAGGTAATCCTCAATCTAGCTGTTACTTTCTTAGCTGGTTTTGATTGTTAGATTATGTTGTTTGCTTGAACATGGTTGTTTGCTAGACTAGGGTTTGATTGTTAATTGTTTGTTAGGTGTGGTTTTGGTTTGCACATTTCCTGCACGAGTCCTCTTTGACTCTGGTGCATCGATGTGCATTATTTCTCGGAGCTTCGTGGAGAGGCATTCCTTGTCGACGTCCCCTCTTCCCAAGAGTTGGAATATCGTTACAGGGAATGGCGTGGTCTCGGTGCATCGTGGTTGCAATTCTTGCTCGTTGGTGGTTTGTGGACATGAGCTTTTCGTTGATTTCATTGTCCACGACATCATCAACTATGATGCAGTTCTTGGGATGGATTGGCTTTCGAGCTTCTATGCTACGATTGACTGCAGGAGGAAGAAGGTGGTGTTCGAGATTCCCGGACATCCAGTATTTGAGTTCAGTCGTGGTAGCAGTTCGCTTGGTCCTGTCAGATTTCGGGCCAGGCCGGTGGAGGCTGTGGCTATGCAGATGGAGCTGGAGTGGCCAGCTGTGGTGCGAGATTTTGGCGACGTCTTCCCCGAGGAGATGTCTGGTTTGCCACCTGATCGAGCTTTGGAATTTTCTATCGATCTTGTTCCAGGTGCGCAGCCGATTTCGAAGACGCCGTATCGTATGGCAACTGCAGAATTGGAAGAGTTGCGGAAGCAGTTGGATGAGCTTTTGCAGAAGGGTTATATTAATCCTAGCGTGTCTCCGTGGGGAGCACCGGTGTTGCTGGTTAAGAAGAAGGATGGTTCGCGTCGCATGTGCGTGGACTATCGGGAATTGAATGCGGTGACCATTAAGAATAAATACCCGTTGCCTCGCATCGATGATATTTTTGATCAGCTTGGAGGTTCGAGGGTGTTTTCTAAATTGGATTTGAGGAGTGGTTACCATCAGTTGAAGGTAAAGAAGGGAGATGTTCCGAAGACAGCGTTCAGGACGAAGTATGGACACTATGAGTTTGTGGTTATGCCTTTCGGTGTAACTAACGCACCCGCAGTTTTCATGAATCTGATGAACCTGATTTTCTACGACTTTTTGTATAAGTTTGTCGTTATCTTTATTGACGACATTCTGATCTATTCGAAGTCGGAGGAAGAGCATGCCTCGCACTTAAGGACGGTGTTGGAGATTTTGAGGAAGCATCGCTTGTATGCTAAGTTTTTGAAGTGCGAGTTTTGGCTGGATCGAGTTGCTTTTCTCGGGTATGTGGTGACTGGAGATGGTATTTCAGTGGATCCTGAGAAGATTCGGGCCATCATGGAGTGGCCTGTTCCGTCGTCTGCATCTGAGATTCGGAGTTTCCTTGGACTTGCTGGTTATTATCGGCGATTCATTAAGGACTTTTCTCGTATTGCTGAGCCAATGACCAGGTTGACACGGAAGGATGTTGCTTTTGTTTGGTCGGGTGATTGCGATAGTGCTTTTGGCGTTCTGAAGGAGAGGTTGACGACTGCCCCTATTCTTGTCGTGCCTGATCGCAGCGGTGGATTTGAGATCTTTTGCGATGCTTCTGGCAAGGGTCTCGGTTGTGTGTTGCATCAGCACGGGCACGTTGTGGCGTATACGTCTCGTCAGCTTAAGGTTCATGAGAAGAATTACCCGACGCATGATTTGGAGTTGGCTGCCGTTGTGTTTGCTTTTAAGATTTGGAGGCACTTCCTGCTGAGTGAGAAAGTGAAGATTTTCACCGATCACAAAAGCTTGAAGTATATTTTCACTCAGAAGGAGCTCAACATGCGACAGTGTCGATGGTTGGAGCTTATGGCGGATTATGAGATTGATTTACAGTTTCACCCTGGCAAGGTGAATGTGGTTCCGGATGCTTTGAGTAGGCTTCCAGAGGTGATGATTTTGACCTCGCAGTGTAGATTGCAGCAGGATTTTTGCGAGTCTGGCGTGGAGATTGTTCTTCCTGGAGAGGCTTCGTCGTTGATGTACATGCAGGTACAGTCGACGATCGTGGATCGGATTAAGGCTGGCCAGGCCGAGGATCCGAAGCTGGTGAGGATTCAGGAGCAGGTGGAAGCCGGTCTGCGGACTGACTTTCTGATTCATGAGGATGGCTCGCTGAGGTTCGGAGCCAGGTTGTGTGTGCCAGCTGGGGATATCAGAGAGGAGCTGATGGTGGAGGCACACAGTTCGCCGTATTCTGTGCATCCTGGTGGCACCAAGATGTACCAGGATCTTCGTCTGAATTATTGGTAGCATGGTATGAAGAGGAGTGTGGCTCGAAGTGTAGCCAAGTGCTTGGTTTGCCAGCAAGTGAAGGCGGAGCATCAGCGTACGGCCGGGTTGCTACAACCGCTTCCGATTCCGGAGTGGAAATGGCAACACATCACTATGGATTTCGTGACTGGACTACCTCGGAGTCCGAATCAGAATGACCCGATTTGGGTGATCGTAGATCGATTGACCAAATCCGCGCACTTTATTCCGTTCCGAGTGGGACAGTCCACTGAGGCGCTAGCGAGGAGATATATGGAGGTAAAATTCTTTTTACTCTCCGTTTTATTTCCTTTTCCTAGTTTGGATAGTGATGTAACGTGAATCGTGCAGGAGATTGTGCGACTTCATGGAGTCCCCGTGAGTATCGTGTCGGACAGAGACACGAGGTTCACATCTCAGTTCTGGCAGAGTTTGCAGAAGAGCTTGGGTACATGTCTGAGTTTAAGCACGGCGTACCATCCACAGACGGATGGCCAGTCCGAGAGGACGATTCAGATTTTGGAAGACATGCTGAGGGCGTGCATGTTGGATTTCAAGGGTTCGTGGGAGGACCATCTTCATTTGGTGGAGTTTTCCTACAACAACAGCTTCCAGGCGAGTATTGGCATGGCGCCTTTCGCCGCTCTTTATGGGAGGAAATGTCGATCGCCATTGAGTTGGGATGACGTTGGTGATCGGGAGTTGTTGGGACCTGAGATGATCGTAGAGGCCGTGGATATCGTCAGGAATATTCGGGAGAGGATGAGGATTGCTCAGGACCGTTTTAAGCATTGGGCGGATGCTAAACGTCGTCCTTTGGAGTTTCAGCCGGGCGACCATGTGTTCTTGAAGATTTCCCCGAATCATGGTGTGATTCGTTTCGGGAAGCGTGGAAAGTTGAGCCCGCGATACATTGGACCATTTGACGTTTTGGAGAGGGTTGGCGAGGTAGCTTATCGCTTGGCCTTGCCGCCATCTTTGGAAGGAGTTCACAATGTTTTCCATGTATCGCAGCTTCGTCGATACATTAGCGATCCGTCTCATGCGGTAGATTTTTCGGAGATTACCGTTCGCCCCGATATGACGTATGACCAGCATCCAGTGCAGATTCTGGACAGGCGTCAGAAATCGCTTCGGAACAAGATTGTCAATCTTGTGAGGGTGATGTGGCGACACGGCTCACC
This sequence comes from Scilla litardierei, assembly GCA_030789695.1. Classification (NCBI taxonomy): domain Eukaryota; kingdom Viridiplantae; phylum Streptophyta; class Magnoliopsida; order Asparagales; family Asparagaceae; genus Scilla; species Scilla litardierei. The sequence goes on from CM061139.1 coordinate 86,699,070, forward strand.
TGGAGAGTCTACTTGGGAGAATGAGGATGAGATGCGAGAGCGTTTCCCACTTTTGTTTCCGGACTCGTGAGTATTTGGAAATTCCGAGGACGGAATTTTTCTTAAGTTGGGGCGGATGTAACGACTGCTTTTCATGTATCTGGATTTAATATAATATAATATATGTTTTGGTGGATTTTCTCCTCTTGAGTGGTTTTCGTCTCCGTAGCTTTCATTTTCGATCGATTCGTCGTATTTTCTCGCTTCTTCCTTAGGATCGTCGATTTCGAAGTAAGTCATTCGTGACGGACTTCATAATGGTCGTTTCTAACTATTAGATCAAGCCTAGGAGTCTTAGGAATCGATCCCGGGGCCTCGCGCTCCGTATCGGAACTTTTTGTGCTCATTAGCCGGTATAAGAAGGGGCACCGACCGACTAGATGACGATCCAGTCAGTCGGCAATCCTTCTTGGACCGACTAGTTGGCTTTCTAAATTTCCCAGGAGTTACTGTTTATCGTTAGTCGGTCTAAGAACGTTGGTTGACCGACTAGGTTGCAAACTAGTCGGTCAGCAATGCTTCTTTAACCGACTAACACATCATCTTATTTTTGTATCAGCTACTGTTTACTCTTAGTCGGTCTAAGAACGTTCATCGACCGACTAGATGCTAAACTAGTCTGTCAGTATTTGTTCATGGACCGACTAACTCTAGAATCCTCTTTTCGTTCAGGAGTTACTGTTTGCACTTAGTCGGTCTGCGTTGGACGACCGATCGACTAGTTGTCAAACTAGTCGGTCAGTGGTTGCTCTTTGACCGACTAACCTGTGTTAAAACCCTAATTTCTGGGCAGCCGCCAGCTCAACCTATTTATACCCAACCCAAACGATTTCATCTTCTCCAACACGACCCAAAACCCTAAAATCTTCCCCCTTCAGCCCCCATCTTCCTCCAAGCTTCATTTCTCCATTCCAAGCCCTAAATCCATCATCCAAACCATCCATTCACTCCATCTACCTCTCATCTTCCCCAAAATCTCACCAAAACCCATCAAAATCCCCAAATCCCCCAAAACCCTAATTCTCCCAAACTTCTCCAATCTTTTCCAGATCTGATCCTAGGGTTCCCCGGAGTATTTCTTCCGTCTCCTCTTGGTAAGAAATCGATCTACCGTTGTTTTCATAACCTATTTACATTTTTATGAAACCCTAATAAATTTCATGTTGTTTGTTGATTGTTCCCCCCCAAAACAGCGATTTCCCCGTAGATTGGCATCCGTGTGACGAAGTAGTCGCCATCCCCGGTGCTAGGCAAGTGAAACTTGCCACTTAGGGTTTAGGCCATGTTTTAGGCCATTTGCTTGTTGTAGGCGTAAAAGAGGCTAGGCGACGAAATGATACTCGCCTAGGTGCAAATTGGGGAACTAGCTTGACAACGAAGCTAGTTCCGACATTTAGCATGTTGCACAATTTCCATGTCATGTTTACTTTCCATTAACGGTACGTAAATTAATTGTCATGTCATTGCATCCTTTAAGTATTTCTGTGAATGCGTAGCTTCGCTACAATGCTTGTGTTCCTGGCTCGTGTTCCAGAAGCGGGCCATGTGTTGGTTGATAGCCAATGCCCGAATTGCGTGTTTCCGGCTAGGTGCACCCCTACGCCAAATGTTTAATAATGTGAGCTCATGTGCGGGGCAACCCTGGCTCACTTGCTGGGCTCATGTTCAAGGGCCCTGGCTCCATTACGTGTGGGTATTGGGGGTAAGAGTTAAGCGACCAATCAACTGGGAGTCTGCCCGATCAGCAACTGCAGTGGTAAGGCGTAAACTCTTGGGTTTGGGGTAGTTGTTAAGCGGCCAATCAGCGAATGTAAAACCATTCAGCTGTAAGGTGTAAACATCTACAAACAACGTGAATAGTGAAATGATTGAGATTGATAGTAGCGTGGCTACTCTTGTCTTGTCTTGTCTTGTCTTGTCTTGTCCCGATGATTGTTCTCTTGTACAAATTGTCTTGCCATGTTTCATTTGTGCACTCATGTTATAACTGCCATGTCACGCATACTAAACTGCTAGGTTGCTAGAGCCTTACTTTCAGTTTCCTTGCCCAAGTCTTTTAGACTTGCTGACATGTGCCCCTTTACTCTTTTGGGTGACACATGTTAGATCCTGAGCCTGAGTACCTTGTTGAGGACGAGGTGTTTGCTGACACCGAGCCCGAGCTTGTGTTTGACGGGGAGTACGTGGACACTGGGGACCAGTCCTAGTGTCTTCGTTGTGTTTTACTTTTGTTTAGACAGTTGTTTTGTTATCGGTGCGTAGCACCTATACTTTGTTATGTCGTTGTTTTGTTGGCCTTGTTCTGGGCCTTTAGACTCTTTCTTTTAGCCTGGTGGCTTTTCTGGATGTTGAACTTATTTTCTTGTTGGACAATGATGAGATGTGAGATTTTATTTCAGTCTCTCCTTGTGTTATTATTGTTATTCTGTTGTGGTTACAGGGACCTGCTTATGTATTATTGACGCTTATCGGGTTCGGGGCTTCATAGCTCCACTCCCGTGCGGACCTTCTCACGTCTCGCCTCCATTTTAGGGAAGCGGGTCGTGACAGGACGAGTAGGGTAAGAGACTCTAAACTCGTAGTTGTAAACAAAGATTACGAAATGTTTCATATGCAACAGGACGAGAAGATGAAGGAATATTACGCTCGCTTCGTTGACATAATAAACGAGTTAGAGGCTCTCGGCAAATCCTACACCCAAAAGGAGAAGTGCTCGAAGCTTATCGAAGGACTTCCTTCTTCTTGGGAGAAACGTACCTTCGCCATTGAGGAAGGTAATGACATGAATAAGTATACCGTAGTTCAATTGATGGGTACTTTGATGTCATACGAGGTACGCAAAGATAGCAAGGTGAAGTTACAAGAAAAGATGAAGTCCTATTTGAACCAAGACGTGCCTAAGAAAAAGGCGATTGCATTCAAGGCGGCTTCATCCACCTCTACCGATGATGAGGACTCGGAAGAAGAAATGGACATGGAATCCATTGCACTCATGGCAAAGAAGTTCAATCGCTTCTTCCGAAAGGGTAACTTCAAACAAAAATCTAAATTTACTTCTACTAACGCCTCTCCACCTTTGTGCTTTAAATGCAATAAGCCAGGACACATCAAAGCGGATTGTCCTCAAAACAAGCAAAAGGAGAAGTGGAAGGCGCCGAAGTTCGACAAGTCCAAGAAGTACAAAAATGGGTACAAAAAGGGACTTGTCGGAGCAACATTCACCGACTCCGAGGATTCCTCAAGCGGAGAGTCGGACGATGAGAAAGTGGAGCAAGCGCACATGTGCTTCATGGCAAGAGAGGAGCATGATCAAGGATCTTCCTCCTCCGATGATAGCGACGATGAAGGCGATGAGGTAACTATGGATGATCTTAGGGATGATAACTCTCATTTATGGTCTAAATACACTAAATTAGTAAATAGATATACTAAAGTAAAAGATGACCTAGCTAGCATTCAAACCTCGCCTAAGAACATAGGATAGCGGATTTGACTTCTCAAAACTCGACTTTGAGTATTGAGAATGAGAATCTTAAATCTCGTGTATATGTGCTCACATCGCAAGTATCCAATTTGGATACTTCTATGCGTTCTCTCAAAGAGAAATATGAGAACACATTAGGCCGAATTAATAAATTCAATAAGGGTAAGGACCATTTGGATAAAATCCTAAGTGACTTACTTTCGGCCAATCACCACATTGGTTTGGGGTATACGATGGGATGTCCATCTAAAGCGGCCACTACTTTTGTTAGGCCAACTTCCGGTGACTCTACGAGTGGTAGCAAACACTCTATTGGTAGTTCATCTACCAATGGTGCTTCCACCTCGTCCACACCCTCTTTCGGAAAGAAACCCACTTTGGGTGGACCTCCAAAGAAGGGGCATGCTTATATGTACACCAATACCATGCCACGTAGGAACACACGTCCTACTCCACCGTCTCACACATATGATAATTTTTATGCAACACATTCTCGGGCACGTGCACACCATGTGAGACACCCTCACGCACGTGTTCCCACACATGCATATGTTCACCCACCTCATCATATGAATAATTCTTGTCGTGCACCATTCCATCATGTTCCTTATGCCTATCCACAACATGCATCACGTAGAAATCAACGTCGCATGCATGCACCCAATAGGATGAGGGCTCCCAAGATTTTCACTATTTGGAGCCCAAAGGACACAAGCGTGAATGAAAAACAAGTGTATATGAATGCTTATTTTTCGAATGTTGTGCATAGTAGAAATTATGTGGGGAAGTCTAAGTCCAATTGGACTTGGCTTCCAAAGGTCTAACCTTTGAGGACCCAATGACCTTGGGTACCATGATATGAAATTCTCTATCTTTAGGTACTCAAGGAAAAGAAAAAGAAAAGGAGCAACAAATTCAAATTTAGCTCCAAAGGGAATTGGATACTCGTAGCGGGTGTTCAAAACACATGACGGGTGACGCTCAATTGCTCTCCAGAGTAGTTCCCATTGCAAATGGAAACTGCGTCGTATTTGGAGGCAACGAGAGCGGAACCATCGTCGGTGTTGGTAAAGTGGGTAACCCATCTAAACCCTTAATTAGTGATGTTTATCTAGTTAATAGTTTAAATCATAATCTTATTTCAATAAGCCAACTTTGTGACAAAGGTTACAAAGTTAGATTTGCGAAGGATTATGTCATATTTCAAATGATAATAATAAGTTATTATTTTCCGGCACACGCCATAAAGATATTTATATTTTGGATCTTCCTAAGACATATGAACAATGTCTCGTTGCCAACACAAGTGAACAACACTTATGTCATCGACGCTTTGGACATGTGAACTTTGGAACACTTTATAAGCTTTCAAAATTAAATTCCATTAAAGGTTTTCCGAAGCTCTTTTTTGAAAAGAAAAGTTTTTGTGATTCTTGTTAACGTGGCAAGCTTCCTAAATCTTCATTTAAACCTAAGAAAAGCATTTCTACTAAACGGCCACTAGAGCTATTACATCTAGATTTATTTGGGCCAACTAGAGTTGCTTCCTTAGGAAATGCAAGATATGGACTTGTCATCGTCGATGATTATTCTAGATTTACATGGGTATTTTTCTTATGCAATAAAAATGAAGCTTTTGAAAACTTCACAATATTTGTGAAGAAAGTACAAAATCTCATCGGAACCACCATTGTCACTATTCGTAGTGATCATGGGGGTGAATTTGAGAATGAGACTTTCTCAAATTTTTGTGATGATCTTGGAATTACTCACACGTTTTCTTTCCCTCGCGCACCTCCTCAAAATGGTGTTGTTGAGAGGAAGAATAGAACGCTTGTGGAGTGTGCTCGCACTATGCTCGAAGATAGTCAACTTGGTTATCAATTTTGGGCGGAAGCGGTACACACCGCTTGTTATGTGTTTAATAGAATACTTTTGAGGCCCGGCACCAAACAAACTTGCTATGAATTGTTGTTTGGTAGATTGCCTCAAGTTAAACATTTTCGTGTTTTCGGCGCAAAATGTTTTATTAAAAACACATATGATAATTTGGACAAGTTTGATCCGAGATCGGATGAGGGGATATTTGTTGGGTATTCCTCACGTAGCAAAGCCTACCGGATATACAACAAAAGATCCTCTATGATCGAGGAATCACTACATGTCTCTTTTAATGAGAATTTTACTACTTCTAGAATTTCAAATGATGATGATTCTATGGATGTTTTATGTGATTCGTTTGAAAATTCTAAGTCTATTGATTCAATTGATTCTATTGATACTAACCCGACTAATGAAGTTGTTGAGAATGTGCCTAGTGATCAAGGTATTCCCAAGCGGCTTCATACCGTTCGTGATCATCCACATGAGCAAGTCATTGGCAATATTCATGATAGTGTCAAGACGAGATCGCAAGTCCACCATTTCGCCAATTGTGCATTTGCCTCATCGATAGAGCCAAAGAATATAGTTGAAGCGTGCGAAGATAGTGCTTGGATCCTTGCCATGGAGGATGAACTCATTCAATTCGAGAGGAATGAGGTATGGGAGCTTGTTCCTTTGCCATCGAAGAACCACACCGTCATAGGGACAAAGTAGATATTCAAGAACAAAACCGACGAAAACCAAGTCGTCGTCGGGAACAAAGCTCGGTTAGTAGCTCAAGGCTATCGCCAAGAGGAAGGTATCGATTTCGAAGAATCCTTCGCTCCGGTAGCTAGATTAGAATCAATTAGACTATTATTGTCTTTTGCATGCCATAAAAATTTTAAATTATTTCAACTGGATGTTAAAAGTGCATTTTTAAACAGAGATGTCGTTGAGGAAGTTTACGTTTCTCAACCTCCGGGCTTCATAAATGAAAAATTTCCAAATCATGTTTTTAAACTAAAGAAAGCTCTTTATGGTTTGAGACAAGCTCCTCGAGCTTGGTATGATCGCCTAAAGAATTTTCTTTTGGATTTGAATTTTAAAATGGGCGAAGCCGATTCTACACTTTTTGTTAAGCATGCGAATAATGATATTTTATTAGTTCAAATTTATGTTGATGATATCATTTTCGGTGCTACTAACTTCACTCTTTGCGAAGAGTTTTCTAATGTTATGAAGGAACAATTTGAGATGAGCCACATGGGCGAACTCAAATATTTCTTAGGTCTCCAAATTCGCCAATTGAACGATGCAATCTTCATCCACCAAACGAAATACACGGTGGAGTTGCTAAAGCGATTTGGAATGGAGAATGCCTCCGGGAAAAAGACTCCTATGAGCACTATAACGCATCTTGATAAAGATACGGGCGGAAAAGATGTAGACATTCGTCTATATCGAGGTATGATAGGTAGTTTACTTTATCTTACCGCAAATAGGCCCGATATTATGTTTGCCGTTTGTATTTGTGCTCGTTATCAGTCTCAACCTAAGGATTCTCACTTAGTAGCGGTTAAACGTATTTTTTGCTATCTAAGTTACACTTTAGATTTTGGATTACTTTATCCGAAATCTAGCACATATGAGTTAGTCTCATATAGTGACGCTGATTATGCGGGATGCAAATCCGACAGGAAGAGTACTAGTGGCACTTGCCATTTTCTAGGAAATTCCCTTGTCTCTTGGTTTTCCAAGAAGCAAAATTCGGTATCACTTTCAACCACCAAGGCGGAATACATTGCCGCCGGTGCCGCTTGTGCCCAGGTTCTTTGGATGAGACACACACTGAAGGATTTTGGTATTCATTGTGATACTAGCCCTATCATGGTGGATAACCAAAGTGCTATTTGTCTTTCAAAGAATCCGGTGCACCATTCCCGATCTAAACACATAGATGTCCGACACCATTTTTTAGATGATCATGTTGCTAAAAAGGATATCATATTAGTGTACGTTGAAACCCAAAAGCAAATCGCCGATATTTTCACGAAACCCCTAAAGGAGGACTCCTTTGTGCGGTTGCGTCGAGAATTGGGGATTATGGGTGAATCCGAGATATAGGATTCATGTCTCATTCAATTATCTTGCATGCCATTATATTTCGCGATATTTCGTTCATGCTAGATTTATTGAATTTTTGGGGATTTTATGTGCTATGTTTGAATTTTTGCTCGAATTCTTATTTGAATGTCGTATTTAAGATTTCGATGTTTTATGGGGTAGTTTAGATGACTTATGAGAGGGTTAAGATGTTTCATCCAAGTGTTTTATGAAGAGAACTCATTTATCAACTTTTGGACTCTTCTAGTCGGTTTCAGTTCATCAGCCAACCGACTAGATGCTCATCTAGTCGGTCAGCTAGTGAACTCAGACCGACTAGTTCAAGCTTTAACTTTCTTTTGTCATTAACTTCTTTTAGTCGGTCACAGTTCTCTTACCGACCGACTAGATTGAAAACTAGTCGGTCAGTTTTTGAACTGCGACCGACTAACTCTAGCCCTAGAATTTTCGTTTTGCCTCTGTTTCGACTTAGTCGGTTTAAGCTCATTGACCGACCGACTAGATCGTAATCTAGTCGATCAGTGCTTGAACTGTGACCGACTAAGTGCTCTAGGGCAATCGCGTCTTTTCGCATTCCCGACCGACTTAAGCCTATTCTATCCGACTATTTTTCATTCCAGTCGGTTGTTTTTGCTCTCCAGCTCGAAAAACCCCCTAAACCCCGATCGAGACCCCTCGTCTTCCGTCGATCTCCGGCCATTTTTCCGGCCATCTCCGCCGCCAGTCGCCGTCGATCACTCCCCTAGGTATCTCCCTCCTTCCTAGATCTCGTTTGCATCCCTAGGGTTTGTTCTAGAACTTGTTTTCTCCTCTAGGGTTCCGATTTTACTCTTAGGGCTTTAAGCTTAGGTTGTTTTAGGTTCTAGGGTTTGAGCTTAGGATTGCTTGATCTTATCTTACGTCGCTTGATTGTACTCGTTGTGCCGCGATCATGGCACGAACGAGAATCCCGATTACCTCTTCTGGGGCATCCCCCATGACCGTAGAGGCCGCGACCGCTTCGACCCCTCCTAAGCGTAGGACCAAGACCGCTCGACCCCCCTCTTCGTCTTCAACTCCGTTGAAGATGAAGAGGACGTCCAAGCCTAAACCTACCGGCCAATCTTCCAAGCCTAAACCTAAACCCAAAAAGTTTCGTGCACCCACTCCTCCTGGTGAGCGTTCAGATAGTGATTCCGAGGATGATTCCGATGAAGAATACAGTCCTGAACATCCCGAGAAGGCACCTACTCCACCCCCTCATCCACCTCATCCTAAGCCCCGTAAGGCTAAGGGTAAAGGTCCGATGCCAGTCGGCGGTGTAGATATATCGTTGTGTCACGACGACCCTCAGTGTCTAGCGGCGTACAACCATATAGAGCACTGCCCACTGCTGTTGGAGCATTACGTTCAGTTTTCTGATTTTCTTGGCCTTGCGGATCTGTTATCCTATAGTGGCCTATTGGACTACCTTAGATATGACCCTAAGGCGAACACCCGACCCTATCCTCGCCGGATCTAGCTATTCTATACCAATCGTGTCCGGGGCCAGTACGGTGAGACTCACTCCATCGAGACTTCTGTTTTGGGGACTCCGATAGTCCTCACAGCAGAGATCTTGGGGGAGTTGATAGGTTGCTCGTCGTGTGGCCTCCTCCCGTCTGACATCTCTGTTGACGATATCTCCTCCCTCGACCAGCGGACCCTAGCCAAAATCTTCCAGGTTATCCCCCCTGCATTCATAGGAGTCCCTTCGAAATCATTCAAGCCGAATGCTTGGGTGATTAACCTGATCTTGAAATCCTGCCTTCTTCCCAAGTATGGATCTTCTTCTCTTCCATCTCAGCCGTTTCTGAAATTGATTTACGCTCTTTTTATGGGTAGCGAGATTAATTGGGCTCGCATTATACTCGATAAGATGGATTCTTTCGAGTGTATTCGCAAGACCACTAAATCTGCGCACATCCCATATCCTTGTCTCCTGACCTTGGTTTTCCGTCGATTCGGTGTTCCTTTACCTCCTGATGATGAGCGTCCCCTTGGTCCTCCTCTGAACGCGACGGCCGTTAAGAAATCTCTTGCGGCACTCCGTCACGTGCAGCGGTCGACACCTTCTGCATCCCAGGCCATACCTTCAGCTGCTTCAGTCCCTCCTCCTTCCGCCTCTCTTGATGATGTCGTTCGGTTACTTCATCGGCACGAGTCTCGTTTGGCTCGTACCGAGGAGGTAGTTTGCCGTATGGCTCGTTTGATGGGCATTGAGCTTCCTCCTTCCGTTTCTGAGGATGTGGAGATGGACGATGAGGATATTGATGAGCTTGTCACCTCCTTGGCTCGTGGCGATGAGGCCACTGCTGCTGCTGCTGCTACCACATCTTCTCCTGGAGCTGGTACCTCTTCCGGTGCTCCAGAGACTTCTGCACCAGTGGATCAGACTTCTGATGCTGCTGCTGCTCCTGCTGACGACCCTACTCCTGTTTTGCATGCTGATGTTCCTGTTGAGACCCCAGCCGTTGAGCCAGTCGTCGATGTCTCCACCCCTGCCCCGACGATCCCTTCTGTTCACACGCCTCTCCTCCCTGCAGAGCCTGAGTCCACTCCCTCGACTGGACCCCTGGAGACTGCAGATCCTGCCACTTTCTCGTGATAGTCTGTTTCGAGGCCTCTCCTATGATCTTTGGATGATGCATCTTATTGAGAGTGTTTTTGGGTTAGGATGGAGTGTTGTGGTGTTTTGATGTATTTTGACTTTTCTGGACATCTGTGTTGTATTTTGATGTACTTTGGATGTTGATGATGTATCGATGATTGTGGTGTACTTTTTGATGTTTATATAGATGGTATGTTGCACTTGATATGATGTACTCGATGTGTTTTGGTTGTACTCATGGTATTCATATATATATATATATATACATCGATGTTCTCTTTGTTTTACTTCGTCGTGCACATTTAATTCTCATTCAATGTCTATGATATGTGAAATCATCGCTCGTCGCTTAAAAACTTGGTTAAATAGATTATATTTCTATGATTGTATAGAATTGTTTTCCATGCACAAATTTAACAAGAATATTGAATATTGGAGGGTATGTTTCTTTATTCAATAAATGAATAAATATTTGGTATTTTTGATGATTTTAACTATCGCTTTTTGATAATGGACAATTTGGCACACCTTGATTTGATTTCATCACTTTTCCCTTGGTGTCAATTGGGTCCATCGTCAATATCTAAGACTCTCGATGTTGGATTTTCCATTTCCTAGTTGTTGTCGTTGTATGCCCCCCATTTTTTGGGATAATGCCAAAGGGGGAGAGATAATGATAATAAATAGGACAAATGAAAATTTAACTCAATTTCCAATAATCTAATTTGATGTGTTAGATTCAGGGGGAGTTAAGATATATATAAGGATTTTCAAAATCCGATATTTCAAAAATCGATTCTCGTTATATATCTTACTCGTCTTATTGATGCAATTTATATATATTCATTTTGAAATTAACGTGTCATCAATGCAGGGGGAGTAAGTATTTTACATTTGAATCATTATTTTTGATTATTATTTATGTTGGTTTGTCAACACCAAAAAGGGGGAGAATGTTGTATATTGGACTCCCCGGATTTGGTTTTGATGATGAGCAAACATAAATAAATCATGAACTAACAATTTATGAGAGCAGTATTGGAGATCTTCGCCAAATTCACGAGAACAATCAAAGCGACATCTCAAGACTTCTCAAAGCTCGTATTCATTGCCTAAAGCTTCGTTGAATCTCTTGGACCGTTTTGGAAGTCATGAAGAATTGATCGAAGCTCTCGAAGACCGTTCATTAAGGTTTTATTTATAGTCTTTTAGCTTCGATCTATAGAATGTTAAGTCTTGAGTATATCTTACGATTCTATCTTCATAACACTCATATCGTAGCTCTAGGATCTTAGTACAAGTCCATTCTAACTTCCTCGAAGCATCGCGCTTCGATTCGGACTTGTGTGTGCATGTTAGTTGGTACAAGAAGAAGTACTGACCGACTAGATGGTGATCTAGTCGGTCAGCAAAGCTTCTTGGACCGACTAGTTTGAGTTAATCTTTTCTTGTTCAGTACTGTTTACAGTTAGTCGGTCTACGTTGACTCACCGACCGACTAGTTTGTGAACTAGTCGGTCAGTGATGCTTCTTTGACCGACTAGTTGAGCTTTACTGTTCATGCCAAATTTCTCCTAAGCTACTGTTTATCGTTAGTCGGTCTAAGAACGTTTGGTGACCGACTAGTTGATAATCTAGTCGGTCAACATTTGTTCTTGGACCGACTAAATCAATTTGTATTCAGCCTATTTGTTTTTGCCTCTTAGTCTGTCTACGTTCATTGACTGACCGACTAGTTGTGAAACTAGTCGGTCAGAAAGTCTTCTTAGACTGACTAGATTTCTAGGTCTGAATTTCTATCTCTTCTCAGTTCTCCACTTAGTCGGTCCATGTTGTTTGACTGACCGACTAGTTGATGAACTAGTCGGTCAGTGGTTGTTCTTTGACCGACTAGTTGCCTCAGATTTCTATCCGTTGGGACTTGACCTAACTTGTTTTTATGGGACCCTATAAATACGAACCTAGGTCATTTCTCTCTAGGTTAGAGCTGCCATTAAGAGATTCATTGAGATTGAAAAAGATAGCCATTCTCACTCATTTCCAAAGCTCTCTTCCTCACAAGAAATCCATTCTCTCACTTTCTATATCTAGAATCCATCTTGAGAGAAGTTTGTTCTTGGTGAGCCCTTCAAGCTCTACCTTGATTCAAGTCTCCAAATCACTCCTAGGCACCCATTGCTGGTCATTTCTTTGGTGCTAGGTCTTGGTGACTTCATCTTCCTCAAATCCCTCCTTGCACCTATTTGATAAGAAAACTCAAGGTATAGGATTTTGTGGTAAGATTGTTTATTTCATTATAAACTTGTTTATATTGCTTGTTGATTCTCTCGGTTGTGAGAGAAGGTTGTGATCCCGGGTTGTGGGATTCACTTTTGCCATTGCATGTATGATTTGATCTTGTGAAGGTTTTTCACAAGATATCATAGTGGAAATCTTGGGTTAGGGTTTCTAACCTAAGTATCCGGAGGGGATCCGGGTGGTTGGGACTAGGATCACCGGGAACAAGTCGGGGAGACCTGGGTGGATCCGAACCCAGTAACATCTTTTGTTAGCATTGTTAATTTTGTTGTTGTCATTCAATTTAAGCTTCCGCAAATTGATTTAGTAGTTGTTTGCACTATAATTAGGAATTATACTCCTTGTTATTTTTAAAGTACTATTCACCCCCCCCCCCTCTAGTACTTGTGCAGTAGCTTGTAGGGCATTACATCATAGACTTAGGTCTATTCTATAGAAAAGGGGCAACAACATGTTTAGTTGGTTATGCTGATGCAGGTTACAGATCTGATCCTCATATAGAGAAGTCTAAGACCGGATACATGTTTACTTATGGACGCACACCATATCTTGGAGATCTATGAAGTAGACCATGACAACCGTCCCATCCACACATTCAGAACTTCTACCAATCCGTGAAGCAAGTAAAGAGAGCTTATGGTTACGTTCTGTGATCCAGCACATTCTCACCTCTATCAGCCTTAAGCCCGACGTTTTTGAGCCTACTACAATCGATGAAGACAACGCAGCATGTATAGCCCAGCTAAAGGACTGCTACATCAAAGGCGACAAGAGGAAGCATATCTCTCCCAAGTTCTTCTGGACGCATGACCTTCAGAAGCAAAAGCATATTGAGGTACAGAAGATCCAATCTTGTAATAACTTGGCAGATTTGCTTACCAAATCCCTGCCTACTAGCATCTTTGAGAAGCTTGTAATTGGGATTGGGATGATGAGAGTGAGAAAATGTAAACTGTGTCAGGATGAGAGAACTATGAATGTATAGATACATAGGAGACTGATGTATAGATTCATAGGAAATCTGCAAGCGTGAAGCTTGGGCAGATGAGGGGGAGTCAACAGTACAGTTGTACGCTTTCCGCTTTGTTATTGGTTTTTCCCACAGGATTTTCCATATTCAAGGTTTTGACGAGGCAACCTCGTTGACTTTGGATCCTGAAGTATCCACCCCTAGACACATCCCTGAAATCGGGAAAGTTATGTAGAAACTGTTCTTTATGTAACAAGGTCGTTATTCTAACTTGGATCTTGAAGAATCCACCTCTTATTCCATGTTGGTTGGATTAGGAGAAGTGTTGTGAATAGGCCCACTTGGCCCATTGGTTATCCACCCATCATTGAATGCTATATATATGAGGGCCTTCTACACCTTTATCCTACGTTTTTCCCGCCATAACAGGTGTCTCTTATATATAAAGAGGAGTTCTTCTCATCTAATGCATCAAATCTCAGTCATTCTTCGGAACACCTAAAACTATATTTCTTTCTCTTTTTCAGAACCAACAAGCATGAGTCATTTATTTACTGGGCACATCAACACTAAATCTAGATAAACATATATATATATGCTTTCACACTTATTAGATGCTGGGGGAAGATGAGATTTACTTTAGGAATTTTTATGAATTTTATCGCCCTTTTGATACGGATCAAAGTAATCTTATTTACTGGAATGCCCAATTTTAATTTTTGTTGAATTGATTGCAAATGACATATGCTTGGTTATAGACAAAGATGTACAATTCTAGATATATAATTAATTGTATCTGTTAATGAGAAAATCCACCAAATAATAAATTTGTAGTATTGGAAAGAGAGGCTATGATGTTCGGCTGCACAATAAATTTAGAGGAGTGCTATCTACACAGAACTGTCTTCGGTGCAGGCACGGAAACCCTCGCAAGATGAGATTACTTTGTGTGAGAAAACATGCAACGCAGGACTGTTTCTGAGCTCGTGAGGTGACCTTGCTCGTCAGAATGATTGGGTCATTGGTGGGCCCTACAGAATTATTTAATTAAAAAACCCAATTTGTTGATCTCAGCTAACATGCGCTCTTGGCTTTTTCTCTCAGCAAGCGCATCAAAGCAACGAGATAACCGCTGCTCATTTTTCTTCTGACCAAACTCATGAAGCCTGAGGTGCAGCTCGGCGGCGGCGATGAGGAAATGCACTGAGTAAATCGGCCTCGACCACCCCTATCAGAGTCTCCATCCGCAGCATGTCCACTCTCTCGAGCACCCTCTCCATCCCTTGCTCCTTCTACTCGATCTCCGGCCCCATCATCTCCTCTCCCTCCCTCTCCCCAGTCCCCATATCCGTCATCGCTCCACCATCGACGCCTTCCCCCTCCTCCCGCAAGCGTACCTCACCCGCACCATGCAGGAGAAGCACGTGACCGCAGGGTCGCGGGGCACCATCCCCTGGTCACTCCCATTCTCCTCATCTGCGAAGACGATGCCTGCAACACCCACCTCCTTGCCCTCATCGTCGCTACGGGGTCCGACCACCAGTCTCTTGTAGGCCGCGTTGGTCCACGACACCCCGCGCCTGGCAAGAAACGCCCCGACAGCAACAAGATCTCGGACCTGCCCGCCAAAGTGACCGTCGAAGCATGGACAGTGTGATGGTGGAGGGAGACGTCGGAAACAGGCCCGGTGCGAGCGAGGACGGAGATCGCCGCTCGACGGCGATGGGCGAAGTCGAAGATGTATTCGAGGATGTCGGAGTTGGGGGAGATATCGAGGAACATAGGGTTCAATGCAGATGAGCTTTCCTTGATGACCACCACCGGAGGCTTGGGCGTGTTCTTGGAGTCCGGAGGCCGGCCTCTGGGCTTTAGGCCCGCGATGGATCGAAGAGAAGAGGAGTCCGAGTCTCTGAGGAGTTAGCCCCGACGACGACTCGTTGGAAGCTGAGGAGCTGCTACTTTTTGCATTTGCCGTCGTCGCCCGAGAGTGAGAATGAGGAGAGAAATAATCTCCTCCTCCACCTTTTTGGTTGTGCTTTGGATAAACAAGTCTCAAAACCAGAGGACACTCCTTTTTTTAATCTTTTTTAATAATAATCTAATAATGTTGATGACAGGCTGTAATCAAAGAACATGGTTCATCATTTGAAATGCGAATTTTTTTAATTAAAAAGATTTATAAAGAATTGAGTGATTATTACAGGAGTACACGAGATGTCCTGCCCACGTGGATGTGACTTGTACAGTCACATTGCTGGTGGGTCCAGCAACGCTTCACAGAGGGGCAGGCGTCCTGTTGCATCGCTTTCCATATAATTCCGTGCATACACCGAACCGCGTTCGGTGTATACAGCATGCCTCTAAATTTATAGTACATGTAAGTACATACACCAAAATACATCGGATAGGACAATAGCATTACAAAGATATATAGATACATTGCATATTCCAAGAACATTTATCCCTTTAACATGCTTTCACGTTCTACTAAATTATTCTAGAAAACTATGAATTACTTTTCAACAAAAGATACAGATACATCCTTTTAGAGGAAGCAAGTCCTTATGCTAATTGAAGGAATATCACCATTTTGGCCATCCAACACGATCATCGGCCACCAGATATCCCAGACACACTGGCGGTGGACGAGGAGAACGACATGACGTTAGCGTCGAAGCCTTCATTGTGGAATGTAATTGAAGTGCTGGAGCTCAGATTACCCAGCGATAACTCGGGGAGGGCTGCTTCCCCTTTCAAGAACTGCATTACCTGTCTCATGTCCGGCCGGGCTGCAGGCATTGGGTGCGAACACAACAAACCCAGCTTCAACACCAACTCCATTTCATATGCGCAGAACTCCTCTCCTAGTCTGTGGTCGCTCGTTTCGAGCACTCGCCCCCTTTGCCAGCTCGCGAGCACCCAGTCCATCAGAACCAGCTTCTCCTCACCCGCATGGGGATCGACCGGCCTCCGCCCACATGCCACTTCGAGAAGGAAGGCCCCAAAACCAAACACATCGGTCGCGGTTGTTGCCTTGCCAGTTCTTGCAAGCTCTGGCGCAAGATATCCCATGGTCCCAACAATATGAGTCGTCTGAGGATCAGTCCCATGATCATACAACCTCGCAAGCCCGAAATCTCCAAGCCTCCCGTTGAAATCGCTATCTAACAGCACATTGCTTGCCTTGATGTCCCTGTGGACCACAACCTGCCCCCACTCTTCATGAAGGTACAGAAGACCAGATGCCACTCCCTTCACGATTCCAAACCTTTGGGCCCAGGGGAGAGCTGGCCTCCCACTTCCGTACAAGAATCTATCGAGGCTTCCGTTGGGCATGAAATCGTAGACCAAAAGCAGCTCCCCTTTGCGACGACAGTAGCCCAGCAGCTGCACAAGGTGCCGGTGGCGAAGCTGGCCAATGCTCACGATTTCGGCCACAAACTCTTTCATTCCTTGCCTTGATTCATGAGATATCTTCTTAACAGCGACCTCCATCTTGGAAGCAGGCAGAACCCCTCTGTAGACTCTTCCGAAGCCTCCAACGCCCAGTAGTTCACTCTCTCTGAACCCTTTCGTCGCTCGAAACAGATCCTTGTATGAGAACCGATGCGGGCCGTATTCTTGCTCCCAATCTTCGAGTAGTTCGGCGTATTTCCTCCTCCTCCTCACTATGAGGATCGTAGCAGCAACAAGTAACAATACCAACGAGCCTGAAGCCGTGGGTATCAATATCGCCAGTAGCTCTGAATTGCCTTGTGCTTTATTACGAGGGAGCGAAGGAAGCTTTGCATAATCGAGAGCGTCGGCCACTCCATCCAGCTTGAAGCTCCATCCGAGAATGCAGTGGGATGTGCGAAACGAACCAGTGGATGAAGAGAATCCAACGTACATGGAATCAAGCATCACGCTCGAAAGATCAATCGGTAATGATAAGAGCGGCCTTGTGGGTTTCGGCATTTGCATCGGAGATAAGGTAACATTGAGCTTCATATCCTTACCATCAAAATCAACCCAAACTTGCATTGGTTCGCCGCTGATAAGCTTCAAGTTCTTAAACAACCCCCTGCCGTCCTCGTAGTAACCGGCAGCGTGAGATTTGTTCGACTTCAAGCTATTGATATCAATTCCGACGTGGTTGTCATCAATATCTTGGAATTCGGCGTTGATGATGGTGTCAAGCTCGACAGCAAAGACATGGTTGGTCGAGTTACCATTGTTGTTTGCGTTGAAAAGGCCCAAGTATTGGGCCGGAAGAGCAGCAGAGAGATTTGCTATGGGTGAGACAAGGAACGCGATGCCATGGCCACCCACATCAGAGACCTCGGAGAGTATACCAAATACGAAGGTAGTGGAAAAGGAGAGGGTTTCACCGGTCGCAGATTTGAATCGGAGGGGCTCTGGATAGAAGGCATGACCTTGCCTATGGGCTGTCATGTTGGTCAGCTCAAGGAGGCCGTTAGGGGCGACTGATGCGATGCCGTCGAGGCTCAGGTTGGCGTTGCCGAACCCTTCAAAGGCAAAACCATCTGCAATTGAGAAAGGTGTAAGCTTTAGGAGGATGAATACGAAGAACAAAATGTCTTTGAACATGCATCCCATTTTTCGGAACTCTGCAGCAAACTAGCATCTGGGATGCAGCCTTAAGAAGAGGTTTGTGCGGTCTGAGGTTCAAGAATATTACCCATCAGACTAAGACATGCATGTGATTTTGGTCGGTCCCCTGCCCTAGAGGGCACTCAACTCAACGGAAACAGACCGGGGTACGATTCACTAACGGTCATATGGCTAGAGAACTTTAAGTCAAGTGAAAGAGATGGCGTAAAACTTTCTCGGGAACAAGAATTGATGGTCAGGAGTCAGGACTCCGGACTTCATTTAGGGTGTGTTTGGATTGAAAGAAAATGTATGAAAGAAAAGTGAAATGAAAATGAAAAAGAAAGAAAAGTGAAATGAAAATGAAATGAGATTCTTTCTCATGTTTGGTTACCAAGGAAAATTTTGAAGAAAGTTGAAAGGAAGGAAATTTCTTCCATTATGTTATTAATTCAAAACGAAAAAAAATTAAGAGGTGTTTTTGCTAAATAGTTTAAGAGGTGTATTTGCTAACTTTATAAATAATTTGCTTAAAAATTTTAAGAGGTATTTTAGTCTCATAATAAATTTAAAATTTGTTAGTTGTTCTGAATAATTCAGAAAGTTAGCAAATAATTTATGAATTCTAACAAATAATTTTCTAACCCTACAAATATCATGATTCATAAATATTGTGATATTAAATAGTACATAAATAATTTACAAATTATATGAAAACATTGGAAATAATTTGCAAGCTATTAGAAAAATTCGTGCATAATGCGCGAATTTTTCAAGCAAAACGCGAAAATTACACGAATTATTCACTAATTTTTTTGAACAAGTTCATGACTAAAAATATTTTAAATATTCATGATTTTCAAAAAAAAGTCAGAATTATTCACATACTATTTTGAAAAATTCGGGAAAAATTCGCAAATTTTGAATAATTTGCGAATTTTAAATAATTCATGTGTAAAATTTTGATAATAATTTGTGATTTTTTGAAAAAATTCATTCATAATTTTTTTAAAAAATGCATGAATTATTCATGAATTCATTAAAAATAGCTACTAATTATATTTGGTAAAAAACACAAATGCATGAATGTGAGAATAGTTAGTTTTGCTTTCTTTTCCCTCATTTTCCTTGGGTCAAGAGGAGGAAAACTTGAAAGAAAAGTTTTACTATTTATTTTCCACCATTTTCCTTCATTTTCTTTTTCTTTTCACTTTTCTTTTAAGCCAAACAATGGAAAATCATTTTCCTTCTTATTTTCTTTCCTTTTCTTTCCTTTTCCCACTAACCAAACACACCCTTAGGGGTTGAAAGGTCAGCGCAGTTCTTCTTCCAGATGTCTCCCCTTATTTACGTGAGAGCCACAGAAAAGTTCCCACCTCTTGCGATGAACCCTTGGTCGAGCACACTAGAGAGAAACTTGCTTGTATATACGAGTCTCCAACAACTGATGAACAATATCTCAAGTTAACACAGCTTAAGAGTTTGACGAAGCTTACCGGCAGAAGCATGCAAGTTTCCAAATTTCCCACCCTTATCAACACCCGACTCGATTCCACCAACTACATCTTATGGTGCTCTAAAGTTGTGGGTATTCCCAAATGCTCACGGCTTCAATGTCTACGTTAATGGCATGATTCCGGCATCCCCTTCAACCATTCCAAACCCCACATGCATGGAGGCCGTGCCGCTCCTGCCCATCCCAAATCATGCATGTCGACAGTTGTGTTGATCATATATCTGTTGGATCCCAGTGCACCTTGTTGGAACTTATCCAACAAGTTGGATCTTAATCCAACGTTGGGCTAATATGCGGTGAATAATTATATAAGTGCTACGCTGTCATATTAAACCCAATATATTAGTGATCTGGTTTTAATTAATTAAATGGGCTAAATGAGTTAAACAGGTTGTGGGGCCTTTATGTGTAGAAACTATTGGGCTTCAACTCGTTGATGGGCCGAGTTGGAAACCCTAGGGCTATGGAGGCTAGCCTATAAATATTAGCGGTCATGGTCCCCGGAATACACGAACAAAGTTGATCCGTCTTTTCTACGTCCCATCGCTAGGAGAGAAACCGGGAGAAGTCTAAAGGGATTCTCCAAACGGTTGATTCGTGCTATTCTGGAAGATCGTCCGCTGTGCTATCGTCAGGATCTTTCAGATTATTAGTGATGGACTCAGGTATGCTTCCGCTAAATCCGAGTAGGTCAATGATTTAAGATTCCGCATGTTATACATCTAGATTATTATTTGCATGGTCTTGCTTAATGATTAATCTAGATCTTGAGTTTCTACAAGTGGTATCGGAGCCTCCATGCTGTGGATCTTAAATCTTTTGTCTGCTCGTAGTAGATCTGATAAAAATCAGATTTTTAATCTGTTTAAAGTTTCGGATCTGTTAAAAGAAATCATTTTTATCAGCTTTAAATTTCAGATCTACATAAAGGAAGGGTTTTTTATTTGTTTTCCCCAATTTAAAAAAAACGGGAAAAAAGTGGCGACAGTTCTGCCGGCCCTCGTGGATGACAGAGGGGGCGACTTCCGCCGCCCCTGTTCAGTAACTGGGGGCGGCGGAGGCCGCCCCCGTCAGATCAAAGGGGGCGGCACCCCCCGCCGCCCCCGTAAAGACAATGGAGGGCGGCCCCCGCCGCCCCCCGTCAGGTCAAAGGGGGCGGCCCCCCGCCGCCCCCGTAAAGAACCAGGGGGGGCGGCCCCCGCCGCCCCCCGTCGGGACAAAGGGGGGCGGCCCCCGCCGCCCCCCATTCAGAATCAAAGGGGGCGGCGGGGGCCGCCCCCCGTTGGGTAATAGGCGCCGGCCTCTTGGCCGGCGCCGGTTGCGAGAAAGAAGGGGGATCACGCCCCCCCTTACGGCGTCCTACTGGGGCGGCGGCGGCGGCGGAACTTTTTTTTGGGAGGATTGGGCTGGGCCTGTTTTGGGCCTTGTTTGGGTGTTTTTGGGCCTATTATTGCAAAACAGTTTTTAGCCTTCTTTTGGGCTTATTGCAAAACAGTTTTTTGGGCACATGGCTAATTTTGGACCTAATTTTTGGGTCATTTGGACACAAATTTGGGGTTGTTTTGGATTTATTTTAACACTAATGAAAGGGGAAATAAGTGGACATATATATATATATATATATATATATATATATATTTCCCTAAAGTATAAATTTTTGTTAAAATTCAGTTTGAATTTTAAATTCAATTTTTGGCACGCTTCATCATATATATATCGAAATGATTGTAATTAAATCAAATCCCCACCAAAGTGGGCTTTATCGTGGCGATTACTCTTATTTCGATATATAAAAAGTTACGGACATACTTTGTATGTAAATTTGGTGCCTAAAAAATCTTGAATTTAAATTCATTAAAAGGGAGGAAATAAATGGTTGTGTATATATATTTCCTGTAGGCCCAATTTTGTGTGTTAAATTTAAGTTCATTCTGTTTTTAATTCTTTAGGCAAAATTCAGTTATATACACATTTCGAAATAATTCTAATTTTTGTGAAATTCCACCAAAGTGGGTTCCACTATTAAAATTGTTATTATTTCAGAATGTAAACGGTAAATACATACAATAGTATGATCAGTTACCTTGATGAATTTTAAACGGATCGAAGGAGTAAATAAAAGTTTTTCAAATATATTTACATTTAAGTTCAGTTTAATTTGAATTCAATTTTTGGACAAATTAGATTATATGTTTCAAAATAATTTTAATTATTACAGGATCCCACCAAAGTGGGCTTTACTGTTAAATTATTATTATTTCGGAACATAAACGGTTAAATACATACTTTCATATGATTGGTTGTCCAAAATTGAATTTAATTTGGATTGAAGGAGGAAATAAGACTTTTATATATTCCTCCTCAAAGATAAAATTTTGTGTTAAATGTGCAAAATAAATTTAAATTCTAAGTTTAAGGCTTAAAACCATATATATATACTTCGGTATATAACAAGTTGACTTCATACGTTGGTATGAAAATTCAGTTTGCCTAAAATTAGATTTAAATTAAAACACAAAATTCAAGTGTTTTCTTCAGGAGCAAATAAAGGGTTTAACACATATTTCTCCTCAAGAATCAGTTTAAAAGGCCTTAAAGAATTTTTTGTGCACTAACCATCAAGCAAATGGCCTTAAGGAATTTTGACACATTTAAAGTTATATCTAAAATGGGATAGGGTGTATATTTATATATATAACTTTACAATGTATGTTCATATACACATTAGTATACCTATATACCCCTTTCTGAAGAAGAAAATTTGTGTTGAAGTTATGGATTTTATTTAACTCAATATAAATGATTAGAAAAGTGGAATAAAAGGTTCTTATATATATTTCCACTTGGTGTAATCATTTTTTGTTAAATTCGGTTTAGTTTCAATTTAAATTTTTGGCACACTAAATTATATATTTCGCATATAGAATGATTATATCATCAACTCACCAAAGTGTGTTTTCTTGTGAAGATCAGTTCTAATCTCGAAATATAACAAGTTGAATACATACTTTTGTATGAAAATTTTGGTTGCCTTAAATTTGATTTTGAAGAAAAGTGGACTTGAATATCTCCACTTAAAGTATATTCATGTATTAAATTGCGACATAAATTCAAATTTTGCAAAGGTATATATTTTTGAAATGACTTCGTGCAATCATCATCTCGCCAAAGTGGGCTCTGTTGATGTGCATTATTTCATTTCATAAATGTAAAAGGAATCAAATGTGCCCGTGATTTGCGTAAGAATGCTAAATCGGCCCAAAGGAAGATTACCGTTCTCTACCATTTCATGCGCACCTGTGGAAATAGACAAGGTGATGATTAGTGAGTTCAATGCATGCAAATTTAATTCGGCCCAAAGGAAGTTTTATTTTTGGCATGTTATTATTGTCATTGTCTGATTGCTACAACAAGATGTCAGTGACTAGTCAATAGATTATCCAAAGATAAATATTGGACTAGTGGGGGATGTCTTGAGATGGGAAAATAGCATTCATTTGAATTTGTTGTTGTATTTAATACTCATATGAACATGTTATAAATTATTTTCTTGTTCTCTTTTCAGCTAATATTCCTGAAAATTTTTCTGCCAACCTAAAATCAATTCCAGTCCTTAATGGCACTAACTTCAAGGCATTGAAGGAGAATCTTTTGATAATCCTCGGAGTCATGGATCTTGATCTGGCATTAAGGACTCATTGTCCTCCACCACTCACTGATGAGAGTACCTCTGTTGAACAGAGGGAGATGGAGGAGTGGAAGAGATCAAATCGCATGAGCCTAATGCTTATAAAGAATGCCATTCCAGAATATCTCAGGGGTTCTCTTTCAGAGAAAATTTCCACAGCTAAATGGTTCCTTATTGAGCTTGAAAAGAAGTTTGTCAAGAATGAAAAGGGTGAAATTAATACACTCTTGACAAACCTATCTTCAATGAAATATGAAGGTAAAGGAAACATCAGAGAGCATATAATGAAGATGTCTGATATTGCTTCAAGGTTGAAAGCACTTGAGCTAGACCTCTCTGAGGCTCTGCTAGTGCATTTTGTTATGATATCTCTTCCATCTCAGTTTGACCAGTTTAAGATGAGCTACAATCTGAAGGATGAGACTTGGTCTCTGGATGAGCTCATCTCAAACTGTGTAAAGGAAAATGAAAGGCTTGAGCAAGAAATGACAGAAAGCCCTCTTTTGCCATCCACCTTCAACAAAAGGAAGAAGGATACTGAAGCTGCAGATACAGCTTCTCAAAAGAAACAACAAAGGGAACTGAAAAGTTCAGAAGGTCATGGTTGTTTCTTCTGTGGAGCTGAAGGGCATGTAAAGAAGAATTGCTCAAATTATCACGCTTTGGCGTGCTAAAAAGGGTATGTTTCTTTAATTCGGTTTGATTCTAAGTTAATATCTTTTCATGCAACATTTGGTACTTATAGGCACGTGATGGAAAGATTTGGTATAACCATTCACATCATTGTGTCTATGCAGGATTGCCTAAGATGCCAAGAGCCAAATGATGGTGAAAGATACATCGATATGGGCAATGGCAAGATGGTTCAAGTAGAAGCAAATTGAATTTAGATTATTTCTTTTAAATGCTAGATTGTATTTGAATTTTATGAGACTATTATGTACCGTTTTTAACAGAATTTGGATTTCCATTTCTATTTTGAACAAATTTGGTTATAAGTGTTCAATTTTGAATGGAAAAGTTGGTTGTCTCTTAATTCAAAATTAGTTTATTCTAGTTCTTTAAAAGATCATTATAATCTTCATTTATTTGGAAATGTTGCTTTATTTCTAAGATTCCTGCAGTTTAAGTACATGTGTTGTAATGAAAGAATTAACAGTTTAAAATTCAGTTATATTTTGATTGCAACTTATATCCTTAATAAAGTTTCAACAAATAAATCAATTGCATGTTTGGATATGTCCAACTAAAGTAAGGCTTTATAAGCCTAATAAAGTAATAGGACATAATGCTAATGATTTTCTAATTTTGTTGAATAGTTTTAAAGTTGATATTATTTTGTATGATTTTACATAATCACACTATTAAGTTAATTAACGAATTAGGAAATGCACACCTATTTGAGGATGCTGAGTTTGAGGGGGAAATTTAGTTAGTGACATTACTCTTGAAGAGGATTATATCCACACAGGTGTTGTTGGCATTGTTCGGGATGGTATTCCTGACATTGTTCAAGACACAATAAGTTCAAGATAATGTTACAATTCCTCCTACTCGGGAAATTATACATAAGGACAAACTCTAGTACCCTCAAAGCACTAATTGCCATTCAGGAAATCCATTAAAGAGATGACAAGCTCACTGTTGACATTAGGATGATGGAAGTTCGACTTACATCAAGTCATAAAAGTTCTACATCTCTAAAATTGATTATTGCATTAATTAAGAAAGTCTTTAAATGATACTTAAAATCTTTTTCTCATTGCCATAAGGTTTGAAACCTATTGATTGTAAATAGTCTTTTACAATCAAAAGGGAATTCAAAAGGGTATTAAGAAAAGATTTAAAGCGTATCACTCAAAGACTTTATACGGAAAAGAATGCATTAATGTGTAAAGAGACTTTCTATTGGGCTTTTAATGAAAGACTCTATAAGGTTTATAATGGCATTAGTAGAGCATTTCAATATCGTTACTGATACATTAATTTTCATTAAGTGATCACCTCGTTCGGTTTTGAGATGATATTTAATGATGTTATCTAAGTTCTGTGGGAGCATGTAATTTATATAATATCTATGTGGTAATAAATGCTAAGTTCTGTGGGAGACAAGTTTAGTCTCAATAATTGCTCTGAGAATAATCTTCAGAAGATTTCCTATATCTCACCAATAGGGAGTCTAAAGTATGCTCAGTTTTATATGCATTTGGTTATTGCATATATTACAGGTGTGTTGGGTAGATTGTTAAGTTCAGGAGTTGACCATTTGATAGCAGACAAATTTGTCTTACGGTATTTATGGAGAACAAATGGGTTACATGTTCAAGGATCAGTAGTCAAAAGAGTTTGAGATCATTTTGGTATACTGACTCTGATCATTTATTGGATGCAAAGAATGTATGAAAATCTATGTTAGGCGCCATCTACTAGAAGAGATCTAAATGGTCCCTTTATATAGTCTCTTCTGACATGGCTTTAGATTTCATATCACATTATGTGACATCCAAATCATGAAATATATCTGCATATTTTGTCACTATGCTGTAAATTAGGGATGGTGTTGAGACACCACACAGTTTATTTAGTGACAATGAAGTCTGCAGTTTTATATTTAAGTAACAACAGGAACTCGACAAAGTTTAGATATTCAGAGATCAAGTTCCTAGATTGTTGATTAATAGGAGTGTATAATTGTCTAATGAGCACATCGGAACAAACCATGTAATTACGGATCCGTTATAATAAGGAAATGTCATCCAAAAGGTTTTATGAGCTAGCTACTCATATGGATGTCATTTCATTAAGAACATTGAGTTTTGTGGGAGTTTGTTCTTTTGGGTGCTCATATGATAGACAAAATTAAGTCTCCAGCTTAAGCTTGAGGTTATTTTCTGATCAGAAATAAAGTTTTTGGTTTCAGTTCGGCTTCACTCCTATTTTGTTTTGTTTATGATCTCACTAAGGTTAAGGAGGATCAGTTGGAAATAGACATGTTAGATCACATTACATGTAAGTTCCACGCTACACATCCACTTCATAATCCATGTCATTCTTTTGTATTAGCACGGTGACCACTGATGGGTCGAGCTGCAATTACTGCGGCGAAGATCTCTTTGATCCATTGCTAATATAATTGATGGACCGGATTGTTCTTAACTCATTAAAGAAATGACAGTAAGTTAAGATCTTATTTGGTTGTATGCACTATGAAATATAATTATAAAGTTTAAGCATATAGCCCAAGTGGGAGATTGTTGGAACTTATCCAACAAGTTGGATCTTAATCCAACGTTGGGCTAATATGCGGTGAATAATTATATAAGTGATACGCTGTCATATTTAGCCCAATATATTAGTGATCTGGTTTTAATTAATTAAATGGGCTAAATGAGTTAAACATGTTGTGGGGCCTTTATGTGTAGAGACTATTGGGCTTCAACTCGTTGATGGGCCGAGTTGGAAACCCTAGGGCTATGGAGGCTAGCATATAAATATTAGCGGTCATGGTCCCCGGAATACACGAACAAAGTTGAGGCGTCTTTTCTACGTCCCGTCGCTAGGAGAGAAACCGGGAGAAGTCTAAAGGGATTCTCCAAACGGTTGATTTGTGCTATTCTGGAAGATCGTCCGCTGTGCTATCGTCAGGATCTTTCAGATTATTAGCGATGGACTCAGGTACGCTTCTGCTAAATCTGAGTAGGTCAATGATTTAAGATTCCGCATGTTATACATCTAGATTATTATTTGCATGGTCTTGCTTAATGATTAATCTAGATCTTGAGTTTCTACACACCTCCCCAACACTTAGGCTAGGTACACAGTGCCACCTACAATACGCGGAAACGGCGGCCAAACAATCCCAAGCTCGAATTCCACCGAGATGTCACCTAGGCACAAAACCAAACACCTCACGGGCACAAGAGAGAGTTGTCACCAACTACCAACTCCCTCGACGATCTTGCGATAGATAATATAAGCACGCAAATATAATAAGAAATTAAGAGCAACACAAAAGAGACGGAGATTTACCCTGGTTCGGTTGCGAACAACCTACATCCATCATCCAATGCACCCGGTTCCACTATCGATCAAGCAAGGCATACACCGACCCCATCATCTTCTTCCTCCACAATGAGAGAATAGCTCCAAGCAACAAGACCTAACCCTAGATCTCTCACCAGCTCACACACACTCTCAACCAAGTGGGAATCCTTGACACCAAAGCCTCTACAACACGTAGAGCTCCTCAAGGGACCAATCCCATACCAATGGAGATCACTCCTTGGTAATATAGCCCCAAACTAGGAAGCTACCCAAGGGACTCTAGATCTCAAATCGGAAGAAGAAATACAGACACTCACCTTGGACCTCACACGAGAAGAAGCTCCCTAGCTTTCTTCCCCTCCACTTTCAGATCCAAGCTCCTCTCTTTTGCTCTCCCCTGAGAAAATGGTAGCCGGACACACCTTGCTTTTGCTCTCTGCTCTCTGAAACTCAGAGTGCGTGCCCACTTTTCTCTTCTCTGGAAAACGGAGAGGATACCTTTAATTTTGCCCCTGGCTGCTCCTTTTGTCGGTCACACACTGCTGTGTGTATTGGCTAAACAATCAGCCATAAAGAAACCCAACAATGCAATAAAGAGATGGCCCCATGTGCTGTGCAACTTGGGATTTGTCAGCAATAAAAAAACAACAATATCAACACTAATGCATGTGTATTCAAGCTACTCTATCTAATTCGGCCTTTGGAGTGGTTCTCGACGTCACTTCTTTGTCACTGCGATGGTCAAAATTGTAGACTTGTTATGCCTCCTTGTTCGAAGGCCACATCAACTTGCCGCGTGATGCCTTAAACTATCTCACGATGGACGGAAAATCCATGGCCGCCTATCTAGGTCAGGCGAAATTGATTTACGACCAACTCATCACGGGCAGCCACAACACCGTAACGATAAAGCAGATGATCCGACAAACTCTCCATGGCCTTCCTCCCTCGTACGCAGCTTTTTTCGTCATGGCATGGAATCAGGAGAAACATACACCAGTGAAGAGCCATAGAGCAGCCTTGTCGCGGATGAGGTGAACATGAAACTCCGCCACATAGCATCTTCTTTCACTACACCACGTCAACGACTCTCTTCTTCGTCTTCAAACGTCACAACAGTCGTGGCCAGTGCAGAAGCTTCTGCGGCATGTGCGGCTCTTATTTCATCCCTCGCAGGAATGGGCATAACAAGAGTTGCCCAGGCATGCCACCTACGGCCAACCCATGCGGCGTCACAGGTTCTCCCTCTGTGGACCCGGCACAGGCTGGACAGGGCCAAGGCCATGCATATGGGTGTGGTCTCACATCTGGCCACGGATCGGCTTCCCCCTTGTGTTAGGTGCACGTCACCCCTTCCAGCGAACTCATTCCCTGTCAAGTGTGTGATAAAACAAATCATCACATACTTCACTACTATCGATTGGCAGTGCACATCCCTACAACGAAAGCATATGCATCTCACCCCGCCCCGCCAGAGCTAGCGGATTGGTACCTCGATAGTGGAATAACTGACGATGTCACGTCTGATATTTCATGTTTGGAGATGCGGATGCCTTATGACGGTAACAAATGCATATTCCTTGTTGGCACAAGCACTTGCGCCAAAATTACTAACATTAGATCTAGTTCTTCCCCTCTCCCAATTCTAACTTACATTTACATAATTTTTTACTTGCTACTCAGTTTTCTAAGCATCTACTCTCTATTTTCAAGTTTACTCGTAACAACATTTATGTAATTCAATTTTCATCTTCTGGCTTTATTATACATGATGTCAAAATGGGGCGAGCACTTCTAAGGGGTCCGAGTAAGAATGGTCTCTACCCTCTTTACTCCAATCCAGTCTCTCTTTTCAATTCTAGCTCATCATGTTCTCTTAGCAAGTCGATCTTGGTCATCCAATGCCTACCGTTGTCTCCAGAGTTGCTACAAAATTGTCTCTTAAGTTTTTGCCCATTAAAACTTACTCAAAATATTCTATGAGCACAAGTCACAAATTGCCTTTTTTTATTATCTAATTCTAGAGCAATTCTCCTTTATCTTTAATTCACTTCGATGTATAGGGACATGCCCATGTTTTGTAACGACCTTTTTCTGTCAGTACGTATTTTGTACGTATCTTTATTAATGTATTGATTTATTTGTACAACTGCTTTATGATTTTATTTATTATTTCCATAGCTCGAACGCCTGATCGGACCCCATATTCACCATCCACACGACTTCACGATCGCGCTGATATTTTCTTTATAATTTTTGGATAATATTGAGTGTAGGGACAAAATCGTAATAATCGAATTATTTTAATTAGTTAAATTCTCCTAATCTAATCTTAACTAAGTTGATTCCCTAAATCAAATTAAAACCAAATAGCTTTTAAAATCTTAACAGCTCTACACTTATCACGTAGAGGTAAGATTACATTAAGCTCTACATGATTTCCTCCACAATCTTTGCAATAGTTTCCCCACATTCCTCTTCTTTTCCCTTCGCAATATATGATGTTCTCTGCCTCACAAAAACAAACGAAGAAAGAAAGAGAGGAAAACACAGCCGCAACATTTTTCTCAGCCCCTCAAAACCCTAAACTGGCACTCACCTCTCACACTGTCTTTCTCCCCTACAATGCACACGACCTCCCCCTCCACCGCAGACCCCCGGCACCCTCAGCCAACCACGCCACCCTCTCACGACCACATCCCCGACGGCAACCAAGACATCGCCAACCACCTCTCCTCGACCTCTCTACCCCTCAAACTCGGCAACACCCACACCAACACCCCAACTCCCACTGCAACCTCCGACCCTCTCCTCTACAACCGTCGACGACCTCGCCACCAACGCCACTACAGACCCACGGCCACGGTCTCTCTCCTTAACTTTTGGCTACCCTACCAACAATGACAGCCCTCCTCAACCAGTGGCCTCCTTGCCACTGTCGAACGATGCCTGAACATCGCCATCTCTGGTGCCGAGCCCCACCTTCGGTCGTCACTACCCGCCGCCGCCCAAGCCGCAGTCATCGTGGCCCCACCTGCAAGCAAACCATCGGCAGCAGCGTAAACCCTATATCTATGAGTTATTATATGAACAGTACGTATTATATAAACAGTATATAATATATGATATGTTTCAATATTAGTTTATTTAGTTAAAAATCTTTTGCTTGATATTAAAAATCCAATGATGCAGAAAAATCACGCCTCCAGTCACGATCACATGGACATCAAAATCGCCTAAATCAGGCAAGTATTTTATTTTGTATGAATTTTTAAAGTTAGGTGTATTAATCATCACATGTGTAAATAAACCATTTTTAGTAATTTTCACGTAAACGTCTCTCTTAAACATACGTGACCTAAAAGTACTCTTCAAGAGAAAAATTATGACCCCAATTACATAAAAATCTAACGTGTAGATTGTGAGATATTATTTTTGCAAGTTTAGGGATTTTATTTTTCTAATTTCTGAAGATGCTGTTATTGCTTTTAAAATTCCAGAAAATTACTATTATTGGTTTAAAAATCCAGAAAAATTATATTTAACATTTGAAAATATTTCTCTTACAATATAAATTATCATGTCACCTTTTAGTGACTTCTGGTGTCGTAATATGTGATGTTGCTATGTAAAATCCCATTATAAAAATGTTCATAAAATGTGTTAATTGCATGTTATACCATTACTTGTGCTACATCATATTTAGAATGTCAACCTATAATAAAATGTGATATTGAGCTCTTAAGGCATATGCGAAACCATCGAATACAGATGGGATAAAAGCTAGTCGATGCCTAGACGAGACACTTTTGGGTGGGGTTGGTTCATTGTAGTAGAGTTTGTAAATGTATCTTGATCATCTTACGGCTACCTCCATACAACACTAATGGAGGCAAGCCTATTGACCATTGCCCAGGTTAGGGATGGCACGAAGCATACTGGTAAACCCCCGATGATAGGGTGCATTCAAGAACATTATACTTACTCAGACATGAACTTATTCACAAGAAATGATAAATGAAAAGTACTCAACTTGCGAACCACCATAGTTGTAATGAAATGCAAACCATACATTAAATGTTGATTAATCTTATGTCGTTACTTTCAGTATGCTCATATTCTTATGATATGTACATGTTTTCCTTATATGTTCTGACGCCCTTTGTTTTTCCTTTTCCACAAGTATATTACTTTATATTATGTTAAATCTTGCCGAGCTATCTTGCTGACATATATTTCAAATGTAATTATGAAAGATATGTTAGGTCAGGATCAGAATAAGTTGAAGTCCCAGTTTTGAGGATCCATCCAGGAGGTAGACCCCGCTGGTCAGAGCTACGAGGACACTGAGGTTCTCCCCACTGAAGACTAGCGAGAGATGCTTTAGTTTCTGTTTTATTAGTCGTATTTGTTGCTTTCAGGTGTGTTTGTTTTCAGCATCAGTTGTACGGCCATGCTAGGCCTTAATTAATTTGTGTACTTTGTTTTGAACGCAGGAATAAAATTTGTAATAATTATTTATGTTATTTCTGACTTTTGCATGCAAGAACCTATATTGCTAAACACAACGCTTATTGTGCTTAAGTTAAAGAAGAAAGAAAAAATAATAAGTACTTCTTCTTTGCTTTAAGCACATGCGGACCCGCTCACGTTCTCGCTCCGAAGTACAATTGGAAGCAGGGCGTGACAGGTTTTAGTGGTGTCCCATACAGGTCTCTTGCATTCTGCGAAATACTTCAGAAACTGTATATATATCATTACAAATCAGATCGTTTAAATAAACCTGTATAAAATGTTTACCTTGTTTCTCTTTTCAGCATGGCAGGAAGACCGTACACTCGGAACGGAAATGGAGCTAACGGGAGTGGTGATCCCGACATAAATGAACTCATGAGTGTCATGAGACGGATGTTGAAAATTCAACACCAACTAATACAGTCAGGACAACAGCCTGCACAACCTACACCACCTCCCCCTCAGGCTGAACCTGGAGCCAAGCAGTTTCCAGAGCTGAACCCGAGGAGTTTCTCTGGAAAGGAAGACCCACTGGAAGCTGAAAAATAGGCCCGAAGCACTGAGGACGACATGAGCCTTTCCCGCATTGACCAAGCAGGCAGGGTGGAAGTAACTCAGAAATAGTTGACTGGTAATGCTCAGAACTGGTGGGATACTGAAGAGGCATGTCTGGTTAAGCCTATCAACTGGACCATTTTTCGAGAGAGATTTGATGCCCAGAACTTCTCCAAGTCAGCAAAAAGGGATCTCCAGCAACTTTTCGTCAACCTAGTACAAGGCACTCGGACTGTTGACGAATACGAAGCAAAATTTTATATGATAGTCGATTCACTCCTCACTTGGTAGAAGATCCCGAAGATCGTGCGTATCAGTTTCTCCAGGGTCTGGATCTCGACATCCAAGTTTCGATGTCTTCGACGAATCTGATCACTCATCAGGAAGTCTTGGATGATGCACGGAAGCATGAGATCATCATTCTAACGGCCACTTTCTGTCGTACGTATTTCATACGTAAATTATTTATGTATTGAATTATGTGATCATTTGCATTACGATATTACTAACTAATTTCCATAGCTCGAACTCATGATCGGACCCCGTATTTGCGATGCACATGACGTCTCGATCACGCTAATGTTATTTTTATAATTTTTGGATGATATCGAGTGTAGGGTGATGTTGTAATAATCTGATCATTTCTAGTTTCATTATCTTCTTAGTCTAACTTAATCTTAATTGATCTAAATAATCTTAATCAATTATTTCCTAAATCTAATTTAAATCTAATAAAATCTAAATCTTAACCAAGGAGATTTTCTAAGTCAAATATTAAACCCCAAAATCTTAAACAAATCTTAATGAATTTTAATAGAACTTAATATCCTAACTAAAACATGTCCCAATCTTGAATAATCCAAACAACCCCGAAGCTTCAGCATTATCCCGCGTCTGTAACAACCCACGGACGCACATGATCTCCCACTGCATATTTCCCTGTGGAAATCTCAACAAACGAAGGAACCTCTCTCTCTTCCCAAATATATCTCTAAGCCCTGCCATTTCCTCTACTACACCAAACAAAACAAAGGCAAACCCACATCCTGTAACATCGGCAATCTCTTCCCCCAAACCCTAAGCCACAAACCCACGTATGCCTCTCTCCCTTTCACCGCCGACTGCAGCCACTCCCTCTCGCCATCGAACCTTATCTCTCTCTCCCTTAAGCCATCCATAACCTCCTCCCTCAAAACTCACAGCACACCAAACCCTCCGTCCCCAGCCGCCGAAACCACACGCCACCCTCTACCTCCAGGCCTCCCCTCCGACAACCACCAACTAACCCTCAACATCCTCCTTCCAACCTCAAAACTGACGGTGACCTCTACCCTCTTCCATCGGAAACGAAGGCTAAACCACCGAACAACACCCCGTACCCCAAACTCCTGGCAGAAACCCTAAGCCAGTAGCCCCTTCGACCTCATTTTCCAAACTCCGGCACATCCCAAAATTTTCGGCACTCTCCTCTCATCCTCCGCCTCCATCGTAACCTTTAAACACCACCATAGCCGTAACCCTACCTCCAACGCTGCCCGCTTCCTGTCACTTACCCCGACAGGCCCACAGATCTCGGCAACACCCTCACCAGGCCAGCCTCCCTGTCGCCATCTCATACCACCCAGACCACGCACCGTCACCAGCACCAGCATTGCCAACCACCCGCCACCTACGATACCTCCCCCGCCCTCTTCAACCACCGCACTGTCACCCCTGCAAACACAAACCCAGGCAGCTTGAAAACACGTAAGTTATTATGTATTAACAATACATTACTCTATATAGTTATATTATAATAATGAACAATAAATTATGTTAGTATTATTTTATATAGATATATATTACCATATAACAGTCGGTTTATATATTTTAAATATTAGTTATTTATAACAGTTACATATATATATGTATATATATATATATATTGAAAATTAAGCGTGGTATTTATTCATATATGTGTGTAAGTAAAAAAATTCTAATATGGTTGGGAGGATACCATAGAGGGAGGATAGGGCACAAGCGCCGTCACACCCCACTACGGATCTTCCGCCGTACTAGAACAAATATAATACAATACGAAATGGTAAGTAAGGAAAACAATAATCCCAACCATTATCTCTGATATCCCAATTTGCAAAAGCTTCCTTGTCATCCTCAGTAATAGGGTCTTGGTCATGAAGGGCCACCCAAATATCCGCTGCGATCTCTTCAAATAGGACAGTCTTACATCTCTTTACCTCATCAAAGATTCTTCTATTTCTTTCACGCTAGATATGCCAAACCATAGCCGCAAGACTGGTTCTAGAAAGCAGACTTAAGCAGCCTTTTCCACCGAATTTGGCCAGGAAATGTTTTCCAACCTCCACAAGGGAAGATGGTAATTGTGGCTTGATTTTTAGTTTCAGCAAAGACCTGTGTAGTATGTATTTGGAGTAGTTGCAATCAAAGAATAAGTGATCTATAGTTTCCTCCGTATCATCATCACATAAAACGCAGCTGGTAGGTGCATGATTATTCCATCTGCCAATCTTATCTCTAGTTAGCAATTTGGCCCTTAGAGCTCTGAGAAGAGTGATGGACATTTTTGGAATGTGATGAGAATACCATACCAATTTATGAAGAGGTAACGACGTACCCATCTTACGTACTCCATCCCAAGCTTGTTTGAAGGTGAATGAATCACCCGCCATCCACTTCCAACCGTCTGATCCCGGCCGTAGTGTGATGCTGGAAAGAAGAGGCCTGATAGGGTCAAGAACCGGATCCGGAAACCACCCAGTCGTCGTCCAATAGTCGGCTACCTTTGCACTCAGAGCATGCTGCGACAAGTCGAAATGAATTCCCAGCGGTCCACCCTCAATCCAGTTATCTACCCAGAATAATGTAGTTCTACCATCCCGGACTACTCTTCTAATGAGATTATGAGACACAGATCGGGGTATTGAGCAGTCTCTTCCAGCTACCCGAATTTGACACCTCCCCATGCGTTGCAAAGAAACAACCAGTTGCCCCATACTTCTTTCGCATGTGAATAGCCCAAATGGAGTCTGAAGTCAGGTATCTCCAAGTGAGGTGAATACCCGCGGCTGTATTCAACTCATCCAACCTACGAATCCCCACCCCTCCTTCTGATTTGGGCTTACAAATGTCATCCCACGCCCATGCTTTGGAGTTCCCCATAATAAACCTCCTACAGATTGCCGTTATAGATCTCAATACAGTAACTGGGAAGTGATAAACTTGCATCCAGAAAGCCACCATGCCGAAAATTACAGACTTCACAAGTTCAATTCGGCCCGAGATAGAAAGTTTCGAAGTAGTCCAGCCGCCCATCCTTTTTTTGCATTTATCCACCAACTTTTTGAAATTTGGGGTGGTAGGGTATTTAACTGAAAGTGGCAACCCAAGGTAGGTGGTGATGGTACTTGCAACGTTGATTCCCAGATACGTCGCCAAGTCCTCTTTATTTTTTGTTCCCTTGCTGAACAGCCCAGCACTCTTGTCCCAGTTTACATGAAGCCTAGTGTAATTCGCAAATTCACCCAGCAAGTTTTTCATTCCCAAGAAAGAAGATTTATTGGCACGGCAAAAGACCAGAAGGTCATCTGCGAACAGCAGGTGGGAGATGGAACCAGACCTCCACATCGGCTCAATCTTTCGAGAGTTTATAGCTTTATCTACCAGGATTGAGAAGGTCTCCATAATAATTACAAATAGGTAAGGGGATAGGGGATCACCTTGGCGTAGTCCTCTATTACTGCCGAAATATCCACAGGGAGCTCCAATTACCATAACTGAAAAAGTAGGCGTCGTTATGCATTCTTTAACCCAGGAAATGAACTTGGACGGAAATTGAAGCTGCTGCATAAAGTAGAAAATAAACTCCATGTTCACGCTGTCAAAAGCCTTTCTCAAGTCCAGCTTAAGACACATTCTACTCCCCCATAGGGTTATTGAAGCCTCTTATTTGCTTATGAGCAATAAGAGTGCAATCTGACAGGAGTCTTCCTTTAAGGAAAGCGGCCTGGTTTGGAGATATCAACTCATGGATCACAGCCTTTATCCTGTTGCATATGATTTTGCTGATGAACTTGTAGAGGACATTACAACATGCTATAGGCCTATAGTCTCCCAATCCTGTAGCATTAGAATTCTTAGGTACCAGTGTTAGAAAGGTGTGATTTACCTGCCTGAGGAGAGAACCAGAAGTAAAGAATGATTTTACAGCAGTAGTAACATCATAACCTATTAGATGCCAATTTTGTTGGAAGAAGAATCCATTATAACCATCTGGGCCAGAGGCTTTATCAGGGTGTATTTGGAATACTGCAGCTTTGATTTCATCACTTGAAACCCTTCTAATAAGCCAAGAACCGGCCTCACTCGTCAAGATGCGCTTAGGGACAAGCTTTGGAAAAGAATCCCGGTAGGTGTTCTGATTATATAGCTCCTTATAAAAAAGAGGTGCAGTCAACTTGAGGTCTTCATAACTTCTGTTGCGTAGCCCATTAAAGTCTACGAGATGGCTCAGATTGTTACGGCTAGTCCTCACCTTCATAGCATTATAAAAAAACTTTGTGTTCCTGTCACCAAGGGAGATCGAGTCATGACGACTCTTTTGCATGTACATGTCATCTTCATTCTTTAGAGCGCGAGACAAATCAACTATGGCACGAGATTCCTGAGTCTGTAGTGCTAAATCATATAGGATGGCCGGATTGTTCCTGATTTCAGCCAACCTATTTGTGCACTTCACTACCTCTTTGTCAGCTCTAATTCCTATAGCCCATGTTCTGAGAGAAGGCTTCAAGTTCCCAAGTTTATGTACAAGGAAATACATGGGAGTACCCTTTAAATTTCATGTCCAGTTTGCAATAAGAATATCCTTAAAACCAGGACAACAGGACCAATAGTTATAGAATTTAAATGGCTTGGCTGTGGAAGGTACCTGTTTGTGAAGATGCACTGCCATTTGTGAATGATCGCTAGTCAAAGGATCGTGATACTCGATATAGGACAGGAAGCTTATTAATCCATTTTGAGTTTGCAAAGACTCTGTCAAGTTGTGCTACAATTCGGCCGGACCCCACCCGATTGTTACATCAACTCAACCTATTTCCCGTACTCTTGAGCTCCTGAAGGGCATAATTACTGATACATTCAAAATAATCTCGGACCAATTTACCTTCCAGCCTCCTCCCACCTATTTTATCTCGAGAGTAGAGAACACTGTTGAAGTCACCCCCAACCAACCATGGTGTATTGCCCACAAGACTGCAATCAGCATGAAGACTACTCCATAAATCTTTCCTCTTACCCAAGGAGTTTCGAGCATAGATTCCCATGATAACGCATTTGAATCCTCCCATGTTGTCACAAGCAATCGAAATATGTTGTGCAGTAATAGCCAAAGGAGCAGTCGTCCAAATTTTTGGATCATACGGCCGCCTGATGCCTCAGTGAAGTTGTTTATACAACTCCAATCATTAGGAATTATTAACTTGACCTCCCATGTAGACTTCATCTTTGTTTCTACAAGAATCAAAATTGATGGCTTCAAATTCTTCACACTATCTCTCAAATCCCTCTTGTGCACAGCGTTATTAAGTCCTCTTGCATTCCAAAAGAGGAGAGTCATTGATCAACATTTGTTTTTCGCCCAAGGCCAGATTCTTGAAGCCTAGAGCTCTTTCTGGAGGAGGTCAAAGGTAGATGTTCCGTTTTCTTCTTGGCAGGTTTAGCAGCTAGCCGTAACTGTTCTTCTACTTGGGTTACCCACTCTGGGTTGTCAGTCGCAATCCCCTCAGGCACACTGTCTACATCCGGGAACGCAGTTTCGCTGATCAATGAGGGTAGCGGCCGTAGGGATTTGCTATGGGCGGAAGATGAGACAAGTTCAGTATCACTTGGGCCTAAAAGTATTGGTGCTTATCCTGGCGTATCAGACACAACCCTATTTACACTTCCCCCCTCTTCCAAGACTAATACCCTCCTCTCCTCCATAGCAACCTGCTCCTGAGAAACCCCCGTATCTACATCACATATATCATCCATTGTTAGCCTCTCCTCATTTGGCCCGTCACCCAGCCTTACAGATAGCCCTCCCCCGATTCCACACGAAGGGACGATTTTGGTATGTTGGAGCTCTGAAGAGGAAGCACCTTGGATAGCCGTAACTTCCATCTGCACTTCAACCGTGTCCTTCTCTCCTCTAGATATAACAAGAGGATCCACCCCCAAAGAATTTATATTATCTCCCATGTCTAAAGTGTCAACATCCTTCACTAGGGTATTACCCTCTCCAGCCTTGCCCTCTTGTTGGATTGAAGGGGGCTCAGGCGTATCTGGGCACTGTATGTCTGAGTGTCCGAAGCAAACGCATTTAGAGCAACATGGGGGTTCTCCTTCCACTTTCACATCAATTAAGATAGTCGGTCCTTCCTCAGTACACACGAGAACCGTCTTTGGGACAGCTTGCTTAGCGTTAATCTCAACTAGGCATCTTGCAAAGGAAATCCGTTCCTTCTTGGCAGTTAGTCTATCCAAGCAAATATGATGACCTATAACAGAAGCAATGCGATTTAAAATTTCTAAAGTCCACATACCTAAAGGGACTCCATGTAGTTGGACCCAGACTGGAACAGAAGAGAGCATGTCACACTCAAGCTTGAGAGCCGAACTCCAGCGCTGGAGTATAACCAGTGACCATCAAACATCAATGGGCCTCTATGCAAGATCTTTTCACATTCCCCTTCATCTTCAAATTTGAAGCAAAAAAACCCATTTTCACGGCTATAGATTTTCAAGCCCTTCCTTAGATTCCATAGTCTCTCCACCTATGCACAAATTTGCCCATAAAAGGGAACTTCCCCTAACACATAGCCAACCAAGGTAGACTTCCACTGCTTAGCACCTCTGTCTAACGCAGATCTTGGAACCATCGTAATAACTGTGCCTTCCTCTTGGGATTGAGGTGCCACATACGACATACCCGTGTCTAAATCGTATTTCCTGATATTGGAGCAAACATTTACCCACGATTGTCTCGTAACCTTCATGTTAATAGAAATTGGTCTAAGGGGCATTCTGTCAGACACCTTGGAGGTAGCTTCAGTTTTATGGACATTGAATGCGGGATGCCCGCTACCTCTTGGATGATGGAAATCTCTGTTCCTTGCTTGATGATCCCTGAAATTGGGAGCCGCCGCTGCAAATTTCCCGATGCCACCCACTCTGGGACCGATCCCCGCCTTCTTCTTACGCCGGGCAACCAGTGCCCAGCCTCCGTCGTCCCCTTGTAAATTCTCAGAGGAGATCACCTTGTTTCCATTTGCATTGCTGGATGATCCGCCATCAACTCTCGTTGCCCACCTGCCAGGATCGTTTCTCGTCGCCCACCAGTTACATATATATACGTATATATAAACAGTTATATAAGTATAGTTTAGAAACAATACTGGTTATGTATATATAGTTTATATAAAACAGTGAATGAACAGTTTGTTATATTATAACATATAAACAGTGCACATGTAAGTGAATTTTTATATTATTCTTTAATTGATATTAAAAATCCATAACGCAGATAAAACACGCCTCACGTTATGATCACCTAGATGCCCAAATTCGCATCGGCCAGGCAAGTATTTTATCGTATACAAATTTTAAGATGAAATGTTCATATCTTAATCATATGTTTTCCATTATGTTGGTTGCTATCTGATTATAATTAATTAATAACATTTGACACAATATGTTAATGTTTTGATGATCTTTCTTTCTTTTCTGTTTAAAACGGTTTATTATCTACCTGTTATCAATATTAAACTATATTGGGCTGAGAGCAGGACAGCTCTCGGGCATATGTGAATCCATCGAATACAGATGGAATGAAAACTAGCCCACGACTAGACATAGCACTTTGGGGTGGGGTTGGTTCATATAGTAGAGTTTGTAAGTGTAGCTTGAGCACATTACGGCTACCTCTATACCACACTAACGAAGGCAAGAATCTTGGCCATTTTCCAGGTTAGGGATGTCAAAAAGCGTCACGGTAAACCCCCGTGATAGGGTCCATCAAGAACATTATACTTACTCGGACATGGACTTATTCACTAACATAGATAATGTAAAGTACTCAACTTGCAAACTACGCTTACTTTATTTAAAATGCAAATCATGTGTTAATTGTATATGAACATCGTTACAGCATGTCCTTATCTTTTGCTATGCACTTGCTCTCTTATATGTTCTAACATTATTTGTTTCATATTCGCTAGTTAACACTCTAATTTCTTTAAAATCTTGCTGAGCTATCGCTGGCATATATTTCAAATGAATTTATGAAATAAATGTTAGGTTCAGAGACATATTACGTTGAGGACCCTGCTTTTGACGATCCGAACCTGGAGGTATACCCCGCAGATCAGAGTTACGAGGACGCTGAGATCCTCCCTGCTGAAGACTAGAGAGCCGCTGCTGATTTTTATGTATTTAGTCGTATTATTGTTTCTAGGTGTGTTGCATTCAGCAATAAATTGTACTGCCATGCTTGTCCTTAATTTGTTTGTGTACCTTGTTTTTTAAACTCTGGAATAAAAGTTGTAATAAATATTTATGCTGATTCTGAGAACTTCGCATGCAAAGACCTAATTACTAAATACAAAACGCTTATTGTGCTTAAGTCAAAGAAGGAAGAAAAAAGTACTTCTTCTTTACTTTAATCACATATGGACCCGTTCACATTCTCTCTCCCAAGTACAATGGGAAGCGACGCATGACATGTTTTAGTGGTGGCCCATGCAGATCCCTTGCATTCTGTGAAATATTTTCAGAAACAGTATAGGTATCATTGCTAACCAGATCGTTTAAATGACCTTGTACACGAATGTTTACTTTGTTTCTTTTCAACAAGGCAGGAAAAACATACACACTCAACGAGAATGGAGCTAATGGAAGTGGTACTCATGACATCAACGAACTTATGGGGGTCATGAGAGACATGTTGGAGATCTAACAGCAGCTGATTCAGCAAGGATAACAAGCTGCACAACCTGACCACCTCCATTGCTGGCTGCACCTGGAGCCAAGCAATTTCGAGAGCTGAACCCAAAGAGATTTTCGGGAAGAGAAGGCCCACTGGAAGCTGAAGAATGGACCTGAAGCATGAAAGATGACCTGAGTCTTTCTCGCACTGACCAGGCAGGCAGGGTTGAAGTAGCCAAGAAGCAGCTGACATGAAATGCTCGAAACTGGTGGGATGAAGAAGAAGCGAGATTGGTGAAGCTTAGCAACTGGACAATCTTCCGAGAAAGATTTGACGCACAATACTTTTCTAGATCAGCAAAGAGGGAGTTTCAGCAACGATTCATCAATTTAGTCCAAGGCACTCGGACGGTTGACGAATACGAAGCAGAATTTTTGATACTTAAGTCGTTTCGCTCCCCATCTGGTGGAAGATCCCAAA
Organism: Scilla litardierei; assembly: GCA_030789695.1. Lineage (NCBI taxonomy): Eukaryota > Viridiplantae > Streptophyta > Magnoliopsida > Asparagales > Asparagaceae > Scilla > Scilla litardierei. The sequence continues at coordinate 86,740,857 of CM061139.1, forward strand.
GACTGTGCATATCAGTTTCTCCATGGTCTGGACCTAGACATTCAAGCTTCGATGTCTTCGACGAATCCAACTACACATCAGGAAGTGTTGGATGCTGCTAGTAAGCATGCGAACATCATGAAGCGTAAGAAGGCGTTTCAGATTGGAGGAAACAGACGTCCACATGATCCACCCAGGAGCAATCTTCGGCCTACTCAGACTGATCAATTCAGTCCTATTACTCCTGCCAATAACCGATCCCAGATGGTGTGCTTTCATTGCAAACGAACGGGACATGTCAACAAGGACTGCCAGGTGCTGCTGAATCAATGCCTGATATATGGAGCATCTGCACACGCTGCTAGATACTGCCCTTGCCTCACCAACAAACCGACTACTGGATCTTCTTGACCTACTTAGCATGGACCACCTCCGGCTCCACAACATAAGTCTTTTAAACAAGCGATGCAGAATTAGCCGAGGTGAAGGCTGAGACTGCTGAGCAAGTGATCTCAGGTAATGCCTAAGCCCTTCTTTTATAATTCTTATGGTACATGTGTGTGTGTGTGTGTGTGTGTGTGTGTGTGTGTGTGTGTGTGTGTGTGTGTGTGTGTGTGTGTGTGTGTGTGTGTGTGTGTGATTGTTTACCCTTAGCTAAGATATATTTCTCCCATATTTTCGGTGTTATCCTAGTATCCACTCATTCGGCTCTATCTCTGTTTGATTCTGGAGCCTCACATTGCTTCATATCCCGAGGATTCGTAGAGAAGAACTCTATTCATGTTGACTCTCTACCAAATTATTGGAGAATCACTACCGGGAGTGGAGTAGTGAAAACTTCTAGTGGCTGTCGATCGTGCCCTACAGTGATCTGTGGGCATGAGTTGTTTGCAGATTTTATGATAGTTGACATGCCAAACTTCGATGCAATATTCAGAATGGATTGGGTAGGAAATTTCTACGATATCATCGATTGTCACAAGAAGAAGGTATGTGGAGTATTGGACATCTCCCTACTTGGTTTTGATGATGAGCAAACATAAATACTTGTGACTAATCCCTACTTGCAGTTAATCCATTGCTTAAGCATATCATGAAGATCAATTAGCAATGGATGTTGACATGCGTTTATATTTCATATATTCACGCACGTTTTCTTTTGTGTTTCTCCGTGTTTTTCCGCCGTCTTTTATTCGTTTTCAAGTATTTTCCCGTTTTCTTTCACTTTTCTTTGTTTATCCATGATTGCAGGGGATTGACCACGTAGGGGACGCTTGACGATGATATCCTATGTCCCCGGAGCAACAGGAGAAGTCACGCGTGATCCAGGGGGTCAAACGTCGAAGAATTCATCTTTCAGCCCCTCACCCGGTCGGTCGGTCATCTCCAACCGATCGGGTGATGCACGCGTGAACCACCCGGTCTCTGCCGCAGCTCATAAGGAAGTCTCCCGATCGGTTCACAGACCGGTTCAGCGGGGGGCTGTTCTCTGTTTTCTCGAGCAAAATGCCAACCGATCGGGTGACTCTCACCCGATCGGTTCATCTGTAGCTGAAGAAGAAGAGCTGAAGGCACGGACGTCGAACCGATCGATTCACCCGACTGCTCCAAGATCCAACCGGTCACTCAAGAACTCACCCGACCGGTTCATGTGATCGGGTGAAAGCTCGCCGTTTTCTGTTATTAATTTGTAACGGATCAACCGATCGGTTGACTTGTCAACCGATCGGTTGATGCGAAGGTCTATAAATAGAACCCCTAGGGTTCCAGAAACGGGAGCTGCTATTTTTTTACTGTTTTATCTCCTTGTGACTGCTGTAATTGTTACTCTTTTGTAAGTTTTCAGATCTTTCTCAAATTTTAGTATTGTCTTATCTACCCTATTACTTCCGCATTGCAATTGTCCGATTATGATTCCAACGGTTAATTTTTATTTAGATCGCTTTTTCATGGATTTTTGTGAGTAGTAACCCAAATCTGGGATTTTGGTGGAAACCCCTTCGGGGGCTCTTCCCGATGCGTCCATAGGGTTAGGAAATCGATAGGGATTAGGATTCTAACGGTTACGCGGGGTGTTTCATTGTCATCGGCGGGAAAAAGACCGCCTTTGACCGTTGGGCCAAGGGGGAATAAACTTGGCGGTTGACTCCCTAGCCATAGCTCACACCCATAGTGTAGACGTCGAATCCTAGCACGCGGGAGCGACAGGATGAGACGTTGGGAGTTATCGTTGCGGTCTTAGTGCTCCCGGGATCGATCAGTGTTAATGGACACGGGAGTGCCCACTGATCGAATTCGGGAAGTCCGGTGTATCATCCTGGGCACCGACCGGAATATCGGGCCCATGGGATGCCGGTACCACTTTCAGAGGCAACGTCTCACCATTAGTCCCTAATCCCGATCGCTATCCATACCCATAGGCCGTATCGGCGAGAGTCTCTCGTCGGGTTGGAAACCAAAGTCCCGGGTTTTCTTTCTTGTTGTTAATACCCTTTATTTCCTTTCGTGACAACCATTTACCGATTCGGGCTAGCTCGCCCCTCGGGGTGATTTTGGTCCTACCAGACCCAAGCACAACCTCGCCTCCCTGAGTTCGATATTCCCGCACCCTACACTAACCGTGCACTTGCGGTAAACGACACCGCGCCGCCGTACCATAAACGGGGCGCCGGTCAAGTTTATGGCGCTGTTGCCGGGGAGGCAACGTGCTTGTTATTCTAGGATCTCATGAACCCTCGTGTCTAGCTCACATCCCTACCTCGCGATAATTTTCGCACTCTACACTTTTAGATTTCACTTGGACATAATGTGGATAGTAATTGTATAGTGCTAATTGACTGAATCGCCGTGCTTCCATCGCAGCTTGCGGTTCCCGTTTATGCAACCTGTGCTTTTGACGTGTTTGCCACTTGTGCAGTTCTTTCTCTCTCCTTTCGTATAAGATCCCGGCCCCATGGCAAGGATGTTGCATGCAGTTTCAGGAGACATCTGGGATCACTCCCACCATATCCACTGTTTGGCGCAGAGCTTAGCAGAATCACTGAATACTTCGAATATACTATCCCTCCTGTCTGCCGCTGTGGAGGGCCAGAGATATCGAGATGCGCAGGAGCACCTTGCCATGGCAACTCCCTCTCCCCACGGTGAAGTGGTGTATATCGACAACCATGGTCTCGAATGTAGTGAAGAAGAGTTAACCGCAGAGTTCTGTCAGGAGAGCCAACCGACCGGGTTTGTTGGCTACGCTGGACAGGAATTAATCTATCCCTTGCAGACTTCTATTGAGCGTCCCCGGTCTTTGGACAATGGAGAGGCTAGAAACGGTTGTGGAGACTCATCGATGACTGAAACCTGTTTTCACCTACAAGCCTTCTTCCCGGATAATTTTGATGAGCTCAGAAGAGACCCGGTGCATCCCTCGATCGTCCCCACTATACCTTGCGAAATTTCGCCGTGAGGAGCCACGGCCGAGAGTGAGGTTCCGGATGCTGGCTTCCGAGAATTCCACAAAGAACTCCTTTCCCTTGAGGATGCTCAGCTTGAAAAGTCTGCGTCGGGGCCCCAAGAAGTTGAGATGAAAGAACTACCGCCGGGGCTTAAATATGAATATTTGGGAGCAGGGTCGACCCTTCCGGTTATAGTCAACTCTTCACTACCCGAAGACCAAATGACCAAACTTCTTGGTGTTCTAAAAAGGTTTAAGGGAGTTTTCGGATATGCAATTGAGGATTTAAAGGGGGTTAGCTTAGGCCTCTGCTCACACAGAATTCTGCTTGAAGATGAGCAAGCCTCCTCGATTGAGCCACAGCGAAGGTTGAATCCCATAATGATTGAAGTTGTGAAGAAAGAGATTGTTAGGCTTCTACATACCGGTATTATATACCCTATCTCCGATAGTCGTTGGGTTAGCCCGGTGCACGTTGTACCCAAGAAGGGAGGAATGACGGTGGTTTGCAATGAAAAGAACGAGCTAATACCAACGAGGACTGTCACGGGGTACAGGATGTGCATTGACTATAGAAAGCTGAACAAGGCTACAAGGAAGGATCATTACCCCCTCCCCTTTATTGACCAGATGCTCGAGAGGCTGGCGAAGCATAATTATTTCTGTTTCATGGACGGGTATTCTGGATTTCTTCAAATCCCTATTCATAACGATGACCAGGAGAAAACGACTTTCACTTGCCCGTTCGGGACGTATGCCTATAGAAGAATGCCGTTCGGACTTTGTAACGCCCCTGCTACATTCCAAAGACTCATGTCCGCTATCTTCTCCGACTACTCCCAAGACATTATGGAGGTTTTCATGGACGACTTCTCAGTCTACGGAACTAAATTTGACTCGTGCCTCAGTAATCTCACTAAGGTCCTGGAGAGATGTCAGGAAAAGGGACTAGTACTAAACTGGGAGAATTGCCACTTCATGGTCCAAGAGGGAGTTGTGATGGGACACATAATCTCTTCAAGGGGAATTGAGGTTGATAAGGCTAAAGTTGAAGTGATTGAAAAGCTTCCACCACCGCACAATCTTCGAGGGGTCCGTGGTTTCTTAGGACACGCGGGATTTTATCGCCGCTTCATAAAAGACTTCTCGAAGATTTCCAGGCCTCTGACCGAACTCCTCGTGAAGGACGCACCTTTCGTCTTCAGCGAGGAGTGTATGGAGGCCTTCCGCACTTTGAAGCAAGCATTGATTTCCGCACCCATAATACAGCCACCAAACTGGAAACTGCCCTTTGAGCTGATGTGTGACGCTAGTGATTATGCGGTTGGTGCCGTCCTAGGGCAGAGGAAAGATAAAAATCTTCATGTCATATATTATACGAGCAAAACCCTTGACGCCGCCCAAAGAAATTATACTACCACGGAAAAAGAATTGCTCGCGGTGATCTACGCCATGGATAAGTTCCGACAATATCTCGTTGGCACCAAGGTGATCGTACACACGGATCACGCGGCTCTTAAATACCTATTGAACAAGAAAGAAGCCAAGCCACGACTCATCAGATGGATTCTCCTCCTCTAGGAGTTTGAACTGGAGATCAGAGACAAGAAGGGGGCGGAGAATGTTGTTGCCGATCACCTGTCCAGGATGCCCACTCTCGATTTAAAAGCTACACCGATCGATGATTCACTCCCTGACGAGCATCTCTTCTCTGTCTCTTCCTCCTGGACCCCCTGGTACGCCGACATCGCAAATTATCTGGCTTGTGCCATCGTTCCCCACAATGTAAGCTTTCAGCAGAAGAAGAAATTTTTCCATGAGGTCCGCAGATTTTATTGGGATGATCCCCACCTGTACAAAACCTGCAATGATGGGGTGATACGAAGATGCATCCCTGAAACTGAGGAGACTTCCATCATTTCCCACTGCCATGTGCGGCAATGTGGAGGGCACGCGAGTGCCTACAAGACCACCGCAAAGATTCTCCAAAGCGGATTCTACTGGCCTACACTCTTCAGGGACACACACGTTTATGTCCAAGCCTGCGATAAATGCCAAAGAGCAGGGAATATCTCCAAGAGGAATGAGATGCCTCAACACTACATCCTGGAGATAGAAATCTTCGATGTATGGGGAGTGGACTTTATGGGACCGTTCCCTTCTTCCTCGGGGAACCAGTATATCTTGGTGGCCGTAGACTACGTGTCGAAATGGGTTGAAGCGGTGGCCAGTCCAACCAACGATTCCAGAGTGGTGGCCAAGTTCTTTAAAAGCAACATCTTCCCGCGGTTCGGTGTACCTCGTGTCCTGATCAGTGACGGAGGGAGCCACTTTATAGAGAAGAAATTTGAGGCCCTCTTGAAGAAATACGGGGTACAACACCGGGTGGGGCGTGCCTACCACCCGCAGACCAACGGTCAAGCGGAAGTCTCTAACCGGGAGATTAAAAGCATACTAGAAAAGACGGTGGCCAATTCCAGAAAGGACTGGTCATCAAAGCTCCCTGACGCGCTTTGGGCTTACAGGACGGCATTTAAAACTCCCATCGGCACAACTCCCTACCGGCTCGTCTATGGGAAAGCTTGCCATCTTCCTGTGGAATTGGAACATAAGGCATATTGGGCAGTTAAGAATCTGAACTTCGACACCAAGAAGGTAGGAGTGCACCGGCAGCTGCAACTCAACGAGCTCGACGAAATCCGGCTCAATGCCTATGAAAACGCCAAGATCTACAAGGAGAAGCTGAAGCGATGGCACGATAAGCGAATCTTAAAGAGGGAATTCAAGGAAGGGGACTTAGTTCTCCTGTTCAACTCACGGCTGAAGCTCTTCCCTGGGAAACTCAAGTCAAGATGGTCGGGACCGTTCCGCGTCACCAAGGTTTTCCCGCATGGGGCTATCGAGATAATGGGAAGGGATGAGCCGTTTAGAGTAAACGGGCAGCGTCTGAAACACTATGCAGTTGGAGAACCAGAATTCTCCCCGGTCATATCCCCAATGAGCGACAACTCTTCCTCTAACCCTCCGGATCCTAATTGACCACCGCTGCGGGCGTCGAGCCAATGACGTTAAACAAGTGCGCTTCATGGGAGGCAACCCATGTTCTAAACTTATGCTTCATTTTGTAGTATTTTTTCCACTTTATTTCTCTCTATTTTTATAAATAAATCCAGCCGAAACAACTTTTGTGAAGGAACTCAGGAATTTCTTGGGTTTTGCAGAAAAACAAGGCCTCAACCGATCGAGTGGGTTCCCACACGATCGGTTGGGATGTATCAGATACGTGCCGAGATCTGTCCCCATATGACCCGATCGGTTGAGTAATGAAGAGACCGGGCGGCAGACCGGGTGAGCTGGGAAGAACTCTCGGAAATTTTTGGGGAATATCAACCGATCGGTTGAGTTCGAGCGCGATCGGTTGACGTGACCGGGTGAGCAGCCCTAGGTTCTCGGGAAAATGTGTGGAGCGACCAACCGATCGGTTGACAAGTCAACCGACCGGATCGCCTGTAGCATTTCTTCGGCAAGAATTTTGACCTAACCGTCAACTGATCGGGTGACAAGTCACCCGATCGGTTCGACTTAAAACCCTATATAAACCCCCCGACATCCGCTCGTTTTCACCCTCGCCCGATCGCAAAAACCGCCGTCGTTTCTCCTTCTCCTCTTCCCCAACAACCGATCCTCACTCCCCCACGCCCTCTACTCCTCCATTACTCCCTCTCTCCACCTCCTCCATTAATCCTTCCGTCATCTTCACCCTCACCCCCCTTTTCATCTCGAGTTTGACCTAATTTTCCCCCAAACCACCCCCATTTCGAAAATTATTGCCGAAGTAGTTCGCCGCAGCTCCACGCTACTCTCGTTGAACAGTGTGGGGACATCTTCGAGCAAGCTCCGCCATTCCGCTTGGGTACACTCGCTCCTAAGCTCATATTTATATATTTTCCCTATTAATTGTGCTTGCTCGTTTGCTTGTGTTAGTGTGCATCCACTGTTTTTGCACTCATTCTTGCTCGCACGCTCACACATGGCTCGGGATAAGGATAAGGGGAAGGGAATTATGCGGGAAGAGGAGCCGTCTCGAAAGAGACGAAAACAAACACGCCCCCCTTCCCGTACACGAGCACTTACACTTGGCCCTCCTCCGCCTGTTATCCCCCCTGTGGACCCAATGTTGGGCCCGCATGGGTATATCTTTCGGAACCAGGAGCACAAAGATTTTTACCGTAGGCTCGATGCTCGAGGGCATCTATCTACTAAGTTCCCGTACGCACGTACACTTGTCGATCTCGGTGTCTTCACCGAGGTCGAATCTCTTTTCGCTAACTTAGGATGGTTGGCCTTTCTTAATGCACATGCCGTATCCTACCCGACACTCACACTCGAATTTCTCTCTACACTTGTTTGGGAGTCCGGGTCGATCATTAAATTCAGGGTGCGTAACCGTAGTGTCGCCACAAATCTGAACACGATTAACGATATATTTGGTTTCCCCAATCTCGGGGATGATTCCATCCGACACTACGGGTACACGCCCGAGTTTGATGTCGATCAATTCTGGTTCCGCCTCACATTGATCCGTGACTATCCCCGAGGAAGGGCCAAGGCCTCCTCCATCATTCATCCTGTGTTTCGTTTGGCCCATAGGATCATTTCATCTGCATTCTTTCCTAGGGACGAGTCCGGCACTGTGACTATCCCTGACCTTTTTATCCTTTGGGCCATGACTTTCCCTTATGTCCGGGATGATGATGGAATTAGCTTCAGGGCCCCTACCGTCCCCATCCATGGCAGCGATTGGCTTGTTTACAAGCTACTCGAGATCAGCCGGGCCGGTAAGGGGAAGTTTTGTTGTGGGGGCATCATCACGATCATCTGCTCTCACGCCCAATTCAATATTACCATCCCCGATAATCTTCCAGCTGCCGCAGGACCCTCACATCTTGATATTGATGTCCTGCAGCACATCCACATGATTAAACCCCGCTCGGATGGCTGCTTCATATTTCATTATGGTCACCCCCAGCCCCTTACACCATTCTGCCCAACCCCGCTCGCATGACCCTTGCTCTCGTGGGAGATTGTACTTTCCCTCCTGATCCCGACTTCTTAGCGGGGTTGAATCTTCCTTTCCTTCCCGCAGACGCCCGCAGACCACTGTCCCCTGCCACCCACTTAGGCGAGCAGGATATCCCTGCGTCTGGGGGAGATTTAGGGGCTGGCCCGAGTCGTCCTGTTTCTGCTCCGGGACCGATCACGTCTGAGCACCTCATTGCGGCCATTTTTGGCCTTGTCTCCTGTGCCGGGATGACCACTGCCGCCGGCACCTCTTCGACCTTACCTGGCGGCACCTCCTCTGCATCACGTCAGTCTACATCTTTTGGTCGCCGTCAGGTATCTGCCCGTTTAGGTCTAGAGAGGGAGGTCGCTGCCCTTCGTGAGCTCGCCATGTCCTCTGCTTCCTCGGACACATCGCCATCCTCCTTTATTACCCACCCACGTTTCCTCGCACTTGAGAGGAACATGGCCGCCATTCTCCGCCTTATTACTCATATCCACGGACCACCTCCACCTTCACCACCCCGGCGATCTTCTCCTCCACCCACCCACACTTCCCCACATCCATCACCCCCCTCACCACATTCTTCTCCTCCCTCTTCACATCCCATCCCGGCATCCACTTCGCCCCTCCCGACCACTTCCACAGAACCCACACTACCTCCTTCCTCCTCCTCCGTCACTCCATACGTGCGCCGGAGGAAATTGCCGGTGCGCTCCAGATCCCTTCCACCACCTCCCACTACCGTCACCATCGCATCTACTTCCTCCATTTCTATTCCTCTCACCACCGCCTTGATCGCCTTCCTACCACCACCACCCACCACCACCGACACTCCTCCCATTGTTCACACCACTACTGCCCCTATTCCTCCGTCTCATTCCCCACTTCTCAGCACACCCCCAGCCTCCCCCGACCACCCATCCACACCCTCTTCCGAGGAGGACGAGGACTCACCTCCTCCTGCTTTCTGATCTCTCCTTGTTTGTTTTTGACTCCCCCTTGCATATCTCTGCTTTTTATCGATCATATCATTTCGCTAGAACTTTCTGGTCTAGCTTGGGGGACGTCCATTTTGGTGTGCTGTCGTGTTTTGTTTGTTTTTCTCATTTTTGTGTGTGTGCTTGTCTTTCATTTTTTGAGTGTCGTGTCGTGTTTGTGTTTTTATTTTTATTTTCGTATTGTTTGATTTTGATTTTGATCTTTCTTCCTTTTTTCAGTTCCATCTATGTGTTTTCCTCGTTTTCATTTCTTTTTGTGTCGGTGCGTATTTCCCCCGCTTTCATTGCCCTCCCGTACTCACTCATATTGCATTGAGGGCAATGCAAACTTCAGCTTGGGGGAGTCGCACTGTGTGCGTCGTTTGAGTCCTTCTTTTTTGTTTATTTGAGTCGTTTTTCTACGTGTTTTTCTTTTTTTTTCTTTTCTTCTTTTTAGCTCTTTCTCCTAGAGATGAATCCTATGATGAATCGCCACAAAGTCACACACACCTAGCATTGCATCGATAATCACACTCACTAACCCTAGGATTTCGTGTCCTCTTGCATTTCACGCATCGTGGGTCCACTTAGCTTTTTGTGAGTCGTGTGTCGTGACTAGCATTTGGTGTGCTTCTGCCTTGTGATTTTACTTTATATACCTGTCCAGGAATGACCCCTAGATTATCATGCTCCGATTTGAATATGCGGTATTTGTTTCCACTATATGCATGCTATATTTATATCGTATATTTCAATTCGTGATCACTCCTTATTTTACACCTTTTTTCCGCATATTTGCATGCCATTTAGATCGCCCAAATCATGTTTTTCACGATATATCGACGATATTGCGATGCTTTTCACGATTTGTTGTTTTTTGTCGCATTTCATGTGATTTGGCGCGATTTGGAGTGATCTCGAGATGCGCTTACTCTAGACGGTCACCGACGACCTCCCCGAGGGATATTTTACTGTTGGAGAGGAGCGGAAGAAGAACGGACATCGCAGGAGCGACGAGGAGGCCAATACAAGCAGATTGGGCATTTTTTGTGTCCCACTCGGCCGAGTGGAGGAGCCACTCGGCCGACCAGCGAGACACTGCTCGGCCGACCAGAGCAGACACAATTTACATGTGCACTCGGCCGAGCACCGAAGACCACATCGGCCGAGTGACGACATCACGTCCGCCCGAGTGGTGCCCAGACGAAGCCCTCCCAAAACATCCAAGTTACTGTTTTTCGGCTGCCTGAACTTCAGAAGACCCACTCGGCTGAGTGGTTAATCCCGTCCGCCCGAGTACTATGAAGTCATCGGCCGAGTGACGACAACTCACTCGGCCGAGCCGCCCCCGAAGTAGAGACCCCTGAAGGCCCCGACTTACTGGAAAATTACAGTGTTTCTCACTCGGCCGAGCGACTTTTGTCACTCGGCCGAGTGCGATGCGCTGCCTGTAGCGAAAACTGCGGAAAACAGGCTGTGCAGGGGTATTTTGGTCACAGTTTTTGGACGATTTTGAGGGCTATTTAAGCCCTGTTTTAACCCTAGTTTTAGAGGCTCTCTCTTAGATTTTTGCAGCTTTTTAGATTAGTTTTTAGCTTTATTCTTGTGATTGGAGAGGAGACAAAAGATTGGAATTTTGTTGGATTCAATTGAAGAACTCCATTGGTTTGCATCTCTTTTCCTTAAAAATTCTATTTTTATTGCTTATCTCAATATTGTGATGAATTCTATTGCTTATTTCAACGATTATTTTTGTTATCTCGCTATGATTTGTGAGTAGTCTCCACGTCTTGGGGCGTGGGGATGAACCCTACAAGCCCACTTTCATATTCGTGATGAATTGGTAGAAATTGTGCTAGAATTGATATCTAGGGATTAGATTGGGATCAATTTACTACGGATGGCTAAGTATTCATATCAATTGGGATTTGCAAGAGATTGGATCCCAATTTGATAGGAAACCCTAGAAATCCGAATTGGGTTGGAGTCGGATTTTCGAAGTATCGGTTTGCAAGAGATTGGACCGATACTAGGATTTCCGGTTGCAATTCCATGCCGATACTCGTTTGCAAGAGATTGGACGGATAGGAACTATCCCAATCTAGGTCGTGGACCGAGTTTGCAAGAGATTGGGCTCGGTGCGCGATTGGACGATGATGTTGATCCTAATGCTAGCTTTCCTAGGCTAGGGTTTGCAAGAGATTGGACCCAAACCTAGGATAGCTATAGACCGGCAACAGCGCGAGAGCGTGAGCTTGGTTCTACAATCAGTTGCAACTAGTTCATCCAAATTCTCATTCAAGCAATTTTGATACCGATAAACCGCATTTATGAAATACGGTGAGTAGCGGGGATTCCCCATTCCCTAGACGTTCTTTATTTGATTTGATATTTCCGCATTTTTGTCTGACGATTGTGACAGGATCGCCAAAGGCAAATTTCTCTCTTAAATAGCCAGGTTGATTGGAACAAGCACGGTCATTCGTCCTCCCTGTGTTCGATATCCCGCTCGCTGCTACACCGTGCACTTGCGGTAAAACTACAACCGTTCTTTGGGTCACATCCCGGAGCGATCAAGTTTTTGGCGCCGTTACCGGGGAGGCGATTGCGTTTGATTCTTTCTCACCCTAGCTATTATTATTATTATTATTATTATTATTATTATCATTATTTTTATTTCTTATTTCTTACCTAACCCTTCCACGGTACTAATCATTTCTTTGAAACTCTGTTTCCCCTGTGCATGTACACGAGATCTACGGTGGACCCTGAAGCTATATTATTTGATCCCGAGATCGAACGTACCGCGCGGAGACTTAGAGCGGAAAGGAGACAAAATCCGGAAGGGCGGTTTATGACCAACCCGGAAACTCCTGAACAATTGGCGGCAAGGATGGCGAGGCTAATTTCTATTCGAGATAGGCTTTGGCCTAAGACCTCTTCTACTACCTCATCCATTGCCATGCCGGGGTTGGCGGCTGACAAGAGCTTCGAGCTAAAGACTGGACTAGTGGTTCTGATGCAGCAGGATCCATTTCATGGGAGTGCCCATGAAAATCCCCACTACCACATCCAATCGTTCTTGTCAAAGTGCGCCACATTCCAGATGCCGGGGGTCTCTATCGATGCCATCAGACTGCGCCTCTTCCCTTTCACGCTAAAGGACAAGGCACTATACTGGTTGAGGACGCAAGCTGAGGGTGTCTTCACCCCTTGGGACGAGTTGGCGAGTGCATTTATTGATAAGTTCTATCCGCCATCCAAGACGGTGAAGATCCAGAGCGCTCTCATGTCCTTCAAGCAAGGACCACAGGAGACGCTCTATGAAGCTTGGGAGCATTTTAAGGATTTGCAGCATCAATGCCCGCACCACAGCATAGAAGATTGGGAGCTAGTTCATAGCTTCTACAACGGTCTCCAACCGGGGACTAAACAAATTATTGATGCCGCGGCGAATGGTGCTATCTTGTCAAATACTCCCGAGGAAGCTACGGCCCTAATTGAGGAGATGGCCTCAAATAACCAACAATGGGGCGATGAGCGAGGACACTCTACGTCCTCCTTAAAGCCAACTAGCATCTACGAGGCGAAGGCCGTAGCGGAGCTTACGAGCAAATTTGATTCTCTCCACAAGGTAGTGGAGAGATTGGAAAAGTTTATCACGGAGCCCCAAGGAGCCCCTTCTACCTTCGCTCCAACAAACCAAATGTGTGATTGGCAAGACCAATCTCAAGCCATGTACGTGGGAGGAGAGCAAGGAGAAGGATCCTTGGAGCAAGTACAATATGTTGCGGGAAACCAAGGATATTGGGCCAATCCGGCCGCAAGAAATCATCCCGGATTCTCCTACGCCAACAATGAAGGAGCTTTGAACCCGCCACAACCACCGCCTCAACAAGCTCGACCACCACCACCCCAACAACAAAACTATCCACCAAGGGGGCCTACTCAACAAAATTTTCAACCGAAGCAACAAGTTCCACCATATAGGCCGCCCGGATACAACCAAGGGTGGAGGAATCAAAATCAAAACCCTCCACAAGCTCAACAACGATCCGACTTCGAAACTAGAGTGGAGGCGTTCATGGTCGAGCAAAATAAGGTAAATGCTACTTTGAAGGCGGGGCAAGACTCCCTTAATACCGTTGTGGCTCAAATATCGGAGCAATTAGCGTTGCTAAATCGGAACACTCAACGATTGCCGACGCAACCCGAACCAAACCCACGGGGCAACACCGGCCACATCAATGCCGTAGTTGCCGTTACTACTAGAGGCGGAAAGGATACCACCCCCGCCATGATCCCTACCGAGGAGCCCGTGGAGGAGAGCTTGGAGCCAATTGAGCCGGTAGTTGAAGTTGAAAAGGAGAAGGAGCCACAAGACAATGAGAAATCTAGAGCGGAACAATTGATTGAGGAAAGGCGCTTCATGCCACCGGTCCCATTCCCCCAAAGACTAGCGAGAGCGAAAATGGAGAAAAGGCTAGCGAAGTTCCTCGAGTATCTTAGAGGAGTTAGCCTTAACATTCCCTTCCTCGACGCCATCATGGAAATCCCCACATATGCTAAATTCTTAAAGGATTTGATTTCGGGGAGAAAGAGGAAGGAGAAGATTATGCTAGCCGAGGAGGGCTCTTGGTTTACCAAGAGAGAAAAGGAGCCGGCCAAATTTAAAGAGTCCAGGGAGTTTTCGGATTCCTTGCACCTTGGGCGGCGTCCCTCTTCAAAAGGCGTTGGTTGATCTAGGGGCTAGTGTGAGCCTCATGCCTCTCTCCATGTTCTTAAGGCTAAACACCGGGACAAAGTTGAAACCTACCGACATGCGCATTCAATTGGCCGATGGGCGAATAACAAGGCCGGTAGGGATCGCCGAAGACATACCGCTACAAGTCCTGGGTGGAATATGCCTACCATGTGACTTTGTGATCATGGATGTTAAGGAGGAGGGAGATACTTCATTGATAATTGGACGCCCGTTCCTCGCCACCGCCGGAGTGATTGTCGACGTGTGCGAAGGAACCCTAACTCTAAATGTCGGCAACATCGAGGTGGAGCTCCACATTCCTAAGGCTATGAAGCACATGCCTTACCACGAGGAACTGGACTACATGGACCTCCTTGATGAGGTGATAGAGGAGGCGATCCCCCACTCAATTGGCGCTCTTTTTGACGAAGATTTCGAGGAAGGCCCGGATTTAGGCCAAGATGAGAAGATAGATGATTCCCCCGACTTCTCCGCTGAAGATGATGAAGGCGACGTTGATGTCGCAAGGATTCGAGAGCTCTGCAAGCTCTCGAAATTAAAGTCTCCAAAGAAAGCTCCTCCGACACGGAAATCGGCGTCACCGGTAAAGCCGTTGACCGGAGCAAATGCTAGCTTGGGGGAGCCACCCCCAACACTATTCGAGATGGGAGACCACCGCGGGAGAACACGCCGCAACTTCCAAATCCAAGCGCGCTCCCCGGAAAATTTGATGGGTGCATCTCATATGCACCAAACATCCCGCATTGATTGAAAATTATAGGGGGTCGAGCTCACGACCTTAAACGAGCGCTTGTCGGGAGGCAACCCGACAGTTTTTGCTTTATTTTCACTTTTTCTTTATTTTCGTTTTAGAAATTTTTAGTGTTTTGAGTCGTTCGCCCCAAAAATTTTGTGATAACGGGTCCTATTTTTCTTGACAGGAGAAGAGATAGGTAGATCCATCATGTGGAGGATGAACGAGACGACGAGGAGCGCCCCAAGAAGGCGCTCGACGCTTAGGAGGAAGATGAAATCGATTGGAGGAATAAAGACGGAGTTTAGAGCCCAAACGAAGACAAACAGCAGAACACAAGGCTCACTCGGCCGAGTATACTAGTCACTCGGCCGAGTACACAAGTTCGTCCGGCCGAGCCGCTCACGAACGAGGGAAGTCTGCTGTACCCAACTCTCTGTTTATTTTCCTGATTTCAATATAACTGCTACTCGGCCGAGTATACATTTTCACTCGGCCGAGTAAAACGGATACCCTCCTAGGGCGAGTCTTGCCGAGTAGCTTGAGTCACTCGGCCGAATGGACTTACTCCACTCGGCCGAGGCTGGCACAGCCACTCGACCGAAGCGATAGCGGGGAGTAAATTTTCATTAATCCCACTCGGCCGAGTGACCTAGTCACTCGGCCGAGTCGTAACTTTTATTATATAAGGGCCGAGGGGGGGCGCATTTTTCGAAATCGCAAAACCCCCAAACACCCGCGCCCCTTCAGCTCCCTCGCCCGATCCCCGCTCGCTCTCGCCCTCACTCGCCCGGTCGACCATCACCGCGCCGCCGCTCGGCCCGCCACCGCCGGCCGACCACTGCCGCGACTCGCCCGAGTCGCCGCCGGCGGCAGCCTCTCCGGTCACCTCCGGTATCACTCGTATCGCCTTTTTCTCCTCTTTTTGTGTGTTTTACGAGGATCCATGTGTTAAACGCCCCCCTAACCCAAATCAATTCCTATATCTATCTATTATACCCATAATACTCCATACGTTTTGAATATTACCCGCTGATATCGCCGTTTCATGCGCAGGTTGCTTTTTGGAGCTTAGGGGAGCCCAGGGGAGCTTCTACGGGCTGATCCGGCCTTCGCGGAGGCGCTGACTTCGCACGCTTCCACTGCTTAGCACTCGCGGCGTGTCGGGGTACACTCTTTCCATTATTTTTGCACACACCACACTTTTTACGTATTTCGGCGCGCGCTCGGGGCCGATATGCCGCCCCGGACACGGCCGCGGTCGAAGAGAGCTTCCGCCAAGTGGAAGCGGTCGGATGATGCCGGCCCCTCCCACGAGTTGGAGGACTCTCCTCCACCGTCCCCCACACACCCCGCACACCCAGCACAGCCTGCAGGCCTCGTACACCCCGCACAGCCTGCAGTGCACCCACAGCCCGCACAGCCTCTCCCTGCCGACCCACAGCCACCACCACCGGCTCCACTGGTCGGGCCGCTCGGGATTACGTTCCGAGACGACGCACACCGCGCCGTCTTCGAGCGTATCTCCCAGCGCTCGATCGTACCCTCCAGGTTTGCACACCTCGCTGACCTAGGACGCCTGTGGGTACTAGAGGGGATGCTCACGTTGTACGACAACGTGGGCTGGCGAGATTTTCTGCAGGTGTCGGCGGATACGTTTACCCGCTCGACACTTGAGGTTCTGAGTTCGATCGCCCGGACCGATGAGGGATGCTCGTTTCGGTTCATGGATCGAGAGTGCCAGGTCACTCTCGATATGATGAGAGCGTTCTTCTCGTGGCCCGCTGTCCCCGGTGCCGATCGCTGTTACCGCCCCACCCATATCCCCCCACCTTCCTTCGACGCCGGTGCCTTCTGGGCCCGGATTACGGGTCTCCACGCTGCCTTTGACCCTAGTAGGGCCAAGGCCTCGGCCATTGTCCATCCCTGCCTCTGCATTGCTCAGCGCCTTATGGCGACGACCTTTTTGGCCAGATATGAGCCGGGCACGATGTCTACGCCAGAGCTCTACATGCTCTACGCGATGACACGTCCCAGAGCTCTATCTAGGGATGGCGATGAGCTTGTCCCCGCCGTCGTGATCGATATCGCGGCTTGGTTTTTGGACCGCATCATTGTATCGGTGGGCGCTCGCTCACCGATATGCTGCGGCGGCCTGATCACCTTGCTTGCTCTTATGACCGGCGAGGACTTCCCTGACGACTTGCGACGCGTCCCGGGCCCCACTTCTCTGTCGATAGATGTTATGGCCCGGATGAAGATGCTTCGTCCGCATGGTGAGCGTCACTGGGTCTGGTTGCACGGCCCTTTTGGTGCCGATTACATGATTCTCCCGAGCCCTGCTCGGACTCTGATTGCACCGGCCCACGTTGACTGGCTCCCTGCGATGGATGTTCTCATCCCTGCTGCTTACGTGCTCGAGGCCGAGGAGCCCGAGCAGGCCCACGCTGTCCCTGTAGACCCTGTTGCACACCCTGCCGAGCCTGCTGCCGACCCAGTGGCCCCTCAGCCTATACCTGATGTTTCCGCTGCTCCTGACACTTCTGTCCCCACTTCTGTCCCCACTTCTGTTAGTGTCACGAGCACCTCAGCTGAGCCCACTTCCACCACCACTTCCGAGGCTGTCACCACCACTCCCACCACCACCACTGGCCCTCTGTCCGTCGAGCCACTTTGCTCCGCACTCCCTGAGCGCCCGTCGACCTTTGTTGCGAGTGGAGAGCCCTCGTTTGCCGCGGTCGTGGAGACCATGGCTAGCATGATCTCCGCTGGGGTTGCGCCTTTTGGTCCACACACTTCCGCCCCAGCGGTAGTTACCTCTGTCTCCACCCCTGCTGTATTTTCCGAGAGCGTCGTGGCGTCTGTCCACACTTCTGTGCCACCGACCTCTCCGGCCACCTCGCTGCCATTTTTGCACTCTTCTTTCACTGCTGCTGCCTCCACTTCCCACCAGCCGGTGCCCCGGCCTCACACTGAGGCCAGGCCCACATTCGCAGGCGCAGCACCTTTTGTTCCCTTCCCCGCTGAGCCAGTCACATACGCGACCAGAGTTCGCCAGCCGCGCCCTGCACAGCCCCGACCGGTGCGTCCCTCGGCACCACCTCCCCCTGACACTGTACTTCAGAGCATTCGTGCTCTAGAGGGGGCGGTGAGTGGCCTCTGAGGCGACCTTAGGACCCTGTCCTCCACCGTCTCTGCGATGGCTGGCCGCTTCGATCTGATCCCCCAGATCCACTACTGCCTCACCCAGGTTCTGGAGCGTCTCCCGCGCGTACCCCCACCCACCCAGCAGGTTCCCGCCTACACTTCCACACACACCCGCCCTGCTGCCACTTCCACACCCACCCCCGCTCAGCAGCCTGTCCAGCCAGCACCACCCACACGACCTCCGCCTCAGGACGGAGACGGCGCAGCACCACCTTCTTAGGCACCCTTGATGCCATCGATTATCCTTGCCGTCGTGCTGCCCGTTTCTGCTGGGTCATGTTGCGCTTTTTGTCCACCCCCCTCCCCTCACGTATTTTGGGATTCTCTTTTGATCATATCTTTATATATCTTTTTTGGGAGAGAGGGAGAGTTTTTGGTGCCACTTATATATCTGTATCACTCCTACCTGTGCATGCATCATGTCCGCATCATATTTTTCATTTCTTTATTTTTCTTTTTTTATTTTCATTTTTCATGCATGCATCCTCACCTGCCCCTCACATTTCTTGTCTCTCGGTGTGCCACACTTTGCACATTGAGGACACTGTGCCATTTAGCTTGGGGGAGTGCGTTCTCACGTTCTTTTTCGATTTGCCACCTTTATTTTTAGTTTTTTCACACCATTTTTCACTTCTGCACTCATTTTCATTATTTTTCTTTTATTTTACCATGCATCACGTTTTTCTTATTTTTTCTGTGTGCCGCATTGTAAATAGTTCTATTTTCCCTTTATCTTTATTTCTTTTCTTTTTCATCTCATGCTAGAGATGACTTTTCTGTGATGATGATGACGTTGGATTTAGCTTACTCTATATGCATGCTGTATTTGTCATGTCTTAGATTTTATTTCTGATATCACATGCTATGACTTGCCTTGCATTTAGAGATAGTAACCCACACTTTTGCCACATGAAAATGGATGAAATTTCATTATTAGCCGAGTCTGAATATTCATATGTATGCTATCACAGAAAACACACCAAGATTCACGCATTGAATGCTTATATCTGGAGTACTGATTTCTTTTTCCTATATCACTTCTACATGCATGAATTGTACACTTCACTTCAGGATGATTGAATGATGTTAGCTATGATAAATCTGGATTAGTTAGCTTTTTTGTGATCGAAACTGAGTAGATTAGATTACCCTGCTGAAGTTGTCGTGCATGTCTTATAGAGTGAACCGAGAGTTATATCTATTTCTTTCTCCATAAATCTTGAACATCATTTCTCTACTTTTATAATCATTGGTGAATCTCCCCTTAGTGATTCTATTATATGGCATTTCCCCCGCTATTAACTCCTAGCTCCAAATCTCTTATTCTCTAAAAAAAATAATAAAAGAGAGAAGAATATTCTTGTATATCATTATCTCTCTTTGAGTTGGGATCATTGTGTATATATTCTCTACAAAAAAAAGAGAGAAAAAAAAGGAGAAAAAAAAGAGAGAAAAAAAGAGGAAAAATCCTCAATAGGAGATCCCATCTCACTTTCTTTCTTTCTTCTTTCTTCTTATTACATTTGGAGCTATATATAAAAATGGGGATTTGAATATTTTTTTATGCCATCACGCTTATAGATAAGCTTGGGGGAGGGGATCCATTGATGTGTGAGAGAGTGACTACTTGACATTGCACGACAACCTAGGCTAAGTAATATTCTATACTCGGTGAGATTATTTCCAGCTTTACGAAATCCAGAAATCTAAGCCTAGCGTTCATTTCATGAAATCCATAATTTTCTATTCTCTCTATTCTATAGTGTGATACTCTTATACTCCAGATAGAAAGCGTTCAATTGAAAAGTGTGTGATCTGTGATTTGTATACCGCTTTAAATGATTCAGACGATGTTAATTTTAGAATTATTCCGTTTTTCATAATTATATCGTTGTTCGTGGGTTTTCTATTTCTATTTGCACTATTATACTATGATATCAAAATAAAATCCTTTGACATGAGTTTTTCATTCGGTGCATGCTATATGAGTAAGTGAAACCCACGTCCTGAGAAAATGATCTAGTATCCTACATCTTCGCTTCTTTCTTTCTTCTTTATTTTCATTTCGTTTTCCATTTTTCTCCGTTTTTCATTTTTTCGTTTTTCGCCGTTTTCGTTTTCCGAATCCACCGGGTTCGCCATTTACTTATCTTCCTCGAGGACGAGTAAGAGGCAAGCTTGGGGGATTTTGATCACTCCTTATTTTACACCTTTTTTCCGCATATTTGCATGCCATTTAGATCGCCCAAATCATGTTTTTCACGATATATCGACGATATTGCGATGCTTTTCACGATTTGTTGTTTTTTGTCGCATTTCAGGTGATTTGGCGCGATTTGGAGTGATCTCGAGATGCGCTTACTCTAGACAGTCACCGAAGACCTCCCCGAGGGATATTTTGCTGTTGGAGAGGAGCGGAAGAAGAACGGACGTCGCAGGAGCGACGAGGAGGCCAATACAAGCAGATTGGGCATTTTTTGTGTCCCACTCGGCCGAGTGGAGGAGCCACTCGGCCGACCAGCGAGACACTGCTCGGCCGACCAGAGCAGACACAATTTACATGTGCACTCGGCCGAGCACCGAAGAACACATCGGCCGAGTGACGACATCACGTCCGCCCGAGTGGCGCCCAGACGAAGCCCTCCCAAAACATCCAAGTTACTGTTTTTCGGCTGCCTGAACTTCAGAAGACCCACTCGGCCGAGTGGTTAATCCCGTCCGCCCGAGTACTATGAAGTCATCGGCCGAGTGACGACAACTCACTTGGCCGAGCTGCCCCCGAAGTAGAGACCCCTGAAGGCCCCGACTTACTGGAAAATTACAGGGTTTCTCACTCGGCCGAGCGACTTTTGTCACTCGGCCGAGTGCGATGCGCTGCCTGTAGCGAAAACTGCGGAAAACAGGCTGTGCAGGGGTATTTTGGTCACAGTTTTTGGACGATTTTGAGGGCTATTTAAGCCCTGTTTTTACCCTAAATTTAGAGGCTATCTCTTAGATTTTTTGCAGCTTTTTAGATTAGTTTTTAGCTTTATTCTTGTGATTGGAGAGGAGACAAAAGATTGGAATTTTGTTGGATTCAATTGAAGAACTCCATTGGTTTGCATCTCTTTTCCTTAAAAATTCTATTTTTATTGCTTATCTCAATATTGTGATGAATTCTATTGCTTATTTCAACGATTATTTTTGTGATCTCGCTATGATTTGTGAGTAGTCTCCACGTCTTGGGGCGTGGGGATGAACCCTACAAGCCCACTTTCATATTCGTGATGAATTGGTAGAAATTGTGCTAGAATTGATATCTAGGGATTAGATTGGGATCAATTTACTACGGATGGCTAGGTATTCATATCAATTGGGATTTGCAAGAGATTGGATCCCAATTTGATAGGAAACCCTAGAAATCCGAATTGGGTTGGAGTCGGATTTTCGAAGTATCGGTTTGCAAGAGATTGGACCGATACTAGGATTTCCGGTTGCAATTCCATGCCGATACTCGTTTGCAAGAGATTGGACGGGTAGGAACTATCCCAATCTAGGTCGTGGACCGAGTTTGCAAGAGATTGGGCTCGGTGTGCGATTGGACGATGATGTTGATCCTAATGCTAGCTTTCCTAGGCTAGGGTTTGCAAGAGATTGGACCCAAACCTAGGATTGCTATAGACCGGCAACAGTGCGAGAGCGTGAGCTTGGTTCTACATTTAGTTGCAACTAGTTCATCCAAATTCTCATTCAAGCAATTTTGATACCGATAAACCGCATTTATGAAATACGGTGAGTAGCGGGGATTCCCCATTCCCTAGACGTTCTTTATTTGATTTGATATTTCCGCATTTTTGTCTGACGATTGTGACAGGATCGCCAAAGGCAAATTTCTCTCTTAAATAGCCAGGTTGATTGGAACAAGCACGGTCATTCGTCCTCCCTGTGTTCGATATCCCGCTCGCTGCTACACCGTGCACTTGCGGTAAAACTACAACCGTTCTTTGGGTCACATCCCGGAGCGATCAATTCGCATGCGTCGGGATTCCACGATTAAGGACTAGGATAACCCATTTAGCCTATGCTCTATTTAGCGAGAATAGTTTCCTTTGCCCAAGTGTTTAGATTTCGACTTCTTTTTTGTTTTACTTGGTGCAAATCCCCTCGTCGTGTACTGTTCTCCCACTTGGGAGAGTACACATGTGTATAGCCAAAAACCCAAAAATCCAAAAAAAAAGAGAAAAGAAAAGAAAAACCCAAAAAGAAAAGAAAAGAAAAATTTTGTATAGCCAAAAAGCCAAAAAAATACAAATACCCAAAACCCAAAAAAAATTCCAAGTGTGAATATTTTTCCTATCGACCGAGAATAAAGGGAAGGCGAGAATTTGCATCGAGTGTCCTACTCCACATCATCTCAACCCCCGTCGTTATCGAAAACACTTGGCTTAGGAACTTTTTAGCTAGTATCTAGGCTATAGTGGCGTGATTTCCTTAACCCTAGTTGTGGAGTCCCCGATGCATGATACGCTTCTATTCTTACTCTTCTCATGAATGCATGAACTTATATTCGCCGCTTAATTCAACTCGAATCGATATTTGGGTCATATCTTGGATTTGTGTATATCGAGCCTCATAGCACATTGTAGAAAGCGACACCATTTGCTAGCACACGACCACGCGCGCTTCACCGCGTGGGCCCACGACACTTATTTGGACTCGTTTTCCTAGGATTAGTGGTGTGATTTGGCGTTTGCTTGCTTGGTGTGTCGTTTTTGATTTTGGTGGCTTTGATGGACGATCTAGGATTTAGAGTTTTCTTTTTCTTTCTTCCTCTCTATTTTCCCCTTCCGAGCTCCTACTCTCACTCGTCTTCCTCGAGGACGAGGAATAGTTCAGCTTGGGGGATTTTGACGTGCGTTTATATTTCATATATTCACGCACGTTTTCTTTTGTGTTTCTCCGTGTTTTTCCGCCGTCTTTTATTCGTTTTCATGTATTTTCCCGTTTTCTTTCACTTTTCTTTGTTTATCCATGATTGCAGGGGATTGACCACGTAGGGGACGCTTGACGATGATATCCCAAGTCCCCGGAGCAACGGGAGAAGTCACGCGTGATCCAGGGGGTCAAACGTCAAAGAATTCATCTTTCAGCCCCTCACCCGGTCGGTTGGTCATCTCCAACCGATCGAGTGATGCACGCGTGCACCACCCGGTCTCTGCCGCAGCTCATAAGGAAGTCACCCGACCGGTTCACAGACCGGTTCAGCGAAGGGCTGTTCCCTGTTTCCTCGAGCAAAATACCAACCGATTGGGTGACTCTCACCCGATCGGTTCATCTGTAGCTGAAGAAGAAGAGCTGAAGACACGGACATCGAACCGATCGATTCAACCGACTGCTCCAAGATCCAACCGGTCACTCAAGAACTCACCCGACCGGTTCATGTGATCGGGTGAAAGCTCGCCGTTTTCTGTTATTAATTTGTAACGGATCAACCGATCGGTTGACTTGTCAACCGATCGGTTGATGCGAAGGTCTATAAATAGAACCCCTAGGGTTCCAGAAATGGGAGCTGCTATTTTTTTACTGTTTTATCTCCTTGTGACGGCTGTAATTGTTACTCTTTTGTAAGTTTTCAGATCTTTCTCAAATTTTAGTATTGTCTTATCTACTCTATTACTTCCGCATTGCAATTGTCCGATTATGATTCCAACGGTTAATTTTTATTTAGATCGCTTTTTCATGGATTTTTGTGAGTAGTAACCCAAATCTGGGATTTTGGTGGAAACCCCTTCGGGGGCTCTTCCCGATGCGTCCATAGGGTTAGGAAATCGATAGGGATTAGGATTCTAACGGTTACACGGGGTGTTTCATTGTCATCGGTGGGAAAAAGACCGCCTTTGACCGTTGGGCCAAGGGGGAATAAACTTGGCGGTTGACTCCCTAGCCATAGCTCACACCCATAGCGTAGACGTCGAATCCTAGCACGCGGGAGCGGCAGGATGAGACGTTGGGAGTTATCGTTGCGGGCTTAGTGCTCCCGGGATCGATCAGTGTTAATGGACACGGGAGTGCCCACTGATCGAATCCGGGAAGTCTGGTGTATCATCATGGGCACCGACCGGAATATCGGGCCCATGGGATGCCGGTACCACTTTCAGAGGCAACGTCTCACCATTAGTCCCTAATCCCGATCGCTATCCATACCCGTAGGCCGTATCGGCGAGAGTCTCTCGTCGGGTTGGAAACCAAAGTCCCGGGTTTTCTTTCTTGTTGTTAATACCCTTTATTTCCTTTCGTGACAACCATTTACCGATTCGGGCTAGCTCGCCCCTCGGTGTGATTTTGGTCCTACCTGACCCAAGCACAACCTCGCCTCCCTGAGTTCGATATTCCCGCACCCTACACTAACCGTGCACTTGCGGTAAACGACACCGCGCCGCCGTACCGTAAACGGGGCGCCGGTCAGATGTCACTCAAGGATCAATCAAAGAACGTAAAGTGGATTGGATGATCGAAGATGATGATTGAAGCTCCTAGAAGACTTGAAGCTCTTCCAATAGAAAGAAGAGAGGCAAAAACAAGATGTAATCTTTTTATTCTCTTCTAGTATGTAGCTTAGACGTAGAATTATGTTGGAGCACACACACATCTTTATTTCTGTCCTAGGAAATCATTAGAACTCATTTCCTTGGCCTCCATTCATTATTCTCTAACATGTGCATTTTAGACTTTCAACAGGCGACTGCTGAACGATTTACAGGTGCCTGTCTCCAAACAGTCGCCTGTGATTTGTTCTACAGTAGTCTGTTTTACACATACTTTGACACTTAGTTTTTGGGCTTTCTGTTATAACTTCCATCATGCGAGTACTGTACAAAGTGTAGGAGAATATATGCCCATAAGGCAATTTATCCAAAAGTATACGTCTTGTTCATACTGTATATGGTACCTATTATTCTAAGAATAAATCGTTTGTATTAATATGCTTAGATAATATCCATAGACTTATAGTTAGGTCCATACGTATCTAGATGAGATCTCGATTATGAGTAAGTAAGCGACTGAATATAAACGTAAGTCTTAAACGGTTCGTGGTCATAGATGTGTCGAGAACTGGATATCGACACATCGAATAGACCACTGTGTCTTAGTCTTACCTTAGGGTAATGATGATCTCATAGTGATTCGACTTGGTGAAGTCGGAGACGAGACACATGTACTCATTGGAGAATGAGTTCACTAAACGACCAAATTAAAGTTATTAAATGGTTGACTTTAACTAAACTGTCTTTAATAACTCTAGGGTGATGATAGGTAAGCTGATCCTTAAGACCTGAAGTCATTTGTACAAACATGTGAGTGAACAGTGTAGCTTAGACCTATGATCTAGCTTCGAGGCTAGGCATGCTGAAAGATTTTAGGTTGAGTTGCACCTGAAGCTCTCGAGGTGAGTAGATGACTAAGATGGGATTCGTCACTTCCGTTAAAGGAAAGTTAGTGTTACAGGCTCAGTACGATCTTTGTGTTAATCCTCGGCCGGGGTACGTTGTAAGAAGTACAACGTTATACAACAAAGACCGCCGTATATTGACCAATGTTGTCTAATAGGGTTGATAGTAAAGCTTACCCTGGGCCAATAGGAACACAGTCTTGACGAAGGGACTATAGCTAACAGAGTTCATCACTGACACATCCAATGTAAACCCAATGACGCTTTTGTCAAAGGGTCGATCACGTTATGATGATTCTGAAACAGGGACGACAGCTACTGTTCGTAGTGACCGTCGTCAAGGGGTTTCGAGCCCCAACCTATAGTAAGGTCAGGCTGTAGGGTCTCACACCGAGTAGTGTTCGCGTCTTAGTAATAGGAAGATTAATTGAGAGAAAATCATTTGATGATATTGAACAGTTAACATTCACAAGTCAAGTTGTGAAAGTTAGTCGCAATAGAAATAGGGACAAATGTTGCATTTGATGCAAACCAAAGATTAAACGTGTCGTAAATTGGTAACGAAAAATTTAGTAGGAACAAATATATTGGAAAGGGTTACCTGGCTGACGGGATCGTCCCGGTCTAAACACAGGTTCAAACCACGTCCAAATCGGAGCTCAAACGAGCCCAGAAACGCGAAAACAGTCCAAGGCAAAGTGGGTTAGACCCACTGGGCTAACAAGCCCATAGACAAAGGCAACCGGGCGCAGCCCGCTGGCTGCAACGGGCGCACGCTCGCTACACAGTGGGCATGGCCCGCTGACTGCAGCGGGCGGGCACCGGCTGCAGTAGCGGGCGTGGCCCGCTGCACAGCGGGCGTGCGGCCTGCCCTTGTCTCCTTGGGTGGGCACACCCGCTAAGCTTAGCGGGCGCACCCGCAACTTAAGTCGCCTAGGGTTTTTTGAAACCCCAAATGACGCCTACGAAAATCGATTATTTGCCCAACTTTGGGCAATTGTTTGAGGGGTCAAAAGAAGTCGAAATTCGTCGCCGTCGGTTCCTACGCGTTCACCATTCGAAGCCCTTAGGATTGATAGCTTGTTTGGTGTCTAAAGTTTAATGATCGGAGAGAATTAATTAGTTAAAGTTTGCTTTTGAGAAAAGCTCACTAAACTTTAAATTAAGCTAAATTAGCTTAATTGAATTTTCTCCAAATTAACAATAGTCCCACATTGCTCGCAACAAAAGAGTGAGTGCCGACTCCCTATATAAATAGGGGTGCACTCTCTTCGTTGAAAAACACACCAAGTCATCGATCGAGTAGCTACAGACTTTTAGAGCAAGCTCGATCGGCGAATAAACTATTCTCTCTCTCTCTTCCTATTCTCCAGAGTAGTCCTAGCAAGACTACGAAGGGGGTTTGGATTTTGATCCGGACGTCTTAGACGCGGGTTCTTCTCAAGTGAAACTTTCTACCGCGTGTAATCGGCTCGGAGGGGAAAGTCGGTTCGGGCAGATCGGTTCGAGGGTGCGAGGCGGCTCAGGCGGATCGAGTCGAGGCAGCTCGTCTACGAGGAGCTTCAGAAGATGGTGCGGTACATCTTGCCTGCTCCAGGGCCAAGATTCCAGGTATGTGGTTAAGTAATTTTTAGTGTAGATTTAATTGGTCGCTTTAGAGTAGATCCCTCTTGGGGTGGTCAGATCCACCCCAAGTTGGCATAGATCGGGCTAGGTTCTGGCTCCCTCAGAGCCTAGCTAAATAGTTTAGCTAGTCTAGAAAATTTTGTTTTCGATTTCCGCTGCACTTTTGTGCCCCTGTGGTCTGTCCGACTTAGGACGGACACAGATCCGAGCTTTGGGGGACCACCAAAAACCCCAACACAAAGTACATACGCCTGTCCAGTTACATGGGCCTGTAACTTGTTAGTAAGTTACATGTCTGTATCTTGCCCAAAGATATCTAACTTGTCATCTTTCGGTCAAACGAATAATGTTGCTTTCACAGTCGCCTGCCCAAGGCACATGCGCCTGTGAATGCTTTTACAGTCGCCTGTCGATACGTGTCCTAACACTTTGTGTTTGGCAAGATTGCAAGTTTTGGCCAGACGACTGATATTGGTATCACAGTCTCATGCATATGGCACATGCACTTGTGGATACCACATCTGTCGCATGTCCAGTCTTTCCAAAACTTCCTCAGTTCTCTTAACTTACTCATGCTTTGCTCAGTCGCCTGTAGAAGGTTTCCCAGTCGCCTGTTGGTTTACAGGTGCATGTCTGACCTTCTTCAGTCGACTGTCCTACGTGGTAAGTTACCGTTTGAATTCTCACCTACCCTCTGACACAGTACAGCAGGCAACTCCAAATTCTTCATCAGTCGACAGTCTGCTGTGTAAATTCTATTCGTTGGCTATTTCTCCACGGATTTCAAAGGGGTTTTGGGAATTCAGTTTAAGGGTTTTAGAGAACCTATAAAGAGGGCTTCTACTGTTCCATTGAAAAAATCTTGATGAACTCTCGATCATCAAATCTTTCAAGCCCTAGATTTCCAATCTCATTCTCTCTTGCTCTCTAACCTAGAATCAAAATGATATCTTCTAGGCATTTGGTGGTGACAAGAGAAAGGTCTTTATCTCTTCTTGGAAGAGACTTCAACAAGCAACACACTTGCTCCTTCTAATTCTACTTCAAGGCATATGTGATTGTAAGTATTGCAATTTTATTTCGAATTTCATACCTTTCAAAATTAGATTTACTCTCGGTTTGTGAGAGTGGTTTGATTGATCCCAAGTTGAGGGATTCAAGGACATCGATTGTGTTTCGATTACACTTGTAGGGTTGCTACAAGTGGGTTTAAAGGAAACCTCAAGTTAGGGTTCTAACTTGAGTATCCGCAGGTATCCGGGTGGAAGGGACGTATGATTACCGGTAACAAGTCGAGATTGGACTTGGGTAATCCAAACACTTGAAACATCCTTTGTGTTAGCTTGTTTCATTTTGGGTTTATTTATAATTCCGCAATTATTGTTGGTTAGGAATTTAAATTGGTATAACTATCGTTTAAATTTTATAAACAATATTCAACCACCCTTTTAGTGTTTTCCTCATAGCCAGGGTCCTTACAAGGTAGTGTTCGAAATCCCGGACCATTTGGCATTTGAATTCGTGAGCGGAGACCGTTCACTTGTACCTATTAAATTTTGGGTCAAGCAGAACGAAATGATCATTGCATCGATGTTAGTCGAGCCTGAGAAGCCTAGAGTGGTTCGAGAATTTGAAGACGTGTTCCCTGAAGATATGTCAGGATTACCGCCTGACCGAGCTTTGGAATTCACCATCGACCTTCTGCTGAACACTTAACCTATTTCGAATGCACCTTATCGCTTGGCTCCTGCTGAACTAGAAGAACTTCGAAAACAGCTCGACGATCTGTTGCAGAAGGGATTGATACATCCCAACGTATCTCCTTGGGGTGCGCCAGTTCTTTTGGTCAAAAAGAAGGATGGATCAATAAGGATGTGTGTGTATTACCTAGAACTGAACAAGGTGACCATTAAGAACAAGTATCCATTACCGTGTATCGATGACATTTTTTATTAGCTTGGCGGATCACGAGTCTTCTCTAAGCTGGATCTTTGAAGTGGTTATCATCGAGTGAAGGTCAGAAGTGAAGACATCCCGACGATGTCATTCTGGACCAAGTATGGACACTATAAATTCGTAGTCATTCCATTCGGTGTGACCAAAACTCTTGCTGTATTCATGAATCTTATGAACCTGAATTTCTATGAGTACTTGGATAAATTCGTAGTGATCTTCATCGAAGACATTCTGGTCTACTCGAGGAATGAAGAAGAACACGCTACGGATTGTATTGGAGACCCTACAACATCATTGGTTATATGCCAAGTACAGCAAGTGTGGATTCTTGATAGACCGAGTCGCCTTTCTTGGGCATGTGGTATCAAGAGACAGTATTTCTGTCGATCCGAAGAAGGTTACCTCAGTTAGTAATGGGCCAATTCCTCGGTCAGCTTCAGATATCCAAAGTTTTCTCGGATTGGCTGGCTATTACCATCGATTCATCAAGGACTTCTCGAAGATTGCTGAGCCTATGACTCTCTTGATGAGAAAGGATATCAAGTTCATCTGATCTGAGGCATGTGAGAAAGCATTTGAAGAATTGAAGACGAAGCTGACATCTGCACCAGTGCTAGCTATACCAGATAGAACCGGGGGATTTGAATTTTTCTGTGATGCATCTGGCAAGGGTTTTGGATGTGTCCTACACCAGCATAGTCATGTGGTTGTGTTTGTGTCTCGGCAGCTAAAGACTCATGAGAAGAATTATCCAACCCATGACTTGGAGTTAGCCGCAGTTATATTTGCCCTGAAGATTTGGAGGCACTTTCTATTAAGCGAGCAAGTGAAGATTTACACCGACCATAAGAGTCTAAAGTACATCTTCACCCAAAAGGAGCTTAATATGAGGCAACGCCGATGGTTAGAGCTTATGGCTGATTATGATATCGATCTCCAATATCATCCGGGAAAAGTGAATGTAGTACCAGATGCATTGAGCCGATTTCCAGCGATCATGACTCTCTCAGCTCAATGGAGACTACAACAAGCTATGCGAGAGATGGAGATTGAAGTTACCTTACACGGGACTCCAGCATCATTGATGAATATGCAAATTCAGTCTACTATCGTAGATCGGATTAAAGCTACTCAGACTGGAGATGCGACGTTGCAGAAGATCATGGAACAAGTCAAAGCTAGACTTCGGGCGGATTTTATTATTCTTGATGATGGTTCTTTGAGATATGGCGTAGGATTTGTATGGCTTTCGGTGATATCAGAGTTGAGCTACCGAATGAAGCACACAACTCCCCTTACTCTATTCATCCTGGTGGCACCAAGATGTACACGGATCTTCGTCTGAACATTTGCTGGAATGGAATGAAGAGAAGCGTAGCTCGCAGTGTCACCAAATGCCTCGTGTTTCAGCAAGTGAAGACTAAACATCACCGCACTGCTGGATTACTTCAACATCTGCCTATTCCGGAATGGAAGTGGAAGCACATCACTATGGATTTCGTAACTGGACTGCCTCAGAGTACTAAGCAGAATGATGTGATTTGGGTGATCATTGATTGATTAACCAAATTAGCGCATTTCATACCATTCCGAGTGGGACAATCTGCGGACTTACTTACGAAGAGGTATATGGAGGTAAAGATCTATTTTATGCCTCTAAAACATCTTCTAGTATACGTTGTGATGTAATCGATAACCATGCAAGAGATTGTTCGATTGCATGGAGTCCCAGCGAGCATTGGCATATCACTCAATTCTGGACACTAGATTCATATCTCAATTCTGGAAGAGTCTGCAGACCAATCTAGGTACTAATCATAGCTTCCGCACTGCATATCACTCATAGACTGATGGTCAATCAGAGTGTACTATCCAGATATTGGAAGACATGTTATGAGCTTGTATGCTGGATTTCAAGGCTCGTGGGATGATCACCTACACTTGGTAGAGTTTGCCTACAATAATAGCTTCCAAGCCAGCATTGGCATGGCCCCATTTGCTGCACTCTATGGAAGGAAGTGTCGATCCCCGTTGAGTTGGGATGACAATGGTGATCGAGAATTACTGGGTCGAGAGATGATTATTGAAACAGTGGACGTGGTGCGTAATATCAAAGACAAGTTACGCATTGCCCAAGATCGGTATAAGCACTGGGCTGATGCCAAGCGTTGTCACTTGGAGTTTCAACCCGGAGATCATGCTTTCCTGAAGATATCTCCAAACAGAGGAGTGATACGTTTTGGGAAGCGAGAAAAGATTATCCCAAGATTCATTGGACCATTTGATGTGCTAGAGCGAGTTAGAGAAGTTGCTTATCGTTTAGTTCTACTGCCATCATTGGAGGAAGTACACAATGTTTTCCATGTCTCCCAACTGCGTCGTTACGTCAATGACCCTACTCATGCGTTTGACTACTCCACGATTACTATTCAAGCAGATCTGACCTACGATTAACAGCCAGTTCAGGTCTTGGACAGACGACAAAAGACCCTCAGGAATAAAGTCGTCAATCCTGTCAGAGTGATGTGGCATTATGAATCACCTGGAGAGTCCACCTGAGAATAGGAAGAGGAAATGTGTGAGCGTTATTCTTATTTATTCCTTGTACCCTAGCTGATAGAATTCCAAGGGCGGAGTTTTTATTAAGGTGGGTAGGATGTAACGGCCACTTTCTGTCGTACGTATTTCATACATACATTATTGGTGAATTGAATTTTGTGATCATTTGCGTTACGATTTTACTAATTAATTTCCATAGCTCAAACGCGTGATCGGACCCCATATTCGCAATGCACATGACGTCGCTATCGTGCTAATGTTATTTTTATAATTTTTGGATGATATCGAGTGTGGGGGCGATGTTGTAATAATCTGATCATTTCTAGTTTCATTATCTTCTTAATCTAACTTAATCTTAATTGATCTAAATAATCTTAATCAATTATTTCCTAAATCTAATTTAAATCTAATAAAATCTTAATCTTAACTAAAGATATTTTCTAAGTCAAATTTAAACCCCAAAATCATAATCAAATATTAATGAATTTTAATAGAACTTAATAGCCTAACTAAAATATTTCCTAATCTTTAATAATCCTAACAACCCCTAAGCTGCAACATTATACCGCGTCCGTAACAACCCGCGCATGCACACGATCTCCCACTACACATTTCCCTACGGAAATCTCAACAAACGAAGGAACCTCTCTCTCTCTCTGCCCCCCCCATATATCTCTAAGCCCTGCCATTTCCTCTACTACACCAAACAAAATGAAGGAAAACCCACATCCCCTAACGTCGGTAATCTCTCCCCCCCAAACCCTACGCCACAAACCCACGTACACCTCTCTCACTTTCACCATGACTGCAGCCACGCCCTCTCGCCATCAGACCCTATCTCGCTCTCCCCTAAGCCAGTCTTAACCTCCCCTCTCAAAACTCACAGCACACCAAACCTTACGCCCACAGCCGCTGAAACCCCATGCCACCCTCTACCTCCAGGCCTCCCCTCTGACAACCAACAACTAACCCACAACCTACTCCTTCCAACCTCAAAGCTGACGGCGACCTCCACCCTCTTCCGCCGGTAATAAAAGCTAAACCGTCGAATACCACCTCCTACCACAAACTCCTAGCAGAAACCCTAAGCCCGCAACCCCTCCGACCTCGTTTTCCAAACCCCCGCACATCCCAAGTTTCCGGTGCTCTCCTCTCTTCCACCACCTCCCTCGCAGCCTTCCAACACCACCATAACCGCAACCCTACCTCTGATGCCACCCGCTTCCTGTCACTCTGTCACGCCCCGCTTCCCAAAGATATGGAGGCGAGACGTGAGAAGGTCCATACAGACGTGGAGCGGTGAAGCCACACACCTGATAAGCGTCAATTTAAAATTTAATGCAGGTCCCTGTAACTGCAAACGGAACAACAATAATAATAACAAGAAAGAGAGACTGATATAAAAATAATCCAATCTCAGAAATTGTCCACAATAATATTCAACATCCAGGAAAGCCACCAGGCTCAAGGAAAGAGTCTAAAGGCCAAAACATGGCCAACAAAACGTCAACATAACAAAGTATTGGTGATGCGCACCGACAACTACAGCAGTCTAAAAAAAGGGAAAGCTCAACGAAGACACTAGGACTGGTCCCCGGTGTCCATGTACTCCTCCTCAGCAAACGCGGGTCATGACTCGGCATCAGCAAACACCACGTCCTATCCAACGAACTCTGTCTCAAGATCTAACATGTGTCACCCAAAAGAGAGAGGCACATGTCAGCAAGTCTAAAAGACTTGGGCAAAGAAACTGAAAGTAAACTAACAACCTAACAGTTCAAGTAAGATGCAATGACATGACATTTAAGTATGATGCAACAGTTAAAAAGGGCAAGAAGAGCCAAGCACGTACGATGTAGTAAAAGCTACCAAATCACTAATTCACGAATCACTTATCACAATTTTCACTTATCACGAATCACTTGTCACGATTTTCACTTTGTGCTCAGAGTTTCCGTCTTTTGGCTGAAGTGGCTGTATGGGCTCACTTCTACTCTCAAGCGACCGTTTAACCCTACCCCTCCACGTGTATCGAGCGTTGGGATTAGCAACACACTAGCTCGATTCTGGATCACGAGCCAGGAAGTGTATTTGGCATAGGGGTGCACCTAGCCTTGATCACGGTGTAGGAGTCAAAATCCTACTCGCCGCAGCTTACATTTTAAAGTAGCATGTGCTACGCAATCACGATGAACATTCAATGTATGCAACGACATGAACAGATATTCGTGTACCGTTAATTGAAATTAAACATGACATACAAGCATGATGAAGGTGACGGACCTAACTTCGTTGTCAAGCCAGATCAAAGGCGTCTAGGCAGCTATCCTTTCACTGCCTAGTCTCTTTTATGCTAAAACAAGCAATGGCCTAAAGCATGGCCTAAAATCCTAAGTGGCAAGTTTCACTTGCCTAGCACCGAGGATGACGATCACGAAGGTTCGTCTCACAATCGCTAATCTACGGGGAAAGTCGCTGTTATGGAGAAACAACCATCAAAACAACATCCATTTTTCTTAGGGTTTTACAAAATCACAAATGGGTTATGAGAATATTATAGGATCGATTTATTACCGTATCGTTAGCAGAAGAACGACACCGAGCAAGCACGACGACAGAAGAACGATCCGGGAAACTATGGCTCAGATCTGAAACAGCGAGGGAATCTTGGAGAAATGACGTTTTGAGGGGGTTTGGGGGTTGGCCGTCGGCCTAGGGAGGGTGGCCGGCGCAATGGTGGTGAGAGGGGGCTCCGGGAATGAAGGGGAAAGGCTAGGGGAAGATGGATGATGATTTGGGGAAGAAGGAGGCTTAGGAGAAATGAATGAAGAAAGAAAAACGATTGGGGGGTTTAAATAGGATTCGTGCGGCGGCTGGACAAACCCTAGGTTTACGACAGCGATTAGTCGGTCAAAGAAGGTTGGCTGACGGACTAGTTTAAGAACTAGTCGGTCGGTCGTTCTACTGTGACCGACTAAGAGCAAGCAGCGAAAAATGAATAAAATCTGGGGAATTGAATTAGTCGGTCTGTGAAGGCCCATCGACCGACTAGTTTGCAACCTAGTCGGTCGGTGAGTGTTCATAAACCGACTAACGATAAACAGTAACTCAGGTAAAATTAATCAAAGGAACTAGTCGGTCTGAGAGCAAGTTCTGACCGACTAGTTGCGCATATAGTCGGTCGGTGGTTGCTCTTAGACTGACTAAGAGTAAACAGTAAATTGGCTAAAAACGACTGACGTAAACTAGTCGGTCCGTGAAGAGTTGCCGACCGACTAGATCTCAATCTAGTCGGTTGGTTCCCCTCCATGAACCAACTAACGTGCACGAAAAGTGCCGAATTGAAGCGCGAAGCTCCAGGAAGAACCCTATGGCTTCTAAGATCGATCTAATCTCTAAGATATGAGCGATATGAAGCTCGTCATGCGTGACTCACCCCAAGCTCAACGATCTAAAGAAAAGCTAGAAAATCACAACGAAACGATCGAAAACGAAACTACGGAGATGGAAAATCACACATAAGGAGAAAATCCACCAATATATATATATATATATATATATATATATATATATATATATATATATATATATATATATATATATATATAATATAGAAAATCCAAATACATGAAAACCAGTCGTTACACACTCACCCCGACAACCCCATAGATCTCAACAACACCCTCACCGGGCCAGCCTCCCTGCCATCGTCTCGCACCACCAGGACCACGCACCACCGCCAGCACCAGCGCTGTCGACCACCCGCCACCTCCGGTGCCTTAGCCTGCCCTCTGCAACCGCTGCACCGTCACCCCTACAAACACAAACACAGGCAGCTTGAAAACACGTAAGTTATTATGTATTAACAGTACCTTACTATATATAGTTATATTATAATAATGAACAGTAAATTATGTTAGTATTATTTTATATTGAAATATATTTGACGTGCGTTTATCTTTCTTATATTTGCGCACGTTTTCTTCCGTGTTTTTCCGTATTTTACCGCCGTCTTATATTCGTTTTCTCGTGTTTTCTTGTTT
Organism: Scilla litardierei; assembly: GCA_030789695.1. Lineage (NCBI taxonomy): Eukaryota > Viridiplantae > Streptophyta > Magnoliopsida > Asparagales > Asparagaceae > Scilla > Scilla litardierei. The sequence continues at coordinate 86,776,641 of CM061139.1, forward strand.
TCTTTCACTTTTCCATGTTTTTCGTATTTTGCAGGAGTTTATTGGCATAGAGGACATAAAACGACGATATCATGAGTCCCCGGAGCAATGAGAGGAGTCGCGCGTGATCTAGGGGGTCAAACGACGAAGATCGCTTCTTTCAGCCCCTCACCCAACCGGTTGGTCATTTACAACCGATCGGGTGATGCACGCGTGCACCACCCGGAGTCCGGACACAAGTTGGAGCGGCCAAGAAGTCACTCGGTCGGTTCAGTGACCGGTTCAAACGCCCCAACTCTCTGGAATTCTGACGCTGAATACCAACCGATCGGGTGACTTTCACCCGATCGGTTCACCTGTAGCCGATTCTCCGAAGCCACGACTCGAGAGATCAACCGACCGGTTCACCCGACGGCACGAAGATCCAACCGATCAACTTCAACCTTCAACCGACCGTGCCATCATGACCGGGTGGAATCCTATTTTCACTGCCGAAGAAACGAAGCAGGTCACCCGATTGGGTGACTTTTCACCCGATCGGGTGATTTCGTATTCTATATATAGGACCCCTAGGTTTTTCCAGAAACGAGAGTTGTTATTTTTTGCTGTTTTTTCTCTCTCTTGACGGCTGTAATTTTTCAGATACTTGTAAGTTTTCCGATCTTTGTCAAACTTTAATATAGTGTTATTAGCATTGCTCTTACTGCTTTTCAATTGCACGATCATGTTTCTAACGGTCGATTTCTATTTAGGTTGCTTTTTACTAAATATGTGTGAGTAGTTCCCAAATCTGGGATTTTGGTGGAAACCCTTTCGTGGGTTCTTCGCGATGCCTCGATAGGTCTAGGAAATCGATAGGGATTAGGAATCTAACGGTTACACTGGGTATTTTATTGTCATCGACGGGATAAATACTGCCTTTGACCGTTGGGCCAAGGGGGAATAAACTTGGCGGTTGACTCCCTAGCCATAGCTCACGCCCTTAGCATAGACGTCAAATCCTAGCGCGCGGGAGTGGCAGGATGAGACGTTGAGAGTTATCGCTGCAAACTTAGTGCTCCCGGAGTCGGTCAGTGTTAATGGACACGGGAGTGCCCATTGACCGAACCTGGGAAGTCCGGTGTATCATCCTGGGCACCGACCGGAATATCGGGCCCATGGGACGCTGGTACCACTCTTAGAGGCAACATCTCACCATTAGACCCTAATTCCGATCGTTATCCTACCCGTAGGCCGTATCGGCGAGAATCGCACGATAGGGTAGAAACCAAAGTCCCGGGGTTTTCATTTATATTGTCTATACCTTGCATTCCATTTACAGTGACAACCCATCATTAGATTCGAGCTAGCTCGCCCATGGGGTGAATTTGATCCTCTTTGACACAAGCACATCCATGCCTCCCTGAGTTCGACCCCCAAGCCACACTACAACACCGTGCACTTGCGGTTACAAATATTTAAATCTCACGCCCCCAATCATATCATTGCACACATCAAACACGCGCAAAGCAGGGGGACGTCAAGCTTTATAGCGCCGTTGCCGGGGAGGCAACGTGCTTGTTATTTTTGGATTTCATGACCCCTTGTGTCTAGCTCTCATCCCTACCTCGCGATAATTTTCGCATTCTACACTTTGTGATTTTACTTGTACATACTGTAAATAGTAATTGTATAGAACTGATTGACTGAGTCGCAGTGCTGCTGTCGCTACATTCGCCTCCTGTTTATGCAACCCGTGCTTTTGACGTGTATGTTATTTGTGCAGTTCTCTCTCTCTCCTTTCTTATTGGTTCTCTACCCCACGACGAGGATGTTTCATGCCGTTTCAGGCGATATCTGGGATCATTAACACCACATCCGCTGCTTGACACAGAGCTTGGCAGACTCTCTAAATACTTCGAATATACTATCCCTTCTGGCTACCGCAGTGGAAAATCAGAGGAGGTATCATGATATGCAGCAGCATCCTACCACGACAACTCTCTTCCCTCATGATGAAGTGGCGTATATCGACATGCTTGGTTCCGAGCTTGGAGAGGAAGAATTGTTCGCCGAGTTTTGTCAGGAGAACCATCAGGCTGAGTCTGTCAGTTACGTTGGACAAGAACAGATCTATTCCTTGCAGACTTCTATCGAGCATCCCGGATCTTGGGGCAACGAGGAAGCTGGGAGCAACAATGAGGAATCTTCAACCATTGAAACCTGTTTTCACGTCGAAACTTTCTTCCCCGAAAATTACTACGAGCTTGAGAAAAACCCCGTGCCTTCCTCGGTTGCCCCCGTGATACCTTGCGAGGGTTTACCACGTGGGACCACGAATGGGAGTGAAGTTCCGAACACTGGCTTTCGAGAGATACACGAAGAAATCCTTTCACTAGAGGATGCTCAGCTTGAGAAGTATGCGTCGGGACTTCGTGAAGTTGAGATGAAAGAGCTACCCCCGGGGCTAAAGTATGAATATTTGGGGACAGATTCGACCCTGTCGGTCATAGTGAACTCCTCGCTGCCTGAAGACCAGATGACCAAACTTCTTAGTGTTTTAAAAAGGTTTAAGGGATTTTTCGGATATGGAATTGAAGATTTAAAAGGGGTTAGCTTAGGCCTCTGCTCACACAGAATACTGCTTGAAGATGAGCAAGCCTCCTCGATTGAGCCGCAGCGGAGGCTAAATCCCATAATGATGGAAGTTGTGAAAAAAGAGATTGTTAGGCTTCTACATGCCGGTATCATATACCCTATCTCCGATAGTTGCTGGGTTAGCCCGGTGCACGTCGTACCCAAGAAAGGTGGAATGACGATGGTTCGTAACGAGAAGAACGAGCTAATACCTACGAGGACCGTCACGGGGTACCGGATGTGCATTGACTATAGAAAGCTGAACAAAGCTACGAGAAAGGATCACTACCCTCTCCCCTTCATTGATCAGATGCTTGAGAGGCTGGCGAAGCACAATTATTTCTGTTTCATGGACGGGTACTCCGGATTCCTTCAAATCCCTATTCATAACGATGACCAGGAGAAGACGACTTTCACTTGCCCATTTGGGACATATGCCTATAGAAGAATGCCATTCAGACTTTGTAACGCCACTGCTACATTCCAAAGACTCATGTCTGCTATCTTCTCCGACTACTCCCAGTACATCATGGAGGTTTTCATGGACGATTTTTCCGTCTATGGAACTAAGTTTGACTCGTGCCTCAGCAATCTGACTAAAGTCCTGAAGAGATGTCAAGAAAAGGGATTAGTCCTGAACTGGGAGAAATGCCACTTCATGGTCCAAGAAGGGGTTGTGCTGGGTCACGTCATCACATCGAGGGGAATCGAGGTTGATAAGGCTAAAGTTGAGGTGATCGAAAAGCTTCCGCCACCGCTCAATCTTCGAGGAGTCCGTGGTTTTTTAGGACATGCGGGATTTTATCGCCGCTTCATAAAAGACTTCTCGAAGATTTCCTGGCCGTTGACCCAACTCCTCGTGAAGGACGCGCCTTTCGTCTTCGACGAGGAGTGTAAGGAAGCCTTTCGGACCCTGAAGCAAGCTTTGATTTCCACGCCCATAATACAGCCACAGCACTGGAATCTACCCTTCGAGCTAATGTGCGACGCTAGTGATTATGCGGTTGGTGCCGTCTTGGGGCAGAGGAAGGATAAAAATCTGTATGTCATATATTATACGAGTAAGACCCTGACACCGCCCAAAGAAATTATACTACCACGGAAAACGAATTGCTAGCGGTCATCTACGCCATGGAAAAGTTTTGGCAATATCTCGTGGGTGCTTAGGTGATCGTGCACACAGATCACACGGCTCTCAAATACCTATTGAGCAAGAAGGAAGCTAAGCCGCGGCTCATTAGATGGATTCTCCTCCTCCAGGAATTCGACCTGGAAATCAGAGACAGGAAGGGGGCGGAGAATGTAGGTGTCGATCACCTGTCCTGAATGTCTACCCTCGATTTGAACGCTACTCCGATCGATGATTCGCTCCCTGACGAGCATCTTTTCTCCATCTCTTCCGCCTGGACCCCTTGGTACACAGACATCGCAAATTATCTGGCTTATGCCATCGTCCCCCACAATGTGAGCTACCAGCAGAAGAAGAAATTCTTCCATGAGGTCCGCAAATTTTATTCGGACGACCCCCATTTGTACAAAACCTGCAATGATGGGGTGATACGGAGATGCATCCCTGAAACTGAAACAACCTCTATAATCTCCCATTGCCATGGTCAACAATGTGGAGGGCATGCGAGCACCTATAAGACGACTGCGAAAATTCTCCAGAGCGGATTCTACTGGCCAACCCTCTTCAAGGACACCCATGTTTATGTCCAGGCCTGCGACAAATGCCAAAGGACGGGGAATATCTCCAAGCGGAATGAGATGCCTCAACACTATATCCTAGAGGTAGAGATCTTCGATGTGTGCGGAGTGGACTTCATGGGAACGTTCCCGTCCTCTTCTGGGAACCAGTATATCTTGGTAGCCGTAGACTACGTATCGAAGTATGTTGAAGCGATAGCCAGTCCAACCAATGATTCCAGAGTGGTCTCCAAGTTCTTTAAAAACAACATCTTCCCGCGGTTCGGTGTACCTCGAGTCCTGATCAGGGACGGAGGGAGCCACTTTATAGAGAAGAAATTTGAGGCTCTCTTGAAAAAGTACGGGGTATAACACCAGGTGGGGCGTGCCTACCACCCGCAGACTAGCGGCCAGGCGGAAGTCTCTAACTGGGAGATCAAAAGTATACTAGAAAAGACGGTGGCCAGCTCTAGGAAGGATTGGTCATCAAAACTTCCTGACGCGCTTTGGGCTTACAGGACGGTATTTAAAACTCCGATCGGCACAACCCCCTACCGGCTTGTCTACGGGAAGGCATGCCATCTGCCATTGGAATTGGAACATAAGGCATTTTGGGCAATCAAGAATCTAAACTTCGACGCCAAGGAGGTTAGAGGGCACTGACAGTTGCAACTTAACAAGCTCGACGAGATCCGGCTCAATGCTTATGAAAATGCCAGGATTTACAAGGAGAAGCTGAAGCGGTGGCACGATAAGCGCATCTTGAAGAGGGAATTCAAGGAAGGGGACTTAGTTCTCCTATTCAACTCAAAGCTGAAGCTCTTTCCTGGAAAGATCAAGTCAAGGTGGTCGGGACCTTTCCGCGTCACCAAGGTCTTCCCGCATGGGCCTATTGAGATAATGGGAAGGGATGAGACATTCAAATTCAACGGGCAGTGCCTGAAACACTATGCGGTAGGAGAACCAGAATTCCCTACGGTCGGATTCCCAACGACCGACGACTCTTCCTCAAACCCTCCGGACCCCAACTGACCACCATATGAGGCGTCGAACAAACGACGTTAAACAAAAGCGCTTCATGGGAGGCAACCCCTGTTCTACATTCTCATTTTAACTTTATTTTATCTATTTTAATAATTGAATTCAGCCGCGAGATCATCCGTCGAGAAACTTAGGCCAATCGTGAATTTCTGCAGGAAACAAGCCCTCACCTGGTCAGGTGACTTCTCAACCGCTCGGGTGTGACGTATCAGACGATGGTCGTATCTGCTCTCCTTGCGAACCGATCGGGTGAAACATGGCGTGACCGGGTGCCAGACCGTGCGAGAAGGGCTGAACCCTTGGGAAATTTAGGGGATCTACAAACCAATCGGTTGAGTTATGCAGCGGTCGTGTGACTGACCGGGTAAAAAGTGGGATATTCTTGGGAAAATTTGAAATGCGGTCAACCGATCGGGTGATCTTCACCCGATCGGTTCACCTGTTGCTGTTGGCCGAAGAAGAAAATTTCGATCCTATTCAACCGATCGGGTGCAAAGTCACCCGATCAGTTGGTTTTCACCCCTATATATACATCCTTCCGTGCGGTTTCGACCACCCGACCATCGACTCCCCCAAACGCACGTCTCTCCTCTTCCATCTACCGAATCGATCTCCCCCATCTATCCCACTGCCCCTAAATCTTCATCCCCACTCATTCCCATACTCCCCCACCATCGCCACCCTCCCCATCTACAACATTCCCGCATCAAGCGTACAAACCCTAACACTAACCCCTAAATTTTCGAAACTTGCAATTCTTGTCGGATCAACGAGCAGCGGCTTCCCAAATTGCTTCCCTATATTGTGTGGGGTCTTCCAAGTGCTTGACCTCACAACGTCGATGGGTAACCTCTTTCCACTCTTCACATTTATTTCATTTTATGTGATGTCTTAAATTTGTTTTTGCACACTTTATCTGCTTCTTCATCTTCATAGACTCCATATCATGCTCCATCATCTTTCCCCTCGCCGCCACAATGTCTGTGAAGGGAAAGGAAAAAGCCTCGTCGTCACGCAGACATCCCCTTTACGGTCCCTTCTCCCCATCTTTCCTCGGCATAAACCCTTCGTCCGAAGAGCAATCTGATCGCTTACAAGCCCTCCTTCATCGCCCAATGCGGCCTACTCTTTTCACCGACTTCCACACCCTACAATCTCTTGGACTATTTCGGGGCGTCTGTGCACTTTTTCGCTTCATAGGTTGTGATTATATTTTGCGGACCTAAGCCAATACACACCGGAATCTCACACTTGAGTTCCTCAGTTCTCTTGAAGTGTCCGATCATGGTTTCACCTTCCGAGCCTTCAATTGTGATTTTTCCATGAGCTTCAACACGCTTAATGACATTCTATACTTTCCTCACCCCGATCGCCATGTTGAATGCTCAACTCTTGATCGATCTGACATCTTTTCTCGTTTTCGGGCCGATGGCGCTTGGCAGCGATTCACCCGATATACCACGTTTCCTGCGGTAGCCCTTGCCTCCTACATCATACACCCATGCTATCGTTTCACCCATTGCTTCCTTGCCAACACCATTTTCACTCGCGTAGATGTATCCACGGTGTCTAGGGACGATTTGCTCTTTCTCTATGCCATGTCCCATGACCGGGTTCATGGCAACATCCCTTTACCCTTAAACACCGCCTATTGGATAATCCACGAGATCCTATCCGTTAGCCGCGCTGCTTCTGGCTCTATTTGCTGTGGGGGAATGATCACTCTTATTGTCAGTTGCGTCTTGAGGATGCCGCTTGACCTCCTTATTGTCCCGGGACGTAGCCGTATCGATCGCGATTACTTGATCTCTATCGGTATGCTTACCCCTTTTGGGGAGGATCATGCAGCCTACCTCTATAGTCCTGCCTACACTCCTTTTGCCATTATCCCACCCTCATCTTCGGAGCGTTTCCCCTTACGTCTTACACACCTACCCTGGGATTTCCACCTAAATCCTTGGTACGCTTCCCTCGTTCACTTCCCACCCTTGGATCCTCCTGATTGGCACCCGGGTGTTGATCCACCCCGTCCCACCATTGTCACGACCCGCTTCCCTAAAATGGAGGCGAGACGTGAAAAGGTCCGCACGAGAGTGGAGCTGTGAAGCCTCAAACCCGATAAGCGTCAAAAATACATAAGCAGGTCCCTGTAACCACAACGGAATAACAATAATAACACAAGGAGAGACTGAAATAAAATCTCACATCTCATAAATTGTCCAACAAGAAAATAAGTCCAACATCCAGAAGAGCCACCAGGCTAAAAGAAAAGAGTCTAAAGGCCCAGAACAAGGCCAACAAAAGAAACGACAAAACAAAGTATGGGTGCTACGCACCGATAACAAAACAACTGACTAAACAAAAGTAAAACACAACGAAGACACTAGGACTGGTCCCCAGTGTCCACGTACTCCCCGTCAAACACAAGCTCGGGCTCGGCGTCAGCAAACACCTCGTCCTCAATAAGGTACTCAGGCTCGGGATCTAACATGTGTCACCCAAAAGAGTAAAGGGGCACATGTCAGCAAGTCTAAAAGACTTGGGCAAGGAAACTGTAGTAAGGCAACTAGCAACCTAGCAGTTTAGTATGCATGACATGGCAGTTATAACATGAGTGCACAATCAAGACATGGCAAGGAAATTTGTACAAGAGAACAATCATCGGGACAAGACAAGACAAGACAAGACAAGAGTAGCCACGCTACTATCAATCTCAATCAATTCACTATTCACGTTGTTTTGTAGATGTTTACGCCTTACAGCTGAATGGTTTCACATCCGCTGAGTGGCCGCTTAACAACTACCCCAAAACCCAGAGTTTACGCCTTACCACTGCAGTTGCTGATCGGGCAGACTCCCAGTTGATTGGTCGCTTAACTCTTACCCCCAATACCCACACGTAATGGAGCCAGGGTCCCCGCACATGGAGCTCAGCTAGTGAGCCTGGGGTTGCCCCGCACATGAGCTCGCATTCTTAAACATGTGGCGTAGGGGTGCACCTAGCCGGAAACACACAATTTGGGCATTGGCTATCAACCAACACATGGCCCGCTTCTGGAACACGAGCCAGAAACACAAGCATTTGTAGCAAAGCTACGCAATCACAGAAACACTTAAAGAATGCAATGACATGACAATTAATTTGCGTACCGTTAATGGAAAGTAAACATGACATGGAAATTGTGCAACATGCTAAATGTCGGAACTAGCTTCGTTGTCAAGCTAGTTCCCCAATTTGCGCCTAGGCGAGTATCATTTCGTCGCCTAGCCTCTTTTACGCCTACAACAAGCAAATGGCCTAAAACATGGCCTAAACCCTAAGTGGCAAGTTTCACTTTCCTAGCACAGGGGATGACGACCACTTCGTCACACGGGTGCCAATCTACGAGGAAATCGCTGTTTTGGGGGAACAATCAACAAACAACATGAAATTTATTAGGGTTTCGTAAAAAATATAAATAGGTTATGAAAACATAGAGGAATCGATTTCTTACCAAGAGGAGACGGAAGAAACACTCCGGGAACCCTAGGATCAGATCTGGAAAAGATTGGAGAAGTTTGGGGAAACTAGGGTTTTGGGGGATTTGGGGATTTTGATGGATTTGGTGAGATTTTGGGGAAGATGAGAGGTAGATTGTAACGACCACTTTTCGTTGTACGTTGTTCGTGCACGTGCTTTTGGCCGTGCACGTGTTTGTGAACACTTTCGTGTGTTATGCCGTTGCGAACGTCCCTGAGAGTATTAAATAGTGGCACTATCTTGGAACGACACTTCTCGAGTCGTTTTCCCACAATTTGAACTTACTCGATGAGACGTGACGACTTTCACTTTTGACGGGAGACGTTTCTATTTTTAGTTTCGTCGTCCGACGTCGAATTTGAGATCCGTCTTCTTAGTTAGCTCACATTCGTCGCCACGATCACCACAATATTTATTTTATAATTTTTGGAGTTTATTTGACCACTTTTATAATTTTTACAAGTTTTATAATATTTTTAATAATTTATTTTTAAATTAATTTCGGCCAAATAAAATTTATTTGAGTTTAAAACGTTTTAAAGAATTTTTGAGCCAATTTCCAGCTCATTTGGACCAGGTCAAATCCTAGATTGGGTTGGAGAAGTTTAAATTCAAATTTCAAACCTTTTTGAACTTCTAATCCTATTAGATTTAGCCCTAGACCAAGTCAACCCACCTATACTATATAAGCAACCCCTAGCAAGTCCTATTTTCCAAAGAAATTAGCCCTAGCCTCTTCAAAACTCATTTTGGACGTTGCGACGAATCGTCGCAACGTTGCGACGTTCAGCACCCCGCACGACCGAGGAAATCCCCCGCATCCACCCGCTCTGACCGGCCGCCCCGCCCGCATTCTCGTCGCTCCGCACCGCAGCACCAACCCCGCCGCTTCGTTCCCCGCTTGACCGATAGGGCCTCTCGGTCTGACCGAGAGAACCGCCCGGTCGCCTCGCTCCGCACCGACCCGCTCTGTCGCCCCGCTAGCTCCGTGCCCGACCGAAGGAAGCCGCCGCTGTGACCGAGCGCCCGAGCGTTGCATCGCTGCAGCGCTGCAACCCCGCTTCCAAGCGCCTGACCGAGGATTTCCATCGGTCTGACCGAAGGAAAACGTCGCCCCCGCTGCTGCGACCGACCCAAAGTGTTGCAACAGCGCCGCCCCCGTGTCTGACCGAGCCAAGCCCCCGCACCGAGGCTGTACGACCGACGGCCATTCGTCGCAACCCCGCATCCGTCGCACCGCTTGCCTCCGTGGGCCCCCCAAGTTCTCCAGAGGTATTGTGGGTCCCCCAAAGGTCCCTAGGACTACTGTGGGCCCCACCTAGGTGTGTTCTCTTCGACGACTTGCCGCGTACGACGTCGTCGCACGTCGTAGCCCGTCGTCGCACGTGCGAGCTTTGGAATCTGGAATCGTCGCCCGGGTTGATGCTCTGAACCTTCCAGCAAGGAAACTATATTGGAATCAGGACTTGGAGCGCGTTCTATTATTCCAACCCCCGGCGTCGCTACCCGACGCCGGTGTAGCTTTCGCGTCGTGTTGAGGTAACGTTTTGCACCCCTAGGACCCCCAACCCAATTGCATGCTAATCAAGACTAAAAATCAGTATTTTTAAAGTATTTTAAATGTTTTAGAAATCACTAATCAAGATTAATAAAACGGATGTAGGCCGGTGGACTTGTGCACGTAGGAATCGTGACCTTGGACTCGTTGGACGGTGTTTTCTTGACGTGATAATTGCAGGCAAGTGAAACTTGCCAACTTTTGTGTAGGGCCATGTTTTTAGGCCACTTACTTGCTTTTAGCGTAAAAGAGACTAGTCGGTGAAATGATAGCTGACTAGACGCCTACTTGATCTAGTTTGACAACGAAACTAGATCCGTCACCAAAATGATCTAGCTTGACAACGAAGCTAGATCCAACCATTAAAATTGTCATTCATGCATGCTAAACTGTCACGTTTACTTTCTTACTTGTACGCTTTACTACTTGCCATGCCATGTCACCCATGCATTGATTGTTGCATCGTAGCACACGCTACAATACTTGTCCTTGTACTACTTGTCCGGCTAGGTGCACCCCTACGCCATACTTGTTTACACACTTCCTGGCTCGTGGTCCAGAAGCGAGCATTCCAAGTTCGGGGGTAAGGCCCTGGCTCGACACACGTGGAGGGGTAGGGATAAACGGTTACTTGAGCTTAGGAGTTGGCCCGTACAGCCACTCTAGCCAAAAGACGGAATCTCTGTGCACGAGGTGCTTACTTTTCTTGTCTTGTACTTGTCTTGTGAATGCCATGCCATGCTCGTACTGTACTTTACTTTACTTTACCTGTTGCACTCATACTTTAAACTGCCATGTCATCGCATTCATACTAGAACTGCTAGGTTGCTCTTACTTGTACTTTCAGTTTCACTTGCACAAGTCTTCCAGACTTGCTGACATGTGCCCCTTGCTCTTTTGGGTGTCACATGTTAGACCTGAGCCAGAGACCGTTGCTGAGTACGTGAGGTTTTGCTGACGCTGAGTCTGAGTCCATGGCTGCCCAGGAGGATTTTGGTGGACCCGGTGACCATGCTTTGAGTTTTGTGGAGCTTTATGTTGTTTTAGGCCTTTTGTTAGTTGTTGGTGCGTAGCACCGTTGTTTTGTACTTTGTACTTTTGTTGGCCATGTTTGGGCCTTTAGTCTCCTTCCTTTTAGCCTGATGGCTTTTCTGCGATGTTGGAAACTTATTTTATGGATATTCTGAGATGTTTCTTTTGTCTCATTTAATTATTATTATCTTTGTTTCGTTAGCGTTGCAAGGACCTGCAGTTTTAAACTTGATCGACGCTTATCGGACTTGCAGCTTTGTAGCTTCAAGTCTGAGCGGACCTTCTCACGCTTCGCCTCCACGTTTTTGGGAAGCGGGGCGTGACAGGTTTTGTTGGTGGCCCATGCAGGTCCAGTATTGCAATTGCGAATTAAGGAAACAACGATAATAACAGAATGTCCATTAAATAAATTGCAACATCCGAGTCAGAAGCCCTGAGTCTAGTCGTTTTTAGGACACTAGGTGATAAGAAGGCTTAGTTAAACGTCTGTGCTTGATAGTTAGAGGCCCCTGATTGTTAGTTAGACTCCCTTCTAGCAATTGACTTGATCGTCGTAGGAGTTACCTTAGTGGTCCTTGTCTACCTCTGACCATATTAGACTTCTAGAATTTCCTTTTGTCGTTCGCTTGGGGTCATCGATTTCGGACCAAGCTGAACGCACTTCTTTACCGTCTAACCTTTAGAAGTCTTAGCGTTTAGCTTTAATCTTTAGTTGGTCGACCGTAGGAGTTTCCCGTAGCCTCTCCTGAGTCATATCCTAGGCGTACGAATGTTTTGATCACCTGACCAATTTCCTTGCCTCGAATCACGAGATCGCCTCATGACGATCGTCGTCCTTTTTCGAAACTCTCCATTATGAACTTTGAAACTCTTGAAAGTATTTTACGATTTCCTTTTTCCTAAGTTTAATTTTGTTCAAAATTTTAATATACTTATACTTCATACTTCTTCATTGATTTAAATTTTAAAAAAAACGTTTGTCGGAATTTTGAACTCTAGCTTATAATATTTTTCCCAGCCTATGTTTTCGTACTCATGTCGTCTTTCCATATATTAATTTTATTCTGAACCATTTGTCCAATTTGATTTAAAATTTTCCTTTCTTATTTGAATAATACATCGTGTTTACTTTTAATATACTTTTCAAGTCACATAGAATTTCAGATTTCAGCAAGATGGTCTTTGCTCGTCGTTCTCACTGTTCCAGATTTTTGCAAAATTACTATTTTCATAACCTCTTCCTGCTTTAGACCCTCCATGATTCGATTTTAAAGTTTGCTACCAATTTTGATAATTCCACCATCAAGTTATAATTATTATCTTTCCACTCACCCTACGTGCTTTTAGAAAAAAATTTCTAGACTAAAATGAATTTTAATTACTTTATCCGTACCAGGTTCATTGTGCTCGTATATTAAGAACCTTGTGTAAATCGGTTTTTCCACTTTTGGCGAACCATGGTTTCCTAAAAGAAGTTTCAAAATTGATTACCTTTCCATGGCCTAAAAGTTTTGAAAGCATTTAACCTGATTTTAAATTCTTCTGTTGCTTGATTCCATTCTTTGACTTTCAAAAACTTTTGGCAACATTTTATTAAATTACTGACTGATAGAATTTTCTAAACCATGTCCTTAATATTCGCGTAAATGATTTTACTTCCTTTCAAAATGATTTTTAGAAACAATAGACCATTTTCTCTTATTAAGAATATTCGACTCAGATTTATTTTGAACAACTCGTTTTATCGATCCCCAAACATTTCTTCTCAGACGAGGATTTTAAAGTACAACCGTTTTCGATTTCGCGTATTTTAGCTTATGCTATTTATCCTAGTTGCTTTTCTGTACTCTATTCAAGCATCACTACATCTCCTTTTTCCCTCAACCTAAACCTCACCTTTGAGTCAATGTTTCGTCCAACCAAGCCGTCTCCTCGTATTCGTCCTATCTGAACTCGTGCTTGTCGATCCTTCCCTCGTCTCGCCCTCGATCTCTCTTTATTGCTTAGGCCTTAGGGACCGTCAATGTCTGTGTCAACCCTTAGTTGTTAGTAGACCCTTGGACCCTTGTGAGGTGTCGTTGTGCACGTACCTAAGTTGTGTACGTGGGCTTGAATGAGTGTACCCCCATAGTATATTGATGCTTGCCTATTGTGTGATATATATATGTACTTGGAGTTATTCGTGATATTATGAAGTTGTTTGTGTGCTAGAATGTATAGACTTGTGAGTGGTTAGATATACTATACTAGGGATGCTTGTGTATATTTGAATTAGCGTTGGAATATCTAAGTTGTGTATGGAGTAAGAGATACTTATAATGGTTGAAATAAAATGATTGGTAAAGCTATGTATATGCTAGGTGTGATGATAATGTGTGAACTTATAGATAAGTATGTAGGCCTATTGAGTGATCTATATATTATTACGTGTGAGTATGTGCTCGTAGGTAGATATATATAGTGTTTAGACGTAAGTAGTTATGTTTTGTTGCCTGAGTATATATGTGATATACATATAGTAATAGGGTTATAATTTTGATTGGTATAGTTGCTTTTACGGGATGTTGCATACGTGCATACCGTGAGGTATACACGACTATTGCACATCTTAATTATGTATGTGTGGATGTGTTAGAATACTAATTATAGGTAGTCGGCTATGGTGTGAATATATATGTTACATGTGTGAGACTATACGATGAATACGTATGCATGTATTAGGGAGCGTATTATAATTATACGTATGTTGATGTCTATATTATTATTATTATGGTGTATAAATTGATTGAACTACGTGAGTATTGCCTGACTAAATATTAAGTGTGATTGATCTAGGGAATGTATATGGGTGTATTGGTAGACGTATAAATATTGGAATGGTATTGGTATAGGTATGAATGCCGTGCTACGTGTATAGAATATCCTGATATGTGTATTGAGTCTCACTCAAGCTTGAGTGAGTATACTCTAAGTATATTGAATGTATGATTGTAGTTTGAATATAGAAATGCTTGATGTATGTATGGTGATAGAATTGTTGGTGCCTGGTTGTGCTACGCACATGATTGTGGGTCGCTACGCCAGTATATAGTTATAGGTGTTGGTCTTGTGATATAGCTAAATACTAAGGACTTGTTATGTGAACGTATGTGTACTAGCTGAAACTAGGTATGTATGTGTGCTAGTTATATAATGGTATGATTGGTGTATGTAAATGAAATGTTAGCGTGTATGGGTGTGCACCATGCACGGGTAAGTATGTGCTTAGTTATAGGTTTTGATGACTATGGTATATGTGGCGTGTCGTAAATACAGTTATAGGACCGTACGTGATGTGAATACATGGTGAACTATTTGCATGTATTTGAATGACTATATATTGTGAAATTATAGTAGCGGTGAATGTATATTAGATATAGTGAACTTGACTTAATTATAGTATGGTGTGACTACATGTGTTGATGTGTTTGGTGTTGGATGAATACTAGGGATTATTAGAGGGTAGTATACCCTTGATGTTTGTGCATAGGTAGCTACATATAGGTAGAGCGATGATTGTATTGGCTAAGCGTGAAACTATCTTTATATAAGTATCTGAAATATTGTTTTGTGTTTAGGTAAGTAGTAGCAGTTATATAAGGGATGAATGTTTGTATACCTGATTGAAATACATGTATGAAGTTGACGGACTATAATAGGTATAAGTGTATACGTACGTGAATGTATATATATACGTATTGGTAGTAATAATGTTTGACTACCTAGTGCATATATGAGCACTTGTAATGACTATACTTGGTTTGAAATATAATGTGACTTGATTTGGGGTAGTTATTAGAGCGACTAGATATATTAGAAAGTCCGAGGACGGACTTTATTCTAAGGTGGGGAGGATGTAACGACCACTTTTCGTTGTACGTTGTTCGTGCACGTGCTTTTGGCCGTGCACGTGTTTGTGAACACTTTCGTGTGTTATGCCGTTGCGAACGTCCCTGAGAGTATTAAATAGTGGCACTATCTTGGAACGACACTTCTCGAGTCGTTTTCCCACAATTTGAACTTACTCGATGAGACGTGACGACTTTCACTTTTGACGGGAGACGTTTCTATTTTTAGTTTCGTCGTCCGACGTCGAATTTGAGATCCGTCTTCTTAGTTAGCTCACATTCGTCGCCACGATCACCACAATATTTATTTTATAATTTTTGGAGTTTATTTGACCACTTTTATAATTTTTACAAGTTTTATAATATTTTTAATAATTTATTTTTAAATTAATTTCGGCCAAATAAAATTTATTTGAGTTTAAAACGTTTTAAAGAATTTTTGAGCCAATTTCCAGCTCATTTGGACCAGGTCAAATCCTAGATTGGGTTGGAGAAGTTTAAATTCAAATTTCAAACCTTTTTGAACTTCTAATCCTATTAGATTTAGCCCTAGACCAAGTCAACCCACCTATACTATATAAGCAACCCCTAGCAAGTCCTATTTTCCAAAGAAATTAGCCCTAGCCTCTTCAAAACTCATTTTGGACGTTGCGACGAATCGTCGCAACGTTGCGACGTTCAGCACCCCGCACGACCGAGGAAATCCCCCGCATCCACCCGCTCTGACCGGCCGCCCCGCCCGCATTCTCGTCGCTCCGCACCGCAGCACCAACCCCGCCGCTTCGTTCCCCGCTTGACCGATAGGGCCTCTCGGTCTGACCGAGAGAACCGCCCGGTCGCCTCGCTCCGCACCGACCCGCTCTGTCGCCCCGCTAGCTCCGTGCCCGACCGAAGGAAGCCGCCGCTGTGACCGAGCGCCCGAGCGTTGCATCGCTGCAGCGCTGCAACCCCGCTTCCAAGCGCCTGACCGAGGATTTCCATCGGTCTGACCGAAGGAAAACGTCGCCCCCCGCTGCTGCGACCGACCCAAAGTGTTGCAACAGCGCCGCCCCCGTGTCTGACCGAGCCAAGCC
Source organism: Scilla litardierei (assembly GCA_030789695.1). Lineage (NCBI taxonomy): Eukaryota > Viridiplantae > Streptophyta > Magnoliopsida > Asparagales > Asparagaceae > Scilla > Scilla litardierei. The sequence goes on from CM061139.1 coordinate 86,793,033, forward strand.
CCCGCACCGAGGCTGTACGACCGACGGCCATTCGTCGCAACCCCGCATCCGTCGCACCGCTTGCCTCCGTGGGCCCCCCAAGTTCTCCAGAGGTATTGTGGGTCCCCCAAAGGTCCCTAGGACTACTGTGGGCCCCACCTAGGTGTGTTCTCTTCGACGACTTGCCGCGTACGACGTCGTCGCACGTCGTAGCCCGTCGTCGCACGTGCGAGCTTTGGAATCTGGAATCGTCGCCCGGGTTGATGCTCTGAACCTTCCAGCAAGGAAACTATATTGGAATCAGGACTTGGAGCGCGTTCTATTATTCCAACCCCCGGCGTCGCTACCCGACGCCGGTGTAGCTTTCGCGTCGTGTTGAGGTAACGTTTTGCACCCCTAGGACCCCCAACCCAATTGCATGCTAATCAAGACTAAAAATCAGTATTTTTAAAGTATTTTAAATGTTTTAGAAATCACTAATCAAGATTAATAAAACGGATGTAGGCCGGTGGACTTGTGCACGTAGGAATCGTGACCTTGGACTCGTTGGACGGTGTTTTCTTGACGTGATAATTGCAGGCAAGTGAAACTTGCCAACTTTTGTGTAGGGCCATGTTTTTAGGCCACTTACTTGCTTTTAGCGTAAAAGAGACTAGTCGGTGAAATGATAGCTGACTAGACGCCTACTTGATCTAGTTTGACAACGAAACTAGATCCGTCACCAAAATGATCTAGCTTGACAACGAAGCTAGATCCAACCATTAAAATTGTCATTCATGCATGCTAAACTGTCACGTTTACTTTCTTACTTGTACGCTTTACTACTTGCCATGCCATGTCACCCATGCATTGATTGTTGCATCGTAGCACACGCTACAATACTTGTCCTTGTACTACTTGTCCGGCTAGGTGCACCCCTACACCATACTTGTTTACACACTTCCTGGCTCGTGGTCCAGAAGCGAGCATTCCAAGTTCGGGGGTAAGGCCCTGGCTCGACACACGTGGAGGGGTAGGGATAAACGGTTACTTGAGCTTAGGAGTTGGCCCGTACAGCCACTCTAGCCAAAAGACGGAATCTCTGTGCACGAGGTGCTTACTTTTCTTGTCTTGTACTTGTCTTGTGAATGCCATGCCATGCTCGTACTGTACTTTACTTTACTTTACCTGTTGCACTCATACTTTAAACTGCCATGTCATCGCATTCATACTAGAACTGCTAGGTTGCTCTTACTTGTACTTTCAGTTTCACTTGCACAAGTCTTCCAGACTTGCTGACATGTGCCCCTTGCTCTTTTGGGTGTCACATGTTAGACCTGAGCCAGAGACCGTTGCTGAGTACGTGAGGTTTTGCTGACGCTGAGTCTGAGTCCATGGCTGCCCAGGAGGATTTTGGTGGACCCGGTGACCATGCTTTGAGTTTTGTGGAGCTTTATGTTGTTTTAGGCCTTTTGTTAGTTGTTGGTGCGTAGCACCGTTGTTTTGTACTTTGTACTTTTGTTGGCCATGTTTGGGCCTTTAGTCTCCTTCCTTTTAGCCTGATGGCTTTTCTGCGATGTTGGAAACTTATTTTATGGATATTCTGAGATGTTTCTTTTGTCTCATTTAATTATTATTATCTTTGTTTCGTTAGCGTTGCAAGGACCTGCAGTTTTAAACTTGATCGACGCTTATCGGACTTGCAGCTTTGTAGCTTCAAGTCTGAGCGGACCTTCTCACGCTTCGCCTCCACGTTTTTGGGAAGCGGGGCGTGACATAGATAGAGTGGATGGATGGTTTGGATGATGGATTTAGGGCTTGGAATGGAGGAATGAAGCTTGGAGGAAGATGGGGGCTCAAGGGGGAAGATTTTAGGATTTTGGGTCGTGTTGGGGAAGATGAAATCGTTTGGGTTGGGTATAAATAGGTTGGGCTGGCGGCTGCCCAGAAATTAGGGTTTCAACACTGGTTAGTCAGTCAAAGAGCAACCACTGACCGACTAGTTTGGCAACTAGTCGGGTCGGTCGACCAACGCAGACCGACTAAGTGCAAACAGTAACTCCTGAACGAAAATAGGATTCAGAGTTAGTCGGTCCATGAACAATTACTGACCGACTAGTTTAGCATCTAGTCGGTCGATGAACGTTCTTAGACCGACTAAGAGTAAACAGTAACTCAACTAAAATTAAGATGATGTGTTATTCGGTTAAAGAAGCATTGCCGACCGACTAGTTTGCAACCTAGTCGGTCAACCAACGTTCTTAGACCGACTAACGATAAACAGTAACTCCTGAATAATTTTGGAAAGCCAACTAGTCGGTCCAAGAAGGATTGCCGACCGACTGGATCGTCATCTAGTCGGTCGGTGCCCCTTCTTATACCGGCTAATGAGCACAAAAAGTTTCGATACGGAGCGCGGGGCCCCGGGATCGATTCCTAAGACTCCTAGGCTTGATCTAATAGTTAGATACAACCGTTATGAAGTCCGTCACGAATGACATACTTCAAAATCGACAATCCTAAGGAAGAAACGAGAAAATACGACGAATCGATCGAAAATGAAAGCTACGGAGACGAAAACCACACAAGAGGAGAAAATCCACCAAAACATATATTATATTATATTATATTCAGATAAATGAAAAGCAGTCGTTACATCCTCCCCAACTTAAGAAAAATTCCGTCCTCGGAATTTCAAAATACTCACGAGTCCGGAAACAAAAGTGGGAAACACTCTCGCATCTCATCCTCATTCTCCAAAGTAGACTCTCCAGGTGAGCCGTGTCGCCACATCACCCTCACAAGATTGACAATCTTGTTCCGAAGCGATTTCTGACGCCTGTCCAGAATCTGCACTGGATGCTGGTCATACGTCATATCGGGGCGAACGGTAATCTCCGAAAAATCCACAGCATTAGACGGATCGCTAATGTATCGACGAAGCTGTGACACATGGAAAACATTGTGAACTCCTTCCAAAGATGGCGGCAAGGCCAAGCGATAAGCTACCTCGCCAACCCTCTCCAAAACGTCAAACGGTCCAATGTATCGCGGGCTCAACTTCCCATGCTTCCCGAAACGAATCACACCACGATTCGGGGAAATCTTCAAGAACACATGGTCGCCCGGCTGAAACTCCAAAGGACGACGTTTAGCATCCGCCTAATGCTTAAAACGGTCCTGAGTAATTCTCAACCTCTCCCGAATATTCCTGACGATATCTACGGCCTCCACGATCATCTCAGGTCCCAACAACTCCCGATCACCAACGTCATCCCAACTCAATGGCGATCGACATTTCCTCCCATAAAGAGCGGCGAAAGGCGCCATGCCAATACTCGCCTGGAAGATGTTGTTGTAAGAGAACTCCACCAAATGTAGATGGTCCTCCCACGAACCCTTGAAATCCAACATGCACGCCCTCAGCATGTCTTCCAAAATCTGAATCGTCCTCTCGGACTGGCCATCCGTCTGCGGATGGTACGCCGTGCTGAAACTCAGACGCGTACCCAAGCTCTTCTGCAAACTCTGCCAGAACTGAGATGTGAACCTCGTGTCTCTGTCAGACACGATACTCACGGGGACTCCATGAAGTCGCACAACCTCCTGCACGATTCACGTTACATCACTATCCAAACTAGGAAAAGGAAATAAAAACGGAGTGTAAAAGAAATTTACCTCCATATATCTCCTCGCTAGCGCCTCAGTGGACTGTCCCACTCAGAACGGAATAAAGTGCGCAGATTTGGTCAATCGATCTACGATCATCCAAATCGCGTCATTCTGCTTCGGACTCCGAGGTAGTCCAGTCACGAAATCCATAGTGATGTGTTGCCATTTCCACTCCGGAATCGGAAGCGGTTGTAGCAACCTGACCATACGCTGATGCTCCGCCTTCACTTGCTGGCAAACCAAGCACTTGGCTACACTCTGAGCCACACTCCTCTTCATACCATGCCACCAATAATTCAGACGAAGATCCTGGTACATCTTGGTGCCACCAGGATGCACAGAATACGGCGAACTGTGTGCCTCCACCATCAGCTCCTCTCTGATATCCCCAGCTGGCACACACAACCTGGCTCCAAACCTCAGCGAGCCATCCTCATGAATCAAAAAGTCAGTCCGCAAACCGGCTTCCACCTGCTCCCGAATCCTCACCAGCTTCGGATCCTCGGCCTGGCCAGCCTTAATCCGATCCACGATCGTCGACTGTACCTGCATGTACATCAACGACGAAGCCTCCCCAGGAAGAACAATCTCCACGCCAGACTCGCAAAAATCCTGCTGCAATCTCCACTGCGAGGTCAAAATCATCACCGCTGGAAGCCTACTCAAAGCATCTGGAACCACATTCACCTTGCCAGGGTGAAACTGCAAATCAATCTCATAATCCGCCATAAGCTCCAACCACCGATGCTGTCGCATGTTGAGCTCTTTCTGAGTGAAAATATACTTCAAGCTTTTGTGATCGGTGAAAATCTTCACTTTCTCACTCAGCAAGAAGTGCCTCCAAATCTTAAGAGCAAACACAACGGCAGCCAACTCCAAATCATGCGTCGGGTAATTCTTCTCATGAACCTTAAGCTGACGAGACGCATACACCACAACGTGCCCGTGCTGATGCAACACACAACCGAGACCCTTGCCAGAAGCATCACAAAAGATCTCAAATCCACCGCTGCGATCAGGCACAACAAGAATAGGGGCAGTCGTCAACCTCTCCTTCAGAACACCAAAAGCACCCTCACAATCACCCGACCAAACAAAAGCAACATCCTTCCGCGTCAACCTGGTCATCGGCTCAGCAATACGAGAAAAGTCCTTAATGAATCGCCGATAATAACCAGCAAGTCCAAGGAAACTCCGAATCTCAGACGCAGACGACGGAACAGGCCACTCCCTGATGGCCCGAATCTTCTCGGGATCCACTGAAATACCATCTCCAGTCACCACATGCCCGAGAAAAGCAACTCTATCTAGCCAGAACTCGCACTTCGAAAACTTAGCATACAACCGATGCTTCCTCAAGATCTCCAACACCGTCCTTAAGTGCGAGGCATGCTCTTCCTCCGACTTCGAATAGATCAGAATGTCGTCAATAAAGATAACGACAAACTTATCCAAAAAGTCGTAGAAAATCAGGTTCATCAGATTCATGAAAACTGCGGGCGCGTTAGTTACGCCAAAAGGCATAACCACAAACTCATAGTGTCCATACTTCGTCCTGAACGCTGTCTTCGGAACATCTCCCTTCTTCACCTTCAACTGATGGTAACCACTCCTCAAATCCAATTTAGAAAACACCCTCGAACCTCCAAGCTGATCAAAAATATCATCGATGCGAGGCAACGGGTATTTATTCTTAATGGTCACCGCATTCAACTCCCGATAGTCCACGCACATGCGACGCGAACCATCCTTCTTCTTCACCAGCAACACCGGTGCTCCCCACGGAGACACGCTAGGATTAATATAACCCTTCTGCAAGAGCTCATCCAACTGCTTCCGCAACTCTTCCAACTCTGCAGGTGCCATACGATACGGTGCCTTCGAAATCGGCTGCGCACCTGGAACAAGATCGATAGAAAATTCTAGAGCTCGATCAGGCGGCAAACCCGACATCTCCTCGGGGAAGACGTCGCCAAAATCACGCACCATAGCTGGCCACTCCAGCTCCATCTGCATAGCCACAGCCTCCACCGGCCTGGCCCGAAATCTGACAGGACCAAGCGAACTGCTACCACGACTGAACTCAAATACTGGATGTCCAGGAATCTCGAACACCACCTTCTTCCTCCTGCAGTCAATCGTAGCATAGAAGCTCGCAAGCCAGTCCATTCCAAGAACTGCATCATAGTTGATGATGTCGTGGACAATGAAATCAACGAAAAGCTCATGTCCACAGACCACCAACGAGCAAGAATTGCAAACACGATGCACCGAGACCACACCATTCCCTGTAACGATATTCCAACTCATGGGTAGAGGGGACGTCGACAAGGAATGCCTCTCCACGAAGCTCCGAGAAATAATGCACATCGATGCACCAGAGTCAAAGAGGACTTGTGCAGGAAATGTGCAAACCAAAACCACACCTAATCAAGCAATTAACAATTAAACCCTAGTCTAGCAAACAACCATGTTCAAGCAAACAACATAATCTAACAATCAAAACCAGCTAGGAAAGTAACAGCTAGAGTGAGGATTACCTGCGATAACCTCATCCACAGCCTCGCTCTTCGCAGCGGTCATCAGAAAAGCCTGCCTCCTCGGCGGAACAGCCTGCCGAAAAGCCTGCCCTTGCGGAACAAGAGCTGCTCCACGGCCAGCAGGAACAGACGCTCGCTGCTGCAACGGCTGTGCTGCAACAGGAGCCCTCCGCAGCTGATTCGCATGTCGACAATCCTTCGCATCATGGGAAGCATCATCGCAAACCAGACACTGGCCCAAAAACTTCCGACACTGATCCTTGACGTGGCCAGGCTTGCCGCAGAAATGGCAAAACTTCAGAATAGGCCCTCCTGGCCTCTTAAACTGAGCGGACTGATTAGGCCTGAATCCAGGTCTAACCACAGCTCTCGCCTGTTCCACAGGCCTCTTCCCAGCACCAACAACAGACCCCTTCCTCTGGTTCACGAGCAGATCCTGCCTCTTAGCTGCTACTAGAACCTTCTGATAAGACTCCCGGTCGGAGGAGGTCACAAAACTCTGGAGCTCCGAAGCAAGTCCATGCAGGAACCTCTGAGCCTTCTCCTCAGCGTCCTGCACCATCTTTGGTGCAAACCGACTCAGCCTCATGAACTCTTGGTGATACATGTCCACCGATGAGTTCCCTTGCTTCAAATCGATAAAATGCTGCAGCATCTCCTCCCTGGCAGCTTTCGGAAAGAACTCACCCTCAAATCTGGCCTTGAAGGTAGCCCAAGCTATCGGCTCCACCAACATCTTCTCTTCCGCATCCCACCAATTCCGAGCATTATCCTTGAGTTGCCTCTTCGCCAAATCAACCCATCCAGCCGGGGTGATCTTGGCCATCTTCAGATTGTCCTCGATGTTCCGAATCCACTCATCGGTAGCCAGAGGACCCTCAGAACCATCAAAATACGCGGGACCCAGTTCCCAAAATTGCTTCGCTCCTGGCTCAGAGCGAGGGGCATCCGGAAGTGCCCGGGCAGCTCGAGCAAGTGGAGCATTCTGGACTTGCAGAAGCACGCCCTGCTGCACTTGCATCATCTGGAGCATCATCCGCATCATCTCACCGCTGGTGGGTTCCCGCTCAGGCTCCTCATCATGAGGGATCGCGCCACTACCCCCACCACGGGTGAAACGTCTTCCTGCCATCTAGTGACACAGAAAACGAATCAGATTAGACTCATAGCTTATGACTCGGACATCGAACTTAATTTATTGGACATTCTAATATTATTATCGCTATTCCAAAAATCGCAGTTACAGAAGGACCTGCATGGGCCACCACTAAAACCTGTCACGACCCGCTTCCCTAAAATTGAGGCGAGACGTGAAAAGGTCCGCACGAGAGTGGAGCTGTGAAGCCCCAAACCCGATAAGCGTCAAAAATACATAAGCATGTCCCTGTAACCACAACGGAATAACAATAATAACACAAGGAGAGACTGAAATAAAATCTCACATCTCATAAATTGTCCAACAAGAAAATAAGTCCAACATCCAGAAAAGCCACCAGGCTAAAAGAAAAGAGTCTAAAGGCCCAGAACAAGGCCAACAAAAGAAACGACAAAACAAAGTATGGGTGCTACGCACCGATAACAAAACAACTGACTAAACAAAAGTAAAACACAACGAAGACACTAGGACTGGTCCCCAGTGTCCACGTACTCCCTGTCAAACACAAGCTCGGGCTCGGCGTCAGCAAACACCTCGTCCTCAACAAGGTACTCAGGCTCGGGATCTAACATGTGTCACCCAAAAGAGTAAAGGGGCACATGTCAGCAAGTCTAAAAGACTTGGGCAAGGAAACTGTAGTAAGGCAACTAGCAACCTAGCAATTTAGTATGCATGACATGGCAGTTATAACATGAGTGCACAATCAAGACATGGCAAGGTAATTTGTACAAGAGAACAATCATCGGGACAAGACAAGACAAGACAAGACAAGAGTAGCCACGCTACTATCAATCTCAATCAATTCACTATTCACGTTGTTTTGTAGATGTTTACGCCTTACAGCTGAATGGTTTCACATCCGCTGAGTGGCCGTTTAACAACTACGCCAAAACCCAGAGTTTACGCCTTACCACTGCAGTTGCTGATCGGGCAGACTCCCAGTTGATTGGTCGCTTAACTCTTACCCCCAATACCCACACGTAATGGAGCCAGGGTCCCCGCACATGGAGCTCAGCTAGTGAGCCTGGGGTTGCCCCGCACATGAGCTCGCATTCTTAAACATTTGGCGTAGGGGTGCACCTAGCCAGAAACACACAATTCGGGCATTGGCTATCAACCAACACATGGCCCGCTTCTGGAACACGAGCCAGAAACACAAGCATTTGTAGCAAAGCTACGCAATCACAGAAACACTTAAAGAATGCAATGACATGACAATTAATTTGCGTACCGTTAATGGAAAGTAAACATGACATGGAAATTGTGCAACATGCTAAATGTCGGAACTAGCTTCGTTGTCAAGCTAGTTCCCCAATTTGCGCCTAGGCGAGTATCATTTCGTCGCCTAGCCTCTTTTACGCCTACAACAAGCAAATGGCCTAAAACATGGCCTAAACCCTAAGTGGCAAGTTTCACTTGCCTAGCACCGGGGATGACGACCACTTCGTCACACGGGTGCCAATCTACGGGGAAATCGCTGTTTTGGGGGAACAATCAACAAACAACATGAAATTTATTAGGGTTTCGTAAAAAATATAAATAGGTTATGAAAACATAGAGGAATCGATTTCTTACCAAGAGGAGACGGAAGAAACACTCCGGGAACCCTAGGATCAGATATGGAAAAGATTGGAGAAGTTTGGGGAAACTAGGGTTTTGGGGGATTTGGGGATTTTGATGGATTTGGTGAGATTTTGGGGAAGATGAGAGGTAGATAGAGTGGATGGATGGTTTGGATGATGGATTTAGGGATTGGAATGGAGGAATGAAGCTTGGAGGAAGATAGGGGCTCAAGGGGGAAGATTTTAGGGTTTTGGGTCGTGTTGGGGAAGATGAAATCGTTTGGGTTGGGTATAAATAGGTTGGGCTGGCGGCTGCCCAGAAATTAGGGTTTCATCACTGGTTAGTCGGTCAAAGAGCAACCACTGACCGACTAGTTTGGCAACTAGTCGGTCGGTCGACCAACGCAGACCGACTAAGTGCAAACAGTAACTCCTGAACGAAAATAGGATTCAGAGTTAGTCGGTCCATGAACAATTACTGACCGACTAGTTTAGCATCTAGTCGGTCGATGAACGTTCTTAGACCGACTAAGAGTAAACAGTAACTCAACTAAAATTAAGATGATGTGTTAGTCGGTTAAAGAAGCATTGCCGACCGACTAGTTTGCAACCTAGTCGGTCAACCAACGTTCTTAGACCGACTAACGATAAACAGTAACTCCTGAATAATTTAGGAAAGCCAACTAGTCGGTCCAAGAAGGATTGCCGACCGACTGGATCGTCATCTAGTCGGTCGGTGCCCCTTCTTATACCGGCTAATGAGCACAAAAAGTTCCGATACGGAGCGCGGGGCCCCGGGATCGATTCCTAAGACTCCTAGGCTTGATCTAATAGTTAGATACGACCGTTATGAAGTCCGACACGAATGACATACTTCGAAATCGACAATCCTAAGGAAGAAACGAGAAAATACGACGAATCGATCGAAAATGAAAGCTACGGAGACGAAAACCACACAAGAGGAGAAAATCCACCAAAACATATATTATATTATATTATATTCAGATACATGAAAAGCAGTCGTTACAACCATCATTCACCACGATCCACTAATGTATCCCGATCCTCCGATAGTCTTGCCTGTTGCTGCTCCTTCTCCTATTCGCACACCCTCTCCTTCGTCCTCGGAGGATTCCTTCTACCATTATTCACCACTTTCTTCGCCGTCTCCTTACCATTCTACCGCTAGCGACTCCGATTGACATCCCCCTTGATTATCTCTGCATTTTCACGATCACATCTTCTTGCTAGCATTGTCATGTCAAGCTTGTGGGTAAAAAACTTTTTTCTGTGTGCTGTCGTGTTTTGTTTTGCCTTGTGTGTTTGTTTTTATGTTGTGTCGTGTTATTTTCTTTCTTTTATTTATCTTTATTTTCTGTTTCGTCTGTGTGACTTTCTATTTTTTTCGTGTCCTTTTGTGTCTGTGCGTATTTCCCCCCATTTTCATTGTCCTCCCGTATTTAATTCTATTGAATTGAGGGCAATGCAAACTTCAGCTTGGGGGAGTCGCACTTTGTGCGTCATTTGAGTCTTTCTTTTTCGGTTTTGAGTCGTTTTTCTCCATCTTTTTCTTTTTATTTTTCTTTTCTTCTTTTTTATCTCTTTCTCCTAGAGATGAACCCTATGATGAATTGCCATAAAATCACACACACCTAGCATGGCATCGATAATCTCATTCACTAGCCCTAGGATATTGATTCCTCTTGCATTTCATGCATCGTGGATCCACTTAGCTTTTTGTGAGTAATGCGTCGTGCCTAGCTGTGTGGTGTGCTTCTACTGTGTGATTTTACTTTATATACCTGTCCAGGAATGACCCCTAGATTATCATGCTTCGATTTGAATATGCGGTATTTATTTCTCATGTCTGCTTCTGCATGCTTTATATATATCGTGTATTGCATTTCGTATGTGTCGGGATTCCACAATTAAGGACTAGGATAACCCATTTAGCCCATGCTCTAATTAGCGAGTATAGTTTCCTTTGCCCAAGTGTTTAGAATCTGATTTCTTTTTTGTTGTACTTGGTGCAAATCCCCTCGTCGTGTACTGTTCTCCCACTTGGGAGAGTACACATGTGTATAGCCAAAAACCAAAAAATCCAAAAAAGAGAAAAGAAAAGAAAAACCCAAAAAGAAGAGAAAAGAAAAGAAAAATTTTTATAGCCAAAAAGCCAAAAAAATACAAATACCCAAAAGCAAAAAAAAATTCCCATGTGAATATTTTTTCCTACTTGCCAAGAATAAAGGGAAGGCGAGAATTTACACCGAGTGTCCTACTCCACATCATCTCAACCCCCATCGGTTTCGAAAACACTTGGCTTAGGAACTTTTTAGCTATTATCTAGGCTATAGTGTGGTGATTTCCTTAACCCTAGTTGTGGAGTCCCTGACGTATGATATGTTTTGATTCTCTCTCTATTCTCATGCATTCTTGAACTACTTATATTCACCGCTTTATTCAATTCGAATCGATATTTGGATCATTTCCTGGATTTGTGTATATCGAGCTTTATCGCACATCGTAGATAGTGACACCGTCTGCTAGCACACGACCACACTCACTCGCGCTTCACCGCGTGGGCCCACGACACTTGTCTGGACTCGTATTCCTTGGTTTAGTGATGCGATTTGGCGTTTGCTTGCTTGGTGTGTCGTTTTTGATTTTGTTGGCCCTGATGGGCAATCTAGGATATAGAGTTTTCTTTTTCTCTCTTTCTCTTTATTTTCTCCCTCCGAGTTCCTACTCTCACTCGTCTTCCTCGAGGACGAGGAAGAGTTCAGCTTGGGGGATTTTGACGTGCGTTTATATTTCATATATTTGCGCACGTTTTTCTTCCGTGTTTTTCCGTATTTTACCGCTGTCTTATATTCGTTTTCTCGTGTTTTCTTGTTTTCTTTCACTTTTTCGGGTTTTTCTTATTTTTCAGGAGTTTACTGGCTTAGGGGACATAAACCGACGATATCATGAGTCCCTGGAGCTACGGGAGGAGTCACGCGTGATCCAGGGGGTCAAACGACGAAGATCGCTTCTTTCAGCCCCTCACCCGACCGGTTGGTCATTTCCAACCGATCGGGTGATGCACGCGTACACCACCCGGACACAAGTTTGAGCGGGCAAGAAGTCACTCGGTCGGTTCAGTGACCGGTTCAAACGCCCCAACTCTCTGGAATTCTGACGCTGAATGCCAACCGATCGAGTGACTTTCACCCGATCGGTTCACCTATAGCCGATTCTCTGAAGCCACGACATGGAGAGATCAACCAACCGGTTCACACGACGGCACAAAGATCCAACTGATCAACTTCAACCTTCAATCGACCGTGCCATGGTGACCGGGTGGAATCCTATTCTGCGCTGCCGAAGAAACGAAGCAGGTCACCCGATCGGGTGACTTTTCACCCGATCGGGTGATTTCGTATTCTATATATAGGACCCCTAGGTTTTCCAGAAACGAGAGTTGTTATTTTTTGCTGTTTTCTCTCTCTCTTGACGGCTGTAATTTTTCAGATACTTGTAAGTTTTTCGATCTTTGTCAAACTTTAATATAGTGTTATTAGCATTGCTCTTACTGCTTTTCAATCGCCCGATCATGTTTCTAACGGTCGATTTCTATTTAGATTGCTTTTTACTAAATATGTGTGAGTAGTTCCCAAATATGGGATTTTGGTGGAAACCCCATCGTGGGTTCTTCCCGATGCGTCGATAGGACTAGGAAATCGATATGTATTAGGAATCTAACGGTTACGCGGGGTGTTTTATTGTCATCGGTGGGAAAAAGACCGCCTTTGACCGTTGGGCTAAGGGGGAATAAACTTGGCGGTTGACTCCCTAGCCATAGCTCACGCCCTTAGCGTAGACGTCAAATCCTAGCGCACTGGAGCAGTAGGATGAGACGTTGGGAGTTATCGTTGCGAACTTAGTACTCCCGGAGTCGGTCAATGTTAATGGACACGGGAGTGCCCACTGACCGAACCCGGGAAGTTCGGTGTATCATCCTGGGCACCGACCGGAATATCGGGCCCATGGGACGCTGGTACCACTCTTAGAGGCAACGTCTCACCATTAGACCCTAATTCCGATCGTTATCCTACCCATAAGCCGTATCGGCGAGAATCACACGATAGGGTGGAAACCAAAGTCCCGGGTTTTACCTTTATATTGTCTATACCTTGCATTCCATTTACCGTGACAACCCATCTTTCGATTCGAGCTAGCTTGCCCATGGGATGAATTTGATCCTCTTTGACACAAGCACATCCACGCCTCCCTGATTTCGACCCCCAAGCAACACTACAACACCGTGCGCTTGCGGTTACAAATATTTAAATCTCACGCCCCCAATCATATCATTGCACACATCAAACACGCGCAAAGCGGGGGGACGCCAATATTACCATATAAAAGTAGGTTTATATATTATAAATGTTAGTTACGTATAACAATTATATATATACGTATATATAAACAGTTATATAAGTATAGTTTAGAAACAATACTGGTTATGTATATATAGTTTATATAAAACAGTGAATGAACAGTTTATTAGATTATAACATATAAACAGTGCACATGTAAGTGAATTTTTATATTATTCTTTAGTTGATATTAAAAATTCATGATGCAGATAAACACGCCTCACGTTACGATCGCTTGGACACCCAAATTCGCCTCGACCAGGTAAGTATTTTATCGTCTACAAATTTTAAGATGAAATGTTCATATCTTAATCATATGTTTTCCATTATGTTGGTTGATATCTGATTATCATTAATTAATAACATTTGACATGATATGTTACTTTTTTGATGATCTTTCTTTCTGTTCTGTTTGGGACGGTTTATTATCTACCTGTTATCAAAATTAAACTATATTGAGCTGTGAGCATGACATAGCTCTTGGGTCATATGTGAAACCATCAAATACTAATTGAATGAAAACTAGCCCACAACTAGACAAAACACTTTGGGGTGGGGTTGGTTCATGTAGTAGAGTTTGTATGTGTAGCTTGAGCACATTACGGCTACCTCCATACCACACTAATGGAGGCAATCATCTTGGTCATTTTCTAGGTTAGGGATGGCAAGAAGCATCTCGGTAAACCCCTAATGATAGGGTGCATCAAGAACATTATACTTACTCGGACATGGACTTATTCACTAAAACAGATAATGGAAAATACTCAACTTGTACACTACGCCTACTTTCTTTGAAATGCAAATCATGTGTTAACTGTATATGAACCTTGTTACAGCATGTTCTTATATTTTGCTATGCACTTATATGTTCTAACATTCTTTGTTTCCTAAATTCACAAGTTAACACTCTAATTGCATTAAAATCTTGCAGAGCTATCGTTGCCATATATTTCAAATAAATTTGTGAAATATATGTTAGGTTCAAAGACAGACTACGTTGATGAACCCGCTTTTGAGGATCCGAACCTTAAGGTACACCCCACATATCAGAGTTACGAGAACGTAGAGATCCTCCCTGCTGAAGACTAGCTTGCCGCTGCAGATTTTTATTTATTTAGTCGTATTATTGTTTCCAGGTGTGTTGCATTCAGCAATATTGTACGGCCAGGCTTGGCCTTAATTTGATGTATACCTTGTTTTTTAAACTCTATAATAAAAGTTGTAATAAATATTTATGCTGCTTCTGAGAACTTCGCATGCAAGGACCTGATTGCTAAATACAAAACGCTTATTGTGCTTAAGTCAAAGAAGGAAGAAAAAAGTACTTCTTCTTTGCTTTAAGCACATGCTGACCCGTTCACGTTCTCTCTTCCAAGTACAATTGGAAGCGGGGCGTGACAATCATGAATGCCAAGAAGACGCTTCAAACTGGAGGAAGTAAGCGTCCGCAGGAGCTGCCAAGGAACAATTTGCGACCTACCCAGACTACACAATTCAAGAGGCATGTTGCTCCTGCCAACAACCGACCTCAGATTGTGTGCTTTCACTGTAACCAACATGGGCATGTCAAGAAGGACTGCCTGGTAGTGCTGAATCAATGCTTAGCATGCGAAGCATTGGCATATGATACTAGAGACTGCCCCTGCCGCACCAACAAACTGATGACTGATGTGTATTCTGGATGTACTCAGCGTGGACCACCTCTGCCTCCACAACAAAAGGATTTTGAACAAGCAAGGCAGAACCAACCAATGCATCATGCATTCACTATGACAGCCGCAGAGGCTGACACTACAGATTAAGTGATTTCAGTTTATGCCTAAACCATTCTTTTAATAATGCTTATGGTATATGCATGTGGTTGCATGTCTACCCTTAAGCTAAGACATATTTTCCTATGTTCTAGGTGCTATCTTAGTAGCCTCTTATCTGGCTCTATCCCCTTTTGATTCTGGAGCCTCACATTGCTTCATATACTGAGAATTTGTAAAGAAGCATTATATTCATGTTTACTCTCTACCAAATTGCAGGAGCATCACCACTGGGAGTGGAGTCGTTACAACTTCTAGTGGATGTGAAAATCCTGAAGTTACTGTTTTTGTACAGGGTTTGTCATTCGGGCGAGTGAAAAGGGTCACTCGGCCGAGTGACCCTCTCCGACTGCTGCTAGGATTGCGAATTCTGGGCTGCGCAGGGGCAGTTTTGTCACAATTTTTTGGACGTTTTTGGCTTGTATTTAAGCCCTGTTTTTACCCTAGTTTTAGGAGAGACTTGAATTATTTTTAGAGAGTTCTTTTAGGTTTTAGACGGCTATTCTTTGAAGAAATCTCAGCTGGAGATCATTGGCTACGTCATTGGTTTGTTCTTTCTAATTAAAAACTCAATTTTTATGAATAGTTTCTCTTTTGCAATGAATTGTGCCATGATTATTATTTTTATTTCTGAGGTTTTCATGATGATTAGTGAGTAGTTCCGTCGTTCTAAGGCTTAGGGATGAACCATATGGACCCGATCCTTGAATTGTGATGAATTTGTGGATTTGTTGCTAGAATTGATAATGGTTAGGTTATGATTGATATAGTACGAGTGGCTAGGAATTCATATCGATTGGGATTTTCAAGAGATTGGATACCAATTGATAGGAAGGTCTAGATATTCGATTTAGATTGATAATTGGAATTTTCTAAATTTGGTTTGCTAGAGATTGGACCAAAGCTAGGATTTTTAATTATGAACCTATACTAATATTCGTTTGCAAGAGATTGGACGAATAAGAATTATCATAACCTAGATTGTTGCTCGAGTTTGCACGAGAGTGGGCTCGAGATACGATTGGACAATGATGTCGTTCTTCACGCTAGCGACTTAGGCTAGGGTTTGCACGAGAGTGTGCCCTAACCTAGGTTTGCAATAGACATGCAATAGCGCAAGAGCGTGGGCTTGTTTCTACATTTAGTTGCGACTAGTTCACCTATATTCAAGCTTAGCAACAATGAAATTTATGATTCACAAGGATTAGAGATGGACCGTAGTGGGGATTCCCTATCCCTAGACGCTTTATTATATTGATATTTCTTGCTATTTAAACGATTGTGACGATTACGCCAAAATAATTCTTACTCTCTTGATAGCTAGGTAATTAAAGTGAGATACTGTCATTTGTTCCTCCCTGTGTTCGATACCCGCTCGCCGCTACACCGTGCACTTGCGGTAAGACTACAAGTCGTTTTCCGGGTGTATATCCGGACGCGATCAATTCCTAATTGTGTGAGTGATGTATTTAATATTTTTGTTCTTGTCTTAGAACGTTAAAGCTAGTAGTTAAAGCTTACACACACATAAATGATAATTTTAAACTTCATACATTATTTGGAAAATATTTTTAAAGGTTTGAAATATTTTTTGAGGTCATTTGAGCTATTTTCCCATTTTCAGCCAAATAGCCAATTACTTTTTATATAGTAGTCAACTACTTTGTTTGGGAACAAGCCTTTTCTTTGTTGTCCATTTAGTCGCTTAATATTATACGAGTAGCTAACTATAAAATGTATAGTAGTCGATTACCGTCACTATTCATATCCTAGAAAATACAGTTCTATGTTTTATAAAAAGTTGTTGATAGAGCAGTTGGAGGGGCATTTTAGGGAGTGATTTTCAATGGTTTTTGTTCCATATTTAAGGCGAGAGTGCTAATGAATTTGCAAGACTTTAATGATCATTTTTATCAAAGTTTTCAAGCTTTTAACTCTCTTATTTTTAACTCTCTCAAAAGAATTTTTCAAGGAACCATTTCGATTTCCCTCTCAAGCTTTTAAGCATTCCTTTGCCTTGCTAATTTGTGTTCTTCTCAATCTTCATCTTTATTCATATGAGAACACAAGTAAGAGCTTTTTGATCTCCTTGATTTATTCTATATTCATTTGAAATCAAAGTAGTTTTCCTTAGCCAATTTCACACACACATCAAAAGCTTCAATTACTTGGCTCTATGAAGTTGTGAATCAATCCTTCATCTTCAAGAAAGGTATTGTAAACCACAAGTGTGGTGGTAAGTGATTAAGTGGTATTTGTTTCGTTGTTAAAAATCCCCAAGTGTAGAGGTCCTCACTTGGTGAGGTTGTGGTTGGTTTAGTTGTAGAAGACCACTTGAGTAGTGGCGTTAGAAATTCCTAGCAAGTGGAACTAGGTGACTGTAGAAGCCTGCTAATTTAAGGCACAGTTTCTCTCTTAGTTGAGAGCTTAATAGTGGAAAATATTATAGTTCTTGGGATTGGTCGTAGCCCACAGGTGGGTGAACCAGGATAAAATTGTCTTTTGTTTGCGATTATCATTTTATCTCTATATTGTCATTACTGCAAATTCTTGTGATTTAGCTTCAATTGCATAACTCTTTATTGCAAATAGATGTGTGTGTTGATTAAGTACTTAAGGGATAACCCTCTTAAAAGACTTAGACAATACCAGAGGATTAATTGTTAGTTTAGCTTAATTTTTAAGAAACACTAATTACCCCTCAACTAGTGTTTGTTTGCCATCTCAGGATCCCAACACATGGTATAAGAGCCAAGGTACCTAGATGGCATCAATAATGAATTCATCCACACTCCAAACATTTGATGGAACAAATTGTTTAGATTGGAGAAAGAGGATGTTTAGACATATTGAGTCCCTTGAGCATATGTCATGGAGCTTTATTGAGTTCCCATACTC
Source organism: Scilla litardierei (assembly GCA_030789695.1). Lineage (NCBI taxonomy): Eukaryota > Viridiplantae > Streptophyta > Magnoliopsida > Asparagales > Asparagaceae > Scilla > Scilla litardierei. Next base: position 86,811,048 of record CM061139.1, read on the forward strand.
AAAGCATGTACCCATATCTCAATGGACAAACTAAGAAGTGGATTTGACCATTATACATGCCAAGGTAATGATTATTTTATTTTGTAATATTGATGAATGTATTTTTGAGTATGTTTCAAAGGCCACTACTGCATATCAACTATGGATTCTATGGAAGGTTAAATATGGAGAGGAACAAATTGATGATGTGCCAATATTTGAGGAAGTATACCACACCACCTCCTCAAATGAAGAATAGAACAATTTTAGTGATGAAGAGAGCTACAAAACTGAGGCATGCTTGATGACACACCAAGACAAAAAGGGCGAGGAAAATGATTCAGACTCAGACAATGAATTTAATTTAGAAAATGCTTATGAACAATTGTATAGAGAATTTAAAAAGTTGAAGAAAAACAATAAGAAATTAGAGAGTAGTCACAGTACCTTACTTAATGAGCATGATGATTTATCTTACAAGTATGGTAAACTTAGAATTGATACTGATAGTTTATTAAATGATGATGTTTTGAAAAATGATTTTTTGAAAAAATGTATGGAATGATACATTATTGCATGATTTTGATTGCTTGAAGGATAAATATGATAGATACATTATTGATTGTTCATGAATCATTGAAAAATGGGCATGTTATTTATGTTCCTTCATTAAATGGTTGCATTAATCTACTTGCTAATGAGATTGCTTCTAGCCGTATAAAGCATGAGGAATTAGTTATTAAACTTAATTCACTACTGGAAAATTGAACATTAGCCACAGACAAATTTTTGGCTAATTAGCATTAGCCATAGATTTTTAGATATTCATTGTCTAACAGTCTGACGTCCCCACGATGTGTGAAATGCAAATGTGTGCAATAGGATTGGGGGGCGCGAGATTTAAATATTTATAACCGCAAGCGCACGGTATTGTAGTGTGGCTTGGGGGTCGAACACAGGGAGGCGTGGTTGTGCTTGTGTCAGAAAGGAACCCGATTCACCCTATGGGTAAGCTAGCCCAAATCGGTGGATGGTTTGTCACGAAATAAGATACGAGGGATAAACAACAATAAAGGAAACCTAGTACTTCGGTTTCCACCCTATCATGTGATTCTCGCTAATACGGCCAATAGATAGGATAACGATCGGAATTAGGGTCTAGTGGTGAGACGTTGCCTCTAAGAGTGATACCATCGTCCCATGGGCCCGATATTCCCGTCGGTGCCCAGGATGATACGCCGGACTACCCGGGTTCGGCCAGTGGGCATTCCCATGTCCATTAACACTGATCGACTCCGGGAGCACTAAGCTCGCAACGATACCTCCCACCATCTCATCCTGCTGTTCCCACGCGCTAGGATTCGATGTCTACGCTAAGGGCGTGAGCAATGGCTAGGGAGTCAACCGCCAAGTTTATTTCCCCTTGGCCCAACGGTCAAAGGCGGTTTTTCCTGCCGATGACAATGAAACACCCCGCGTAACCAATAGATTCCTAATCCCTATCGATTTCCTAGTCCTATGGACACATTAGGGAGAACCCACGAAGGGGTTTCCACCAAAATCCCATATTGGGAAACTACTCACACATATTGGCTAAAAAGCAATCTAAATGAAAATCAACCGTTAAAAACATAATCAGGCGATTGAAATGGAGTAGTAGCAATGCAATTAAGATAATATCAAAGTTTGGTAAAGATCCGAACACTTACAAATAACTAAGAAATTCCAGCCGTCACAATAGAGAAAAAAAACAGAAAATACAACAGACCTCGTTTCTGAAAACATAGGGCTAATATATATAGAAAACGACGTCACCCGATCGGTTGAAGAATCAACCGATCGGGTGACCTGCTTCGTTCTTCGGCAGCGCTCTTCAGAAACTTCACCCGGTCACATGACACGATCGGTTGGAGGAAGCTGCTCGTCGTTTGGATCTTGAGCTCATCAGGTGAACCGATCGGTTGATAAATCAACCGATCGGTTGGAATTTTCGCCCAAAAGACAGAAAGTTGTGACGTTTTGGCATGGTCAGCTGGCCGTCGGGTGAGCTCTCTGGGTCGTGTCTTTGGGGAATCGGCCAGATGAACCGATCAGGTGAAGATCACCCGATCGGTTGGAATTCAGCTTTGATTTCCCGAGAAGACAGTTGGGCTGAACTGGTCATCGAACCGTGGTTGATGCTCATGCTGCTTCAGCTGCTATCCGAGTCGTGCACGTGTGCATCACCCGATCGGTTGGCTGTGTCCAACCGATCGGGTGGGGGCTGAAAGATGGCGATCTTCGTCGTTTGACCCTCTGGATCACGCGTGACTCCTCCCGTTGCTATGGGGACTTATGATATCTTCGTTATGTGTCCCCTATACTAGTAAACTCCTGCAAACACACAAAAACATGGAAAAGTGAAAGAAAACGAGAAAATGGATACGAGACGGCGGAAAATAACGGAAAAACACAAAGAAGACGTGCGTGAATATATAAAATATACACACATGTCAAAATCCCCAAGCTGAACCCTTCCTCGTCCTTGAGAAAGACGAGTGAGAGCAGGATCTCGGAGGGAAAAAATAGAGAGAAAGAGAGAAAAAGAGAACTCTAAATATTAAATTGCCAGTCAGGGTCAACAAAATCAAAAACGCCACAACAAGCGAGCAAAGGACAAATCACCACACTAAACCAAAGAAAACGAGTCTAGACAAGTGTCGTGGGCCCACGCGGTGAAGCACGAGTGAGTGTGGTTGTGTGCTAGCAGACGGTGTCACTATCTACATCGTGCAATAAGCTGCATATACACAAATCCAAGAAAAGACCCAAGTATCGATTCGATTTAGAATAAGCGGCAAATATATAGCTCATGCATGCATGAGAAGAGTAAGAATAGAAACGTATCATGCATTGGGGACTCCACGGCTAGTAACTAGGAAATCACCTCACTATCGCCTAGATAATAGCTAGAAAGTCCATATTCCAAGTGTTTTCGAAAGCGATGGAGGTTGAGATGATGTGGAGAAGAACACTCGGTGCAAACTCTCGCCTTCCCTTTATTCTCGGTAGGTAGGAAAATATTCAAACGCATTTTTTTGGGTTTTGGATATATGTATTTTTTTTGGGTTTTTGGCTATACATAAATATTTTTTTTCTCTTTCTTTTTCTTTTCTTTTCTCTTTTTTTGAGGTTTTCTTCTCTTTTTCTCTTTGGATTTTTGGGCTTTTGGGATATATACATGTGTGTACTCTCCCAAGTGGGAGAACGATACACGACGAGGGGATTTGTACCAAGTAAAATAAAAAAGAAATCGGATTCTAAACACTTGGGCAAAGGAAATTTTTTCGCTAATCAGAGCATAGGCTAAATGGGTTATCCTAGTCCTAATTGTGGAATCCCGACACATGCGAAATGAAGCATATGATATATATATATATATATGTATATATATATATATATGTATATATATATATATATATGTATATATATATATATGTATGTATTCATGCATATCGAAGCAGGCAGGAGAAGTAAATACCGCATATGCAAATCGAAGCATGATAATCTAGGGGTCATTCCTAGGACATGTATATAAATCAAAATCACAAAGTAGAAGCAAACCAAACAGCTAAGCACGACACACAACTCACATAAAAACAAGTGAACCCACGATGCATGAAATGCAAGAGGACTCGGCTTCTAGGGTTAGTGAAAGTGGAAATCAAAGCCATGCTAGGTGTGTGTGTGATTTTGTGACAATTCATCATAGGGGGTCATCTCTAGGAGAAAGAGAATGAAAAGAAGAAAAGAAAAATAAAAACACGATGAAAACGACTCAAAAACGAAGAAAAAGGCGCAAATGACGCACGAAGTGCGACTCCCCCAAACTGAAACTTGCATTGCCCTTAATGCAATAGAAGTGAATACGGGAAGGCAATGAAAATGGGGGGGAATACGCACCGGCTCAAAAGAAATGAAAAATAAGAAAAACACACATACAAAACTGAAAAATAAAGAAAATCACATCACACGACATATAAACAGAAAATAAAAGATAGAAAATCACACCACACGATAGATATAGACAAGCACACAAAAAGAAAATCACACGTCAACACACAGAAAAATGACTTCCCCCCCAAGCTAGACATGACAATGCTAGCGATATGATATGATCATGAAAATGCAGAGATATGCAAGTGGAAAAATCAGTCAGAGCTGCTGGCGGTAGAGTGGTAGGGGATGGGGAGGAGGGTGGGGAATAGCGGAGAAAAGAATTCTCAGAGGACGAAGAGGGTGTGACGACAGGAGTAGGTGGGGTAATGGGCTGGACCTCCGGTGGATCATGGTGGAAATGTACTGGTGGATCATGGTGGATAATGACCGCACCGGGTGAACCGACAGACGGATGCCAATCGGGGGGATCCAAGGGTGGAAATTGTACGAGTGAGGCATACCAAGGATCCAGGTAGAACTCCCATGGTAGATGTGAAATACGAATGGGGAGGCATGTAGGAGATGAGGGTGGGAGGACGGAAAAAGCAGTGCAGGCAGGACTATAGAGGTAGACTGCGCGATCCTCACCAAAAGGAGTAATCATACCGATAGCGATTAAGTAGTCGCAATCGATACAGCTACGTCTAGGTACAATAGGGAGGTCAGGCGGCATCCTCAAAACTCAACTGACAATAAGAGTAATCAACCCCCAATAGCAGATAGAGCCAGAAGTTGCGTGCCTAACGGATAAGATCTCGTGGATGATCCAATGAGCGGTGTTTATGGGTAAAGGGATATTGCCATGAATCCTGTCATGGGACATGGCGTAAAGAAAGAGGAGCTCATCCATGGACACCGTGGATACATCCATGCGAGCGAAAATGGTGTTGGCAAGGAAGCAATGGGCGAAGCGGGGTAGCAAGGGTGTATGATGTAAGATGCGAGGGCTACCGCAGGAAAAGTGGTATATGTTGAGTATTGATTCCCTGAATTTGGTTTTGATGATAAACAAACATAAATATCGTGAACTAACTCTTTGTGAGCGCAGTTATGGAGATCGTCGCCAAAATTCTACGTACATCAAAAGCGACGTCTCAAGACTTCTCAAAGCACATGATCATGTGCCTGAAGCTTCGTTAAAGCTCTAGGAGCATTATTAAAGTCAAGAGATTCGGATTGAAGCTTTGAAGATGATTCGTCTAGCTTATTTTTATAGTCTTCTAGCTTCTTTTCGTAGAATGTTAAGCCTTGAGTAGGACTTACATTATAATCTTCATAACGCTCATATCTTAGAGCTAGGATTATCTTAGAAGCCCATAGAAACTTTCCCGAAGCTTCACGCTTCATTTCGAGGCTTCTAGTGCATCTTAGTTGGTTCAAGAAGAAGAACCAACCGACTAGATTGTCATCTAGTCGGTTAAGAATCCTTCTTTAACCGACTAGATTTCCTTGCTCAACTCAGCCTAGGCACTGTTGACCAATTAGTCGGTCCAAGAAGGTTCACCGATCGACTAGTTGTCAAACTAGTCGGGTTGGAATCCTTCTTAGACCGACTAGTTATACCTTCATTTTTCTGCCTATCTACTGTTGACTAGTTAGTCTGTCCAAGAACATCTGTGGACCGACTAGTTGTGAAACTAGTCGGTTGGAATTTGTTCATAGACCGACTAGTTCTCCTTGTGTTCAGCCTATTGATTTTCAAATCTTAGTCAGTCAAAGAACACTCACCGACCGACTAGTTGTCAAGTAGTCGGTTGGCAAGTCTTCTTAGACCGACTAGTTCTATCTCCTGAAATTCTCCTTCTTGGCTGTGAACCTTTTAGTCGGTCTAAGAAGAATCACCGACCGACTAGTTGCAAAACTAATCGGTCAGTGATCCTTCTTAAAACGATTAGACTGCTTCAAAAATAGATCCGTTGGAGCATTAATTGCACGAATTTTCCCTCTCTCTTCTCTAACTCCTATATAATCTTGTGATGCTTCTTCATAGCATTTGACGTCCCGCAATGTGCATGTCAGATGTGTGCAATATATGATTGGGGGCGTGAGATTTAAATATTTATAATCGCAAGCGCACAGTGTTGTAGTGTGGCTTGGGGGTCGAACTCAGAGAGGCGTGGTGGTGCTTGTGTCAAGAAGGACCAAATTCACCCCATGGGCGAGCTAGCCCGAATCGGTAGATGGGTTGTCACAGAAAATAGAATGTGAGGGATAAACAATATAAAAAGAAACCCGGGACTTTGGTTTCCACCCTATCGTGCGATTCTCGCTGATACGGCCTACGGGTAGGATAACGATCGGAATTAGGGTCTAATGGTGAGACGTTGCCTCTAAGAGTGATACCAGCGTCCCATGGGCCCGATATTCCGGTGCCCAGGATGATACGCCGGACTACCCGGGTTCGATCAGTGGGCATTCCCATGTCCATTAACCCTGACCGACTCCAAGAGCACTAAGCTCGCAACGATAACTCCCAACGTCTCATGCTGCTGCTCCCACGCGCTAGGATTCGACGTCTACGCTAAGGGCGTGAGCTATGGCGAGGGAGTCAACCGCCAAGTTTATTCCCCCTTGGCCCAACAGTCAAAGGCGGTCTTTTTCCCGCCGATGACAATAAAACAACCCACGTAACCGATAGATTCCTAATCCCTATTGATTTCCTAGTCCTATGGACGCATCGGAGAGAACCCACGAAGGGGTTTCCACCAAAATCCTAGATTTGGGAACTACTCACACATATTTACTAAAAAGCGATCTAAATCAAAATCGATCGTTAAAAACATGATCAGGCGATTGAAAAGTAGTAAGAGCAATGCAAATAAAACTATATTAAAGTTTGTTAACGATCAGACAACTTACAAATATCTAGAAAATTACAGCCGTCAAGAGAGAGAAAAACAGCAAAAAATAACTCTCCCCGTTTCTGGAAACCTAGGTTCTGTATTTATAGAAAACGACATCACCCGATCGGGTGAAGAATCACCCGATCGGGTGACCTGCTGCGAACTTCGGCAGCATTCTTCAGCATTTCACCCGGTCAGACGACACGGTCGGTTGATGGAAGCTGCTCGTCGTTTGGATCTTGATCATCGTCGGGTGAACCGATCGGTTGATAAATCAACCGATCGGTTGGAGTTGTGGCCCAAAAATACAGAGACTTGCGATATTCTGGCACGGTCAGCCGGCCGTCGGGTGAGCTCTTCGGGTCATCTTCTTCGGGGAAACGGCTACAGGTGAACCGATCGGGTGAAGTTCACCCGATCGGTGTAGTTTCAGCTCCAATTTCCAGAGAGAACAGTCAGTTGAACCGGTCGGTGACCCGATCGGTTGACACTTTCGTTGCTTCAGCGGCTGACCGGGTCGTGCACGCATGCATCACCCGATCGGTTGGCTGTGTCCAACCGATCGGGTGGGGGGGCTGAAAGATGCGATCTTCATCGTTTGACCCCCTGGATCATGTGTGACTCCTCCCGTTGCTCCGGGGACTTATGATATCATCGTTAAACGTCCCATATACTGGCACACTCCTGCAAATACATAAAAACACGGAGAAGTGAAAGAAAACAAGAAAATACGAGAAAACGGGTACGAGACGGCGGAAAATGACGGAAAAACACAAAAGAAAATGTGCGTGAATATATGAAATATAAACGCACATCAGCATTCAAGGCAGCCATTTATTGTGATTTAGAGATCAAAGAGAAAGCATTCAATTCTCATTTCTAAGCTTCCTCATCTCAAAAAGAATCTCTCCAAACTCCTTAAGCCCTAATTTCCTCAATAGAGATTCTCTTCATTTTGAGCCTCTCAAGCCAAGAGCTTGATTCAAAGTCACCAACTCCATCCTAGCCTTCGATCGCTGTTCATCTTGGTGGAGCTAGGGTTTGGTGACATTCTCTCCTTCAAAATCTTCCTTGCCCTAAAATCGTAAGTTTACTCAAGGCATAGGATTTTGTTGGTAAGTGTTTATTATTTCATTTACTTTGATATTGCAAGTTTTTTCTCTCGGTTTGTGAGAGAAGTTTGTGATCCCGGTTTGTGGGAGTCACATTTCATTTTGTGTATGATTTGATCTTGTAGAGGTTTTCTACAAAAATTTCATAGTGCAAAACTTAGGTTAGAGGATTCTAACTCGAGTAACAGTACTAGATAGATTTATGGTTTAAAAGTCTCAACAAAGCTAATTGCACTTTGGGCCTGTTCTTTTGCCCAAACAGTCGGAGAGAAAGTGAAATTTATTACTGCTCATACACTATTCACCGGAATCCAAACACACATTCCATATGCGTGTTCTTTTTTGCTTTGTAATTTGATGGAAAGTGGGCTTATGTGGCAGGTGGCAGGCGGAACATTTGGGGGAAAAAACAATTCATTGCATTTGGCTGGATTACATTGGATTCTCACATAGGTGTGGGCCCCTCTATCTTCTCTCACCAATCGGAGCAAAGGAAGGTTTTTTTGCTTTGTTTTGGCTGCAACAAGGGAAAACGTGTGGGCCCTCTATTATGTAAACATTTGAATACAAAATTTGTACCCACTTAATTGTATCAAGTAATAATTTAGTTTGTAAATTAATTAATTAATTTAGCTTTAAGTATTTAGTTTAGGTTTAAATAGCACAAATTAAATTTGAGTGGACCCCACACCACTTTCCAACATACAACTTTCTTCAACCAAAAGAACACACTATACGGAGTGGGACCCACCTCATCTTTCCAATTCCACAATCCAACCCCACTTTCCAACAAAAGAACACATTACACACATATTTCTCTCTCATCAGATTCCTAACTTCTCAACTTTCCCATTTATACTTTCCTACAAAAGAACAGGCCCGTATTGGCTTATTAAATGTTTCTACACTTATTGGCTTAGCTAATGGATCATTAACCATGTGTTAAGTCGGTATTATTTAAGAATTACGTGCTCCTTTCTATTCCTAACAAAATATATTGTACTAAATCTCTATACGTTTTGTTTTCTATGATAATTTTTGAGTAGTTTATCATCATCGATCATAGTGTTCCTTGAATTTGTCTAATAAAAACACTTGTGGCCACAGTCAGTTTTGAGCTTTTCAACGTCTCTAGAAAAGTGATTCTCAATCTTCACCAAGTACTGCTTAAACCATTAAAGTGCATCAAGCTTGTGCATGATTTATAAGTACACATGACCGTATCATGTAAAATTATCCATAAAGATTATGACATGATGCAGAATAATATCTACACAGTGCTAAGTGCAATTAACTTGGGTTGGCCCACGTGGTGAAGCGCGAGTGAGCGTGGCCATGTGCTAGCAGACGGTTTCGCTATCAACATTGTGATATAAACTACATATACACAAATCCAAGGAATGACCCAAATATCGTTTCGATTCGGAATAAGCGGTGAATATATGGCTCAAGCATGCATGAGAAGAGTATGAGAATAGAAACACATCATGTGTCAGGGACTCCACAGCTAGGGACTCGGACATCACCACACTATTTCCTAGGTAATAGCTTGAAACTCCATATTCTAAGTGTTTTCGAAAGCGATGGAGGTTGAGATGATGTGGAGTAGAACACTCGGTGCAAATTCTCGCCTTCCCTTTATTTTCGGTAGGTAGGAAAAATATTCACACACAATTTTTTTTGGGTTTCGGGTATTTGTATTTTTTTGGCTTTTTGGCTATGCATATTTTTTTCTTTTTTTTTCTCTCTCTCTTTTTGTTTCTGTTCTTTTCTCTCCTTTTTTTTTGGATTTTTGGATTTTGGGATATATACACGTGTGTACTCTCCCAAGTGGGAGAACGGTACACGACGAGGGGATTTGCACCAAGTAAAATAAAAAGGAAATCGGACTCAAAACACTTGGACAAGGGAAATGTCTCGCTAATCAGAGCATAGGCTAAAACGGGCTATCCTAGTCCTAACTATGGAATCCCGACACATGCGAAATGAAGCATACGATATATGTATATTCACGCATACAGAAGCAGATAAGAGAGGAAAATACCGCATATCCAAATCGAAGCATGATAGTCTAGGGGTCATTCCTGGACAAGTATATAAAACACAATCACAAAGTAGAGCACACCAAACTCTAGTCACGACACGCGACTCACAATAAGGCTAAGTGGACCCACGATGCATGAAATGCAAGAGGACTCGACTTCCTAGGGTTAGTGAATGTGATTATCGAAGCCATGCTAGGTGTGTGTGTGATTTTTGTGGCGAGTCATCATATGGTTCATCTCTAGGAGAAAGAGATAAAAAGAAGAACAGAAAAAGAAAAGCACGATGGAAAACAACTCAAATAACGAGGAAAAAGAGACAAATGATGCACGAAGTGCGACTCCCCCAAGCTGAAACTTGCATTGCCCTCAATGCAATAGAATTAAATACCTAGGGCAATGAATATGGGGGGAGGATACGCACAGACACAAAAAGACACGAAAGACAAGAAAATCACACAGACGAAACTGAAAAGAAGAATAAAGATAAAAATCACACCACACGACACATATACAGAAAATAAAAATAAAAAAATAGAAAATTACACGACATAACATATAAAATAAACACAACACGAAAAACATCACACGACAGCACATATAAAAATTGACTCCCCCAAGCTAAACGTGACAGTGCTAGCGATATGATGTGATCGTGAAAATGCAGAGATATGCAAGGGGGAGGTCAAAAAAAACAAAGTGAAATCAAAAAGTAGGAGAGTAATCATCATCGTCCTCCTCGGTGGAAGAAGTGGGGGATGTAGTGTGGGTGGGTGAGGTGACTGGTGTGTGGAGAAGTGGAGAAAGTGGTCAAGGTGATGGATCAGTGGGTGTGGAGGAAGTGTGGACGATGGGTGGTGTGGAGGTGATGACGGTGAGTGGGAGTGAAATGGCGACCAATGTTGTGGTGGGTGGAGGAGGTCCGGGGGTAGGTGAGGATGAAGGGGGAATGGGGGTAGGTGAGGATGGTGGGGGAAGTGATCAAGAACGCACCTGTAATTTCTTGCGGTGCACGTATGGGGTGACGGAAGTGGAGGGTAGTGTGGCTGTGGGGGGGGGGGGGGACAGTGGAGGGAATGGAAACAGTGGGAGTAGATGTGGTTGTGGGTATGGAAGTAGTGATGGAAGTGGTGATAGGAGTGGATGGTCGCCTAGGGGGTGATGGTGGAGGTGATGAATGTGATGGGGGAGGTGACGATCGTCGAGGTGGTGAAGGTGGTGGTGTGGGTGGTGGTGGTCCGTGGACGTGAGTGAGAAGGCAGAGGATGGCGGCCACGTTCCTCTCAAGTGCGAGGAAACGTGGGTGAGAGAAAATCGAAGGTGGTGGGACCGAGGAGGTGGAGGAAGAAACGACAGCACGAAGCAAAGCCAGCTCAGTCTCGAGAGCGAGATGAGCGGAAGTGGCTCGACGGAAGGAGGAGGTAGTGGTAGTACAGATCAGATGGGTGGGGACAGTAGTGGTGGGAAGTGAAGCCGGGGTGGCATGACTAGGGCCTGCCTCGGAGTCTCCCTGGGACGCAGGGATATCCTGCACGCCTAAGTGGGCGACATGGGAAGGTGGTCTCAGAGCGCCCTGGGGAATGAAAGGAAGACGGAGCCCCTCCATAAACTCGAGATCAGGAGGAAATGTCCAATCTGCCGCCAAAGCAATAGTCATGCGAGCGGGGTTGGGCAGAATGGTATATGGAGATGGGGGGTGTCCGTAATGGAAGGTGAAGCGGCCATCGGGGCGGGGTTTAATCATATGAATATGCCGCAGGACGTCGAGATCTAGACGTGAGGGTTTTATGGTAGTGTGAAGGTCTCGGGGGATGACAATGTTAAATCGGGGAGCAGAAGCTATGATCGTGATAAGGCCCTCGTAACAAAGCTTGCCCTTACCGGCACGGCTAATCTCCAGAAGCTTGGAGACGAGCCAAGCACCGCATGGACGAGAACGGTAGGGGCCCTAAAAGAAATCCCGACATCACCCCGAACGAAGGGAACGGTCATGGCCCAGAGAATGAAGAGATCAGGGATGGTCACAGTACCCGACTCATCCCTGGGGAAACACGTGGAAGAAATAATTTGGTGGGCCAGACAGAAGATGGGGTGAATGATGGAGGAGGCCTTGGCCTTGCCTCGGGGATAGTCAGGGTGAAGGGTGAGGCGGAACCAAAACTGATCGACGTCAAACTCGGGGGGATACCCAGAGGGGTGGATAGCGCCGTCCCCAAGGATAGGGAAACCAAATATGGCATTGATGATATCCAGGTGGGTGCGAATGGTTCTGTTACAGACCCGAAATATGACGACTGACCCCGACTCACAGACAAGTGTGGATAAAAATTCGAGTGTGAGTGCAGGGTAGGACACGACGTTAGCGTTTAGGAAAGCCAACCAACCTAAGTTTGCGAAGAGGGTCTCGACCTCGATGAATACACCGAGATCGATAAGCGATTGGGTCTGGGCAAACTTGGTCGATAGATGCCCCCGAGCATCAAGTCTATGGTAAAAGTCTTTATGCTCTTGGTTCCTAAAGCGGTAGCCATGCGGGCCCATCAGTGGGTCCTCAATTGGGACGATATGTTGGGGTTGGGGTTGTGCAGGCTGTGCGGGAGGAGGGCGTGGGTGTGGTGGACGTGTAGTTTTGCGTATCTTGCGAGACGACCCCTCCTCTTGCATTATGGCCTTACCCTTATCCTTATCTTTGGCCATGTGAGAGTGTGTGTATGTGGGTGAATGTGAAATGCGATGAATGCACACTAACACAATCGAGCAAATCAAAACTCTAGGGCAAAATATGAAATTAAGCTAAGGAGCGAAGTTACCCAAGTGAGATGAAGATCCCTGCTCGTAGAGGTCCCAACGCTATGCAATGGGATGAAGTGTGAAGCCGCGTTAACTCCTTTCAGCAAGTTTCGAAAAATGGGGGTTTTTGGGCGGAAATTAGGGCTTTTGTGGGGGGTGGAATCGAATAGAAAGGGGGAGAGATCGATGGAGAGATGGAGAAAGTGAGTTGATGGATCGATTGAGAGGGTTGTATGACCGGTTGAAGGAGAAACGAGGTCGGGCGAGGGAGAGGAAGCAGAAACGGCGAGAGAGAAATGAGATCGGGCGAGGTAGATGAACGGGTGGGGGCGCCGGGTTTATATAGGATTTAAGTCGAACCGATTCCGGTGAAATGTCACCCGATCGGTTGACTTTTAGGTCGAAAAATTTGTTGAAAAGAGGCTACATGCGAACCGATCGGTTGAGAACTCACCCGATCGGGTGGCTGCTTCACACTTTTTCCCGAAAGTTTAGTTCAGCTCACCTGGTCATTCACACGACCATGCTTTGCATCAATCGATCGGTTGATCAACTCCCCAAAATTCCCGAGACTTCTGCACAGATCACACGGTCTGCCACCCGATCTCGGCTTTGCTTCACCCGACCGGTTCGTGGGAGCTCAGATACAGCCATTGTCTGATACGTCTCACCCGATCGGTTGAGTAATCACCCGATCGGGTGAGGGCTTGTTTCCTGCGAAAATTCACAAATGGCCTAAGTTTCTCGACGGATGATCCCACGGTTGAATTTAATTATTAAAAAGAAAAATAAAGATAATAAAAATCCTAAAAACAAAGATAAGAGTGTAGAGCATGGGTTGCCTCCCATGAAGCGCCTTTGTTTAACGTCGTTTGCTCGACGCCTGTTGATGATATTCAAGGTGTACGTGGGTGATTCCCTAAAGTCGACATCGCTTCGAATTCAGAGTTGGCGGCCTTCAGTATCGTCGGCGGTGACAAGAAAACTTGCTCGACGACCCTCCCTTTGTTGACGGGATCCGGGGGCTTCTCCCTTATATTGGCGTCTACCGCCACTCGTTTCAGGATCCGAATCTCTTCTCCGGTGAGCCCCATGGGCTCTTTCCCTTTCCTCCTCGTCGGAGGAGCATTTTGAAATCCGGGAGGGACAGTGTGTGCCGCATCCGCTTTCCCAGCAATGTCATATTTCTTCAGGACGACTGGTTCTTCTAAGTCCCCCAAGCTATCGGGGGGATTTCTTCAAAGAATTTCCCAGGAGCTTGCCTCTGTAGCTCTCTCTTCTTCTAACTTCAGCACATTGCATCTTGGATCATCCGGGGGATCGGGGTGCTTCATTGACAACCCCAAGTCAAATTCGACTTTCTCGTTGCCGACGTTAAGGGAAAGCTTCCCATTTTTCACATCTATCAAAACACCGGCAGTGGCCATGAAAGGCCGTCCAAGAATAATGGGGGTGTGAACATCTTCATGCATGTCCATGACGACGAAGTCCACCGGCACGTGCACCCCTCTTACATTGACAGGGAGGTCATCTACAACACCCACCGGATATTTGACCGAACGGTCTGCAAGCTGTAGGGTCTTACCGGTGGGTTCCAAATCGCCCATCCCTATCCTCTTGTATAGCGACAAGGGCATTAAACTTACGCTCGCTCCGAGATCGACGAGCACGCGATGGATCTTTACTTCCCCAATCGCACAAGGGATAGAGAAGCTCCCCAGGTCTTTAAGCTTAGGAGGATTTGCTCGCTGGATAAGATCACTACATTCTGTCGTCAGAACGACCTTCTCCTTTTTAGAACCCTTTGTCACCAAATCCTTGAGGAATTTCGCGTAGGATGGTATAGTCTCTATAGCTTCAAGGAAGGGGATTTGCAAGCTTAGATCCTTGACCATGGCAAAGAATTTGCCATACTTCTCATCTATCTTGGCTTGGGCTAGCCGTTGTGGGAAAGGCACAACGGGCTTGAACACTTTGAGGCTCCCTTCCTCGGTTTTCCTCTTCTCCTCTTCAGGGACTCCCTCCGGAGTCGTTTGCTTTGGTGACGAAGCACCGTCATCATTCAATTTTTCAATTGGTCGTTCTACGACCAACGGTTCTTCCGGTTCCTTGGGGGGCATTGTTGTGGGGATTTGTATCCTGCATCTCAATACGATAGCGGACACATTCGTATTCTCGTGCGTGAGCGCCAAAGTCTGATTTGCTCCCCTCTGGTTCACTTCAGGTTGTGGAGGTAATAGATTCTGCGACCTCTGAAGGTTCGCCACTTGTATCCCCAGCTGGGTTACCTAATCAGTGAGAACTCTCTGCCCCATCTCCAGTTTCAAATTTATCTTCTCCTGGTTAGTGATGTATTGAGTCCAGATGGACTCAACCGGAGAGATGGCCCTCTGCTGGCCATATTGCTGTTGAATGGGTTGCTGATTCCTGGGAGCATATTGCTGATACTGTTTTGGAGGCTGCTGTTGAGGCCTAGCCAGCTGATATCTTAGCTGCTGTTATTGCTGAGGAAGCGGCTGTTGATACAGCGCCCGATAGCTAAGGTTGGGGTGGCTCCGGTTTTTTGGAGAGTAGGCCAGATTGAAGCTAGTCCATGGTGGATATGGCACATTTCTAGTAGGATTATAGAATAGTGCACTCGCTTGGTCCAACAGTGGTGAGATGTCGCCACCCTCGAAGTCTCCCAAGACTTCGGCCTCCACCGCTGCAATATGTTGTGTACCGGCGCCACCAGCTCCTACCATCAGTGCAGAGATCTGGGTCAACAACAAGTCAAACTTGCTGGATAATTTGTCGACGTCTTCGACCCTGTGGATATCCCCATATCTAGGTGTGGCTCTCTCGTCACACCACCACCCATTGTTTGATGCCATATTTTCTAGAATTTGTCCGGCATCTTCCTCACTTCTGGACATGAAGGACCCCCCAGCCGCGGTGTCCATCGATGATTTCAAATCATCCCTCAATCTGTTGTAGAACAGATTAATTATCTGCCACTTGGGAAGCTCGTGATGAGGGCATCTTCGCTGCATTTCTTTAAACCTTGTCCAAGCCTCATGCAATGACTCGTGGCTGGCTTGGGAGAAGGAGGAGATCTCACTCCTCAGCTTCATGGTCTTCCCAGGAGGAAAGAACTTTGTCAAAAAAGCGTTTGAAAGCTTCTCCCAAGTGTTGAACGTATTTGGGTCCTTCCCCGTAAGCCACAGCTTGGCCTTATCTCGCAGAGATAATGGGAATAGCTTCAGACGGATCGCCTCAGTTGTGACACAGTTTATCTGTAAGGTGTCACATTTCTCCAAGAAGGAGTCCAAATGTTCGATGGGGCTCTCCATGGGTGCACCCGAGAATTGATCATGCTGGATCCATGTCACCAATGACGGCTTAAGCTCGAAGCTCTGTGTTGTAATAGCAGGAGGACGGATGGCGGAGGTGGACTCGATGGATGGCATCGAGCACTCCAACAGGGACTTGTGAGGTGGGGTGTTCTCCCCCATGGTTTCAGGCTCTTCTCTTCTTTGCTTCTCTGTGGCTAAAGCCTTAGGGTGGCGTTTATCTCCGGATCAACGAGAATCAAGTCGTCGAGACTTCTTGAACTCCTGCGCATGAAAAGCAATAAACACCCGTGAAGCGAAAATTGGGAAAGAAACCGATAAATTATAAAACAAAAATAAGAAAATAAAAACGAAAAAAGAAGAATGCGAAAATTATCACGAGATAGAGATGAGAACTAGACTCAAGGGTTCATGAGATCCTAAAATAACAAGCATGTTGCCTCCCCGGCAACGGCGCCATAAAGCAAGACGTCCCTGCATTGTGCGTGTCAGCTGTGTGCAATATATGATTGGGGGCGTGAGATTTAAATATTTATAACCACAAGCGCACGGTGTTGTAGTGTGGCTTGGGGGTCGAACTCAGGGAGGCGTGGTTGTGCTTGTGTCAAGAAGGACCAAATTCACCCAATGGGCGAGATAGCCCGAATCGGTAGCTGGGTTGTCACAAAAAATAGAATGCAAGGGATAAACGATATAAAGGGAATCCCGGGACTTCGGTTTCCACCATATCGTGTGATTCTCACCGATACGGCCTACGTGTAGGATAATGATCGGAATTAGGGTCTAATGGTGAGACGTTGCCTCTAAGAGTGATACCAGCGTCTCATGGGCCCGATATTCAGGTCGGTGCCCAGGATGATACGTCGGACTACCCGGGTTCGATCATTGTGCATTCCCATGTCCATTAACACTGACCGACTCTGGGAGCACTAAGCTCGCAACGATAACTCCCAATGTCTCATCCTGCCGCTCCCGCACGCTAGGATTCGACGTCTACACTAAGGGCGTGAGCTATGGCTAGGGAGTCAACCCCCAAGTTTATTCCCACTTGGCCCAACGGTCAAAGGCGGTCTTTTTCCCATAGATGACAATAAAACACCCCGCGTAACCGATAGATTCCTAATCCTTATCGATTTCCTAGTCCTATGGACGCATCGGGGAGAACCCACGAAGGGGTTTTCACCAAAATCCCAGATTTGGGAACTACTCACACATATTTACTAAAAATCAATCTAAATCAAAATCGACCGTTAAAACATGATCTGGTGATTGAAAAGTAGTAAGAGCAATGCAAATAACACTATATTAAAGTTTGGTAAAGATCAGACAACTTACAAATATCTAGAAAATTACAGTCGTCAAGAGAGAGAAAAACAGCAAAAAATAACTCTCCCCGTTTCTGGAAACCTAGGTTCTGTATTTATAGAAAACGACATCACCCAATCGGGTGAAGAATCACCCGATCGGGTGACCCGCTACGAACTTCGACAGCAATCTTCAGCATTTCACATGGTCAGACGACACGGTCGGTTGATGGAAGCTGCTCGTCATTTGGATCTTGATCGTCGTCGGGTGAACCGATCGGTTGATAAATCAACCGATCGGTTGGAGTTGTTGCCCAAAAAGACAGAGACTTGCGATATTCTGTGTCACGCCCCGCTTCCCAAAAATGTGGAGGTGAGACATGAGAAGGTCCGCTCAGACTTGGAGCTACAAAGCTGCAAGTCTGATAAGCGTCAAACAACATTATATGGCTGGTCATTGCAACGCGAAACGAAACAAAGATAATAAAAGAAAATGAGACAAAAGATAAATCTCAAAATATCCATAATAATAAACTCCAACATCGCAGAAAAGCCACCAGGCTAAAAGAAAAGAGTCAAAAAGAGGCCCCAGCATGGCCAACAAAAGTACAACGTACAAAAGTAAAGTAATGGTGCTACGCACCGACAACTAACAGCAACCTAAGCAAAAGCAACTCAAATCAGTCTCTAAGACTGGTCACCGGTGTCCACAAACTCCTCATCAAACGTAGGCTCCGGCTCAGCGTCAGTAAACACCTTGTCCTCAGCAACGGTCTCTGGCTCAGGGTCTAACATGTGACACCCAAAAGAGCAAGGGGCATATGTCAGCAAGTCTAAAAGACTTGTGCAAGGAAACTTGAAAGTAAAAGAAAAGCAACCTAGCAGTTCTAGCATGATGCAATGTCATGGCAGTTAAAGTATGAGGGCAACAGGTAAAGTAAAGTACAACAAGTTCAAGAGGACAACTAGCATGGCATGGCAAGAGTAGCAACTATTATCAATCACAAGTCACTTTTTCATGTCGTGCACAGAGTTCACTTCTTACAGCTGAAGAGGCTGTACGGGCACACTTCTACACTAAGTGGTCGCTCAACCCTACCCCTCCATGTGTATCGAGCCAGGGCCTTACCCCCGAATGGGAATGCTCGCTTCTGAATCACGAGCCAGGAAGTGTTTTTCATGATGGCATAGGGGTGCACCTAGCCGGGACAAGCAAGTACAAGTATGTAGCGTGTGCTACGAAAGCAACATTCAATGCATGGATGTCATGACATGGCAAGTAGTAAAGCGTACAGGTAAGGAATTTAAAAATGGCAGTTTACAAATGCATGAACAGACAAGTTTAAAGGGGTTGGATCTAGCTTCGTTGTCAAGCTACATCAAATGAGGTGACAGATCTAGTTTCGTTGTCAAACTAGATCAAATAGGCGTATAGGCAGCTATCATTTCACTGCCTAGTCTCTTTTACGCTAAAAACAAGGAAGTGGCCTAAAAACATGGCCCTACGCAAGAGTTGGCAAGTTTCACTTGCCTGCAAGTATCACGTCTGAGCAACACCGTCCAACGAGTCCAAAGTCACAAAATCCTACGTGCACAAGTCCACCGTGTAATGCCCTACAAGCTACTGCACATGGACTAGAGGGGGGTGAATAGTACTTTAAAAATAACAAGGAGTATAATTCCTAATTATCGTGAAAACAACTACCAAAACAATTTACGGAAGCTTAAATTGATGACAACAACAATATTAACAATGCAAACAATAGATATTACTGGGTTCGGATCCACCCAAGTCTCCCCGACTTGTTCCCGGTGATCCTACGTCCCAACCACCCGGATCCCCTCCGGATACTTGAGTTAGAAACCCTAACTCAAGATTTCCACTATGAAATACTTGTGAAAAAACTTTCACAAGTCAAATCATACACAAAGTAATTTGTGACTCCCACAACCCGGGATCACAACCACACTCTCACAACCGAGAGTGAAACTTACAATATGAAATTGAAATGAAATAAGAAACTTCTTACCGACAAAATACCTATGCCTTGAGTAATGCTTACGAATTAGGGCAAGGATGATTTTGAGGAAGAAGAGGTGGCACCAAACCCTAGCTCCAAGATGTAGATCAGCGATGGAGAGCTATGGGGATGTTGGTGACCTAGAATCAAGCACTTAGCTTGGAAGGCTTCATACTCAATGAATCTCTCTTTGGAAGTAAGAGTGAGGAGAGATTATTGAATGGAATGAAAGAGCTTTGAATGAGCTTGGAATGATTTCTCTTGATCTCTAAACTTGCAATAATATCAGCCTTAACTGCAATGAATGCAGCCCATCAAGTATTTATAGGATAGACGAGAGAGAGAAAGAAAAACATTTCAATTAAAGCTCCAACGGCTCTTTTCTGAACCCAACTAGTCGGTCAAAGAACAACCATCGACCGACTAGTTCATCAACTAGTCGGTCTGTCAATCAACGTATACCGACTAATGAGTGAACAGAGAAAAGATCAAAGCTCAGACACAAGGAACTAGTCGGTCCAAGAAGAGTAGCTGACCGACGAGTTTCACAACTAGTCGGTCGGTTACTCAACTGAGACTGACTAACAGATAAAACTGAAGTCTGAGCACAAATAGACTTAGTCTGTCCAAGAACAAATGTTGACCGACTAATTCACCAACTAGTCGGTCGCCAAATGAGCATAGACCGACTCACGATAAACAGTAAGTTGTTGAAAAAATGGCATGTACAGTAAAGCTAAACTAATCGGTCCAAGAAGGAAAGTTGACTGACTAGTTCATCAACTAGTCTGTCGATCAATGAACACAGACCGACTAATGATAAACAGTAGCTCAGGCTCAAATGTGCATGTACAGGGAAAGCTCAACTAGTCGGTCACAGAAGCATCACTGACCGACTAGTTCACAAACTAGTCGGTCGGTGAGTCAACTTAGACCGACTAATTGTAAACAATAAATAGCTTGGAAATGACTGACAAAAACTAGTCGGTCCAAGAAGCTTTGCCGACCGACTAGATCACCATCTAGTCGGTCAGTTCTTCTTCTTGAACCAACTAACATGCACAAGAAGTCGCGAATCGAAGCGCGAAGCTTCGGGAAAGATTGTATGGACTTCTACTAAGATCCTAGAGCTAAGATATGAGCATTATGAAGATTTAAACCGTAAGACCTACTCAAGGTTTAACATTCTACGAAAGAAGCTTAAAGACTATAAATAAAACTTGACGATACCGTCTTCAATAGCTTCAATCGAATCATCATGACTTCTAAATTGGTCCATAAGCTTCAACGAAGCTTTAGGCATACGATCACGTGCTTTGAGAAGTCTTGAGACATCGTAATTGATATTCATATGAATTAGGCGACGATCTCCATAACTGCGCTCACAAAGTGTTAGTTCACATTATATTTATGTTTGTTCATCATCCAAAACCAAATCCGGGGAGTCCAATATCCAACATTCTCCCCCTTTTTAGTGATGACAAACCAACATAAATAATAATCAAAAATAATAATTCAAATGAAATTTACTTACTCCCCCTGCATTGATGACACGTTAATTCCAATTTTAAACAATAATAATACGCATCAAGCAGACGAGTGAAGTATATAAAATGGAAATTGATTATTGAAATATCGAATACCAAATGTAGGTTATTGAAATATCGGATTTGAAAGTCCTTTTATATATCTTAACTCCCCCTGAATCTAACATATCAAGTTAGATTCTTGGAAAAATGCTTTAAATTATCATTTAGCACATCGTTATTATTATATCTCTCCCCCTTTGGCATAAGCAAAAAGAGCGGGAGGAGAACAACGACAACAACAATGGCTTCAAAATAAAAAGCACGGGAGTCGTAGAATACGACGACGGTTCAAGTGACACCAAAGAAAAAAATACGAATAAAATCAAGGCGTGTCAATGAAACCATAGTCTAAAATCGTAAAACGAACTCATCAAAACTCAAATCATTTTTACCGATTGAGTTATGGAATATACTCTCCAATATCAACATTCTTGGTTAATTTAGTGCATGGAAAACAATTCTATGTTTCCATAGAAGAAATTTCTATTAAACCAAGTTAATATCGTCGAGCGACGAAATCAAACATCAGAGACATTAAAAAAATTATAAATTGTGCACAATAGAATGAAATGTCAACTGCGATGTATATATATAAAAGATATGAACCAGAGTGCATCAAAAATAAACATCACTGATATACAAAACATCGATCCACCGATCGGGGCACAAAATACATCATCATATCACACAGATATCGGAGTGACACAAAACATACAACATCATCAAAATACATGAAGATACATCAAAGCACATCAAAATACATCATCAAAAAGATCCAAAACCCCACTCTATCCTAACCAAACTCTATCACACTAGATGTATCATCCAAGGAGCATCGGAGAGTCCTCGAGGAAGCTCAAGAGGAAGCGGCAGGATCTGCAGCAGCAGCAGGCTCTGCATGAGAAGTGGTGGTCACAGGAACATCTGGAATGTCAACAGGAGCGACGGTAGAAGTGGCAATCTCTGGAGCAGCAACAGTAGTGGCCTCGGGAGCACCAGTCGGAGTATCCACCGCAGGAGCGGTGGCAACAGGTGTGCTCTCGGGGGCACCAGCAGATGAAGCAGCAACAGCAGCACCAGAAGTGCCCTCGGGGGCACGAGTGGAAACACGACAAAGCTCCTCAATGTCCTCCTCATCCAACTCATCCTCGTCAGAGAAAGACGGAGGGACCTCAATATCAAGGCGTCGAGCGATACGACATAAAATCTCCTCAGAACGAGCCTGACGAGACTCCAAACGACGGATCGAACGAACGACATCAGCAAGAGTGGTAGAGGGAGCAGCTGAGGCAGAGGCAGAGGCAGACGCTGAAGGTGTCGTCCTCTGAACGTGATGGAGCGTCGCAAGAGATTTATTGACGGCCGTCGCATTCAGGGGAGGACCAAGTGGACGCTCATCGTCAGGAGGCAATATGACACGGAATTGGCGAAAAACAAGGGTCAACAAGCACGGAAAGGAGATATGAGCCGATTTCGTGGACTTGCGAATACACTCGAAAGAGTCCATCTTATCGAGTATAATGCGAGCCCATTTTAATCGAGCTCCCCATGAAAATGGCATAAATCAGCTTCAGAAAAGGCTGGGACGGTAGAGATGAGGAGCCGTACTTGGGAAGCAAGCACGACTTCAGAATCAAAATTCAGGACCCATACATTTGGCTTGAAGGATTTGGAGGGCACGCCAATCATGGCGGGAGGAATCTGATGGAAAATCTCAGAGAGGATGGTCTGATCAAGGGAAGAAATATCATCAACAGAAATGTCTGAGGGGAGGAGGCCAGACGAGGAGATACCCAAAATCTCTCCTAAGATTTTTGCTGTGAGGACTATAGGAGTCCCCAAAACAGTCGTCTCAACAGAGTGGGTCGCATCGTACTGACCCCGGATCCTATTGGCATAGAATAGTTTAACTAAACGAGGGTAGGGGTGAGGATTCGCCTTAGGATCATATCGAAGGTAATCGATAAGACCCGAAGACGACAGAAGATCAGCTAGCCCTATGAAGTCACTAATCTGGACGAAATGCTCCAGAAGCAGTGGGAAATGTTCGATACGGTTGTAAGCCGCGAGACACAAAGGGTCGTCGCGACACAACGAGATATCGACACCGCCTACCGGCATCGGAGCCTTTCCCTTAGGCTTACGGGTAGACGTACGAGGTCGAGAGCTAGACTCAGGATGGGTAGGAGGAGTGGGTTCCCTATGAGTCTCAGGCTCGGGTCTATACTTGGAATCGGAATCGGTAGGAGTATGGAAAGAGGAGGAGATGCAAGTTGATTAGGCTTGGGCTTAGGCTTGGGTTGGGCTCTAGGCTTGGCGGTCGTCGTCCTCTTCTTCTTGAGAGGAGGCAAAGACGACGAAGGTTGAGTAGTCTTAGATCGGCGTTTTGGAGGGGTTATCATAGGTTGATCGGGATCCGTAGGGGTAGGTTCTACGGTCATCGGCGAGGGGCTAGAGGGAGTGATCGGGATACGTGTACGAGCCATAATCGAAGCAAGACACGACGCAAGAGAGATCAAATCTAAGAAGCCCTAGCCGAAATCAAATGAAACCCTAGAAGAAGTTTGAAACCCTAAATCGACAAAATCAAGCCCTAGGAAATGAAATGAAGCCCTAGAAAGCGAAAACGACCTAGCAGGAGGAGATATACCTAGGGGAGGGAGATCGACGGCGGCGGATGGTCGGAAAAGTGGCCGGAGTTGATCAGAAGTCGAAGAGTCACGAGCGGGGGTTTGGGAGTTTTCGAGCTGGAGAACAAAACACAACCGACTAGAATAGGAAAAAATCGATTAGAATAGGTATAAGTCGGGTGAAACACGAAAAGACGAGACTGCCCCTGAGCACTTAGTCGGTCTGAGTTCAAACGCTGACCGACTAGATGACGATCTAGTCGGTCGGTTAACGAGCTTGAACCGACTAAGTGGAAACAGAGACCAGTCGAAGATTTCCTGAACGAGAATTAGTCGGTCTACGCTCAAATACTGACCGACTAGAACTCAATCTAGTCGGTCGATAAGTAAGCTTGAACCGACTAAAGAGTTAAGCTGGAGAGGAAACTCAAAATAACTTGAGTTAGTCGGTCGGAGTTCTCTTACTAACCGACTAGATACGAATCTAGTCGATTGGTGATTGAACTGATACCGACTAAAGGAGTCCAAAAGTTGAGAGATAGAGCTAGTCGGTCTGAGTTCATTAGCTGACCGACTAGATGTGAATCTAGTCGGTTGGTTGATGAACTGAGACCGATTAGATGAGTCCAAAAATTGATAATTAAGTTCCCTCCTCAAAACACTTGAACGATACATCGCAATCCTCTTAAAAATCATCTAAACTACCCCATTAAACATCGAAATCTCAAATACGACATTCAAACATGAATTCGAGCAAAAATTCAAAATATCACATAAAATCCCGAAAAATCCAATAAGTCTAGCATGAACGAAATATTGCGAAATATAATAGCATGCAAGATTATTGAATGAAACATGAATCCTATATCTCGGATTCACCCATAATCCCCAATTCTCAACGCAACCGCACAAATGAGTCCTCCTTTAGGGGTTTCGTGAAAATATCGGCGATTTGCTTTTGGGTTTCAACGTACACTAAAATGATGTCCTTTTTAGCAACATGATCATCTAAGAAATGGTGTCGGACATCTATGTGTTTCAAACGGGAATGGTGTACCGGGTTCTTGGAAAGACATATTGCACTTTGGTTGTCAACCATGATAGGGCAAGTATCACAGTTTATACCAAAGTCTTTAAGTGTGTGTCTCATCTAAAGAACTTGAGCACACGCGGCACCGGCGGCAATGTATTCCGCCTCGGTGGTTGAAAGTGATACGGAATTTTGCTTCTTGGAAAATCAAGAGACAAGGGAATTTCCTATAAAATGGCAAGTGCCACTAGTACTTTTCCTGTCGGATTTGCATCCCGCATAATCGGCATCACTATATGAGATTAACTCATACGTGCTAGATTTTGGATAAAGTAATCCAAAATCAAGTGTATAACTTAGATAACGGAAAATATGTTTTACCGCTACTAAGTGAGACTCCTTAGGTTGAGACTGATAACGAGCACATACGCATACGACAAACATAATATCGGGCCTACTTGCGGTAAGATAAAGTAAACTACCTATCATACCTCGATATAGACGAATGTCTACATCCTTACCGCCCGTATCCTTATCAAGATGCGTAGTCGTGCTCATTGGAGTCTTCTTTCCGGAGGCATTCTCCATTCCAAATCGCTTAAGCAACTCCACCGTATACTTCGTTTGATGGATGAAGATTGCATCGTCCATTTGGCGAATTTGGAGACGTAAGAAATATTTGAGCTCACCCATGTGGCTCATCTCAAATTGTTCCTTCATCACATTAGAAAACTCTTCGCAAAGAGCAAAGTTAGTAGCACCGAAAATGATATCATCAACATATATTTGAACTAAAATTATATCATTATTCGAATGCTTAACAAAAAGTGTAGAATAGGCTTCACCCATTTTAAAATTCAAATCCAAAAGAAAATTCTTTAGGCGATCATACCAAGCTCGAGGAGCTTGTCTCAAGCCGTAAAGTGCTTTCTTTAGGTTAAAAACATGATTTGGAAATTTTTCATTAATAAAACCCGGTGGTTGAGAAACGTAAACTTCCTCAACAACATCTCCATTTAAAAATGCACTTTTAACATCGATTTGAAATAATTCAAAATCCTTATGGCATGCAAAAGACAATAATAATCTAATTGATTCTAATCTTGCTACCGGAGCGAAGGATTCTTCGAAATCAATACCTTCCTCTTGACGGTAGCCTTGAGCAACTAACCGAGCTTTGTTCCGGACGACGACTTGGTTTTTGTCGGTTTTGTTCTTGAAGATCCACTTTGTCCCTATGACTGTGTGGTTCTTTGATGGCAATGGAACAAGCTCCCAAACTTCTTTCCTCTCGAATTGAATGAGTTCCTCCTCCATGGCTAAGATCCAAGCGCTATCTTCGCATGCTTCATTAACATTCTTTGGCTCTATCGAGGAGGCAAAGGCACAATGAGCGAAGTAGTTCACTTGCGATCTCGTCTTGACACTATCATGGATATTGCCAATGACTTGCTCATGAGGATGGTCACGAACGGTATGAAGCCGTTTGGGAATACCTTGGTCACTAGGAACATTCTCAACAACTTCATTAGACGGGTTAGTCTCAATAGAATCAATAGAATCATTAGAGATAGAATTACCAAATGAATCACATAAGACATCCATAGAGTCATCATCATTAGTAATTCTAGTTGGAACAAATCCTTCATTAAATGACACATGAAGCGATTCCTCAATCGTTGAGGTTCGTTTGTTGAATATCCGGTAGGCTTTGCTACGCGAAGAATATCCAACAAAAATCCCCTCATCGGATCTTGGATCGAATTTGTCCAAACTACCATACGTGTTCTTAATAAAACATTTCGAACCAAAAACACGAAAATGTTTAACTTGAGGCAACCTACCAAACAACAATTCATAACAAGTTTGTTTAGTGCCGGGCCTCGAAAGTATTCTATTAAACACATAGCAAGCGGTGTGTACCGCTTCCGCCCAAAATTGATGGCCAAGTTGGCTATCATCAAGCATAGTGCGAGCACACTCCACTAGCGTCCTATTCTTTCTCTCAACAACACCATTTTGAGGAGGTGCGCGAGGGAAAGAGAAGGTGTGTGTAATACCAACTTCATCACAAAATGTCTCAAAAGACTCATTCTCAAATTCCCCTCCATGATCACTATGAATAGTGACAATGGTGGTTCCTAAGAGATTTTGTACTTTCTTAACAAAAATTGTGAAGTTTTCAAAAGCTTCATTTTTATTACACAATGAAAATACCCAAGTAAACCTAGAAAAGTCATCAACGATGACAAGTCCATATCTAGCATTACCTAATGAAGCAACTCTAGTTGGCCCAAATAAATCAAGATGTAATAGCTTCAGAGGCCGCTTAGAAGAAATGCTTTTCTTAGGTTTAAATGAAGATTTTGGAAGCTTGCCTCGTTGACACGCGTCACAAAAGATTTTTTTTTAAAAGACAAGCTTAGGGAAGCCTCTAATAGAATTTAACTTGGAAAGTTTAAAAAGTGTTCCAAAGTTCACATGACCAAAACGTCGATGCCATAAGTGTTGTTCACTTGTGTTGGAAATAAGACATTGTTCATGTGATCTTGGAAGATCTAGGATATATATATCCTTATGGCGTGTGCCGGAAAACAATAATTCATTATTATCTTTTCTTAAAATATGGCACATTCCTTTCGCAAAGTTAACTTTGTAACCTTTGTCACAAAGTTGACTTATTGAAATGAGATTGTGGTTTAAACCTTTAACAAGGTAAACATCACATATAATGGGTTTAGAAGGATTACCCACTTTACCAACACCTATGATGGTTCCGCTCTCGTTGCCTCCAAATACGACGCGGTTTCCATTTGCAATGGGAACCACTCCGGAGAGCAATTGAGCGTCACCCGTCATGTGTTTTGAACACCCGCTATCGAGTATCCAATTCCCCTTGGAGCTAAATTTAAATTTGTTGCTCCTTTTCTTTTTCTTTTCCTTGAGTACCTAAAGATAGAAAATTTCATATCATGGTACCCAAGGTCATTGGGTCCAAAAGATTAGACCTTTGGAAGCCAAGTCCAATTGGACTTAGACTTCCCCACAGAATTTCTACTATGCACAACATCCGAAAAATAAGCATTCATGTAGACTTGTTTTTCATCCATGCTTGTGTCCTTTGGGCTCCAAATAGTGAAAATCTTGGGAGCCCTCATCCTATTGGGTGCATGCATGCGTTGTTGGTTTCTACGTGATGCATGTCGTGGATAGGCATAAGGAACATGATGGAATGGTGCATGCGGATAATTATTCATATGATGTTGTGGGTGAACATATGCATATGTGGGAACATGTGCGTGAGGGTGTCTCACATGGTGTGCACGTGCCCGTGAATGTGTTGCATAAAAATCATCATATGTGTGAGCCGGTGGAGTAGGATGTGTGTTCCTACTTGGCATAGTATTGGTGTACATATAAGCATGCCCCTTCTTTGGAGGTCCACCCAAAGTGGGTTTCTTTCCGAAAGAGGGTGTGGACGAGGTGGAAGCACCATTGGTAGAAGAACTACCAATAGAGTGTTTGCTACCACTCGTTGAGTCACCGGAAGTTGGCCTAACAAAAGTAGTGGCCAATTTGGATGAACTTCCCATCGTATACCCCAAGCCAATGTGGTGATTGGCCGGAAGTAAGTCACTTAGGATTTTATCCAAATGGTCCTTACCCTTATGGAATTTATAAATTCGGCCTAATGTGTTCTCATATTTCTCGGTGAGAGAACGCATAGAAGTATCCAAGTTGGATACTTGCGATGTGAGCACATAAACACGAGATTTAAGACTCTTATTCTCAATACTCAAAGTCGAGTTTTGAGAAGTCAAATCCGCTATCTTGTGCTCCTCCAGATCTTCAATGCTAACATGTTCAAGTTGAGTCTTGAGATTAACAATCTCATTCCTCAACCCTTCAACAACGGTGTCGTTGTTGGTGATGATAGTTTTAGGCGAGGTTTGAATGCTAGCTAGGTCATCTTTTACTTTAGTATACCTATTTACTAATTTAGTATACTTAGACCATAATTGAGAATTAGCATTCCTAAGGTCATCCATAGTTACCTCATCGCCTTCGTTGTCGCTATCATCGGAAGAGGAAGATCCTTGATCATTCTCCTCTCTTTCCATGAAGCACATGTGTGCTTGCTCCACTTGCTCATCGTCCGACTCTCCGCTTGAGGAATCCTCGAAATCGGTGAATGTTGCTCCAACAAGTCCCTTTTTGTTTCATTTCTTGTACTTCTTGGACTTATCGAATTTCGGCGCCTTCCACTTCTCCTTTTGCTTATTTAGAGGACACTCCTCTTTCATGTGTCCTGGCTTATTGCACTTGAAACACAAAGGAGAGGAGGAGGCGTTAGAAGAACCAAATTTAGCTTTGTTCTTATAGTTACCTTTTCGAAAGAAACGGTTGAACTTCTTGGCCATGAGTGCCATGGACTCCAAGTCCAACTCGTTTTCCGAGTCTTCATCATCGGTTGATGTGGATGTGGATGGAGCAGCCTTGAAAGTAATAGCCTTCGTCTTTAGCTCGTCTTGCTTTAGGTAGGACTTCATCTTTTCCTGCAATTTTAACTTGCTATCCTTGCGTACCTCGTATGACATTAAAGTACCCATTAGTTGAACTACGGTGTACTTGTTCATATCATTACCTTCCTCGATGGCGAAGGTACGCTTTTCCCAAGAAGAAGGAAGTCCTTCGATAAGCTTCGAACACTTCTCCTTTTGGGTGTAGGTTTTGCCGAGAGCCTCCAACTCGTTTATGATGTCGACAAAGCGAGCGTAATACTCCTTCATCTTCTCGCCCTGTTGCATATGAAACATTTCGTAATCTTTGTTAACAACTACGAGTTTAGAGTCTCTTACCCTACTCGTCCCTTCATGTAGTATGAGGAGGGAGTTCCAAATTTGATATGCACTCTTACATGTGCATATCTTATTGAAGTCCTCGGGCTCCAATGCGCATTGCAAGGCGTTCATTGCCTTGGCATTGCTTACCTCCGCGGCGACCTCCGCGGTTGTCCATTTCTCAAAGTCTTCTTCGGCGGGCTCGATGTATTCCTTCATCGTGGTCCTCCTTAGAGATGCACTCCGGAGGAAAGTTTCCATCCGGCATTTCCAGTACCCGTAGTTGGTACCGTTGAAGAATGGAGGCCTCGTTGAGGAATGTCCTTCCATCACCGAAGATGCTTCTTCACGGTTCCTGAAGGTGCCATAGTCGGAAGGTGGACGCACGGTCTTGTTGTCGTTGGCAGACATAGCTAAGTATCTGGCTCTGATACCAAATGTAATGCCCTACAAGCTACTGCACAAGTACTAGAGGGGGGTGAATAGTACTTTAAAAATAACAAGGAGTATAATTCCTAATTATCGTGCAAACAACTACCAAAACAATTTGCGGAAGCTTAAATTGATGACAACAACAATATTAACAATGCAAACAATAGATATTACTGGGTTTGGATCCACCCAAGTCTCCCCGACTTGTTCCCGGTGATCCTACGTCCCAACCACCCGGATCCCCTCCGGATACTTGAGTTAGAAACCCTAACTCAAGATTTCCACTATGAAATACTTGTGAAAAAACTTTCACAAGTCAAATCATACACAAAGTAATTTGTGACTCCCACAACCCGGGATCACAACCACACTCTCACAACCGAGAGTGAAACTTACAATATGAAATTGAAATGAAATAAGAAACTTCTTACCGACAAAATACCTATGCCTTGAGTAATGCTTACGAATTAGGGCAAGGATGATTTTGAGGAAGAAGAGGTGGCACCAAACCCTAGCTCCAAGATGTAGATCAGCGATGGAGAGCTATGGGGATGTTGGTGACCTAGAATCAAGCACTTGGCTTGGAAGGCTTCACACTCAATGAATCTCTCTTTGGAAGTAAGAGTGAGGAGAGATTATTGAATGGAATGAAAGAGCTTGGAATGAGCTTGGAATGATTTCTCTTGATCTCTAAACTTGCAATAATATCAGCCTTAACTGCAATGAATGCAGCCCATCAAGTATTTATAGGATAGATGAGAGAGAGAAAGAAAAACGTTTCAATTAAAGCTCCAACGGCTCTTTTCTGAACCCAACTAGTCGGTCAAAGAACAACCATCGACCGACTAGTTCATCAACTAGTCAGTCGGTCAATCAACGTATACCGACTAATGAGTGAACAGAGAAAAGATCAAAGCTCAAACACAAGGAACTAGTCGGTCCAAGAAGAGTAGCTGACCGACTAGTTTCACAACTAGTCGGTCGGTTACTCAACTGAGACCGACTAACAGATAAAACTGAAGTCTGAGCACAAATAGACTTAGTCGGTCCAAGAACAAATGTTGACCGACTAATTCACCAACTAGTCGGTCGCTAAATGAGCATAGACCGACTAACGATAAACAGTAAGTTGTTGAAAAAATGGCATGTACAGTAAAGCTAAACTAGTCGGTCCAAGAAGGAAAGTTGACCGTCTAGTTCATCAACTAGTCGTTCGATCAATGAACACAGACCGACTAATGATAAACAGTAGCTCAGGCTCAAATGTGCATGTACAGGGAAAGCTCAACTAGTCGGTCACAGAAGCATCACTGACCGACTAGTTCACAAACTAGTCGGTCGGTGAGTCAACTTAGACCGACTAACTGTAAACAGTAAAGAGCTTGGAAATGACTGACAAAAACTAGTCGGTCCAAGAAGCTTTGCCGACCGACTAGATCACCATCTAGTCGGTCAGTTCTTCTTCTTGAACCAACTAACATGCACAAAAAGTCGCGAATCGAAGCGCGAAGCTTCGGGAAAGATTGTATGGACTTCTACTAAGATCCTAGAGTTAAGATATGAGCGTTATGAAGATTTAAACCGTTAGACCTACTCAAGGCTTAACATTCTATGAAAGAAGCTTAAAGACTATAAATAAAACTTGACGATACCGTCTTCAATAGCTTCAATCGAATCTTCATGACTTCTAAATTGGTCTATAAGCTTCAACGAAGCTTTAGGCATACGATCACGTGCTTTGAGAAGTCTTGAGACGTCGTAATTGATATTCATATGAATTAGGCGACGATCTCCATAACTGCGCTCACAAAGTGTTAGTTCACGTTATATTTATGTTTGTTCATCATCCAAAACCAAATCCGGGGAGTCCAATATCCAACACACCGGCCTAAAGTCCATATTATTAATCTTGATTAGTGAATTTAAAACACTTTAAAAACATCAATATTAGACTTGATTAGCAGGCAATGGGTTGGGGGTCCTAGGGGTGCAAAGCGTTACCTCAACACGACGTGAAAGCTACACTGGCGTCGGGTAGCGACGCCAGGGGTAGGAATAAAAGAACGCGCTCCAAGTCCTGATTCCAAAATAGATTCCTCGCTGGAAAGATCAGATCAGCACCTAGAGCAACGAGCCAAGATTCCAAAGCTTGCACGTGCGACGACGGCTACGCCGTATCGCAACGTCGTAAACGGCAAATCGTCAGAGAGAAAGCTCCTAGGTGGGGCCCACATTAGTCCTAGGGACCAATAGGGGACCCACAATACCTCTGGAGAACTTGGGGGGCCCACGGTGGCAAGCAGTTCGACGGGTGCGGGGTTGCGACGAATGTCTCTCGGTCAGACACCGTCGGTACGGGGAGTTGGCTCGGTCAGACACGGGGACGGCGTTATGCACAGCGCAGCGGGTCGGTCACAGCAGCGGGTGCAGAGATTTCTTCAGTCGGTGTGGGAGAGCGGGCCGGTCGGGTGCTTAGGCGGGGCGCTGCAATGTTGCAATGGAGCGGGGTGCGGGTGTGAGCGGGCAGGTGTCTCGGTCAGACACTGGGCGAAGCGGGGTGCGGAGCGGGCTTGCGAAGCGGGTGCGGGGCGATGCGAGATGCGGAGCGGGCGACCGGTCAAACCGAGAGAATCTCTCCGTCAGGCACGACGATGCAGAGCGACAGTTGTGCGGAGCGGGGCGGGTGCTTGGTGTGGGGCTTGGCCTCGGTCGGTACGGGGAAAACAAAGGGAAAACCTCGGTCGGAGCGGGGCGGCGGCTGTGCAATGTTGCGACGAATCGTCGCAAGTGGGGTTTTGGATTTTGGGAGCGGCTAGGGTTAATTTCTTGCGAAAATAGGTCTTCCTAGGAGTTGTTTATATAGTGTAGACGGGTTGAATTGGTCTAGGGCTAAATCTAATAGGATTAGGAGTTCAAAATATTTTAAAATTCGAATCTCACTCTCTCCAACTCGAACAAGACTTGGGTGCGGCCCAAATGAGCTGAGATTTGGCTCAAAAATTATTTAAAACGTTTTAAACTTAATAAAATTTTATTTGGCCGAAAATACTTTTAAAACGTAGCTATTAAAAATATTATAAACCTTGCTAAAAATATAAAGTATGTCAAATAAACTCCAAAAATTATAAAATAAATATCGGGGTGATCATGATGATGAGAGAAAGGTAACTAAGAAGACTGATCTCAATTTCGACGTCGAGTGACGAAACTAAAAATAGAAACGTCCTACGACAAAAGTGAAAATCACAGCGTCTCTTCGAATAAGGTCAAATCGTGGGAGAACGGCCCGAGAAATGTCGTTCCAAATTAGTGCCATGATTTAATACTCTCAGAGACGTTCACAACGGTATATCACACTAAAGTGTTCACAACTAACAAAGTCTAAAATAAACACGTGCACGGTCAAAAGCACGTGCACGAACACGGTACAACGAAAAGTGGTCGTTACATCCTCCCCACCTTAGAAATGATTCCGTCCTCGGAATCAACTTCAAGCACTGCTCTGGAAAAGGTGCGGGAAGCGCTCTCTCATCTCATCCTCACGCTCCCAGGTGGACTCACCAGGGGAACCGTGACGCCACTGCACTCGAACCAAGTCGACGGTCTTATTCCTCAGTTGCTTCTGTCGACGATCCAGAATCTCAATTGGCTGCTGATCATAATACAGATCCAGACGAACCGTGATCTCCGAGAAATCCACAGCATGGGACGGATCACTAATGTATCGACGTAATTGAGATACGTGAAATACGTCGTGAACCCCCTCCAACGATGGTGGCAACGCCAAGCGATAAGCCATCGCTCTAACTCTCTCCAGAACGTCAAACAGTCCAATGAACCTCGGACTCAGATTGCCTCTCTTCCCAAATTGGATAACTCCGCGGTTCGGAGAAATCTTCAGAAAGACATGGTCTCCAGGCTGAAACTCCAGAGGCCTCCGTTTAGTCTCAGCCCAATACTTGAAACGGTCCTGTGCAATCCTCAGCTTCTCCTTGATGTTTCTCACAACATCCACGGCCTCCATGATCATCTCCGGTCCTAACAGCTCCCGATCTCCAATGTCATCCCAGCTCAGTGGTGATCGACATTTCTTTCCATATAGCACGGTGAAAGGCGCCATTCTAATACTCGCCTCGTAGCTATTATTGTAGGCAAACTCAACATGATGGAGATGATCCTTCCAGGATCCCTTGAAGTCCAACATGCACGCTCTCAGCATGTCCTCCAAAATCTGAATCGTCCTCTCGGACTGGCCATCTGTCTGCGGGTGTTACGCCATGCTGAAACTTAGACTCGTACCCAGACTCTTCTGCAGACTCTGCCAGAACTGAGACGTGAACCTCATGTCTCTGTCCGACGCGATACTCACATGGACTCCGTGAAGTCGTACGATCTCCTGCACGATTCATGTTACATCACTATCTAAACTAAGAAAAGGACATAGGAACGGAGAGTAAAAGAATTTACTTCCATGTATCTCCTCACTAGCGTCTCGGTAGACTGTCCTACTCGGAAGGGAATAAAGTGCGTGGATTTGGTCAATCGGTCTACGATCACCCAAATCGCGTCATTCTGCTTCGGACTCCGTGGTAGTCCAGTTACGAAATCCATAGTGATGTGTTGCCACTTTCACTCCAAAATCGGAAGCGGTTGTAGCAACCCTGCCGTACGCTGATGCTCCGCCTTTACCTGTTGGCAAACCAAACACTTGGCTACGCTCCGAGCCATACTCCTCTTCATACCATTCCACCAAAAGTTCAGACGAAGATCCTTGTACATCTTGGTGCCACCAGGATGTACAGAATATGGTGAACTGTGTGCCTCCACCAATAATTCCTCTCTGATATCTCCAGCTGGCACACACAACCTGGCTCCAAATCTCAACGAACCATCCTCATGAATCAAAAAGTCAGTCCACAGACCGGCTTCCACCTACTCCTGAATCTTCACCAGCTTAGCATCTCCAGCATGTCCAGCCTTGATCCTATCCACGATCGTCGACTGTATCTGCATACTCATCAACAAGGAAGTCTCTCCAGGAAGAACAATCTCAATACCAGACTCGCAAAAATCCTGCTGCAATCTCCACTTCGAAGTCAACATCATCACCACTGGGAGTCTGCTCAGTGCATCCGGAACCACATTCACCTTGCCAGGGTGATACTGCAAATCAATCTCATAGTCCGCCATGAGCTATAACCATCGACGCTGTCGCATGTTGAGCTCCTTCTGAGTAAAAAAGTACTTCAAGCTTTTCTGATCGGTGAAGATCTTCACCTTCTCACTCAGCAGGAAGTGCCTCCAAATCTTCAGTGCAAACACGACAGCAGCCAACTCTAAATCATGTGTCGGATAACTCTTATCATGAGCCTTAAGCTGACGAGAAGCATACGTAACCACGTGCCCATGCTGGTGCAGCACACGACCAAGACCCTTGCCATAAGCATCGGAAAAGATCTCGAATCCTCCACTCCGATCAGGCACAGCAAGAACAGGGGCAGTCGTCAATCTCTCCTTCAAAACATCAAAGTCCTTCTCGCAATCATCAGACCAAACATATGGTACATCCTTTCGCGTCAGTCTGGTCATCGGCTCATCAATCCGGGAAAAGTCCTTAATGAAACGTCGATAATAACCTGTAAGCCCAAGGAAACTTCGGATCTCAGACGCTGACTGCGGAACATGCCACTCTCTGATAGCCTTAATCTTCTCGGGATCCACAGAAATTACATCTCCTGACACCACATGCCCGCGAAAAGCAACTCTATCCAGCCAAAACTCGCACTTAGAATACTTAGCATACAAACGATGCTTCCTCAAAATCTCCAATACCGTCATCAAGTGCGAGGCATGCTCTTCCTCCGAATTTGAATAGATCAGGATGTCGTCAATAAAGATAACGACAAACTTGTCTAGAAAGTCGTAGAAGATCAGATTCATCAGGTTCATAAAAACTGCGGGTGCGTTGGTTACACCGAAAGGCATAACCACGAACTCGTAGTGACCATACTTCGTCCTGAACGCCGTCTTCGGGATGTCCTCCTTCTTCACCTTAAGCTGATGGTAACCACTCCTCAGATCCAACTTAGAGAACACCATCGATCCTCCAAGCTGATCAAAAATGTCATCTATACGTGGCAAGGGATATTTATTCTTGATGGTCACAGCATTCAGCTCCCGATAATCCACAAACATGCGACGCGAACCATCCTTCTTCTTCACCAGCAACACCGGTGCTCCCCACGGAGACACACTAGAATTTATGTAAACCTTCTGCAAAAGCTCATCCAGCTGCCTATGTAACTCTTCCAACTCTGCTGGTGCCATACGATACGGCGCCTTCGAAATAGGCTGCGCTCCCGGAATAAGATCGTTCGAAAACTCGAGCGCTCGATCGGGTGGCAGTCCAGCCATCTCCTCGGGGAAGACGTCGTCGAATTCACGCACCAAGCTGGTCTACTCTGATCCATCTGCATAGCAACGATCTCCATCGGCTTGGCCCAAAACCTGACAAGGCCAAGCGAACTGCTGCCTCGACTGAACTCAAACACTGGATGTCCCAGGATCTTGAACACCACCTTCTTCCTTCGACAATCGATCGTAGCATAGAAACTCGCAAGCCAATACATTCCAAGCACTGCATCATAGTTGATGATGTCGTGGACAATAAAATCAGCGTAAAGCTCATGTCCACAGACCACCAAAGGGTAAGAATTGCATCCACGATGCACCGAGATCACGCCATTTCCTGTAACAATGTTCCAACTCTTGGGAAGAGGGAAGCCCGTCAAGGAATGCTTCTCCATGAAGCTCCGAGATATAATGCACATCGATGCACCTGAGTCAAAGAGGACTCATGCAGGAAATGTGCAAACCAAAATCACACCTAACAAACATTCTATCAATCAAACTCTATTCTAACAAACAATCATATGCAAGCAATCAAACATAAGCTAACAACCAAATTTAACTAAAAAGGAAACAACTAGACAGAGGGTTACCAGCGATAACCTAATCCACCGCCTCGCTCTCCACTGTAGTCATCAAGTAAGCCTGCCTCCTTGGCTGAACAGCCTGCTGAAACGCCTGCTTCTACAGAAGAAGAGGCGCTCCACGTCCAGCAGGTGCAGGTGCTCTCTGTTGCAACGGCTGCACTGCAACTGGTCCCCTCTGTAACTGTGCTCCATCCGGTGCTCTCCTCATCTGATTCGCATGCTGACAGTCCTTCGCCACATGAGTAGCGTCACCACAAATTAGGCACTGTCCCAGAAATCTCCTTTACTGCTCTTTGATGTGGTCAGTCTTGCCGCAGAAATAATAAGTCTTCACAGTAGGCCCACATGGCCTCTTGAACTGCACTGGCTGGGTAGGATTGAACCCAGGCCTAGCCACTCCTCTGGCCTGCTCCA
Source organism: Scilla litardierei (assembly GCA_030789695.1). NCBI lineage: Eukaryota > Viridiplantae > Streptophyta > Magnoliopsida > Asparagales > Asparagaceae > Scilla > Scilla litardierei. Next base: position 86,848,380 of record CM061139.1, read on the forward strand.
TAGGCCTCTTCCCAGCTCCAGAAATCTGTCCTCTCTTCTGCCTCGCAATCAACTCCTGTCTCCGAGCAGATACCAGCAACTTCTGATATGACTCCATGTCCGTCGTAGACATCAGGCTCTGTAAGTCTAGGGAAAGGCCCTGCAGAAACCTCTGAGCCTTCTCCTCAGCATCCTCCACCATCTTTGGTGTGAAGCGACTCAATCTAGTGAACTCCTGGTGGTACAGGTCCACCATCAGATTTCCCTGCTTCAGCTCAATGAATCACTGCAACATCTCCCTCATGGCAGCCTTCGGAAAGTACTCCTCATCGAACCTGGACTTGAAAGTAGCCCAAGGTATAGGACTCGTCAATAGCTCCTCCTCTGCATCCCACCAGTTGCGGGCATTATCCCTAAGCTTCTTCTTCACCAAGTCAACCCATCCAGCAGGGTTGACTTTCGACATCTTCAGATTATCCTTGGTATTCCTGATCCACTCCTCAACAGCCAACGGTCCTTCAGATCCATCAAAGTAAGTCGGGCCCAGCTCCCAAAACTGCTTCACTCCTAGCTCGAAGCGAGGGGCACTCTGGGTATTCTGGAGCATGCCCTGCTGCACCTGCATCATCTGATGCATCATCCTCATGATCTCAGCATTGGTGGGCTCTCTATCCAGCTCCTCAGCACGATTGGGCCCACTACCAGATCGGGTCTGTCGTCGTCCAGCCATCTAGTGACGTAGAAAACGAACAAACAAATTAGACTCAAAGCTTAATGACTTGGATGTTGCAATTTATTTAATGGACATTCCGTTATTATCGATGTTTCGTTAGTTCGCAATTGCAATACAGGACCTGCATGGGCCACCAACAAAACCTGCCACGCCCCGCTTCCCAAAAACGTGGTGGCGAGACGTGAGAAGGTCCGCTCAGACTTGGAGCTACAAAGCTGCAAGTCGGATAAGCGTCAAACAACATTATATGGCAGGTCCTTGCAACGTGAAACGAAACAAAGATAATAAAAGAAAATGAGACAAAAGATAAATCTCAAAATAACCATAATAATAAATTCCAACATCGCAGAAAAGCCACCAGGCTAAAAGAAAAGAGTCTAAAAGAGGCCCTAGCATGGCCAACAAAAGTACAACGTATAAAAGTAAAGTAATGGTGCTACGCACCGACAATTAACAGCAACCTAAGCAAAAGCAACTCAAATCAGTCTCTAAGACTGGTCACCAGTGTCCATAAACTCCTCGTCAAACGTAGGCTCCGGCTCAGCGTCAGTAAATAGCTCGTACTCAGCAACGGTCTCTGGCTCAGGGTCTAACATGTAACACCCAAAAGAGCAAGGGGCACATGTCAGCAAGTCTAAAAGACTTGTGCAAGGAAACTTGAAAGTAAAAGTTAAGCAACCTAGCAGTTCTAGCATGATGCAATGACATGGTAATTAAAGTATGAGGGAAACATGTAAAGTAAAGTACAACAAGTACAAGAGGACAACTAGCATGACATGGCAAGAGTAGCAACTACTATCAATCACAAGTCACTTTTTCATTTCGTGCACAGAGTTCACGCCATACAGCTGAAGAGACTGTACGGGCACACTTCTACGCTGAGTGGTCGCTCAACCCACCCCTCCACGTGTATCGATCCAGGGCCTTACCCCCGAACGGGACTGCTTGCTTCTGGATCACGAGCCAGGAAGTGTTTTTCATGAGGGCATAGGGGTGCACCTAGCCGGGACAAGCAAGTACAAGTATGTAGCGTGTGCTACGAATGCAACATTCAATGTATGGATGTCATGACATGGCAAGTAGTAAAACGTACAGGTAAGGAATTTAAACATGGCAGTTTACAAATGCATGAACAGACAAGTTTAAAGGGGTTGGATCTAGCTTCGTTGTCAAGCTAGATCAAATGAGGTGACGGATCTAGTTTCGTTATCAAACTAGATCAAATAGGCGTCTAGGCAGCTATCATTTCACTGCTTAGTTTATTTTACGCTAAAAACAAGGAAGTGGCCTAAAAACATGGCCCTACGCAAGAGTTGGCAAGTTTCACTTGCCTGCAAGTATCACGTCTGAGCAACACCGTCCAACGAGTCCAAAGTCACAAAATCCTACGTGCACAAGTCCACCGGCCTAAAGTCCATATTATTAATCTTGATTAGTGAATTTAAAACACTTTAAACACATCAATTTTAGTCTTGATTAGCAGGCAATGGGTTGGGGGTCCTAGGGGTGCAAAGCGTTACCTCAACACGACGCGAAAGCTACACTGGCGTCGGGTAGCGACGCCAGGGGTTGGAATAAAATAACGCGCTCCAAGTCCTGATTCCAAAATAGATTCCTCGCTGGAAAGATCAGATCAGCAACTAGAGCAACGAGCCAAGATTCCAAAGCTTGCACGTGCGACGACGGCTACGACATATCGCAACATCGTAAACGACAAATCGTCGGAGAGAAAGCTCCTAGGTGGGGCCCACAGTAGTCCTAGGGACCAATAGGGGACCCACAATACCTCTGGAGAACTTGGGGGGCCCACGATGGCAAGTGGTACGATGGGTGCGGGGTTGCGACGAATGTCTCTCGGTCAGACACCGTCGGTGCGGGGAGTTGGTTCGGTCAGACACGGGGACGGCGCTGTGCACAGCACATCGGGTCGGTCACAGCGGTGGGTGCGGAGATTTCTTCGGTCGGTCCGGGAGAGCGGGCCGGTCGGGCGCTTGGGCGGGGCGTTGCAATGTTGCAACGTTGCAATGGAGCGGGGTGCGGGCGTGAGCGGGCGGGTGCCTCGGTCAGACACGGGGCGAAGCGGGGTACGGAGCGGGATTGCGAAGCAGGTGCAGGGCGATGCGAGATGCGGAGCGGGCGACCGGTTAGACCGAGAGAATCTCTCAGTCAGGCACGACGATGCGGAGCGATGGCTGTGCGGAGCGTGGCGGATGCTTGGTGCGGGGCTTGGCCTCGGTCGGTGCGGGGAAACCCAAGGGAAAACCTCGGTCGGAGTGGGGCGGCGGCTGAGCAACGTTGCGACAAATCGTCGCCGGTGGGTTTTTGGGTTTTGGGAGCAGCTAGGGTTAATTTCTTGCGAAAATAGGTCTTCCTAGGAGTTGTTTATATAGTGTAGAGGGATTGACTTGGCCTAGGGCTAAATCTAATAGGATTAGGAGTTCAAAATAATTTAAAATTCGAATCTCACCCTCTCCAACTCGCACAAGACTTGGGTGCAGCCCAAATGAGCTGAGATTTGGCTCAAAAATTGTTTAAAACGTTTTAAACTTAATAAATTTTTATTTGGCCAAAAATACTTTTAAAACGTAGCTATTAAAAATATTATAAACCTTGCTAAAATATAAAGTAAGTCAAATAAACTCCAAAAATTATAAAATAACTATCGGGGTGATCGTGATGATGAGAGAAAGGTGACTAAGAAGACAGATCTCAATTTCGACGTCGAGTGACGAAACTAAAAATATAAACGTCCTACGACAAAAGTGATAATCACAACGTCTCTTCGAATAAGGTCAAATCGTGGGAGAACGGCCCGAGAAATGTCGTTCCAAATTAGTACCACGATTTAATACTCTCAGAGACGTTCACAACGGCATATCACACTAAAGTGTTCACAACTAACAAAGTCTAAAATAAACACGTGCACGGTCAAAAGCACGTGCACGAATACGGTACAACGAAAAGTGGTCGTTACATTCTGGCACGGTCAGCTGGCCGTCTGTCACGCCCCGCTTCCCAAAACAATGGAAGCGAAACGTGATGAGGCCCACTTAGGCCAGAGCTGTGAAACTCGGACACAATAAGCGGCTGTGTGGTACTCCAAGACGAAGGAACAGGTCCCTGCAGGTTAGTACAAAACAACAAAAGTACTAAAAGAGATGCATTCATTTTATTCAACAGATATACAGAAAAAAAACGGGGAGTCTAAACAAAAGCCAACACGACTACAAACAGCTGAAAGTAAACTAATGGTGCAAGCACCCAACCTAGACAGAAAGTAAAAGGTGCTACGCACCCAACAAAACTGCAGTAAAACCTCTGAATCAGCAACATGAAGATCTCAAGCTCTGGTCCTCCTCGGGCACGTACTCTGGGTCTGCGTCCTCCGGCTCTACGTCCTCCGCCTCGTCAACGTACTCTAGCTCCACACCTGACGTACATCACCCAAAAGAAAGGAAGTGTACGTCAGGTAAAGTCTATAAAAAGGGTCAGACTCTACTGCAAGTGTACCGAACTATTAAACAACAATTTACTGGTTGATTAGCATGCTGGGGTTATAACAGAGTGTTGAAAGAAAGTAAACGCAGCAGGAAAGTAAAGCGTAGCAAGTAGTAGTCGTAGCGTGTGCTACCGACTACGGGACTAACCTAAACGGGTCGTGACAAGACGTGACAAGACAAACAAGACAGGACAGGACAAGACAAGACAAGACACGTGTGACTCGAAGGGTTCACGCCTTACGATTCGAGGGGGATCAGACCCTCTCCCCGTGCACACGCTCAACCCTACCCCAAACCCAAGTGCTCAAGACAAGACAATATAGGGCCACTCACTCTGCTAGGTGCGTGCCTCTATCCCCACGATCAGTAGCGTATCTCTCACTCTGCTAGGTGAGCGACTGACGCCTCGAAGGTGAAACTGTACTACTGTATATGACCACTCACTCTGCTAGATGAGTGTCTCTATCCTCTCGGTCTGCCGGGACACTCACTCTGCTAGGTGGGTGCCGAGCTTCCCGTAGGTGTTCCGTAACAAAGATCACTCACTCTGCTAGGTGAGCGTCTCATAGTCCGCAGGTTGAGTATCCGTACAAGGGATCACTCGGAGAGTGTCCTATTGCCCACAGGCTGTGCAAAACAAGACATGACGTGACACGACAGGGATAGTTCTTCTAGGGTGTCCACACGCACGCACACGCAAAAAAACCCTACGGTGTCAAAAGTTGTTGTTGTTACGCTTAGACTTCGTCGTCAAGTCTAAGTCGTCAGGGCGTCCCGGAAGCTATCATTTCACGTCCGGTTCTCTTTGTTCACAGCTTAATAGTTCTGACAGTATAAGGCCTAGACACGGCCGAAAGAGCAAGTGAGTACACTTGCCTACGGTGGCGAGTGTGTCGTCTGTCCGGGTCGTCTCGTCCAGGCGTCTCGTCCGCGGTAGTCCGTCTGAAACAGTGTCACGGCGACTGTGTCAGGTCGCGATTTTCATCAAGTCCTATTAGGTTTTGTCTCTAGATTATCGGGACTATCCAAATTGTCATAAGTCACATTTTGGTTTTTCATCAGCCAAGATCGACCACTACCATATGTGCACAAAACAATTGTCCGACGGTCGATTTCTACAGTGAGATCGTTTTACTGGTGCAGAAAAGTAACTTTAGTTCGAGTTGTCCGATTTTAGTTAGGGTTCAGTTTTGCTAAGGTGTGGGTTTGTTACGAGTTCGGGGGACCAACCTCTCTGGTGTCTGGAGTAGAGCGGAAGTAGAGTTTGAACGGTGACCGATCTGAACGGCACATCTACGAAACGTCTTCTTGAGGCGTCTCAGCTACGGGTAGCGTTGCCGGGAACATTCTGACAGGGAACTGAAAGTGAGGCAGCGAGCGGGGATTGCGGACAGCGAAGACGGGCCTGGTAGTAGTCCGTAGGAGGCGTTGGCGGTGTCGAGGAGCTGTGAAACAACGAGCAAGGAGAACAACGGCCAAGGGGACCAAAACGGCGAGCACGAAAGCGAGCACGGAAGCATACGGCGACACGGAAAAGTGGACAGCGATCGGGAAGACCAAATCAGTGAGCGAGGGAGGTAAGTGACGTCTAAAACAGCGAGGAGGAAGGCGCGACAGCTGCTTGAAACATCGGGGACGACACAAGGGCTGCGCGGCAAGGAGGTGAAGCCCCGACGGACTGGAACTCCTTCCAGCGATCTGTAACGTCGGGAAAGAGGAGGTCCCGACCGTCGATCTCCTTCTCTGGCGTGCTGACAGAGATCTCTGGCGGTCAGGGAGTTTGTGCAGCGGCCTACTGGCGCTTCCCGGTGATCTGCGAGGCTGGGGCGACGCTCACTTGGCCGGCGACAACCGGAAATCGCCACAGCAATGGAAGCTGCAGCTGCTCGCGGGGAGGCCGCCATAGCCGGCGACTTACCGGTGGCGAAGGGTGACTAAGGGGGTCTCCGGTGGGTCGACGGCCGAAGCAGGGTGCTGGGCGACGTTGCGCGGCGGTCGGAGTGATTGCGGAGCGAGGGGGAATGTGAGAGAGGGTGATCGGGGTGGGGGTTTCTTGTGTCTTGGTGGCTGCTGTAAACTCACAGGCCTAACCCTAGTTTTTAATTAAATAAGAAAAGAAAGTGATGTGAGGATCTCTTATCATTTGAAAAACAAAGGCTCACGTGATACCCTCTCGAATCAAGGACATAACAAAATAATAACTAAGTCTAAAAACATAACTAAGTGATTAAAGCAACACTACATGCTCGTAGTGCATTAAGCAGTTTGGCCTATCAATGTCCAAAAATCATAAGAAAAATATCGGGACGATCATGGAGACGAGGCGTATAGGGCTACGGGGTCTGATCGCGTGTTACGCCTACCAAAAATTATTGTAAAATCGGGAACCGCATATTGGTGCCAAAAGACCAAAACACCCCTCCCATTCAAAGCTGTTTTGCTAGAAATCGAGCCATGAAATGACGTTCCCAAAAATTACTATAAAATTCTACACTCCCAAACGATTACAACGTCATATCACATCGCATATATCGGAAACCAGAAATAGCCAAATAAAATACATGCACGATAAAGCACGTGCACGCAGAAAATTCATAAGGTCGGAAAACGACCGTTACATTCTACCCACCTTAGAAATGATTCCGTCCTCGAAATCACTTATACTATTAGTAATAATATGTATAAACACTAAGCCTACAACTCCTTTATCTATACATAACGATCACTAATCCTATAAATTCAAACAACGTTCCTTAAATAATCCATCACAGCTCGTCTCTCCACTGGCTAATGCTACATCTAGAATCATACCCTAGCACCTGATCATAGATCCACGCCATCGCCTACAAGTCTTCAATCATCTCATCCCCAAAGTATCATCCCTCATATCGAATCATGAATCTATTTTCCTTAATCAAAGAACCATCGAACCACAGCTATCCTTACCCCTATTATCTAATCTCCCAATCTTATAAAATCCTTCTTCCTAACTATCCATTTATCTCACAATGTTGTCTTACTTCCAATGTCTTCTCACGTCAACTTAATGATCAAGTCTTGATGCTTTAAATGGTCTACTTATTCTCATGACCACTCTAAATCATACTATACCTCCATAGCTACTCATATCTACCACTCGTCCAAGTTTCAGGTCGATTTAGTACTCATCTCACTCTGTATAATTTCATTCATCCAAAGTCCCCATCGTGTCCGTTACACATCGGTATCATTAATAAGTCTTGGACACCTCATTCTTTTCATCCAAAGAAATCTGATCTAATATCCTTGTTATTCAAAACCAACTAATCACCAATACAACATATCTCCTCTCACTCTTAGCCTACCCGTAAACATAACCCTATAAAAAAATATCTAGTACTAACAACACCATAACAATAAAATAACACTCTCGAAGAGGGAATGAAAAGAAAGTTTAAGGCCTAAGTCATATTTTAAAACATTGGAAAAACGTGTGGAGTTGTGATATTGGATGAGGGAAGATAGGTGGGTTGTGATCTTTGTGGGCTAATCCCAAAACATTTAATGTTTGATTTGAAAGGAACAAAAGTTTTGAAACATACATAAGCAGCCAAAAATATTCTAAACTATAATATGAAAGATTAAAACTATGGAGTTACCTGCAACGACGCCATCCGCTGTTGTCATGACATATGCCCCACGGACAACAGCTCCTCTCTGGGTAGGGGCAGGTGCTTTACTCTGCAGTGGGGCCGGTGCTCCGCCCTCAGTATGGCGATACCTCGGGCAATCTATAAAGGCGTGAGTGGCAGCTCCACATGCCAGACACAAACCTAGCTTCTTCCTGCAAGTGTTCTGCTGATGCCCTGGCTTGCCGCAGAAAAAGCATGGGCCCTTCATCTGATGCTAAGCAGGTGCTCCTGGCCTCTTGAAAGGCACTGACTGAACTGGTCCCACTGTAGACCCAGCAGAAGGCCTATGCTGCTCCTTCTGTCGCTTTCCCCCATCATCAGAAGGATCAGGTAGACATGATATGGTCTCATGGTTCCTCGCGGCATACAGCACCGCTCCCATGGTCGTGAAATCTGCCGAAGACATAGAAGCCTGAATCTTCGGACGCAATACCTGACGAAAACGATCAGCTCGTTTCTCCTCCTTCCTCACCATATGTGGGGCAAACTGGCTAAGCATCTCGAACTCTACCTCGTACTCATCGACGGTCATATCCCCATGCTTCAGATCTACAAATCTGCTCAACAGCTCCCTCCTAGCAGCTTTGGTGAAGTACTTCTCCTTGAACATCGATCGGAAAGTCTTCCACTCCACAGGCTTCTACAGGCGCCTCTCCTCAATGCGCCACCAGTTCCTAGCATTCTCTGTCAGCTGCATCTTCGCTAACTCGACCTGGGTATCATCGGGAATCATTGCAGCTACCAGCTTCTCCTCAGTACTGATCACTCCGTATTTTACACCTTATTTCTGCATGTTTGCATGCCATTTAGATCGCTCAAATCGTGTTTTTCACGTTTATTCGACAATATTGCGATGCTTATCATGATTTGTTGTTTTTGTCGTATTTCAGGAGATTTGGAGCGATTTCGAGTGATTCTGAGATGCACCCACTCCGGAGTGTCACCGACGACTCTCTTGAGGGGTATTCTGTGATTGGAGAGGAGTGGAAGAAGAAAGAACGTCGTAGGAGCGACGAGGAGGCAAAAATACGAAGAATGGGCATTTTCAGCATGCCACTCGGCCGAGTGAAGGAGTCACTCGGCCGAGCATAGACAGCCCGCTCGGCCGGCCAGATCGGACACGCAACAGAGCTAATATCAGCGTGCACTCGGCCGAGCATCGCCAGACCACTCAGCCGAGCACCGAGTCATCCCTCGCCCGAGTGGAGCCAAGACGACGGCAACCAAAAATGTTGAACTCTCTGGAATCTGTCAGTCAGCCCCAAAGACCGACTCGGCCGAGTGACGAACGCCGTCTATCCGAGTGAAGAACGCCCATCGGCCGAGTGAAGAAAAGTCACTCGGTCGAGTGACTCCCGAGGAGACGATCCCCAAGACCCCCCAACTCTCTGGAATCTGTCAGGGTCTATCACTCGGCCGAGTGACATTTGTCACTCGGCCGAGTGAGCCGTGCTGCCTGTAGCGTAAGTTGCGATTTTGAGGCTGCGCAGGGGCAGTTTCGTCACAGTTTTTAGGCGATTTTGGGGGGTATTTAACCCCAGTTTTTAACCTAGTTTAGAGGGATTTTTCCTGAACTTTTGGCAGCCTTTTTGATTAACTTTTAGGAGATTAGATTTGGATTATTAGAGAGGAGAAAAAAGTTCTTTTTTGTTGGATTATATTGGAACTCCATTGGTTTGTCTTTCTCTCTATTAAAAACCCGATTTTTTCTTGATATCTTGATTATTGCAATGAATTCTCTTGTTATTTCCATTGAATATCTAATGATTTGCATGACGAATTGTGAGTAGTGTTATTGTCTTAGGGCGTAGGGATGAACCCCACGAGCCCAATTTCAAATTTGTGATGAATAGGTAAAATTCTTGCTAGGATTGAGTAGGGTTTGTTTGGGATTGATTTAATACGAATAGCTAGGGATTCATACCGATTGGGATTTGCAAGAGATTGGATCCCAATTCGATAGGAAGCCCTAGAAATTCGAATTAGGTTGCAGTTGGATTCCCCTAGGATTGGTTTGCAAGAGATTGGACCAATACTAGGGTTTTCGATTGCAATTCCATACCGGCACCCGTTTGCAAGAGATTGGACGGGTAGGAACTATCCCAACCTAGGTCGTAGCTCGAGTTTGCACGAGAGTGGGCTCGAGATACGATTGAACGATGATGTTGTTCTTCACGCTAGTTTGCCTAGGTTAGGGTTTGCCAGAGATTGGACCCTACCCTGGTTTCCTATAGACTGGCAATAGCACGAGAGCGTGAGCTTGGTTCTACATTTAGTTGCAACTAGTTCACCCGAATTTCAAGTCTAGCAATTGTGAAACCTACGAATCACAATGATGAGATACGGCAAGTAGCGGGGATTCCCTATCCCTAGGCGTCTTTATTAATTTGATATTTTCTTTCGTATAATTGAACGACTGTGCCCGCATTACTGCGAACATTTCTCTACTGTTCCTATAGCCAGGTTGACTGAAGAAGACATTGTCATACGTCCTCCTCGTGTTCGATACCCGCTCGCCGCTACACCGTGCGCTTGCGGTAAGACTACAGTGTCGCCGTCCCGGGACATGTATCCGGGGTGCGATCAAGTACTCAGAATCCACTCATCAGCAGCCAACAGTCCTTCCTTCCCAGAAAATGTCTTCGTCTGAAGCTCATTGAACTGCTTCACTCCCGGAGCAGCTCGAGGGGCAGGCGGAGGTGGTGGTGGTGCTACTGGAGGAGCATGGGCAGCACGGTGGGACTGCTGAACCAATTGGTGTTGCACGTCCAGCATCTCTCTTATAACACCCAGTAATTGGCGTAAATCGCCACCTTGGCCATCCATGATCCCATCAGCTGATGGTCCATCTCGAGCTTCACGTCCTCCCACCATCCTAACGACTGGAAAAACAAAACTTAGACTCGCACATATTACTGGAGAAAGAAAGAAAAAAAATGAATGCTAATAATTCTATCGTTCCTACTTTTTGCAGAAAAGGACCTGTATAGGCCACCACTAAAACCTGTCACGCCCCGCGTCCCAAAACGACGGAAGCGAAACGTGACGAGGTCCGCTTAGGCTGGAGCTGTGAAGCTCGGACCCAATAAGCGTCTGTGTGGTACTCCAAGACGAAGGAACGGGTCCCTGTAGGTTAGTACAAAACAACAAAAGTACTAAAAGAGATGCATTCATTTTATTCAACAGATATCCAGGAAAAAAATGGGGAGGCTAAACAAAAGCCAACACGGCTACAAACACCTGAAAGTAAACTAATGGTGCAAGCATCCAACCTAGACAGAAAGTAAACGGTGCTACGCACCCAACTAAACTGCAGTAAAACCTCTGAATCAGTAACGTGAAGATCTCAAGCTCTGGTCCTCCTCGGGCATGTACTCTGGGTCTGTGTCCTCCGACTCTACGTCCTCCGCCTCGTCAATGTACTCTGGCTCCACACATGACGTACATCACCCAAAAGAAAGGAACTGTACGTCAGGTAAAGTCTACAAAAAGGGTCAGACTCTACTGCAAGTGTACCGAACTATTAAACAACAATTTACTGGTTGATTAGCATGCTGGGGTTATAACAGAGTGACGAAAGAAAGTAAACGCAGCATGAAAGTAAAGTGTAGCAAGCAGTAGTCGTAGCGTGTTCTACCGACTACGGGACTAACCTAAACGGGTCGTGACAAGACGTGACAAGAAAAATAAGACAAGACAGGACAAGGCAAGACAAGACACGAGTGACTCGAAGGGTTCACGCCTTACGGTTTGAGGGGGATCAGACCCTCTCCCCGTGCGCTCGCTCAACCCTACCCCAAACCCAAGTGCTCAAGACAAGACAATATAGGCCCACTCGCTCTGCTAGGTGTGTGCCTCTATCCCCACGATCAGTAGCGTATCTCTGCTAGGTAAGCGACGGACGCCTCGTAGGTGAAACTGTATTACTGTATAGGACCACTCACTCTGCTAGGTGAGTGTCTCTATCCTCTCGGTCTGCCGGGACACTCACTCTGCTAGGTGGGTGCCGAGCTTCCCATAGGTGTTCCGTAACAAAGATCACTCACTCTGCTAGGTGAGCGTCTCATTGCCTACAGGCTGTGTATCCGTACAAGGGATCACTCGAAGAGTGCCCTATTGCCCGCATGCTATGCAAAACAAGACATGATGTGACACGACAGGAATAGTTCTTCTAGGGTGCACACACGCACGCACACGCAAAATAACCCTACGGTGTCAAAAGTTGTTGTTGTTACGCTTAGACTTCGTCGTCAAGTCTAAGTCATCAGGGCATCCCGGACGCTATCATTTCACGTCCGGTTCTCTTTGTTCACAGCTTAATAGTTCTAACCGTCTAAGGCCTAGGCACGGCCGAAAGAGCAAGTGAGTACACTTGCCTGCCGTGGCGAGTGTGTCGTCTGTCCGGGTCGTCTCGTCCAGGCGTCGCGTTCGCGGTAGTCCATCTGAAACAGTGTCACGGCGACTGTGTCAGGTCGCGATTTTCATCAAGTCCTATTAGGGTTTGTTTCTAGATTATCGAGACTATCCAAATTGTCATAAGTCATGTTTTGGTGTTTCATCAGCCTAGATCGACCACTACCCTATGTGCACAAAAAAATTGTCCGACGGTCGATTTCTACAGTGAGATCGTTTTACTGGTGCGGAAAAGTAACTTTAGTTCGAGTTGTCCGATTTTAGTTGGGGTTCAGTTTTGCTTCGGTGTGGTTTGTTACGATTTCGGGGGACCAACCTCTCCGGTGTCTGGAGTAGAGCGGAAGTAGAGTCTGAACGGCGACCGATCTGAATGGCATGGCTACGGAACGTCTTCTTAAGGTGTCTCTGCTATGGGTAGCATAGCCGGGAATGTTTTGACAGCGAACTAAAAGTGAGGCAGCGAGCGGGGATTGCGGACAGCGAAGACGGGCCCGGTAGTAGTCTGTAGGAGGCGTTGGCGGCGTCGAGGAGCCGCAAACCTTGAGCAAGGAGAACAACGGCCAAGGGGACCAAAACAGCGAGCATGGAAGCGAGCATGGAAGCGTACGACGACATGGAAAAGTGGACAGCGATCGGGAAGACCAAATCAGTGAGCGAGGGAGGTGATCCATGTCTACAACAGCGAGGAGGAAGGTGCGACAGCTGCTTGAAATGTTGGGGACGACGTAAGGGTTGTGCGGCAAGGAGGTGGAGCCCCGACGGACTGGAACTCCCTCTAGCGATCTGCAACGTCAGGAAAGAGGATGTCCCGACGGTCAATCTCCTTCTCCGGCGTGCTGACAGAGATCTCCGGTGGTCAGGGAGTTTGTGCGGCGGCCTACTGGCGCTTCCCGGTGATCTGCGAGGCTGGGGCGACGCTCGCTTGGGCAACGACGACCGGAAATCACCGTAGCAATGGAAGCTGCAGCTGCTCGCGGGGAGGCTGACGTTGCCGACGACTTACAGGCGGCGAAGGGCAACTGAGGGGTCTCCGGTGGTCGACGGCTGGAGCAGGGTGCTGGGAGATGTTGCGCGGCAGTCAAAGTGACTGCGGAGCAAGGGGGAATGCGAGAGAGGGTGATCGGGGTGGGGGTTTCTTGTGTATTGGTGGTGGCTGTAAACTCACCGGCCTAACCCTAGTTTTTAATTAAATAAGAAAAGAAAGTGAGGTGAGGATCTCTTCTCATTTGAAAAACAAAGGCTCACGTGATACCCTCTCGAATCAAGGACATAATAAAATAATAACTAAGTCTAAACACATCACTAAGTGATTAAAGCAACACTACATGCTCGTAGTGCATTAAGCAATTTGGCCTATCGATGTCCAAAAATCATAAGAAAAATATCGGGACGATCGTGGAGACGAGGCGTACGGGGATACAGGGTATGATCGCGCGTTATGCCTACCAAAAATTATTGTAAAATCGGTAACCGCGTATTGGTGCCAAAAGACCAAAACACCCCTCCCATTCAAAGCTGTTTTGCTAGAAAACGAGCTGTGAAATGACGTTTCCAAAAATTACTATAAAATTCTACACTCCCAAATGATCACAACGGCATATCACATCGCATATATTGGAAACCAGAAATAGCCAAATAAAATACATGCACGATAAAGCACGTGCACGCAGAAAATTCATAAGGTCGGAAAACGACCGTTACACCGTCGGGTGAGCTCTCCGCGTCATCTTCTTCGGGGAAACGGCTACAGGTGAACCGATCGGGTGAAGTTCACCCGATCGGTGTAGTTTCAGCTCCAATTTCCAGAGAGAACAGTCGGTTGAACCGGTTGGCCACCCGGTTGGTTGACACTTTCGTTGCTTCAGCGGCTGACTGAGTTGTGCACGCGTGCATCACCCGATCAGTTGGCAGTGTCCAACCGATCGGGTGGGGGGCTGAAAGATGCGATCTTCTTCGTTTGACCCCCTGGATCACGCGTGACTCCTCCCGTTGCTCCGGGGACTTATGATATCGTCGTTAAACATCCCCTATGCTGGCACACTCCTGTAAATACATAAAAACACGGAGAAGTGAAAGAAAACAAGAAAATATGAGAAAACGGGTACGAGACGGCGGAAAATGACGGAAAAACACAAAAGAAAACGTGCGTGAATATATGAAATATAAACACACGCCAGCATTCAAGGCTGACATTTATTGTGATTTAGAGATCAAAGAGAAAGCATTCAATTCTCATTTCTAAGCTTCCTCATCTCACAAAGAATCTCTCCAAACTCCTTGAGCCCTAATTTCCTCAAGAGAGATTCTCTTCATTGTGAGCCTCTCAAGCCAAGAGCTTGATTCAAAGTCACCAACTCCATCCTAGCCTTCGATCGCTGTTCATCTTGGTGGAGCTAGGGTTTGGTGACATTCTCTCCTTCAAAATCTTCCTTGCCTTAAAATCGTAAGTTTACTCAAGGCATAGGATTTTGTTTGTAAGTGTTTATTATTTCATTTACTTTGATATTGCAAGTTTTTTTCTCTCGGTTTGTGAGAGAAGTTTGTGATCCCGGTTTGTGGGAGTCACATTTCGTTTTGTGTATGATTTGATGTTGTAGAGGTTTTCTACAAGAATTTCATAGTGCAAAACTTGGGTTAGAGGATTCTAACTCAAGTAGCCGGAGGGGATCCGGATGTTTGGGACGTAGGATCACCGGGAAGGAGCTTCTTCGGTCCAAGTTCATAGCTATGTCTACCAACGACAACAAGAACTTTCATCCACCTTCAGACTATAGCACCTTCAAGAACCGTGAAGGAGCTTCTTCGGTGATGGAAGGACACTCCTTAACTCGGCCTCCTCACTTCAACGGTACCAATTATGGGTACTGGAAATGCCGGATGGAAACCTTCCGTCGGGGCACTTCACTATGGAGAGCCACGTTGACGGAGTATGTCGAGCCCGATGAAGAAGATTTCGCGAAGTGGACTACCGCGAAGGTCGCCGCGGAGGTAAACAATGCCAAGGCAATGAATGCCTTGTAATGTGCGTTGGAGCCCGAAGACATCAACAAGATATGCACATGTAAGAGTGCATATCAGATCTGGAACTCACTCCTCATCTTGCATGAAGGAACGAGTAGGGTAAGAGACTCCAAACTCACTGTTGTAAATAAAGAATTCGAATTATTTCACATGCAATAGGGTGAGAAGATGAAGGAGTACTATGCTCGCTTCGTTGACATTACCAATGAGTTGGAGGCTCTTGGAAAGACTTACACCCAAAAGGAGAAAGTCTCAAAGATTATTGACGGACTTCCTTCTTGTTGGGAAAAGCGTACCTTCGCCATCGAGGAAAGTAACGATATGAATAAGTATACTGTCGTACAACTAATGGGTACCTTGATGTCCTATGAGGTACACAAGGACAGTAAAATAAAGATGCAGGACAAGATGAAGTCGTACTTGAAGCAAGACAAGCCGAAGAAAATGGCGATTGCATTCAAGGCCACTCCATCTACATCTACCGATGATGAAGAATCGGAAGACGAGTTGGACATTGAATCTCTTGCCCTCATGGCAAAGAAGTTCAACCGATTCTTCTGAAAAGGTAACTTCAAGAACAAATCTAAATTTAGTTCTACTAACGCCTCCGCTCCTTTGTGTTTTAAATGCAACAAGCCAGGACACATCAAAGCGGATTGTCCTCAAAACAAACAAAAGGAGAAGTGGAAGGCGCCAAAGTTCGACAAGTCTCGAAAGTACAAGAAAGGGTACAAGAAAGGACTTGTCGGCACATTCACCGACTCCGACGAGGGCTCCTCAAGTGGAGAGTCGGATGATGAACAAGTGGAGCAAGCACACATGTGCTTCATGGTTAGAGAGGAACATGATCAAGAGTCCTCCTCTGATGAAAGCGAGTATGAAGGCGATGAGGTAACGATGGATGACCTTAGATTAGCTAACGAGCAAATTTGGTCTAAGTATTCTAAACTAGTAAATAGATATACTAAGATTAAAGATGAGCTAACTAGTCTCCAAACCTCGCCTAAGCCTATCATCATCAACAACGACACCGTTATTGAAGGTTTGAGAAATGAGATTGTAAATCTCAAATCTCAACTTGAGCATGTTCATATTGAGGAATCGGATGAACGTGAGATAGCGGATTTGATTTCTCGAAACTCAACATTGAGTATTGAGAATGAGAATCTCAAGTCTCATGTTTGTGTACTCACAACTCAAGTGTCCACTTTGGATACCTCTATACTTTCTCTCACCGAGAAGTATGAGTCCACATTAGGCCGAATTAATAAATTCAATAAAGGTAAGGACCATTTGGATAATATCCTAAATGACTTACTTCCGGCCAATCATCGTATTGGCTTGGGGTATAAAATGGGAAATTCATCCAAATCTTCCACCACCTTTGTAAGGCCAACTTCCGATGCTTCAACTAGTGGGAGTAAACACCCCATGGGTAGTTCATCTACCAATGGTGCTTCCACTAGGTACACACCCCTGTTTGGAAAGAAACCCACTTTGGGTGGACCTCCAAAGAAGGGTCATGCATTTATGTACACCAATACCATGCCACGTAGGAACACACCTCCTACTCCACATGTTCACACGTATGATGATTTCTATGCACCACGTCCACGAGCACATGCACACCAAGTGAGACACACTCATGCACTTGTTCCTCCACATGAATATGTTCATCCACATCACTATCATATGAACAATTACCATCATGCACCATTTCATATGATGCCACCACCATTTCATCATGTGCCATATGCTTATCCTCGACATGCATTTCCTAGGCCACCTCCTCGTAGGCCACATGCATCACGTAGACATCAACAACGTATGCATGCTCCCAATAGGAATAGGGCTCCCAAGACATTCACTATTTGGGGGCCCGAAGGACACTAGCATGCATGAAAAACAAGCTTACATAAATTCGTATTTCATGAATGTAGTGCACAATGATGATTATGTTGGGAAGTCAAAGTCCAATTGGACTTGGCTTCCAAAGGTCTAATCTATTAGGACCCAATGACCTTGGGTACCATGGAATGATATTTTTATCTTTAGGCACTCAAGAAAAAGAAACGGAGCAACAAATCCAAATTTAGCTCCAAGGATGGGTGGATACTTGATAGCGGGTGTTCAAAACACATGACAAGTGAAGCTCAATTGCTCTCCGGAGTGGTGCCCATTGAGAATGGGAACCGAGCAGTCTTTGGTGGCAACGTGAGCGGAACCATCAATTGTGTTGGTAAAGTTGGTAACCCATCTAAACCTCTTATAAGTGATGTTTACCTTGTTAAAGGTTTAAATCACAATCTTATTTCAATAAGCCAACTTTGTGACAAAGGTTACAAAGTTAGCTTTGCGAAAGGAATGTGTTATATTTTTAGTAAAGATAATAGTAATTTGTTATTTTCTGGCCCAGGCCATAAGGATATATATATCCTAAATCTTCCAAAATCACATGAACAATGTCTCATTGCCAACACAAGTGAACAACACTTATGGCATCGACGTTTTGGTCATGTGAACTTTGGAACACTTTTTAAGCTATCCAAGTTAAATTCCATTAAAGGATTTTCTAAGCTTACTTTCCAAAAGAAAAGCTTTTGTGACTCGTGTCAACGAGGCAAACTTCCAAAATCGTCATTCAAACCTAAGAAAAGCATTTCATCTAAACGGCCTCTAGAGCTTTTAAATCTAGATCTTTTTGGGCCAACTAGAGTAGCTTCATTAGGGAATGCTCGATATGGACTTGTCATCGTTGATGACTTTTCTAGATTTACTTGGGTATTTTATTTAACTAATAAAAATGATGCTTTTGAAAACTTCACAATATTTGTTAAGAAAGTACAAAATCTCATTGGAACCACCATTGTCACTATTCGTAGTGATCATTGGGGGGAATTTGAGAAAGAGTCTTTCTCAAATTTTTGTGATTAAGTTGGTATTACACACACCTTTTCTTTTCCTCGTGCACCCCCTCAAAATGGTGTTGTTGAGAGAAAGAATAGGACGCTAGTGGAATGTGCTCGCACAATGCTTGATGATAGCCAACTTGGCCATCAATTTTTGGCGGAAGTAGTACATACCGCTTGCTATGTGTTTAATAGGATACTCTTGAGGCCCGGCACCAAACAAACTTGTTATGAATTGTTGTTTGGTAGATTACCTCAAGTTAATCATTTTAGAGTTTTTGGTGCAAAATGTTTTATTAAAAACATGTATGGGAGCTTGGACAAATTTGATCCAGGATCCGATGAGGGGATATTTGTTGGATATTCCTCCCGTAGCAAAGCCTACCGGATATACAACAAAAGAACCTCAACGATCGAGAAATCACTTCATGTTTCATTCAATGAAAATTTTGTCCATCCTAGAATTATCAATGATGATGACTCCATGGAAGTTATATGTGATTCTATTGGTAATTCTAATTCTATTGATACTAACCCTACTGATGATTCTTTTGAGAATGTTCCTAGTGATCAGGGAGTTTCCAAGCGGCTTCATACAGTTCGTGACCATCCCCATGAGCAAGTCATTGGCAACATACCTGATAGTGTCAAGATGAGATCTCAAGTCAACTACTTCGCTCATTGTGCCTTTGCCTCATCAATAGAGCCAAAGAATATCAGCGAGGCGTGCAAAGATAGTTCTCGGATCCTAGCCATGGAGGAGGAACTCATTCAGTTTGAGAGGAATGAGGTTTGGGAGCTAGTTCCATTGCCTTCGAAGAACCACACCGTTATAGGAACGCAGTGGATTTTCAAGAACAGACCGACGAGAACCAAAACGTCGTCCGGAACAAAGCTCGGTTAGTAGCTCAAGGCTATAGGCAAGAGGAAGGTATAGATTTCGAAGAATCCTTTGCTCCTGTAGCTAGATTAGAATCTATTATGTTGTTGTTATCTTTTTCATGCCATAAAGATTTTAAACTCTTTCAAATGGATGTAAAAAGTGCATGTTTAAACGGAGATGTCGTTGAGGAAGTTTATGTTTCTCAACCTCCAGGTTTTATAAATGAAAAATTTCCAAATCACGTTTTCAAACTCAAGAAAGCACTTTACGGTTTGAGACAAACTCCTAGAGCTTGGTATGACCGTCTAAAGAACTTTCTTTTGGATTTGGGCTTTAAAATGGGTGAAGTTGATTCTACACTTTTTATTAAGTATGCCAATCATGATATTATTTTAGTTCAAATTTATGTTGATGATATCATTTTCGGTGCTACTAACTTCACTCTTTGCGAAGAGTTTTCTAATGTCATGAAGGACCAATTTGAGAGGAGCCACATGGGTGAGCTCAAATATTTCTTAGGTCTCCAAATTTGCCAAATGCATGATGGAATCTTCATCCACCAAACCAAGTACACGGTGGAGTTGCTAAAGCGATTTGGAATGGAGAATGCTTCTGGCAAGAAGACTCTAATGAGCACTACTACACATCTTGATAAAGATACGGGCGGCAAAGATGTAGACATTTGTCTATATCGAGGTATGATAGGTAGTTTATTATATCTTACTGCCAGTCGGCCCGATATTATATTTGCTGTATGTGTATATGCTCGTTATCAGTCTCAACCTAAGGAATCCCACTTAGTAGCGGTAAAACGTATTTTCCGTTATTTACGTTACACACTCGACTACGGATTACTTTATCCAAAGTCTAGCACATATGAGTTAATCTCATATAGTGACGCATATTATGCTAGATGCAAATTCGACATGAAAAGTACTAATGGCACATGCCATTTTTTAGAAAATTCTCTTGTCTCTTGGTTTTCCAAGAAGCAGAATTCAGTATCACTTTCAACCACCTAGGCGGAATATATTGCCGCCGGTGCTAGCGTGCTCAGGTTCTTTGGATGAGACACACTCTTAAAGACTTCGGTATAAACTGTGATACTTGCCCTATCATGGTGGATAACCAAAGTGCAATATGACTCTCTAAGAATCCGGTACACCATTCCCGTTCCAAACACATAGATGTCCGTCACCATTTCCTAGATGATCATGTTGCTAGAAAGGACATCATTTTAGTGTACGTTGAAACCCAGAAGCAAATCGTCGATATTTTCACTAAACCACTCAAGGAAGACTCCTTTGTGCGGTTACGTCGAGAATTGGGGATCATGGGTGAATCCGAGATTTGGGATTCATATTTTCTATAATCCCGCATGATAATAATTTGTTATTTGCTCATGCTAGATCTGTTGG
This sequence comes from Scilla litardierei, assembly GCA_030789695.1. Classification (NCBI taxonomy): domain Eukaryota; kingdom Viridiplantae; phylum Streptophyta; class Magnoliopsida; order Asparagales; family Asparagaceae; genus Scilla; species Scilla litardierei. The sequence goes on from CM061139.1 coordinate 86,868,907, forward strand.
GATTTTCTGGATTTATGGTTGGATTTTCGGAATTTATGCTAGATATATTCATGCACGTCGTATTTATGATTTTCGATGTTTTATGGGGTAGAATAATGATGTTTGAGAGTGATTTCGATGTTTCGTCCAAGTGCTCTTTGGAGAGAACTCAAAATTTCGAATTCACAAATTTTTGGACTCTTTTAGTCTGTCCAAGTTCATCGGCCGACCGACTAGATTCTCTTCTTGTCAGTTAGTGATTGAACTCAGACCGACTAGTTCATGCCCTTACTTTGACCTATCTTGTTGTTGCAGTTAGTCAGTCTAAGCTCATTGGCCGACCGACTAGATTACATTCTAATCGATCAGCACTTGAACTTTGACCTGCTAGATCTACAGGGGCTTTTCCGTCTTTGTCTCTCCCTGTCGATTTAAAACTCCTCCGCACCGATTAGAACTCATTCTAATCGGTGCAAAATTTATCCTTAACCCTCAGCTCCCGCGACTCCTCAACTTCCTCCGTCGTGTGCCGCCTCTCCCGGCCACCGTCGGCCATCACCTGTCATCCGGAGTCGACCATCTCTCCTCCTAGGGTATATCTCCTCTATCTCTCTTAGTTTTAGGTCTCGATTTCCTCTAGTTTCTGATTGTTTGCTTTAGTGTTAGTATTAGGGTTTCGACCTAGTTTTCTATTTCTGTCGATTTCGTTCGATCTCTTTCGATTTCTCGTTCGATCTCGATTGTTATTGTGTTGTCTCGTCTCTATATCATGGTGAAGACACGTATCCCTATCCGTCCCTCCAGTCCGTCTCCCATGACCGTCGAGTCTCCTCCTACCGACCCTCCTCAACCCAAACGTCGTGCCAAAACCACTCGTCCTTCCTCTTCCTCGCCTCCCCTCAAGAATAAGAGGACCGCCGTTTCCAAGCCTAGAGCCACATCTCAATCTCAATCTCAATCCAAGCCCCGGACCAAGGCCAAAGAAAAGACTTTAACTCCTGGACCATTCTGTGCTCCCACACCACCCTCTGACTCTGACGAAGAGTATATCCCAGAGACTGAGCCTACCGATAAGGCTCCTACTCCTCCTCCTCGATCTTCCTTTCGTCCGTCTAAGGGGAAGGCTCCTATGCCTTTGGGTGGTGTCGATATCTCGTTGTGTCGCGATGACCCGTTGTGTCTTGCGGAATACAACCGTATTGAGCACTGTCCGTTGATTCTAGAGCACTTTGTCCAGTTTTCTGACTTTTCACATCTCGCAGATCTCCTCTCCTATAGCGACCTACTAGATTATCTTCACCATGATCCCAAGGTGAATCCTCATCCATATCCCAGACTCGTCAAATTGTTCTATGCCAATCGAGTATGGGGTGAGTATGATGACACCCACTACATTGAGACCACTGTCATGGGGACACCTATTGTCCTCACGGCAGAGATTTTAGGGCAGCTGATTGGTGTCTCATCCTCTGGCCTGCTACCTTCTGATATCTCTGTGGATGATATCCACGATCTTGACTAGACCATGCTTGCTGAGATGTTCCATGTCATCCCTCCCGCCATGATTGGCGTTCCCTCGAAATCCTTCAAGCCTAATGCATGGGTCCTAAATCTCATTCTGAAGTCGTGTCTTCTACCGAAGTATGGCTCTTCTAGCTTGCCCTCCCAGCCATTCCTCAAGCTTATCTACGCTCTTTTTATGGGGAGCGAGATAAATTGGGCCCGCATTATCTTAGATAAGATGGACTCCTTTGAATGCATCCGAAAGTCCACAAAGTCAGCTCATATTCCCTATCCTTGTCTGCTAACCCTTGTTTTCCGTCACTTTGGCGTTCCTCTCCCTCCCGATGATCATCGTCTGTTGGGTCCTCCCTGAATGCGACTGCCGTCAAGAAATCTCTTGCGACCTTGCGTCACGTTCAGAGGACTACCCCTTCAGCTCCTCCTCAGCCTTCGTGCCCTGACTCTTCTGCTTCTCAGAGCTGTCAGGAGGCTCGCTTTGCTCGATGTGAGGAGATGCTTGCCCGCAACTGTTCTCACTTGGGCATTGAGGTTCCTCATACTGTTTCTTACGAGGAGGACATGGACGATGCTGATCTTGAGGAGCTTGCTATCTCTCCAGTTCGTGCCCCCGAGGGTACTTCTGTTGGCACTTCTTCTGCTGGTGCTCCCGAGAGCACTCTTGCTGCCACTCTCCCTTCAGTGGACACTCCAGTCTTTCCCAAGACTTCTACTACTCCTGTCGATCCAAAGACCACCACCCCTTCTACACAGCCTACTGCTGCTACTGACCCTGCCTCCGCCTCCTGAGCTTGTGTTGGAGGACTCTCCCATGTGGACTTGGATGATCTATTTTGACGTGAGAGAGTGGGGTAGGATAGTTGGGTGGTTTTGTATTTTTTGATGGATTGTTGTATGTTTTGTGATACTTCAATGTATGTTGTGAGATATGTTGTATGATGTGCTCCGATCTGATGATCGTGTATATTTGTGTTGACGGATGTATTGGTTTGATTTATCCTGTGTTATATATATATATATATATATATATATATATATATATATATATATATATATATATATATATATATATTTATTATAAAAGAGGGATGTTATCAAGAGAAATTGGATAAGAGATATTGGACAAGAGAAATTGGATAATAGATATTGGAAAAGAGAAATTGGATAAGAGATATCTATATTATAAAAGAGGGATGTTATCAAGAGAAATTGGATAAGAGATATTGGACAAGAGAAATTGGATAAGAGATATCTATATTATAAGAGAGGGATGTTATCAAGAGAAATTGGATAAGAGATATTGGATAAGAGATATCTATATTATAAAAGAGGGTTGTTATCAAGAGAAATTGGATAAAAGATATTGGACAAGAGAAATTGGATAAGAGATATCTATATTATAAGAGAGGGATGTTATCAAGAGAAATTGGATAAGAGATATTGGACATGAGAAATTGGATAAGAGATATCTATATTATAAAAGAGGGATGTTATCAAGAGAAATTGGATAAGAGATATTGGACAAGAGAAATTGGATAAGAGATATCTATATTATAAGAGAGGGATGTTATCAAGAGAAATTGGATAAGAGATATCTATATTTTAAAAGAGGGAAGTTATCAAGAGAAATTGGATAAGAGATATTGGACATGATAAATTGGATAAGAGATATCTATATTATAAAAGAGGGATGTTATCAAGAGAAATTGGATAAGACATATTGGACAAAAGAAATTGGATAAGAGATATCTATATTATAAAAGAGGGATGTTATCAAGAGAAATTGGATAAGAGATATTGGACATGAGAAATTGGATAAGAGATATCTATATTATAAAAGAGGGATGTTATCAAGAGAAATTGGATAAGAGATATTGGACAATAGAAATTGGATAAGAGATATCTATATTATAAGAGAGGGATGTTATGAAGAGAAATTGGATAAGAGATATTGGAAAAGAGAAATTGGATAAGAGATATCTATATTATAAGAGAGTGATGTTATCAAGAGAAATTGGATAAGATATATTGGAAAAGAGAAATTGGATAAGAGATATCTATATTATAAAAGAGGGATGTTAACAAGAGAAATTGGATAAGAGATATTGGACAAGAGAAATTGGATAAGAGATATCTATATTATAAGAGAGGGATGTTATCAAGAGAAATTGGATAAGAGAAATTGGATAAGAGATATCTATATTATAAAAGAGGGTTGTTATCAAGAGAAATTGGATAAGAGATTTTGGACAAGAGAAATTGGATAAGAGATATCTATATTACAAGAGAGGGATATTATCAAGAGAAATTGGATAAGAGATATTGGACATGAGAAATTGGATAAGAGATATCTATATTATAAGAGAGGGATGTTATCAAGAGAAATTGGATAAGAGATATTGGACAAGAGAAATTGGAAAAGAGATATCTATATTATAAGAGAGGGATGTTATCAAGAGAAATTGGATAAGAGATATCTATATTATAAAAGAGGGATGTTATCAAGAGAAATTGGATAAGAGATATTGGACATGAGAAATTGGATAAGAGATATCTATATTATAAAAGAGGGATGTTATCAAGAGAAATTGGATAAGAAATATTGGACAAGAGATATCTATATTATAAAAGAGGGATGTTATCAAGAGAAATTGGATAAGAGATATTGGACAAGAGAAATTGGATAAGAGATATCTATATTATAAAAGATGGATGTTATCAAGAGAAATTGGATAAGAGATATTGGAAAAGAGAAATTGGATAAGAGATATCTATATTATAAAAGAGGGATGTTATCAAGAGAAATTGGATAAGAGATATTGGAAAAGAGAAATTGTATAAGAGATATCTATATTATAAGAGAGGGATGTTATCAAGAGAAATTGGATAAGAGATATCTATATTATAAAAGAGGGATGTTATCAAGAGAAATTGGATAAGAGATATTAGACATGAGAAATTGGATAAGAGATATCTATATTATAAAAGAGGGATGTTATCAGGAGAAATTGGATAAGAGATATTGGAAAAGAGAAATTGGATAAGAGATATCTATATTATAAAAGAGAGATGTTATCAAGAGAAATTGGATAAGAGATATTGGGAAAGAGAAATTGGATAAGAGATATCTATATTATAAAAGATGGATGTTATCAAGAGAAATTGGATAAGAGATATTGGACAAGAGAAATTGGATAAGAGATATCTATATTATAAGAGAGGGATGTTATCAAGAGAGATTGGATAAGAGATATCTATATTATAAAAGAGGGATGTTATCAAGAGAAATTGAATAAGAGATATTGGACAATAGAAATTGGATACGAGTGATGTTATCAAGAGAAATTGGATAAGAGATATCTATAATACAAACGAGAGATGTTATCAAGAGAAATTGGATAAGTGATATTGGACAAGAGAAATTGGATAAGGGATATCTATTATATAAAAGACGGATGTTATCAAGAGAAATTGATAAGAGAATTTGGACATGAGAAATTGGATAAGAGAATTTGGATATCTATTATATAAAACATGGAAATTGAATGAGAGAAAATATAAGAGATGAGATTTTGAGGGATAAAAGAGGAGGTGGGGAATTTTGCACATACAACCCCGGTTTTTGTATTTTTGCCGATGGACCCTCCCCACACACACACCCACACCTTTTATTCTCACCCCTTCCGGCCATTTTTTTCCAGATCTATGAAGATTTTGAATCTTATCCTACTAGGACAAAGCTTTGTCCTACGTGGCAAGTTTGTCCTTGGTGGTAATGACAATTTTGGGGGGACTTAAATTTTGGGGGAAAACTTAAATTTGGGGAAAACTTGAAATTTTGTGGGAAAACTTGAAATTTGGGGGAACTTGAAATTTGTGGGGGAGAAAAACTCAGCCATTAAATAAACCGTGCCCTATGGGCACGGGTAATGACTAGTATATATATATACACACACTAGTATATACCCATGCCCATAGGGCACAGTTCATATAAGCTATTCCCTTTAAAATCTTAGTTCCACCAAAATTAAAGCATAATAATTGTTATTTAGTTTCCATAAAATTTTAGTTCTACCTAAATTTACTTTCCCCTGAGAATTTTGTTCTCCAAAAATTTTTAGTTCTTTCCACAATTTAGTTTCCTCATAATTTAACATGTGCACTAAGAGCCCGGTTCATTTAAAATATTCCCACATCAAAAACTTGGATCCAATAATTTTAAACGAACAGTAATAATCAGAGTTATATCATTGGAACAATACTATATATGTATGTGTGTATATATATATCATTATAAAATTTTAGATAGTTAAATTTATTGCAAAAATATTTTTTCGGCCAATTCAAATCATAAATTATATGATTAATAGCCAGACGTTGAATGATTGTATATGATATTATATTTCTTTTACTGATGTTATATGCAAACAATTTTTGCTGATGTCGTTGCAGGTTGCTCGTGTTTGGAAGTTTCTAAAGCATGTATCATCCATATTTTGATAATCATCAAAAGCATGTATCATCCACACTTTGTTCTTCAAAATTATAAATGCAAAAGAAGTTGCATAGGATGTTATATTGTTTTGCTATCTAAGTGGCAGTAAAAATGTTATATTGCTTTGCTATCTAAGTGGAATTAAATGTTTTATTACTTTTCATTGTTATAATGCTTTGTATGTTAAAACATTTGGTAAGGTTATGTGATACATTGGCAGGTATACATGATAACTGATACATTGATCTTTTTTTGTCAAGTTAATTTTTCACAGTGGAAAACTTCTCCATGTAAATACATTGAAGGGAAGAAGTGATGAATGTTGACATGGATGATCTTGGAGAGGTAATGCCGGAGACCTGGATTGTGCTGAAGAGCTGAGGGAACACTCAAGAAAGTTACAAATATTGATTTTAACGTATACAATTGGGGCATTTGTTTTTATTAATTGGTGTAAAAAAGGCAGTGCTGAAGGACTGTTGTATGCATGTATTTGTTAATGTCCTCGTATTTGTAAATGCCCTTGAGATACTGTCCAGTGAAGTAAGGTATGCAAGTTACTGTCCAGTCAATTTTTGACGTCAAAACGGAAGGATTCAAAAAAGAACATTGATAGAAAACTAAATCACAATAAATAATTTCTATGATATATTAGTATGCAATATTAATCTGTTCAATGAATCTAGACATCAATAGCAATCCTTCAAAAGTTACTTTCATAAACCCTTTAACAATATTTCACACCTCAAATTGATCACAACACAAACAAATCCAAACAGAAAGAAAAAAGAGCAGAAGCATATACTAAGTGACATTAAAATTTTAATCCTTTTCTTATAGATATAATATTTGTCATTAAATAAGATTTATCATTTTCTTATAGTAGAAGCCAACACCATTTCAGACTTTATATCGGGACTGTCATATATAATTTTATTCAGTCCTTAAATATCTATTTAAAGACTGCCACAAATATTTAAGGACTGTCATTTATAGTTATCATTAAGGACTGCCATATATATTTATCTTTAAAAACTTTATATCATGACTGCCAAATCTTTTTGGTGTTACCTGATAATTTTATATCAGGCTACAATAACTCAAAATTTTATCTGGACTACCATATATATCAGGACCACCATATATACCAAGATGGCCACATATCAGGACTGCAAAAGTTGAGGACCGACAAAGTAACTACACTTGGTTTTTTTCCTGATATAAATGGCATAGTAATTACTATTAGCAATCAACATTACTATTAGCAATTTTAGTAATTCTCCTATTAGGATTTCTATTAGCATAGAAACGGCCTGAAAAGTTATAGTTACTAAAATTACTATTAGCAATCAAAAGTTATGGATTAAAATTATATCAGGACTGCCATATATCTCAGGATTGCCATATATAACAACAAAAGTGAAGGTAACACCAAAAGTGTACTGCCATATATAATACAAAACCAAAAATATACTGCCATATATCGGGACTCACCTTTAACCATAAAAAAAGTTTCACTATTAGCAATTCTGTGACCCTGGCTGATTTTTTGGGTACTGTAAAGAAAGTTCTTAATGTGTTCTCAATGTGAAACCATATCCTAAAGTCAAAGTAGGTAGTATAGAACTTGGTATTAGTTTAGGTAACCATATGATATATCCTACCAAAAAAAGCACTTAAGATATATCAGGACTATGTGTTAATTTGGCTTCTGTTAATTTCGAAATTTTTGCAGTTCTCAATATGGCAGACTTTAAAGTCAAAGCAGGATATGCCATGTATATTTAAATTTATATGGTATATATATATATATATATATATATATATATATATATATATATATATATATATATTTGACAGTTCCTGATATATGGCGGACTTTATATCAAACTTTATATCATAATGGCATATCCTAATATAGAACTGACATATGTATATAGTTAACTATATATGGCCGACTTTATATCATGATGTTTAGCTTTAAATTTTTGAAATATGGCAATACATATGGCATACTTTATATCATGATAACTATATACTCAATTGTTTATTAACCAGATATACCATAACCTATAGCTTCTGTTAATTTCGAAATTTTCGCAGATCAAAGCAAGATATGCCATATATATTTAACTGTATATGGCATATATATAATTGGCAGTTCCTGGTGTATGGCATATCCTGATATATGGCAGAGTTAATATCAGACTTTATATCACAATGGCAAATCATAGTATAGAACTGCCATATGTATATAGTTAACTATATATTGCAGACCTTCTACCAGGATGTTTAACTTTAAATTTTCGAAATATGGCAGTATATATGGTAGACTTTATATAGACTTTATATAAGGATAACTATATACTCAATTGTTTGTTAACCTGCTATATTATATCATTTAGCTTCTATTAATTTCAAAATTTTGGTTGTTCTCAATATGGAAGACTTTAAAGTCAAAGCAAGATATGCCATATATATTTAAATATATATGGCATATATATAGTTGGCAGTTCCTGATATATGGCATATCCTGATATATGACAGACTATATATCAGACTTTATATCAGGATGTCATATTCTAGTACAAAACGGCCAAGATTCTATTGCAGATTCTCTTAACCTACCTCAAGATGGATGGCAGTTCTTTAGGGTCCAGCAAGTCATCGAAGGAACATGACAACGTAGCCCTCCAATTTGCAGCAAGAGATGCAAAAAATCGAAGTTGCTCTCATACTTCCACACGACTTGACATCCTTATCCTGCTTATGAAACCTTTTGGCACCTTGCAACATAGCATCCAGAACACCAAGCAGTTTTCCATGATTCACCAGCTAAAAGAACCCCCAACACCTCGATGTTTCAAAAGGATGTATAGAGGAGGGAGTTAACATGCACACCTTTGACCCTATCTCAATCTCATTATATTAGAAAATGAACAGATGTGAAAAAACATGTCATTGTCAGCAAATATACATCCAAATTTTAAAAACATGTTCTCACATTTTAACTATGATAATTAGCAAATAAAAATAAAACCATCACATATAAATATTTCATCAACCCATATGCCACTAATATACTTCAACCATATTGCCTCTAGGGCTTTGATGTAATGTTCAAAACATTATACATTTGACTCAAAACTTGCACATGAAAAACAATACAGCTTGCATTCATATCCTTAATAGTTTCTAAAGTCCCGACATCAAAAAATACAATTCACAATACATGCCCAATGGCAGCTTCAAGGCATTGACTCTTGAGAGGTGATGATGTTCTCTGTCTTCATATATTTGTAGAGCAAAGGAGCACTTCATCAGCCTTTATAAAGAAAAAGCAACTGAAAACCAAAGCATGGTGGCCTTGGGGCAAATAGAATTGGTTCGGCTTCTAAAAACTAACGGCAATCTCAGGTTCTGGCCTTGGGTAATCTTTGTAAACCACCTGAACATAAAATAAATAAATAGAATATAGCTATAACCCCTTAACAACACATTTCACCATGAAGCAATCAAATAATTTGCCCATGAATAATCAATTCTAATTAAAAACATGCAAATGGCCAAATCTCAGACTTAGTTTGATTGATTCTTCAAAAGAATGAAACTGGAGCATGTAATTGAAACCTCATGCGCTCACTGGTTGCTTCCAAATCAGTGCAAATTATACGATGAGCAATCTGCAGATTTTAGACTTTATATTGGTTTTTACAAAATGGGTCAATCAGCAATCAAGGAATTTTTACATAATAACACAACAATTATTCATTTTATTCAAGTTGCATGACTTTGGTTTTCCTACCAAAACTAAAACTATTTGTATTGAATCAATTATGCAGCAAAGAAAAGTTGTAACTCACTGATATGAAAAAATAAAGAGGAAAATGTTTGAAACAGATCGCTAGATTCTGGTGTTTTGTTCTCTAAGAGATTCAAGGGATGTTTATCTCCAAAAAACAACTTCTCCCCTGCATAACTTCTGCCTGCACTAATTATCAACATGAAATTGAAATATTTCTTGACAGAAACACAAAATTGCGAGCATCATGAATGTTTTTGGTGTAAGGACCTAATCTGATAATTTCAATAATTAGTTGTGCTCTATCATGGGGTTGCTGAGAAAATACCACTTGCCATTCTTATCAAAGCACCTTGGATTATTTTAAATTCAGTTTCCATAAGTGGCTTAAAAAGATATCAATGTCCCATTTTTGCTTCGTTTCTTAAAATAAACTTCCTGCAATGAGATGCCTCTCCATTTGAATCAGATTCTACTTTTATTTTGTAAGCTTGGTGTTTAATTCTTGTCAACATCTCTTATCAAATCGTAGTTTCCTTATTATAGGTCAGGTTACATGTGTTTCAGAGTAAATCATTTTCATTTGATGTAGAATGAATATAAAAAAGGAATCATCAGCTGGAACTTAGACATTGAGGACTTGAAGGGTCATGCTTCATTGGTACAAATGTGCAAGCCCACTCAAAATCTTTCACTCCAAAATGTAAGATTCTGTCAGAACACTTGCCCTTAAGAAGCAAAACATTTAAAATCTTTCACTCCATAAAGTAAAACCACATTCAAAAAATTTCCCCCTAAAAATTTCAACCTCATTCAAAATCTCACTCTCCCAAAATTTGCAGTCATATTCAAAATGGCATATATAGTTAAAACATTTAAAATCTTTCATACTTGTCATATATAGTTAACTGTTATGACAGAATCTTTAGTTAAAACATTCATATTGAGAAGATTTAAAATCTTTAAAATCTTTAGTTAAAACATTTAAAATCTTTCATACTTGGCATATATAGTTAAATGTTATGACAGAATATGAAACATTCATATTGAGAAGATTTAAAACATTCATAGTTGGCATATATGAAACATTCATACTCTCCCAAAATTTGCAGTCATATTCAAAATGGCTTAAATCTTTCATATTGAGAAGATTTAAAACATTCATAGACTTATATGCATAAGTAATTTGCAGATATATATAGTTAAATATGAAAGATTTAAAACATTCATATTGAGAATGGCAAGTATGAATGTTTCATACTATATATGCCATTGATACTCTCCCAAAATTTGCAGTCATATTCAAAATGGCATATATAGTTAAAACATTTAAAATCTTGAATATGAAAATGTTGAATATGACATTTTTAAATGTCATATTCAAGATTTAAATACTATAATGGCATAAATCTTGAATGGTATATTATATGAAAATCTTTAGTTAACTAAATCTTTAGTTAACTAAAGATTTATATTATAGTATATTCAAATTTTCATAATATAAATCTTGAATATAGTATAATTCTTGAATATACCTGCCAAAATGGTATATTATTTAAGATTTATGGCATATATTGAGAATTTATGGCATATATAGTATGAAACATTTTCATACTACAATATTATGCCATTCTCAATATGAATATGAAAATTTGAATATGAAAGATTTATATTGAAATAATATAAATCTTTAGTTAGCATAAGATTTAAATACTATATTCAAAATGGCATAAATCTTGAATATGAAAATTTTGAATATGAAAATTTTGAATATATATGCCATTTTGAATGTTTCATATTGAGAAGATTTAAAATCTTTAAAATCTTTAGTTAAAACATTTAAAATCTTTCATACTTGGCATATATAGTTAAATGTTATGACATGATCGTTCATATTGAGAAGATTTTAAATGTTATGAAAATTACTATATATGCCATTCATACTCTTCCAAAATTTGCAGTCATATTCAAAATGGCATATATAGTTAACTAAGTATGAAAATTACTATATATGCCATTCATACGCTCCCAAAATTTGCAGTCTTTGAGAAGATTTAAAACATTCATAGACTTATATGCATACGTAATTTGCAGATATATATAGTTAAATATGAAAGATTTAAAACAATCATATTGAGAATGGCAAGTAATGGTAAGTAATTTGCAGATATTCAAATATGAAAATTACTATATATGCCAAGTATGAAAGATTTAAAACATTCATATTGAGAATGGCAAGTATGAAAGATTTAAAACATTCAATATGAAAGATTCAAAACAATCAAAATGCCAAGTATGAAAGATTTAAAACATTCATATTGAGAATGGCAAGTATGAAAGATTTAAAACATTCAATATGAAAGATTCAAAACAATCAAAATGCCAAGTATGAAAGATTTAAAACATTCATATTGAGAAGATTTAAAACATTCATATTGAGAAGATTTAAAATCTTTCATACTTGGCATATATAGTTAAATGTTATGACAGAGTATGAAACATTCCCAAAATATGAAAGAATCTGTCATTACATTTAAAATCTTCTCAATATGGCAGACTTTAAAATCTCACTTTCCCAAAATTTGCAGTCATATATAGTTCAAACATTTAAAATCTTTCACTCCAAAATGTAAGATTCTGTCATAACACATGCTCTTAAGAAGCAAAATATTTAAAATCTTTCACTACAACATGTAAACCACATTCAAAAAATTTCCCACTTGTTTCAGAGTGTTTTCTCACTACAAAAGCGTTGACCGTGGATAACACGGTCAACGTGGTCGAGGGGCCCAAGGGGGTCCCTCGGGTGTGTCGAGTCGGTGCAGACGAGACGCGAGTCGGAGTTGCAGACGACGTGGAGCGCGTCGGCTGGGCCGAATCGAGGTCCTCGGTCGCAAGGAGGGCGAGGGGAAGCTTCGACCCGATCGGAGACGCTCGGCCTCGGACGGTCGGACGACGAGGGGTAGCCTCGATCGTCCCGCTGGTTGCGTGGCCGGTGAGGGGCGGAGGGGAAGCCTCGGCCCGGGGTGAAACGCTCGGCCTCAGACGGTCGTGCTCGGCCTCGGACAGTCGGACGACGAGGGGTAGCCTCGGTCGTCTCGCTTGATGCGTGGTCGGCGAGGGGCGGAGGGGAAGCCTCGGCCCGTGGATCGGATGTCCTCCTGCGTAGACGAGAACGCTCGTCAGGGGGCCGGACCTTGGTTCCGGCCAAATCCCCTCCGATGCCTAAGTCAGACAGTGATATGAAAGAGGAGGCCCGGCGGAGACGGTTCGACTCGTGAGGAGATCGGAACGGCATCTCACGGCGCGAGCGGGGGAGGATGGAGATGAAATGGGGGAACTAGGTCGTTGATGGAGTACCTTAGGTTTTAGATACCTGAGATGCGGTCCTTTGTCCAGTCGTCCTCCTAAACCTTTTATAGACCTCCCGCCGTGACTGCCCCCAACCCACGTCGCTCGTCTGCCCTCGATCGTGCCCCCTCAATCCGCCCCCCCCGTCGCCGCTCCCTGCGCCATGCCAGCACCTCCCCATAACAGCCATTAAGTGGTCACGGGATCGGGGGAACGGTTATCGCTGGAGCAGGTGAGTGACTCGTGCGTTATCGGGGCCGGGTCGGATCGACATTTGGGGGCCCTCTATGGGGCTTTACCGGGCGGGCTTGATCGTGCAGATGGGCTTCCGATCGGCGGTCGGGCACCCAGGCTCGTATCTTTCGGGCTTCGTTCGGTGGGCTGTGCTTTTGGGTCTATGTTGTTGGGCCTTCGTAAAAATAGACGTATCAATTGCCCCCATCGGTGGGGCCGATCGGCCTTGGCCGGTTCGGTTCGACCGATGTGACTCCTCGGGTTCCGAGTGGCGCGTCAGTCGAGGCGTGGTTATAAATGAAGGTAATGATGAGGCGGATCAATTGGACTTCCTTTGGCGCCGATTTCGAAACGCCGCCGGTTCTCCGAGGCCTGTCAGGCGCTTCGAATTCGCCCCTGAGTCTGGTATATAAGATCTCCGGCTGTGTGGATCCCAATTTCTTCCTTGCTCTTCCCTCTGTCTTTGCTTTCCGCAACTTGGAGTTTCCCATCACCTTCGTTTCCTTGTCTTCTCCAAATTAACATAAAAGGTAACTCCTTTCTTATTTTCATATTATGGCTGCTCTTAGGATTGGTGGTTCCGGCCAAGGGGCGAGGGACCCTCCTGAGTCGAGGCGGGGCGGGCCCTGGCTTGTGGGATCAGGTTCCTCCTCTGGGAGTCGTTCCTTTCGAGATAAGGGGAAGGGGAAGCTCTTCCCGGAGTACGTCGGCGATGACGTGGCGTCAGCTGCTGCGCGGCTTAACGTACCCTCGGTTATCCTCCGAACGCCGTCGGGGACTCCTCCTTCAGTGGTCACGGAGATCCGGGAGAGGTATCTTTGCTACCCGTACGATGTTCGAGTTCCGTTCATCGACGAGCGGATCTGCCTTCCGAGGAGCAACGAGGTCGGTGTTTACGTCGAGATGTTCCACCTGGGCCTTCGTTTCCCGCTCAATCCCTTCCTCATCCAGGTCATGGAGTATCTCATGGTGCCCCTTTGCCAGCTCACCCCCTGTTCGATTGCGGAACTGACGGGCTTCGTGATGCTCTGCTGTACCCGTGGTCTGGAGCCGTCTCTCCCCCTTCTCTTTTACTTTTATCGGATCCAAACGGTCGGCCCCGGGTCATGGTTGCAACTCCGAGCCCGCTCGAGGAGGGAATGCATGATCGGGCTACCCCGTTGGTCGGTGGATTGGAGTTCAGATTATGTCTTCGTGGTCTTCTTGGAGGGTGCCCAAATTCTGACAAGCTGGGGCGGGTCGGTCCGGCCCGACTCAACGCTAGCCCTCTCTGAGGCGAAGCTGGCGGCCGCTGCGCTACTGTCGACCCTCCCCTTGGAGGCGAAATCCATCTGGTCTTTGTTAGACGACCTACTCTTGAAGGCCGTCTTGTGGTCTCCGGGTAGGTCGCTTTTTCAGTCCTGGGTCGCCCCGTAGCTTACCCTGATTTTAGTTTCTCTTGCAGGAATGGCTGGTCGCGAGTTCACCCGTGATGTTGATGAGCTGATCCGTCGCGGAGCCGATCGGAGCCGGGGTAGTACCTCCGGAAGGGCGCCTCGGTGAACCGTTGAGGAGGAGGTGCGCCGAGCCGAGTCCCCCATGGGCAGGGTGGTGGCCGTGCCTCCCGCCTCTTCTTCTGGCGATCTCCTCCCCGGGGGGGTCGCGAGGGCCGTATCCGTCCCTCCAGCCCAAGTGGCGGGGGGGGGGGGGGGTAACGACGGGCCCGGTGCAATCCCTCCTGCACTTGGCGTCTCCCCTCTCGTCCCCGAGGGTGGAAATGGTGCGGGGCGGAAACGTTCCCCTTCGGCGCCTGTCGAGCCTCGCGGAGGGAAAAGGAGGAAGGGAGATGTGGATCCCTCCAGTCCGGTGTGCTCCGCGCCTCCGGCGGCGACCACCGGGGATCTTCCGGTGGCCCTGCCAACCACCCCCGTCGCAGCGTCCCCGCCTATATCACCGGGGATCGGAACCCTGTTGTCGAGCAATATGGCTTCCCTCGATGTCACCCCTGGGAGTTCGGTGTTTGTCGACCGAGCCTTGGCCCAGCAGGTTGCCGAGGGCTCCGTCCTTCCCTGGGACCGTAGTCTCCTCGAGAAGATCCCCGCCGACAAGGTGTCAGACTCCTTGGTCTGGACCCTCCAACAGGTTCGGCTATTCTGCAGTCTTTCCCTTCCTTTCACTCTCTTCTTGGCTCATGTCTCGTCTTTCAGGGTTCAACGCTCGTTGTTGAGTTGCAGCGTCGAGCCGTCCGTTTGAGGGAGCTGGAGGAGTCCTCTGTGAGGGCCCACGAGCGGGCTGGGGCGGCGGAGGTAGCTATGACGGAGGCTCAGATGGAGTCTTGGCATCTCAAGCTTCGTGTTGCCGAGCTGGAGGGACGAGTGGGTGACCTCCAGGGAAAGTTGGAGGACGCCCGGCATTCAGCTGAGGAAGCGGCGGAGTCGTTCCGCCTGGAGAGGGAGGAGCTTCAGGGGGAACTGTCGGATTGGCGTCAGGTGGCGCGGCTTGCGGAGGAGGTGGAGAGGGGTGTCGTCGGGACCCTGGGGGAGAAGATCTTCGAGGTTCTCAGGGAGGCCTTCGGTACGTATGAAGACCTCATCGCCCCTCGGATTGTTGAAGTCGTCCAGTCTTCCTTCCGGGATTGTGCGGAGCGCGTTCGGCAAGCTCCCCCGCTTGTCGATCCCCCTCGCTCCGAGCAGGGCGAAGCGCCCGAGGATGTGTCCTCTCGAGCCCGGGCTCCCTAAGTCGTCCCTCCTGGCCTTATCCTCAAATTTTTTAGCATCCGCTTCGCTTTAGGCCAGTCTACTTGAAATGGATCCCTGCCCCTGCTATCTCCTTCGGCTTCGCTATCGACTCCCCGTTTCAGAGCCAATAATTGCTGGTTGCATGGATGTTCGCTGAGGCCGGCAACTTTGGGTCCTTAGCCAACAAATTTCGCTCTGTCGGTGTCGCCCTAGTTTCTGTTGGGGACGAACTTTGTTGTCCGTCGAGGGTGGATTATTTGTTGAGAGGTTCCCTCAGTCTTCGATTCCCTGTAAATAAGACACACTTTTGTACCTTGGTTAACTGTTATAAACGAAATTGACTTACTCGGACTTCTCGCGTATTTTGCTTCGCTGCCTCGTCCTCGGCCTAGGACTGGTTGACGCCCGAGCTAGTTGGGGGAATTGCCTCCGGATTCACGAGCGATGGAGCCGGTCGGTGAGGGTGAAGCTCCCCGGCTTAGGACCGGTCGGCGTCCACGCTGGCTGGGGGAATTGCCCCCAGAATTATGAGCGCAGGAGTTGGTCGGCGAGGGCAAAGCTCCTCGGCTTAGGACCGGTCGGCGTCCGTGCTGGCTGGGGGAATTGCCCCCAGACTTATGAGCGCAGGAGTTGGTCGGCGAGGGCAAAGCTCCTCGGCTTAGGACCGGTCGGCGTCCGCGCTGGCTGGGGGGAATTACCCCCAGACTTATGATCGCAGGAGTCGGTCGGCGAGGGCAAAGCTCCTCAGCTTAGGACCGGTCGACGTCCGCGCTGGCTGGGGGAATTGCCCCCAGACTTATGAGCACAGGAGTTGGTCAACGAGGGCAAAGCTCCTCGGCTTAGGACCGGTCGGCGTCCGCGCTGGCTGGGGGAATTGCCCCCAGACTTCTGAGCGCAGGAGTCGGTCGGCGAGGGCAAAGCTCCTCGGCTTAGGACCGGTCGGTGTCCGCGCTGGCTGGGGGAGTTGCCCCCAGACTTATGAGCGCAGGAGTCGGTCAGTGAGGGCAAATCTCCTCGGCTTAGGACCGGTCGGCGTCCGCGCTGGCTGGGGGAATTGCCCCCAGACTTCTAAGCGCAGGAGTCGGTCGGCGAGGGCAAAGCTCCTCGGCTTAGGACCGGTCGGCGTCCGCGCTGGCTGGGGGAGTTGCCCCCAGACTTTCGAGCGTAGGAGTTGGTCGACGAGGGTGAAGCTCCCCCTCCCCCTCCAGTGAGGCGGCGGTCTTCGTTCTTTTGCACCCTTAGTGAAACATCGATTCCGTCGAAGATTAAGAAAAGACAAAAGGGAATGCAATTGTACTCTTAAGAGTCCTGTCGGACTAGTACATTTGGAGGGAAGGAAAAAGGAAATAAAGCTTGACAAAGGGATGTAAACCTAGATAATCCCCCGGACTAGGCTATGACTGGGGGAGAGAGCTCGCCCGCTCACTTTATGATGCAGAGGGGTCCTTAGACGGTGTTGATCTTCTTCCCCTTGTCCGGCTGCATGGAGGTCCCTTCTCCGTGGGCCGGCTCGTCGGCTAAACTCCCGGCGTGCCCCCGTCTCATCAGCTTCTCAATGTCCTTCTTTAAGTTCCAGCAGTCTTCAGTGTCGTGGCCATTGTCTTTGTGGTACTTGCAGTACTTCTCCCCACTCTTCCCACCTCTTTTTGCCTTTGGTGGGGGGCGATCGGCGCGCTCTTCCTTCTGTACTTGAGCGAGGACGGCGTCTGGGGTGGCTTCCCTCGTACCCTCTCCCCGCTGCCTGTTTCTCGGCCTCTTCTCGGTCCGGTACCCTTCGGGGCTGCCTCGTCCGCTATCGCCGCGCTTGGTCCCTCGAGTGGCCTTTCCTGCCTCAATGGCCAAGGTCTCCTCGGTCAACATGAAGCGCTCAGCCCTCGCCATGATCCCTGGGAGGTCCTTCAGGGGGTCGTTGTGCAGAGATTTCTTAAGTCCTCTATGGCGCAGCCCTTTCTTAAGGGCCGTTTGGACAACAAGGTCGGGAGGGCTGTTCACGTTCAGCCTTTCCGCGTTGAAGCGGCGCATGAACTGTCGGAGCGGCTCGGCTGGGCCCTGCACTATGTTAAACAGATGTTCAGCATCAGGCTTTTCCTGTCTCCCCGCCATGAACTGTTTGCAGAACAGCTGGGTGAGTTCCTCGAAGCTGTCGATGGAGCGGCTAGGTAGGCTGCGGTACCAGGTCCTCGCCGCTCCCCTGAGAGTTGAATAGAAGCCCCGGCAGAGCAGGTCATCGTCGGCTCCTTGGAAGGACATGTCCCCCTCGTAGTCCATCATGTGGTTTCCCGGGTCTCCTATCCCGTCATACTTCCCCAGCGCCGGGATCTTGAATCGAGAGGGGACCCGCGTGTCGGTTATTCTCCGTGATAGGGGACACCGGTCTCCGTGGATCCCCCCGGGGGTTTGACAACCGCCCGCCTCTGGTTCGTTCGGTGGTGGAGGGGGCACAGTCGCCGGCGGGGTCGGCTCCACGGCCCTCGCCACACTGGGGGTTGGGCTGACCCGGCGTTCCCGGCTCCTCCGGCGGGAGCTCCTGCTCCGCCGCGATCGGTCTCTCGAGTGGTGTCGATTGCTTCTCCTGCGGTGGGGTGATTGTGGTCGACGAGACGACGCAGTCACCGATTCGTCCCCTGTGCTTTCAGTTTCTCTTCGGCTCCTTTCACGATGAGGGGAGGAGGCACGCGATCTCGCCTGACGGGAGCCGGACAACGTGAACCGACGCTCCGTGTTCGGTCTTTGGTTCCCGCGGTCATCGACCACAGCGGATCATAGGAGCGGGGGATCCCCTGTCCAACGACGGTCGTCGCCCAACGCGCCTCCGTTAGCTGGCGCAGTGCCGACGAACTGCTGTACTGCCGCGACCAACGTCTGGATGTTCGCGTTGGTCTCCTGGGCCAGGGCACGGAGTTGTCCCTGTGTGGCCAGTTCTGACCCGCCAATCTCTTCGGTTAAGGGGGCGGGGTGGTTGTTGACGGGCGTGTCTTCAAGGTTGCCGTTGGATGCGCCATTCCCCTCCTCCGGGATGGGGGGCATGCACCTCTTTCTGTTGCTGGCTCGTGCCATTGTAGGTGCGGTTTGTTTCTTCGTGGGACGGTTCCCACAGACGGCGCCAGATGTTTCAGAGTGTTTTCTCACTACAAAAGCGTTGACCATGGATAACCCGGTCAACGTGGTCGAGGGGCCCAAGGGGGTCCCTCGGGTGTGTCGAGTCGGTGCAGACGAGACATGAGTCAGAGTTACAGACGACGTGGAGCGCGTCGGCTGGGCCGAATCGGGGTCCTCGGTCGCAAGGAGGGCGAGGGGAAGCCTCGACCCGATCGGAGACGCTCGGCCTCGGACGGTCGGACGACGAGGGGTAGCCTCGATCGTCCCGCTGGCTGCGTGGCCGGTGAGGGGCAGAGGGGAAGCCTCGGCCCGGGGTGAAACGCTCGGCCTCGGACGGTCGTGCTCGGCCTCAGACAGTCAGACGACGAGGGGTAGCCTCGGTCGTCTCGCTTGATGCGTGGTCGGCGAGAGGCGGAGGGGAAGCCTCGGCATGTGGATCGGATGTCCTCCTGCGTAGACGAGAACGCTCGTCAGGGGGCCGGACCTTGGTTCTGGCCAAATCCCCTCCGATGCCTAAGTCAGACAGTGATCTGAAAGAGGAGGCCCGGCGGAGACGGTTCGACTCGTGAGGAGATCGGAACGGCGTCTCACGGCGCGAGCGTGGGAGGATGGAGATGAAATGGGGGAACTAGGTCGTTGATGGAGTACCTTAGGTTTTAGATACCTGAGATGCGGTCCTTTGTCCAGTCGTCCTCCTAAACCTTTTGTAGACCTCCCGCCGTGACTGCCCCCAACCCACGTCGCTCGTCTGCCCTCGATCGTGCCCCCTCAATCCGTCCCCCGTCGCCGCTCCCTGCGCCATGCCAGCACCTCCCCATAACAGCCATTAAGTGGTCACGGGATCGGGGGAACGGTTATCGCTGGAGCGGGTGAGTGACTCGTGTGTTATCGGGGCCGGGTCGGATCGACATTTGGGGGCCCTCTATGGGGCTTTGCCGGGCGGGCCTGATCACGCAGATGGGCTTCCGATCGGCGGTCGGGCACCCAGGCTCGTATCTTTCGGGCTTCGTTCGGTGGGCTGTGCTTTTGGGTCTATGTTGTTTGGCCTTTGTAAAAATAGACGTATTACCCCTATAAATTTCAGCCTCATTCAAAATCTCACTTTCCCAAAATTTACAGTCATATTCAAAATCTTACCATCCAAAAATTTCAAACCTATTCAAAATCTTCAACAACAAATGTGCAAGCCCACTCAAAATCTTCTGCCCCAAAAATTTTAATACATTCAAAATCTTCGCTCCCTAAAATTTCAACCATATCCAACTATCCCCCGAAGATTTCCCTCTGCCAAAACAATAAATATATAAATACTTGGCATTCAAAGTCGTATTGCATGTAAATACACTATTACTTTTGTACATCTTGATAAAATAATTAGAACAATAAAGTTAAATCAACACACACTCAATTCCATACAAATACTATGAATATATTTCTGGAAGAATACTATCAGAATGACCTGACTAATAGACTTATATGCATAAGTAATTGAACTCCATATAATCATCGATTTGCATATATGAAATCACCTATAATTTACTATAAACTGACAATCTAATTATCAAGAGATAAAAGTAGAATGTGATATCACTTAATATTAAAAAATAACTTTAAAAAAGAAAGGGGCAAAATGAATCTCACTCTCAAAGATCCAAAGTGAATGAACATCTCCTTCAACTCGCCAACAAACAAATCTGACACATGCTAGACACGGGACTTATCGGTCCCGACATGCTCATGTATTTTGATCATCAGAAAACATGCAACACAATAACCAAATCAAAATCAGATTGAATATCAATCAACGCCAAATAGGTAAACTTAAAAATTAAAAAATTACCATAATGATATGACGCAACAAACTAAGAAAATCCATATACATGCTCCATATACATGCTTTGTTATTTTCCATGTATGTTCTGTATACATTGACATATATATGCCCCATATACATGATCCATATACATGCTCTGTTATTTTCCAAGTATAAGAAAATCCATATACATGCTCCATATATCTGGAGCATGTATATGTCAACAAACTAAAAGCATGTATATGTCAATGTATGTTCTGTTATTTTCAATATACACGCTCTTCCAAATCTGGTGCCACAAGCAAACATGGCAACATCCATATACATGCTCTTTCAGGATCTAAGTTTGTTGCGGCATGGTGCCTGCAGATTTTCTTAGGACTTAGATTATGGATTTTCATGACTTAGATTTCCTTAGGACATGAGCATGCACATATTGCCTCAACGGTTAGATTTTCTTCTCATACGGTGATAACTATTAATTCAGGCAAATAACTTTCGTACACATTAATCCTGATGCCACAAACTAAATTAATTGACATTGTGCAATGTTTTTAATGGCATATTTAATCTGACCCAAAAATTCCTAATTCAGTAAATATTATTTGCAAAGAAAAGAACATGTATATGGTTTCAGTTCAAAAACAATTATCAAATTGATTAAATCCGATAGTAATCATGCAAGAACACAGTGAGAACGACCTTCTTATCGTCATAGAGGCGTCTTGCGTGAAGAGCTCCAAGCATGAGAATGGTTGTGGCAATGAAAAAATTTCCTACAGATTGAACACAAACAGCAAACCAACCAAATTAGTAAATTAATTTTTTTTTCATAAATTATGGAGGAAAATGACAACCATCAGATTGTAGCATATATTAACTAAGAAATTTCATAGATACCAATGTCTATTAAGTAGGAAGCACATGATCAAGGTCAACATACATATTACGCTCATGATTCTATACCATTTCCCTTCACATTTGGGGAAACCAAATTGCTTTCCTATAAAAATGCTCCTATGATTACACAAATACAACTATAATCAATTCTCCGATCAAGATTCCAAGCAAATAAAAAACACCATGACCAATATAAGATTATGTTGGTCATGTCAGTGATTTATATTTCCATTTTGTATACATCATCAAAAGCGAGCATACACATGTGTTTTACATATATGTGGGCAGAGCACATTTAATTATATGCAACATATATTACATATATTTGACTGTAACTTGTACTTGTAAGTGCATCAATAATTTGATTTCTTTTTGGAAGGTGTCTATTTAGATATTTGAATCTATTTCTTTTTTTGTCGTGTTTCTGTTGTATGCCTTACATCATGATTGCACAAATGTAGAATGTGAAAACTTTCAAAGATGTCAAAGGCTGTGATGATGCAAAGCAAGAACCTGAGGAAGTAGTGGAGTATCTTAAAAACCCAACAAATTCACACTCCTTGGCGGCAAGTTACCTAAGGTTTGTTCAGATATTTTTCCATTTTACAGCTATGTCTGTGTTTTGCAATTCTTGTATCCTTGGTAGAACTCAGCTACTCTTCGTATAATATATTATTTTCCACTGTACATCTACAATGTGATAATTGCTTTGACTCTTTACTTACTGATGCAAGGAGCCCTTCTGCAGTGATTTTAATGGCCAAATCCATTCTGCATTTTTAAATAAATTTTTACAACAACAGATATGAGCCACATACTACTGTTTGAAGAAGGTGTTAGGGCAATGTTATATGCAAATTATGTTTCAGTGTGACTCTCCTTTAACACTATGACATGTATGCCACTTCACCTCACCAAAAACTGATGTGTCTAACACCACTCTTATTTCAGAACATGATCATGCTTAAATATGCCTAATGGCAATTGAACAAACATTTGGTGTGCACCTTCAATTCGTGAACTGACTGTAGCCATAAGGATATGGATATGGCCATCAGCCTCCTCTGACCCTCACTTCACCACTCAAGCATCCAATGACACTTGACAAAGAAACAGCCCACACAATCATTGGTCAAAGAAACAAATTTACTGAATTAGGAATTTTTGGGTTATGTTAAATATGCCATTAAAAAACATTGCAGGTAAATTTTCTTTGCATGTGAGAGAAATCCACCAGAAATCAACAAAAACATAAAAATATCTAATTTTAAAGTATATGGCAGCAGTGATCTTACCGAAACTGAGCTACAGATTTGCACACAATCATAGAGTCCATCCTCGAACTACAAACAACAAAACACTGCAAAAACAAACAAAAATTACAATGAAGTAAGCATTACCCACCTCAATTAAAGCACCAAAAACTTTTTTTTCGATCAAAGAAGCAAATTTGATGCAAGAATCCGTTGATCTGAGGCTAGAACTCACCTCAAAATAGATGGATGGAACCAAAACTAAGATTTTGAAGTGAGATAGGGAGAGAATGAAGTTGAGAAAAGTAAAAGAGAGATCGATTTCTCAATACAACTTCTTCGTTCCCTTCAGCAAAAGAGAAAAGCGAGTGCCCGTTGCCGAAGCCGTTCCCTTCAGATCACGGGCTGTGTTTGTTTTGGGATGAGAGGAGGCTGAGCATTTTTTTTGGGGAGAGATAAAGTTAACTTTTTCAAATTTTTGGTTTTCCCCCTCTGTTATGCCTATTTGGCCGACGCCCGAAAGACACAAGCCCGGAAACCCAACTGCCGATCAGAAGCCCATCTGCGCTATCCGGCCCGCCCGACAAGGCCCTATAGGGGACCCCCAAGTATCGATCTGACCCGGCCCTGACAGCGCGCTGGTCACTCGCCCACTCCTGCGATAACCACTCCCCCGGACCCGTGATCATTTAAGGGCCATTATGGGGAGGAGCCAGGGGGGCGTAGGAAGCAGCGAAGGGGCGGATTGAGGGGGCACGATTGAGGGTGGACGTGAGACGTGAGTCGTGGGCAGACTCGGTGGGAGGTCAATAAAAGGGCTAGGAGGACGATAGAACAGGGGACCGCATCTCAGGTATCTAAAACCTAAGGTACTCCATCAACGACCTAGTTCCCCCATTTCATCTCCATCCTCCCCCGCTCGCGCCGTGAGACGCCGTTCCGATCTCCTCACGAGTCGAACCGTCTCCGCCGGGCCTCCTCTTTCAGATCACTGTCTGACTTAGGCATTGGAGGGGATTTGGCCTGAACCAAGGTCCAGCCCCCTGACGAGCGTTCTCGTCTATGCAGGAGGACATCCGATCCACGGGCCGAGGCTTCCCCTCCGCCCCTCGTCGACCACGCATCAAGCGAGACGACCGAGGCTACCCCACGTCGTCCGACTGTCCGATGCCGAGCACGACCGTCTGAGGCCGAGCGTTTCACCCCGGGCCGAGGCTTCCCCTCTGCCCCTCGCCGGCCACGCAGCCAGCGGGACGATCGAGGCTACCCCTCGTCGTCCGACCGTCCGAGGCCGAGCATCTCCGATCGGGTCGAGGCTTCCCCTCTCCCTCCTTGCGACCGAGGACCCCGATTCGGCGCAGCCGACGCGCTCCATGTCGTCTGCAACTCTGACTCGTGTCTCATCTGCACCGACTCGACACACCCGAGGGACCCCCCTTGGGCCCCTCGACCACGTTGACCGGGTTATCTACGGTCAACGCTTTTGTAGTGAGAAAACACTCTGAAACATCTGGCGCCGTCTGTGGGAAACGAACTGTCCCACGAAGAAACAAACCACACCTGCAATGACGCGTCTTCACCTGTCTCGACGAAAGGAGAGCAAGGCTTTGACGCGAAGCGACCGGGCCCGCCATCGTTGGCGAGAGTGGGCCCGGCCCCGACGCGAGGAGGATCACAAGGAGAGAACCGGGAGACCCTCGCCATCCCCACCGGTCGGGAGACCGAGCACGTCTGTAACGACGCGCAGCTCGGACGTAGCTTTGGTGGTGTCGGTGATCATAGACACAACCATGGTACGGCGACTGCTCGTCGACACCGGCAGCTCATGTGACGTCCTCTTCATGTCAACCCTGGAAAAGATGGGGCGGCGGAAGGAAGACTTACGACCTCGCTCGGGTCCCGTGGTGGGATTCACGGGTCATTCCACCCCCATCATCGGCACGATCCACCTCCCGGTAACACTCAGAGGCCCACCAGACTCGGTGACCTTGGCGGTGGAGTTCATCGTGTTGGGGATCGGGTTGGAATATAATGGGATCATCGGCCAACCCCTACTCAACACCGTCGGCGTGGTGGTCTCGACCCTCCATCAGACTATCAAGTTCCGAACGCCCGGGGGGATGGGGCAAGTCGAAGGCGACACGGGGAGACCAAGCACCTGCTATCAATTGGCGGAGGAAGGTCCCGAAGATCGTCTAGCCGACCGGATGGCCACGCTCGACTTAAGGGGCGGGCCGAGGCCCACCCCTGCGGAGGAGCAAGAGCAGATCCCGGTCACGGACGTCGAGGGCCGGTTCGTCTCAATCGGGAGAGGGCTAAGCCACGACCTAAGGGACCAACTGGTCGAGTGCCTGGAGGCGAACCTAGACATCTTTGCTTGGTCACCGGAGGACATGCCCAGTGTAGATCCCCAGGTGATCGTCCACCAGATCAACGCCGACCCCAACTTCAGGCCGGTCAGGCAGAAGAAGCGGAACCTAGGCGGCGAGAAGATGAAGGCGGCCTCCGAGGAAGTGGAGCGTCTCCTCGACGCCGGCTTCATACGGGAGGTCTGGTACCCGGAGTGGCTGTCGAACGTGGTGATCGTCAAGAAACCCAACGGGAAGTGGCGAATATGCGTGGACTTCAGTGACCTCAACAAGGCCTGTCCCAAGGACATCTACCCCCTACCGCGCATTGACCACCCGGTGGACAACGCCTCGGGGTACGAGATGCTCAGCTTCATGGACGCCTACTCAGGGTACAATCAAGTCCAGATGGATCCCCGGGACGAAGAGATGACAGCCTTCACGACGGACCGGGGAACATACTACTACAAGAAGATGCCCTTTGGCCTGAAGAACGCAGGGCCCACCTACCAGAGAATGGTCAACAAGGTTTTTAGCTCCCAGATCGGGAGGAACCTGGAAGTCTACGTCGACGACATGCTTATCAAGTCAAGACAACCGGAGGACCACATCGCTGACCTTCGGGAGACCTTCGAGCGGTTGCGGTGACACCACATTCGACTCAACCCCGCGAAGTGCACGTTCGGGGTAAGATCTGACAAATTCTTGGGGTTTATGATAACTAACCGTGGCATTGAAGCTAATCCTGACAAGATCGATGCACTGATCAACATGCGTGAGCCGATGACGATCAAAGAACTGCAGAGGCTAAATGGGCGCATCGCAGCCCTGGGGCGATTCCTGTCCAAATCGGCGGAAAGATCGCTCCCCTTCTTCAAGGTCCTGAGGAAAGCGATCGCGGAACCTTCAGACAATAGGAAGGCGATACTATGGGACGAAGACTGCTCCAGGGCGTTCACGGATCTCAAAGAATATCTCCGCAGCCCGCCTCTCCTGTCCAAGCCACAAGAAGGGGAGTCGCTGAGCCTTTACCTGGCGTGCGGAGAGGAAGCTGTGAGTTCGGTTCAGTCCACGATCGTGGATCGGATCAAGGCAGCACAGGCGGGAGATCCGAAATTGCAGAGGATCAGGAGGCAGGTTGAAGCGGGACTGCGAACGGAGTTCGTGATTCATGAGGATGGTTCACTGCGGTACGGCAGCAGACTCTGCGTACCTGCAGGTGATGTTCAGGAGGAGCTTTTGAGCGAGGCTCATAGCTCACCATATTCTATACATCCCGGTGGTACCAAGATGTATAAGGATATCCTTCTGAATTACTGGTGGATTGGTATGAAGAGGAGTGTGGCACGGAGCGTTGCCAAGTGTTTGATATGACAACAAGTGAAGGCTGAGCACCATCGTACGGCTGGATTGCTACAACCGCTTCCTATTCCGGAGTGGAAGTGGCAACATATTACGATGGATTTCGTGAATGGTTTACCTCGGACCCCGAAAAAGAACGACGCAGTCTGGGTGATCGTTGATCGTTTATCTAAGTCTGCGCATTTCATTCCCTTCCGAGTGGGCCAGTCCACGGAAGCTTTGGCGAGGAAGTATCTAGAGGTAAAAGTCTATTTTACTTCTCTCTACTTCATTTAGAATTGGTTGTGATGTAGACTGTGTTACGTGCAGGAGATTGTACGCTTACACGGAGTCCCCGTGAGCATCATGTCTGACAGAGACTCGAGGTTCACATCTCAGTTCTGGAGAAGTCTGCAGGAGAATTTGGGTACGAGTCTGAGTTTCAGCACAGCGTACCACCCGCAGACCGATGGCCAGTCCGAGAGGACTATTCAGAATCTAGAGGATATGATGCGAGCTTGTACGCTCGATTTGAAGGGATCTTGGGAGGACCATCTCCATTTGGTCGAGTTTTCTTATAACAACAGCTACCAGGCGAGCATTGGCATGTCGTCGTTTGCTGCCTTATATGAGAGGAAATGTCGATCGCCACTGAGCTGGGATGATATTGGAGATCGGGAGCTGTTGGGTCCGGAGATGATAGTAGAAGCCGTGGATGTCGTGAGAGACATCAGGGAGAAGCTCAGGGTTGCACAGGATCGTTTCAAGTATTGGGCAGATGCCAAGAGGAGACCATTGGAGTTTTAGCCTGGAGACCACGTCTTCCTAAAGATTTCTCCGAACCGCGGAGTTATCCGATTCGGGAAGAAGGGGAAGCTGAGTCCGAGGTACATTGGACCTTTCGATGTGCTGGAACATGTGTGAGCAGTGGCCTACCGCCTTGCTCTGCCACCATCTGTGGTGGGAGTTCATGACGTATTCCACGTATCCCAGTTACGTCGGTACGTCAGTCATCCGTCACACACGGTGGATTTCTCAGAGATCACGGTCCTTCCGGACCTGACCTATGACCAGCAGCCTGTGCAGATTATGGACTGTCGACAAAAGCAGTTGAGGAATAAGGTAGTCGACCTGGTGAGAGTGATGTGGTGTCACCGATCACCTGGAGAGTCCACTTGGGAGAGAGAGGATGAGATGAGAGAGCGTTACCTTCACCTATTCTGATAGAAATTCCGAGGGCGGAATTTTCTTAAGGTGGGTAGGATGTAACGGCTGGTTTTTGTATGATGATATTTAATTATAAATATATATATTTGGTTGTCTTCTCTTTTCTTATTTTCTGTATCTCTTTCCCCTATCTGGAGCTGAGCGTGCTTCATGACGCTCCTATCTTAGAGCCAGACTCATCTTAGAAGTCCCTAGAACCTATCCCGAAGCTTCACACTTCATTTGGAGACTTGGTGTGCATTTTAGTCGGTTCAAGAAGAAGGACTGACCGACTAGATGCCAATCTAGTCGGTCAGAAACTCTTCATGGACCAACTAGTTTCCGTCAAATTTGTCCCTTGAGTTACTGTTTACCATTAGTCGGTCTATGAACGAATACCGACCGACTAGTTGACGAACTAGTCGGTTAGGTTTCCTTCGCTAACCGACTAATTTTCAAAACTTCTAGTCGACCACTTTTATCCTTTAGTCGGTCAATGAACACTGGCCGACCGACTATGTTGCAAACTTGTCGGTCGACGAGCCTTCACAGACCGACTAAATCTGTCAATCTTGTACCGACACTGTTCTCTGTTTGCTTTTAGTCCGTCACAGTTAGACGACCGACCGACTAGTTCTCAAAATAGTCGGTCGACTGCCCTTTACCGACCGACTAATCACTTCAGTAACCCTAAATCTTGACCTAGCCGCCGCTTGTTTTCTTATTTAAGTGCGCGGCTGTGTTTCTTTTCTCCTCACTATTTTCGACCATCTTCTTTCCCATTCCCCCTCCTTCCTTTCTCTAAGTTCTTCCTCCTCCTTGCGCTCTCCCTCTCCTCCAAGGTTCATCCCTTCTCTTTTCTCCTTTCTCACTTTCTTTCTCCTGTTTCTTCTTCTTCTTCTGATTTTCCCCACTAATAGCCGACCACCCCTCATCTCCCCAGATCTGAATCTTGCGGCCAAGCTCCGGCCGCCATCTCGTTTCCCTTTCCGAGATCCATCTTGGCGATCAACTCTTAGATCTAGCGACGACGACCCCGGGAGACACTAAGATCTTCGCCACCACCTACGGAGGCCGACAACACCACCAACGATCAACGTTCCTCGCTGCGCTACCCGCGGCCTAGGAACTTCCGGACGACGTAAGCTTCCCCCTTTTCAGATCCGACGCCGGATCTTCGTGCAAATCGTCATTTTCAGGTTGGTCCCCTAAACTCGTAGAAACCCCCATCGTAAATGATCAAACCCTAATTAAAACATCAACTTAATCAATTAAATTCATTTTCCATTGATCCTTAAAATGTTGCACAACCGTAGATAAATCGACGAATGAACTTTATGCATGTGCACATAGGATAGATCTTCGATTAGGTTAAATGCATTAAATATATGATTTTTGTTGAATAGGATAGTCCCGATAACCTAGACACAACCCAAATAGGAATTATTTAACCACGATCTGACACCGTCGCCGTGTCACGATTTTCAGACGTTCTTTCACCGACGAGACGTTTGGACGAGACGTACCAGGAGGACGACGCACTCGCCACCGCAGGCAAGTGTACCACTTGCGTTATTGGCCATGTTTAGGCCTTAGGCTTGTTAGAATTGATATCTTGGAACAATGAGAACCGGACGTGAAATGATAGCGTCCGGGCCGCCCTCGAAGGCTCAGACTTGACAACGAAGTCTGAGTCCAACAACAACAATTTTGACATCATAGGATTGACATGCGTGTGTGTGAGTTGTGGACACCCTAGTACAACCCTTCCGGTTTTCTCGTGTCATGTTCTTTTTGTCGTGTCATGTCCCGTCCCTTCTTGCACAGCCCGCTGGGCAATAGGGCACTCGCCAAGCCAGAGCGAGTGATCCCTTGTACTGATTCACAGCCCGATGGGCAATAGGGCACCTCTCAAGCTAGAGCAGGTGATCTCTTGTACTGATACAACGCTAAGAGATCAATAGGACACTTGTCAAGCTAGAGCAAGTGATCCCTTGTCATGTCATGATCCTTGGGGTTTTGGGGTAGGGTTGAGCGTGCATGCGACAAGAGGGTCTGATCCCCCTCGAACCATAAAGGCGTGAACCCTTTTCGTGTCTTGTCTTGTCCTGTCTGGCTCTCCATGTTCTGTCTTGTCTTGACACCTGTAGGCTAGTCCCGTAGTCGGTAGCACTCGCTACGACTACTACTTGTTGTGTCTACTCTCCTGCTGCTTGTACTTTCGTTTGTTCGTCTGTTATAACCTCAGCATGTTAATCAACCAGTAAAACGTTGTTAAATAATTGGTGCACTTGCAGTTTGGTCTAAACCCTTCTTGTAGACCTTACCTGACGTACAGTTCCTTCTTTTGGTGCTGTACGTCAGGGATCGAGTCAGAGTACGTTGAGGAGACTAACTTACCAGTTGACGTGGAGCCAGAGAGTGTTGATCCTGAGTACGATCCTGAGGAGGACCAGAGCTAGAGACTTCTCGTTGCAGTTTCCAGAGATATCCATTTCTTTCAGTTGGGTGCGTAGCACCTTTTTGTTTCCTTGTTTAGATCGGGTGCTTGCACCGTTAGATTTTTTTTCCTTTCTGCTGTTGTAGCCCTTCGGGCGTTGAGACTTGGTACTTTTTGATATGTATGAAATAAATGAGTTGTCTTTCCCTTTCTTGTACTCTTATTGTTCTGTACTAACATGCAGGGACCTGTACCTTCGTCTTGGTACCACACAGACGCTTATTGGGTCAGAGCTCCTTAGCTCTGGCCTAAGCGGGCCTAGTCACGCTTCGCCTCCGCTGTTTTGGGAAGCGGGGCGTGACAAAATAAGAGTGAGAGAGAGATTCTAGTGAGAAGAGATAGCTTTAGAATGTAGTTGATTTGCTTCTCTTTGATTTCTCTAAACCTCTAGAATGGCAGCCTTGGATCCTTTGAAAGAACCCCTCCAAGTATATATAGGATAGAGGAAAGATAGGAGGGAAATTCGTGCAATAAATGCTTCTCTTTAGTTTCTCAACTAGTCGGTCGATGATACAACATGAACCGACTAACAGCAGAACAGCCAAAAGGAGAAGTTCAGACAATAGAGAACTAGTCGGTCCAAGAAGACTTGCCAACCGACTAGTTTCACAACTAGTCGGTCGGTGAGTGAACTTAGACCGACTAAGAGATAAAACAAATATTCTGAATACAAGTTGAACTAGTCGGTCTGAGAACAAATTCCAACTGACTAGTTTCTCAACTAGTCGGTCGACAATCGTTCTTAGACCGACTAACTCGAAACAGTAACTCAGGCTGAAATGAGGCAATGATAATTAGTCGGTCTGAGAAGGACTCCTAACATACTAGATCGTCATCTAGTCGGTCGGTGAACCATCTTTGATCGACTAATTGATCAACAGGGAATGAGCCGAAATGAGCAAGGACATCTAGTCGGTTCATGAAGAGTTGCTGACCGAATAGATCGTCATCTAATCGGTTGGTTCTTCATCTTGAACCAACTAAGATGCACTAGAAGCCGAGGGAAGAAGCGATAGCCTTCGGGCATGTTTCTAATGGCTTCTAAGATAATCTTAGCTCTAATATATGATCGAAATGAAGATTATAATGTAAGTCCTACTCAAGGCTTAACATTCTATTCTATGAAGCTAGAAGACATAAAATATAAACATGACGAACCGCCTTCAAAGCTTCAATCTTCACTCTTGACTTCAATAAAACTCCTTGAGCTTCAACGAAGATTCAGGTACATGATCACGTGTATTGAGAAGTCTTAAGACGTCACTTTTGATGTACGTATTCTTTTTGGCAACGATCTCCATAACTGCGCTCACAAACAGTTAGTACACGATATTTATGTTTGCTCATCATCCAAAACCAGATCCGGGGAATCAATACTCAACAAGTGGGAGCAGATAAAATGTATGCAAGGCATCAAAGAGCTAGAACATATGTCTTGACAAAGTGGTCAAAGAGTTTGACACTTTATCAGAAATGATTATGGACCGTGCGAATGACTTATGACTATTTCTGATTATTCTCGTAGAAAATGATAAACTAGATTCCAAGAGTACTAAAGAACTATTTGGATGAGATTCAAATTCGTGGTCAAGCATAAACATAGAACCCCTTAAGTCTATACAGTAGACGGTTTAGCAGATCCACTCACGAAGGCTCTACCATATGGAGTCTAGAAAGACTTATGTGTAAATTCGGTATGAGATACCAGGATAAATGGGTCTGAGTGCAAGTGGGAGATGTTGAGAGATGGGTATTCCCTCGAGGCAAATTCATACTTGTGTATATATACAGACATCTTGTTCGAAATAATAGTAAGTTGTTTGGTAAGAATTTACCTAAGTTTAATAATAATGTAGTCTTCATTAGATCTTAGGTATAGTCATGAGACTTAATGCGAGGTCAAATAAGTATCAAGATGTAGATCTCGATCATAGAGAAGTATTTGACCGATTGTAGCATATGTCTGAAATCGTTCGTGGTCATAGATATTTCGAGAAAAGGAAATCGAAACATCGGATAGACCGTTGTGTCTTAGTGTTCACCATGTAATGGTGACGATGATCTCATGGTCGCTAGACTTGGCGAAGTCGAAGACGAGACACATGTGCTCATTGGAGAAGGAGTTCACTGAACGACCCAACAAGAGTTATTATATGGTTTTAATTGACCAATCTGTCAATGATAACTCTTAGTGATGATAGGCAATTTGGTCTTTTGACTTGAGGTCATTGTACGAACATGTACGAGAATAGTGTCACTTAGATCACTGATCTAGCCTTGGGGTAATCCCCATTGAAAGGTATTTGGTTGTGTGACATTTGAAGCGTGCGAGGAGAGTAATGACCAAGATAGAATTCGTCTCTCCCGGTCAAGGCGAGTTAGTGTCGCAGTGTTAGTTCGATCTTTAGTGAAAACTCTGGCCAGAGTATGTTTGAAGAAGTCCAACATTATTTGACTAAAGATCAATAGAGACTACCCAAGTTCAAGCTGGTATGGTTGACAGTTGACCATACACTAGGCTTGACTAAACGGCATAGTTTTGACGAAGAGACTAAAACTACGGTATTCATCACGGAAACAGTCAGGGTGGTCCCGACAATACTCATGTCAATGAGTTAACAACATAAGTATGATACCAAAACAGGGACGACACCTGCTGCTTGTGGTCTCTGTCGTCTGGTGTTTTAAGCCCTACCTATAGTAGGGTCAGGCTGTAGGGTCTCACACAGATTGAGACCTTCGTCAAGTAATAGGTAGAAATTTAGGGAGACTATGCATTTGATGCAAGGGAAAGAAAACTGTAAATAGTTTGCAGTTAGCTTGTGGACTTGGGATAAATGATTCTGAGTGCAAGTGGGAGATGTTACAGGATGTATGCCCTTGGTTCATGCAAGGGAAATTAAATGTGTCGTAAAATATTTACGTGCATGTTTAATATAATAAACATATGGAAAGGGTACCTGGATGACGAGATCGTCCCGGTTTAAACGCAGGTTCAAACCGCGTCGAAAACGGACTCCAAATGCACAAGCTATAGCCAAAACATCGAAAGAACGCAAATTAAGACATTGCGGGTTGGGCCCGCTTTAGCAGGCACCCGACCAATGCACGCACTCCCATGAGACAGGGGTGTGTGTGCCCACTAAGGCAGGCGCGCGCCCACACCTGCCTGGCGGGAACTGCCTACTTGAATCAGGCAGGGCCCCGCCCACATGCACGCGGTCACGCTCCTACATGCGACGCACGCAGCACGTGTTGAGCACGCGCCAGGCAAGGCGCCCGCTAGCGCATGGGGCCTACGCGATGGGCCCCACGCATAGGGTTATGAAC
This sequence comes from Scilla litardierei, assembly GCA_030789695.1. Lineage (NCBI taxonomy): Eukaryota > Viridiplantae > Streptophyta > Magnoliopsida > Asparagales > Asparagaceae > Scilla > Scilla litardierei. The sequence goes on from CM061139.1 coordinate 86,902,796, forward strand.
CCTATGTTGGCTGTTTTTTTGGCAGCTCGTTTTTTTGCGAAAAAACATTGTTTTGACTACTTTGGATGCTCGTTTGTGGGGGCAAACAGACTCGGAATGGAGTGTCGTTTCTTCCTACGCGTTCACCGTTCAACCCTCTTCAATTTGATAGGTTATATCACTTGCGAAGCTCAACGGTGAGGGAGGAAAAATTTGCTAAAATTTGGCCTTTATGGAAGGCAAACTTTAAATAATTTTTTCCTCCAAATCTTTTAGTCTCACATCGGATATGGAGTGAATGAGAGGGGTCAGTCGCTTATATAAATATGGGCCTACTCCCCTCGTTGAAACTCATCCCAAGCTCCAGATCTGAGTAGCTCTATTAAACATGAGCAAGCCCAGATCTGAGCTTTAATTAAATATTCTCTTTCTCCCTAAATTTCTTCCTTGCTCCTATTTGGGCTCTAGCAAAGCTACGAAGGATTTCGGATCGGATTCGAAGTCTTGACGAAGGATCCACTCAAGGTGAAATCTTTTTCGATGCGTGGTTGGCTCGGCGACAAGGGTGTTGCTCGCCTCGGGATGCGGTGCAGTTCAGGAATGGTTCGGCTCGAGACGAGGTGCTGCTCGGGACGCGGTTCGGCTTGGGAGAAGCGGCGCGAGGCCAAAGAAATATTCCTGAAAACGACGCTTCGTATTCTGCGGAAATGAAGTAAAAGGTATGTAGTTTAAATATTCATGCGTTTATAATTACAAATGTTAGATAGATCTATCCTTAGGGGTTGGTCGGACCCAACCCCATGATAGTAGAGATCTTGGCTATGGTTGTTTTCTTTAGGGCATAATTTAAAAATGTTTTAAATCTGTTTTGTCGCTGCTATTTTCTTTTCATTGTCCGACCAACTGAGGCCGGACGTAGATTTTCATGGCCCTAATGACCCAAGAAAACTCTACAAATATTGGCCAAATTCCTCTTCAATAAGACAACAAATCCTATCAATCGTGTCCACCTTAAACTTATGCATCACAATAATTTGCTCGCAACAAATTCAAACCATTTCAAGATATTAGTCATGGTAATTGAAATATTTTCATAAAAGGCATATTAATGATTAGTTCTATGAAGGAAAAATAATTAATTCAAGCCATAAACAATTTTTAGAATTCAATCAATGCATAATCATATGATAAAGTGATACGTGAAGGAGTATTAAATGATGAAAAATGATGATTGTTTCTTTTCTTTCTCTTTTTTGAAAAAATCCTAAGGTCTCATACTCCCCCAACTAAAGATGGACATTGTCCTCAATGTCGAAAAGGGTACGAGTTTATTCAAAAGAAACTTTCCTAGAAAGCATGTAAAAATCTACAATATTGGAAAGAACACATTGTAGTCAAATGGTGGATCACGAATCTTTAATGATGTATGAAGTTGTTCTATTTGCTCTTTGCACTATTCGGTGAGTATTCTTCATCCACTCGCATCCTTGTGGGTAAGCATTGACATAACCCAACATATCTCTTCAATATTAGCACCTTTGTCCTGCATGAAATATGTTGTGTCAAAAACAGGTGGACAAATTTGCTTATCTATAAAAGTTTGACATAATGAGTCATCATAAACGATAAAAGAATTTAAAGCTAGTTGAAGACCATTTGAATCTAAAACATTTGGAATTAAAAATTGAGATTCAGAACAATAGTGTTTGTGTTCATGGGAACTTTCCTGAAAAGGATCGCCATACACGGTTTGATGTGTTGCCTCTAGAAGAAGGGAAAGTGGCCACAGAGATGAATCTGGAAGTGGGTATGGTTCGGGCTCTTTGAAATTGATCATCATGTTCTTGTCCTCACACACATCCTCCCCACCAATATGTGCAAGCTCTATAGTCCTCTTTATGTCCTCATATGCCTCAAGTTGTGGAGAAGAATCAAATGAAGAACATGGATAAGGCTCTAAAATGTTAGCACTCTCTTCATCGCCCTCGCACGCCTCGTTCTCCTCATCATTAAAGTAAAAGTGCACTGTTTCTCCCACATCGCAAACGTGCACCCCATCATCCATCTCTTGGTCCTCTAAGGTGATGCATTAGATATGGTCATCAGCATGATATGGCTCGGTAATAATGCCTTCTTCTAATGATGATGCTAGTCTTGAAATACTCTCATTAAATTGTTGAATTTGGTTATTGAGTTGTTGAAATTGTTTAATTTGCATCTGTAGAAAATTTTGATTTTGCATCAACATCATCTGTAGGAGCATGGCAATATCATCATTTGATATAAGTGAATTTTGGCCATTACAAGGGGGTTGTGGTGGCATAGTCCTCTCATGCTCTGCAACATCCTCCAGGTATCTACAAGCTGCTTCAGGCATCATGTAAAAAATTTCACCTTCACTCATCATTTCTAGGAACTCTTGCACATGCACTTGCAATCCTTCATAGAAAAAAATTAAGGAGACAAACCGTATCAATCCCATGCACGGACATGCACGCAACATCTTATTGAACCTCTCCCAGACTTGACAAAAAGGCAATCCATCAATTTGAGCAAAGCTTGTAATCTACTGCCTAACTGCTTGCCTTCGCATTGCCTGATCCATAAAGTTAGGAATAAATGTTCCCATGAAATTAGCCTGAAAAGATAACCAATTAGATAATAAGTCACAAGGAAAAGTATTAAACCAATATATAGCATTGTCTCTCAAAGAATACATGAAATATTTAAGACATAATCTATTAATGCACTCGTTCTTAGGAAACAAATGGTGGCACATCTTTTCAAACTCATGCAAGTGTAAATATGGAATCTCATTCTTCCTTTCGTGGAAGATGATGTATCCATATTTTACATCTTTTCATATCATCATGACATCGCATTCAGTGCCATTTTCGCATTCAAATCCCATATTTTCCTACAATATCGCATTTCTAACGTTATATTCGAGTTTCGTAGTGTTCCATGCGTTTTCAGGGATTTTGGAGTGATTTGGGACCCGGTCTGGGTATGGACACATCTGACACGCCCGTGAGCTCGTTGGCGATGCTCTGCAAGAGTTAGCCGAGTTTTGAGAGCCATGGGAGGAGTGGAGGAGAGAGCAGAGGAGAGGAGAAGCTTCAGTAGCTTCAGCAAATGATTTCCCAGGCGACTCGACCGAGCAGAGCAGCTGCTCGGTCGAGCAGATGCAATTGGAGAAGAAGCAGCTGATACGCGGATGGCTCGAACCGAGCACCTTTGTGCTCGGTCGATCAGTGCCAACCTTAGAAGTTGAAGCAATCTCATGCACGGCCCGAGCAGCTTCTTCAGCGCCCGAGTCAGCTCTCTGCTCGATCGAGCAGAGCTGACTCGGGCCATGCAGACAGAGTGAAGATTTTGGGGGATTTCGATTCACTGTCATACTCGGTCGAGCAGTACAGCTGCTCGGCCTGAGCAACCAACCGAGTAACCCACTGCTCAACCGAGTCACCCACTCGGTCGACGATGCTGAAGGACATTTTTGGAATGATTTTGGGAGTGGATGTTGTGCGCTTGGAGGAGTGAAGTGCGAGGATCTGCGACATCGTTTGGGGGTGATTCATTTTCTAGTTTTTTGAATAGTTTTTTGGAGATAAGATTAGGGAGAAACTTGTTAGATCTGGATTAATTTGTTGAAGATTATTTGGATTGAATATTTCGGAAGTTTAATTGCTATTTTGCGTGCTTGGAATCTGAGTTTTTCTTTGAGATCTATTACTCGCTGTAAGTTTCTAAATCTTTATTCTATCAATCGCCATGATGTACTCTCTCCTAAAAATTGTGTTTTTATTCGTCAATAACGTCATGAGTGAGTAGTCTCTTCTAGGGTTGATGGGCTAACCCTAAGACCCTGGGGGGAGACGTAGATCTGAATCCCTTGGTTAAATCGGGAATAAAGGGTAGTATTTCGGTCGATCCTACCGAATCCATGGGATAATCCGTACTGAGATCATGCACACGGTCTGTGGAATTGATGTACTTAAGGGGTATCCCTAGGATTCGAATAGGGAAATCGATGGATCCAACCAAGGCTCGTGACCATGCACGGCTCGTGTTTTGAGGGGATCCATCGACGAACTATATCGCTACATTTTCGGCGACCGCTATTTCGTCAACGAGAGCTACCGAAATACCTTGCAATTCTAATCCACGAGAGTTGTACGAATTGAGAGATTAATCCCCTAACCCTCTTGTAACGTAAGGATCCTATTCCAACGTCGATCCCCGACAGTCTTAGTGGTGATCTCTAATGCCCTAGGCCTTTTTATTATTAAAACAACAACAATACCAATACCAATTCTCTCAACCCGATAGCTATCTCACTTCGAGATATAGAAGTAAGCTGAGAGCTCAATTACACTGTCACCATCCCTGTGGGATTCGATATCTTTTATACTATAATTTGACATCGTCTGCTTGCAGATAGAGCCCAGAATTGACACCTAGGGGCCATACCACGCCTGGTGATCGTGACACCGCCAGGTGGAATCTAGGTGTAGGTTTCGGGGGCGTCAAGTTTTTGGCGCCGTTGTCGGGGACGGAAATAGTGTTATCTCAGTTTACTTTTACTTTGAGAATTTTGCTGGCAAATCTAATCATTCATTATCTATCCGCCATTTTGATTCTTTTATTTACCACAGTACTACTAATGGTATTTGTCTGAGTTGTTTTGGTGCATGAACACTCGCTTCGGGGCGTTTAATCAAGAGTTATTGTTCGATCCCGAGATCGAGAAAACGGCAAAGGCTTTGAGGGCCTCAAGCAGACATCAATCTCCCTCTACCCAGATGGCAGACAACAATACTCCTCGTCCTCGCACCGGGTCCATCAGGGACCATATGAAGCCTATATTTGGGAACAACTCATCTATCCTTAGACCGCAACTTTCGGCGGCGAGCTTCGAGCTGAAAATGGGGCTCATAAATTTGATGCAGCAGGATCCCTTCCACGGGCATCCTCACGAAATCCCCAATCACCACATTGATACTTTTCTTGCAAAGTGCGACACTTTCAAGGCAAAGGATGTGAGTTACAATGCTGTTAAACTGCATTTTTTCCCGTTCACTCTGAGGGATAAAGCCTCGTACTGGCTACGGGCCCATCCTCCCAACCATTTCACCACATGGGAGAAGCTGGCACTCGCATTCGTGGATAAATTCTTTCCACCCTCGAAGACGGTGAGAATCTGGGGGCCATCTCAAATTTCAAACAGCTCCCACAAGAGTCGCTTTATGAGGCATGGGAGAGGTTCAAAGACCTCCAACATCAATTCCCTTACCATGGGATTCAGCCATGGGACTTGATGCAGAGTTTTTACAACCGGCTGTAGCCCAGCACCAATATGATAATAGATGCTGCGACGCAAGGCGCCTTACTTGATAAATCTCCTGAAGAGGCCATAGACCTGCTGGAGCATATGGCAGCCAATAATCAGCAATGGAGTGAGGAACAAACCATTGTGACCCAGACTCCCGAGGTCAAAGCTGCCAGCCATCTGGACTCCCACATCGAGACATTATGCAAACAAGTGGCTAGGATTGAACAGCGCTTGGATTCCATCCCTGCCTCCACCAGCTCGTCTACTTATCATCCTGTAGAGGATTATGCAGAGCAGGGCTACAATCCTGGTGAAGCACATTACGATGTTGTCGAATTCTCAGAGTCTGTGTAGTACGTCCAAGGAGAGGGATGAAATCAATGGCAACACCCGGCTGCTCGGAATAATCCTGGATTCTCTTATGGGGATCCAAGTGGAGGGCTGCAACCTCCACAATTTCAGAGACCGCCACCCCTCCTCAGCAACAACATGGGCAGCAACAGAGCCAGCAACAGAGCGGGTTTAGGCCAGATGGGCCTTATAGACCGCCAGGTTATCAATTCAACCGGCCACCTCAGCAAGGCTATGCGCCAAATCCGCCCCGGTCAAATCTGGAGGCCACATTGGAGACTTTTATGAGTGGTCAAGCCCGGTTCAACCAGGACACTTCAACCCAGTTCAAGAGCATAAATACTTCACTAGATGAACTGAGGGGTCAAATGTCCCAGATTTTGAAGAACCAAGGAAGGTTGCCCTCGCAACCAGAGACAAACCCAAGGGCCCAAGCGAATGCTGTGGTTTCTGTCACCACACGTGGAGGACTAGCGACTGACCCCGTCATGGTCCCGGTTGTAAACAAGGAAAGGGTCATTGCTGAAGAAGCCAGTGTTGACGGTGATAGAGAAGAGGCTACTGAAGAGCCTATAATTGATAAGGAGAAGGTAGATCCACTGTCCATCACACCGACTACGACGTCGTCTCCTGTTGATGCTGCAAAGAACAAAGCTAGCCAACCTCCCCCACCATACCTACAGAGGCTGGCCTTAGCCAAGATGGAAAAGAAATACTCCAAATTCATGGAGTTGCTGAAGGGAATCTAGCTGAATATCACGTTCATGGACGCTATCACGGAGATCCCCATCTATGCCAAGTTTTTATAGGATCTGATCACGGGGAAGAGGAAGCCTGAAGAGATAAAGCTCATGGAGGACTGCACCTCCGTTATAAAGAATCATCTCCCCCGGAAGCTACCGGATCCGGGGAGCTTCACCGTTCCGTGCTCCATCGGAGGGATGCCCAACTGTCGAGCTTTGATTGATCTAGGGGCAAGCATCAGTTTGATGACCCTCTCTATATTTGAGAGATTGCATACATGAAGTGAACTAGAGCCGACGAATATGTCCATCCAGCTTGCGGACCATTCGATCACTTACCCGATGGGCATAGCCGGGGATATCATTCTCCAAATACCCATTGGTTATGTGTTTCCGTTGATTTTGTCATCATAAACATGCCCGAGGGAGGGAGCTCCCAGCTTATACTTGGCCGCCCCTTCATGGCGACGGCCGGTTTCTTGATCGATGTCCAAGAAGGGACTCTCTCACTGAACATGGGTAACATCGAATCTGAATTCAGGCTGCAGAAGCCGATGAGGAAACATGCTCGTGATGAAGGAGCTAGCTACTTGGAGCTCCTAGAAGATGAAGCTATTGGAGATTTCTCTTCTGAGGGGGTCATGAATGACCCAATGAGAACAGGAATTGACGACGATGGCGACCCAACCTACCACTGACGTGTGTTTATATTTTATATATTCACACACATCTTCTTTGTGCTTTTTCGTTGTTTTCCGTCGTCCCGTTCCCATTTTCTTGTGATTTCTAGTTTTCTTTCACCTCTTTGTGTTTTTGTGTATATGCAGGAGATTACCAGCATAGGGGACATATAACGAGGATATCATGAGTCTCCGGAGCAACAGGAAGAATCACGCGTGATCCAGGGGGTTAAACGACGAAGATTGCTATTTTTCAGTCCTCAACCGTTCGGTTGGACACAGCCAACCGATCGGGTGATGCACACGTGTCTGGCCCGGACGGAGGCTGGAGTAAGGAGCATGTCAACCGATTGGTTTGTTGACCGGTTCAATCCAACAGAGCTCTCGGCCATTTGGATCTGAATTCCAACCGATCGGGTGACATCTCACTCAATCGGTTCATCTGTAGCTGATTTTTCCAAACGATGACCCGGGGAGCTCAACCGACCGGTTCGCTGATCATGCCAAATCATCAGCGTTCTCTGTCTTTTGGGGACAATTACAACCAATCGGTTGAATACTCAACCGATTGGTTTACCTGATGCTGTATCTCCCCAATCGATGACCCGCTCACTTCACCCGCTCTCCTTAGCGCCCGGTTGAAGCTCCCGAAGCCGACGGCCGAAGCATCAAGCAGCCCACCCGATTGGTTGATGCTTCAACCGATCGGGTGATGTCGATTTGTATATATAGTTGCCCTAGGTTTCAGAAAACGGAGTTGTTAATTTTTCTGTCTTTTTCTCCCATTGTGACGGCTGGAATTTTATTTTTTTCTGTAAGTGTTCTGATCTTTGTGAAACGTTAATATTATCTTAATAGAATTGCTACTATCTCATTCCTATTTCCTGATCATGATTTCTACGGTTGATTTGTGTTTAGCTTGCTTTTTAACCATAATTTGTGAGTAGTTCCCAAATCGAGGACTTTGGTGGAAACTCCTTCGTGGGTTCTCCCAAATGCGTCCATAGGACTAGGATTTCGATAGGGATTAGGAATTTAGATGGTTACACGGGGTGTTTCATTGTCATCGGCGGGAAAAAGATAGCCTTTGACCGTCCGGCCAAGGGGGAATAAACTTGGCGGTTGACTCCCTAGCCACAGCTCATGCACTTAGCGTAGACATTGAATCCTAGCACGTGGGAATGGCAGGATGAGATGTTGGGAGTTATCGTTGTGACCTTAGTGCTCCCGGAGTCGGTCGGTGTTAATGGACATGGGAATGCCCACCGACCGAACCCGGGTAGTCCTAGCGTATCATCCTGGGCACCAACCGGAATATCGGGCCCATGGAACGCTAGGTATCACTTCTAGAGGAAACGTCTCACCACTAAACCCTAATTCCAATCGTATTCCTATCCGTCGATCGTAATAGTGAGAACGCATGATAAGGTGGAAACCGATGTCCTAGGTTTCCTTTTATATCATTCATCCTTAGTATCTACATTCTGTGACAAACCATCGATCGTTCAGGCTAGCTCACCCATTGGGTGAACCAGTACCTCCTTGAGACATGCACAACCACGCCTCCCGGTGTTCGACCCCCAAGCCACACTACAACACCATGTGCTTGCAGTATAAATATTTAAATCTGGTATCCCCAATCATATTGCCCACCTATAGTGCTAAAAATAGGGGACGTCAAGCTTTATGGTGCTGTACCGGGGAGGCAACGTGCTTGTTTATTTTAGGACCCAATGAACCCTTGAGTCTAGCTCATATCCATATCTCACGATAATTTTCGCATTCTACTTTTTCATTTTTATTTTCTAATTTTTATTTTCTATTTTTATCTGTTTCTATCCCATTCTTGCTTCACGGGTGTTCGTGATTTTTCATGCACAGGAATACAAGGAGTCTCGACGACTTAATTCCTATCAACCCAGAGATCAACGCCACCCTGAGGCGTCTGAACACAGAGAAGAGAAGAAGAGAAGAGTCTGCAGCTATGGGGGAGAATACCCCACTGCAGAAGTCCCTCTTGGAATACTCGATGCCATCCATCGGGTCCACCTCCTCTACCCAACCTCTTGCTATTACGGCACAGAGTTTTGAGCTTAAGCCGTCGTTAGTGATGTGGATCCAGTAGGATCAATTTTCTGGGGAACCCATGGAAAGCACTATTGAACATCTGGACTCCTTCCTTGAGAAGTGTGACACATTCAGGATCAATGGTGTCACGACTGAAGCTATCCGACTGAAGCTATTCACCTTCTCTCTGCAGGATAAAGCCAAGCAATGGCTTAGGGGAAAGGACCCAAACACCTTCAATACTTGGGAGAAGCTCTCGAACGCCTTCTTGACTAAGTTCTTTCCCCCGGGAAAGACGATGAAGCTAAGGAGTGAGATCTCCTCCTTCTCCCAGGCCAGCCACGAGTCCCTGCACGAAGCTTGGACGAGATACAAAGAGATGCAGCGGAGATGCACTCATCACGAGCTTCCAAAGTGGCAAATTATAAATCTGTTCTATAACGGGTTAAGGGATGACTTGAAATCTTCGATGGACACCGCGGCTCGGGGGTCCTTTATGTCTAGAAGCGAGGAAGATGCCGGTAACATTTTGAAAAACATGGCATCAAACAATGAGCGGTGGTACGATGAGCGTGCAACGCCCAGATCTGGAGGCATTCATAGAGTCGAGGACGTCGACAAGTTGTCAAGCAAATTCGATTTGCTATCGACCCAGATCTCAGCGCTTATGGTAGGAGATGGTGGTGCCAGCACCCAACAAGTATCGGCGGTGGAAGCGGAAGTCCTGTGAGACTTTGAGGGTGGTGATATCTCACCACCGGTGGATCAAGCTAGCGCACTTTTCTTCAACCCGACGGGTAATGCGCCATATCAACCAAGGACTAGCTCAAATCCAGCTTATTCTCCCAATAACCGGAACCACCCCAATCTGAGCTACTGGGCACCTTATCAGCAGCCTCAGCAACTGCAGCAATACTTATATCAGCCACCTAGGCAACATCAGTAGCAGTATCAGCAACAGCAGCAGCCTCAATAGATGTACCAACAGTATCCCCTAGGAAACAGCAGCCCATGCAGCAGCAGCAGCAGCCATATGGCCATCAGCGTGTTATCTCCCCGGTCGAGAGCCTCTTGACCCAGTATATTATGAACAGGAGAAGATTAACATGCGGCTAGAAATGGGACAAAAGGCCCTCACCGACCAAGTAACCCAGCTGGGGTTGCAGGTGGCGAACCTTCAAAGGGCGCAAAACCAATTACCGGGTCAACCGGAAGTAAATCCAACGTGGCGAATCAGACATTGGCACTAACACATGATCATGCAAATGTGTCTGCTATCGTCTTGAGAAGCGGGACACAAATTCCTACAAGAATGCCCGCTAAGGAACCTGAAGCTCCGTTGGTCGATGGGCGACCAATTGAAAAAGCTAATGACAACGGAACTTCGTCACCAAAGACTACGACTCCGGAGGGAGTCTGTAACGACTGGTTTTCATGTATTTAGATTATCTATATTATATATATATTGGTGGATTCTCTCCTTATGTGTGGTTTTCCACTTCTGTAGCTTCCGTTTTCGTTCGTTTCGTTGTTATTCTTTAGCTTCTTCCCTAGATCGTTGAGTTTGGAGTAAGTCATTCGTGACGAGCTTCATATCGCTCATATCTTAGAGATCGGTTGATCTTAGAAGCTGTAGGAATCTTCCCGGAGCTTCGCGCTTCGATTCGAGACTTTTCGTGCACTTTAGTTGGTTCAAGAAGGGGAACCAACCGACCAGATTCCAATCTAATCGATCAGGAACTCTTCTGAAACCGACTAGTTCATTAAATCAAAAATTTAGAATATACTGTTAACTCTTAGTCGGTCTAAGAACAACCACCTACCGACTAGATGTGAAACTAGTCGGTCAGAACTTGCTCTCAGACCGACTAGTTCCTTTGATTAATTTTACCTAAGTTACTGTTTATCGTTAATCGGTCTAAGAACATCTTTCGATCGACTAGGTTGCAAACTAGTCGGTCAGCCATTGTTCTTTAACCGACTAGTTCTTTGCCCATTTTGATGACATGAGTTACTGTTTGGTGTTAGTCGGTCACAGTTGGTCAGCCGACCTACTAGTTCTCGAACTAGTTGGTCAACAACCCTTCTTTGACCGACTAATCGACCCCGAATCATTTTCCTATTTAAACCCCCAATCATTTTCTTTTCTTTCTTTCACTTCTCTTGGCCATTTCCTTTCCCCCTTGACCTCTGATCTTCCCCAACCTTCCCCTAGCTCTTCTCCTTCATCCCCGGAGCCCCTCACACCCTCATTAGGCCGGCCACCATGCTTTAGGCCGACGGAAACCCCCAAAGTCCACAAATCCCGATTTTTCCAGGTTTCCTTGCCATTTCCAGATCTGAACCATAGTTCTCCGGATCGTTCTTCCGTTGCCGTGCTTGCTCGGCATCGTTATTCCGCTACGATACGGGTAGTAAATCGATCCTTTAATATTCTCATAACCTACTTTGCGATTTTTGTTAAACCCTAGTTCTGATATTGTTTTGCCATGGCAGCGATCCCATCTCCGTAGTTTAACATTTTATGACGTGCCTCATTGATCGTCATCCTTGGTATCAGGCAAGTGAAACTTGCCAACTTTTAATTAGGGCCATGTTTTTAGGCCACTTCCTTGTCTTAGCGTAAAAGAGACTAGGCAGTGAAAGGATAGCTAGCTAGACGCCTTTGATCTAGCTTGACAACGAAGGTAGATCCGTCACCTTCATCATGCGTGCATGTCATGTTTAATTTCAATTAACTGTACTCGAATATCTGTTCATGCCATTGCATACATTGATTGTTCTTCGTGATTGTGTAGCACACGCTACTCTAAAATGTAAGCTGCGGCGAGTAGGATTTTGACTCCAACACAGTGATCAGGCTAGGTGCACTGGTCGGGCCCCAGATATACACCCGGAGAACGATTGTAGTTTTACCGCAAGTGCACGGTCAAGTGGCGAGCGGGTATCGAACACGAGGAGGTGGTGTTGGCTCCAATCTATCCTAGGTTGGTTTGACTACGAATGTTTTATTGGTGGAGATGGTTATGGAATGATATAATGGAAATGGTGGTGGATGTCGGTGTCGGTGATAAAGAATTCGGTCAAATATCGATTCAAATACAATATAATAAAAGTGTCTACGGCTAGGAAATTCCCACTACGGATCGTTATACATCATTGTAAATAGTGAATCTTAATATTACTAGACTTGCGTTGAGGTGAACTAGTCGTAACTGAATAGAGAACCAAGCTCACGCTCTCGTGCTATTGCCGGTCTATAGCAAACCTAGGATATGGCCCAATCTCTTTCAAACCCTAGCCTAAGCCACTAGCATTAGGATCGACATCATCGTTCAATCGCTCCTCGAGCTCACTCTCGTGCAAACTCGAGTTACGATCTAGGTTGTGATAGTTCGTATTCTTCCAATCTCTTGCAAACGAATATGGGTATAGATTTATAATAAAAATCCTAGCTTTGGTCCAATCTCTTGCAAACCAAGTCTAGAGAATCTCGATTATAAACCTAAATCGAATATCTAGGCCTTCCCATCGATTAGAATCCAATCTCTTGCAAACCCTAAATCGATGGAAATCCTTAGCTATCCGTAATAAATCAATCACAACCTAACCTCCTAGCAATTCTAGCAATTTAGAAATTCATTCATCACAAATCTGAAATTAGATCCATAGGGTTCATCCCCATGCCCTAGAACAACAAATCTACTCTAGCATAGCAATAACGATATGAGAATCAATAAAAATCATTGCTTGCATACAAAAAGATAGAAAAACAAAGATTCAAACAATAAGAACAAAATACTTAGCTTGATGAAGATCTTCAATCCAAAATACAAGCTTTTAGATCCAAGAGGGGGCCTAGGGCATGGCCTAACCTCCAAAAGAATCCCTAAGAAAACATGTTGGGAACCTCCTCTAATGGTGGCTACAAAACCCTTATATAATCCCCCAAAACCCTAGCAAATAATCCTAGAAAACCCCTCAAATTCGTGCCCAAAAACAGCGCAAACCGCAACTTAAAATCTGGGCCCAGGCCGCACTCGGCCGAGTGGAACATGTGACCCGGCCGAGTGGAAATTCCAGCACTGCAGCATCAACTTGCAGAAATTCCCTAGATTTCATCCGACCTCCGATTTGCACGTTTTTGGTGGAGTTGGAATCGTCATGAAGTCTACTATCCATAAAAAATATGAGAAAAATACTTTGATTGCTGTAATGATAGAAGATTTCAAAAGAGTGAGAGGCTATCTCAAAATCTGGGCGCTGCGTGTCCTCGGCATCACTCGGCCGAGCGGCAAATGTCACTCGGCCGAGGGGCTTTTGGTACTCGGCTGAGTCAGAGCTCGTAGTCGACTGACAGATTACAGTAAGTCTGGTCTTTTGGATGCCGTCGTTCGTGTGCCACTCGAGCGAGTGGTGTCTCCATACTCAGATGAGTGGGATGTCGTCACTCGGCCGAGTGCACGCTAATCTTCAAGTAATTGCGTGTCTGATCTGGCCAGCCGAGGGAGCTTCTTTGCTCGGCCGAGTGACTACTTCACTCGGCCGAGTGGCAAGCTGAAAATTCCCAATCTTCATCATTTCGCTTCCTCGTCGCTCCTACGACGTTCTTTCTTCTTCCACTCGTCTTCTATCGCTGATAGGTCCTCAATAAGTCCATGAGCGATGCTCCGTTACATGTGCAAGTCCTTTAAGCTCATTTTTTCTCCCAATTGCTCATATTTGCTGAAATCCGACAAAAACAAGAAATAGTGAAAAGTAACACAATATCATCGAATAATCATGAAAATCGCAATATGAGCAACCGAAATGGCATGCAAATATGCAGAAAAAAGGTGTAAAATATGGACCGATCAAAATCCCCCAAGCTTACCTCTTACTCGTCCTTGAGGAAGATAAGTAGAGAGACGAACTCGGGAGATGAAAATAAAGAAAATGAAATGAAAAAGAAAGAACACGAGGTGGAAGGGGTCGCTAGATTCTTCTCTCAGATCTCAAGCCATAAGCTACACATCACGATAACTTGGAAAATACAAATCACATGCTATAAGGATCTCATATCTTACATAAACATGGTACTTGCAAGCTTTTAAGAACAACAAAACGGATTCCCTAAATTCATGCGATCAACTCATATTCACATCATGAATTTCATAGAATAAAATATACAAATGTTAGCGATGCACTTTTCAATCAAGAGTTATAACTGAAGCATATAAGAATCACGCCAAACATGCAATGGAGAATGGAATAAATCATGGCATTCACATATTTATATCGATTCATAAGAAATCTCCATAACTAAGGTATTTTGCCAAGTTTCAGCATTATCAAACTTCCCCATTCGTGCACCTCTCCACTCTTATGTCGTACTCACTCATATGGTCAAATGAATTCAACCCCCCCAATCTTAGCTTGAGGCATCACATCTAAAGGAATATGATAGTGGAAATGGGATTTTTGCCTTGGTTTTCCCAAGTATTTTGTGGCTCTAATAATGGGATAGAGAAGTATCTTTTTTTTCTTTTGGACATTATTTCCCTATTTTCTTTTTGGAATTTTGTAAGAGCTATATGATTTGTATTTTTGGATTTTGGCTCCTTTTTGGCTTTTTGGACTTTTTGGAGCTAACTTTTTCTTTTGAGGGGATTTTTGGGAAATAGATGCGATATAAGTAGCTTTAGGAGGTGAACTCAAGTGACATGTAGAGAATAAAAAGATATATGTGGAGAAAGAAATAATGTAACACTCGGTTCACTATAAGAAGTGCACGAACGGTTCAATAAAATAATACTTCAACTAAAACTAATATGTAAGCATGGATATTCTCAATCATCTCAATAAAAAGTGAAGTCAAGCGGTAAAGCGCACAATCATATCAGGCATGCAACAGAAGGTGAATAAGACAATAAAACTGATGGTTCAGATATACTAATGATGCATGAATCTTGGTGCATTTCCAACAAAAGCATACCAAACACTAATCCATACATTCAGCTTCAATTAATATCATGCATTCATGTAGATGAATCATTAAAAGAAATGGATTTGCTAGCACATGTGAATAGTAAGACTATGGAATACTCTAAGTAGCATGGCAAGGAATAATAAGCATCGTGATGGTTGCTAAAGCAATAAGATATATCATCATAAGGAACACATCTAGCAAAAGAAGAGAAAGGAAAATAAAGATATAAGAAAAACTAAAAGAGAGGAAAGAAAAGAAAAACAAGCACACAACATGATGCATGAACACACATAAAAGGAAAATAAGATGGAAAAGTCAAAAAGATGATGCAAAATTTTGAAAAAATTCTAAAAAACCCTAAAATAAAGTAAAAATGCAACTAATGCATCTAAATGGCATGGAAATGCACTCCAAAAACTTGGTCGGCCCCGGATATACACCCGGAGAACAATTGTAGTTTTACCGCAAGCGCACGGTCAAGTGGCGAGCGGGTTTCGAACATGAGGAGGTGGTGTTGGTTCCAATCTATCCTAGGTCGGTTTGACTACGAATGTATTATTGGTGGAGATGGTTATGGAATGATATAATGAGAATGATGGTGGATGTCGGTGTCGGTGATAAAGAAGTGTGATCAAATATTGATTCCAATACAATATAATAAAAGTGTCTAGGGCTAGGAAATCCCCACTACGGATCGTCATTCATCCTGGTAAATTTTGAATCTCAATATTGCAAGACTTGTGTCGAGGTGAACTAGTCGTAATTGAATAGAGAACCAAGCTCACGCTCTCGCGCTATTGCCGGTCTATAGCAACCTAAATTAGGGCCCACTCTCGTGCAAACCCTAACCTAAGCCACTAGCATGAAGATCGACATCATCGTCCAATCGCACCTCGAGCCCACTCTCGTGCAAACTCGAGTTACGATCTAGGTTATGATAGTTCGTATTCGTCCAATCTCTTGCAAACGAATATGGGTATTGATTTAGAATAAAAATCCTATCTTTGGTCCAATCTCTTGCAAACCAAGTCTAGAGAATCTCGATTATAAACCTAAATCGAATATCTAGGCCTTCCCATCGATTAGAATCCAAACTCTTGCAAACCCTAGATCGATGGAAATCCTTAGCTATCCGTAATAAATCAATCACAACCTAACCTCCTAGAAATTCTAGCAATTTAGAAATTCATTCATCACAAATCTGAAATTAGATCCATAGGGTTCATCCCCATGCCCTAGAACAACAAATCTACTCTAGCATAGCAATAACGATATGAGAATCAATAAAAATCATTGCTTGCATACAAAAAGATAGAAAAACAAAGATTCAAACAATAAGAACAAAATACTTAGCTTGATGAAGATCTTCAATCCAAAATACAAGCTTTTAGATCCAAGAGGGGGCCTAGGGCATGGCCTAACCTCCAAAAGAATCCCTAAGAAAACATGTTGGGAACCTCCTCTAATGGTGGCTACAAAACCCTTATATAGTCCCCCAAAACCCTAGCAAATAACCCTAGAAAACCCCTCAAATTCTTGCCCAAAAACAACCCAAACCGCAAATTAAAATCTGGGCCCAGGCCGCACTCGGCCGAGTGGAACATGTGACCCGGCCGAGTAGAAATTCCAGCACTGCAGCATCAACTTGCAGAAATTTCCCTGATTTCATCCGACCTCCGATTTGCGCGTTCTTGGCGGCGTTGGAATCTTCATGAAGTCTTCTATCCATAAAAAATATTAGAAAAATACTTTGATTGCTGGAATGATAGCAGATTTCAAAAGAGTGAGAGGCTGTCTGAAAATCTGGGCGCTGCGTGTCCTCGGCATCACTCGGCCGAGCTGCAAATGTCACTCGGCTGAGGGGCTTTTGGTACTCGGCCGAGTCAGAGCTCGTAGTTGACTGACGTATTACAGTAAGTCTGGTCTTTTGGATGCCGTCGTTCGTGTGCCACTCGGGCGAGTGGTGTCTCCATACTCGGACGAGTGGGATGTCGTCCCTCGGTCGAGTGTACGCTAATCTTCAAGTAATTGCGTGTCCGATCTGGCCGGCCGAGCGGGCTTCTTTGCTCGGCCGAGTGACTCCTTCACTCGGCCGAGTGGCAAGCTGAAAATGCCCAATCTTCATCATTTCGCTTCCTTGTCGCTCCTACGACGTTCTTTCTTCTTCCAATCGTCTTCTATCGCTGATAGGTCATCAATAAGTCCATGAGCGATGCTCCATTACGCGTGCAAGTCCTTTAAGCTCATTTTTGCTCTCAATTGCTCATATTTCCTGAAATCCGATAAAAACAAGAAATAGTGAAAAGTAACACAATATCATCGAATAATCGTGAAAATCGCAATATGAGCAACCGAAATGGTATGCAAATATGCAGAAAAAAGGTGTAAAATATGGACCGATCAAAATCCCCCAAGCTTACCTCTTACTCGTCCTTGAGGAAGATATGTAGAGAGACGAACTCGGGAGATGAAAATAAAGAAAATGAAATGAAAAAGAAAGAACACGAGGTGGAAGGGGTCGCTAGATTCTTCTCTCAGATCTCTAGCCGTAAGCTACACATCACGATAACTTGGAAAATACAAATCACATGCTATAAGGATCTCATATCTTACATAAACATGGTACTTGCAAGCTTTTAAGAACAACAAAAAGGATTCCCTAAATTCATGCGATCAACTCATATTCACATCATGAATTTCATAGAATATAATATACAAAGGTTGGCGATGCACTTTTCAATCAAGAGTTATAACTGAAGCATATAAGAATCACGCCAAACATGCAATGGAGAATGGAATAAATCATGCCATTCACGTATTTATATCGATTCATAAGAAATCTCCATAACTAAGGTATTTTGCCAAGTTTCAGCATTATCAAACTTCCCCATTCGTGCACCTCTCCACTCTAATGTCGTACTCACTCATATGGTCAAATGAATTCAACCCCACCAAGCTTAGCTTGATGCATCGCATCTAAAGGAATATGATAGTGGAAATGGGATTTTTGTCTTGGTTTTCCCAAGTATTTTGTGGCTCCAATAATGGGATAGAGAAATATCTTTTTTTTCTTTTGGACTTTGTTTCCCATTTTTCTTTTTGGATTTTTGTAGGAGCTATATGATTTGTATTTTTGGATTTTGGCTCCTTTTTGTCTTTTTGGACTTTTTGGAGCTAACTTTTTCTTTTGAGGGGATTTTTGGGAAATAGATGCGATATAAGTAGCTTTAGGAGGTGAACTCAACTGACATGTAGAGAATAAAAAGATATATGTAGAGAAAGAAATAATGTAACACTCGGTTCACTATAAGATGTGCACGAACGGTTCAATAAAATAATACTTCAACTAAAACTAATATGTAAGCATGGATATTCTCAATCATCTCAATAAAAAGTGAAGTCAAGCGGTAAAGCGCACAATCATATCAGGCATGCAATAGAAGGTGAATAAGACAATAAAACTGATGCTTCAGATATACTAATGATGCATGAATCTTGGTGCATTTCCAACAAAAGCATACCAAACACTAATACATACATTCAGCTTCAATTAATATCATGCATTCATGTAGATGAATCATTAAAAGAAATAGATTTGCAAGCACATGTGAATAGCAAGACTATGGAATACTCTAAGTAGCATGGCAAGGAATAATAAGCATCGTGATGGTTGCTAAAGCAATAAGATATATCATCATAAGGAACACATCTAGCAAAAGAAGAGAAATGAAAATAAAGAAATAAGAAAAACTAAAAGAGAGGAAAGAAAAGAAAAACAAGCACACAACATGATGCATGAACACACATAAAAGGAAAATAAGATGGAAAATTCAAAAAGATGATGCAAAATTTTGAAAAAATTCTAAAAAACCCTAAAATAAATTAAAAATGCAACTAATGCATCTAAATGGCATGGAAATGCACTCCCCAAAGCTTAAACTTCACATTGTCCTCAATGTGATCATAATGGAAGAATATGAGGGACAACGATAATAATAATGGGGGTGAATGAAAAAATGATGAAATGAATGACACGAAATCCTAATGCAACTACATGCACATACAATGATGCATGAGAGCGCCTTCCCCCAAGCTTATACCAAACAATCCTATTCAAATGACTTGACCAAAAATGTCATGGCTTTGCAAAGCGTGATCAAGTCAAACGAATAAGAAAGTAAGGTTTCACTTGAAAGAAATGCTCGAATGTGGTGAGCAAAAGGATGTGACACATTAAAATATGGAGAGGGAAATTAATATATATAATGGGTTTGGGGTGTAAAAATTTTTGTTGCCGTCATAAGAGGTGATATTTATTCAATCAAATCTATACGGTCGCCTCGCTGTCGAGAGGATTCGGGTTTATTGAAAGTATAAAAATTTCTACACTACTGGATTGATATCACCTATATCAAAAGGCGGATCCAGTATCTTTACCAGTGCAGGCAATTGCTCCAACTGCTCTTTCCGTGGCTCTGCCAGATGCGTGTGTCCACGGACTCCAACGAACTCCAGCAATGCATCCTCTATCATTCTCACAAGGACTCCACCTGTACCCGCAGAGAATAGGATGCATCAGTTCGTTGCAAAAAATTCACCCTCGTAATAAAAGTATCCCAAAGAGGATCATCTATAGAAATATATGAAATAAATAATGGAAGACGATACTTCCCTGGAAATAATCCAATATCCTCACGTGCTGTGATAGGTGTCTCCATGATGTCCTCTCTAAGCTGCTCAGGTAAATCTAGATCGTATGTGTGGACTTCCTCGATAGGCTCATCAAACTGTGACACGTCCAAGCATACCTCCGGTCCATAATCGTATGTGTGCTGCAAAAGGTATGACGTGTCAAAAATATCTGAATCAAAATAAATATCGAATGGAATGCATGATTCAGAAATGGAGTGGGTAAAAATATCTCCCTGAGTGGGAGCAGTAAGCTCTGTGGGATAGTCCTCTGCGTCAGTGGAAGGATGAGGTGGCTGCGGTAGCTCAAATGGAGGAGGGTAGTGCTCGGGATCCTCATGAATGGCTATGTCCTCGTCCCGATGCACGACCTCCTCGGTGATAAACTCTGGCTCCGAGTGTGATGCCTCCTCAAAAGCATGCTCTGGCTCGACAGTGTGCTCATTTGACTTCTCATCAACTATCAATGTAGGCTCTCTCTGGAATGGTGATGCTGGATGCTCAGGTATGTCAACTTGTGGGGATGTATCATGTGGAGGGGAATGCCCGCAAGCAATCCGAAAATATGGTCTATCCCCCTCAAGACTGACATGCATGTCCTCCTCAATTGTTCCTACAGCTGAAACACGGTTCATAACAAAATCTACAAATCGTAGATCAAATGCATCATCTGCTGTAATGCTCTCTGAACCTGTGAACCTCACTGACTCCAAGAGGCCCTCCAATAAGTTCCGAAATGCTTCCTCCTCAAAATCTGTGGTCCACATAAAACCATCCATAACACCTGATCAACAAAGATAAATACCTGGAGAAAAATATCAGTGGCACAAAAGAATATAGAAATGGTAGTAATAGTGGCGGGGGTGAAAATTTCTCTTAAAATTTTTTTTTTCATAGCCTAATCAACCTAATTGTGACAAATTGGCACCCAACGGGAAACACCTCCCCGGCAACGGCGCCAAAAACTTGGTCGGGCCCTGGATATACACCCGGAGAACGATTGTAGTTTTACCGCAAGCGCACGGTCAAATGGCGAGCGGGTCTCGAACACGAGGAGGTGGTGTTGGCTCCAATCTATCCTAGGTTGGTTTGACTACGAATGTTTTATTGGTGCAGATGGTTATGGAATGATATAATGGAAATGGTGGTGGATGTCGGTGTCGGTGATAAAGAATTCGGTCAAATATCGATTCAAATACAATATAATAAAAGTGTCTAGGGCTAGGGAATTCCCACTACGGATCGTCATACATCATTGTAAATAGTGAATCTTAATATTACTAGACTTGCGTTGAGGTGAACTAGTCGTAACTGAATAGAGAACCAAGCTCACGCTCTCGTGCTATTGCCGGTCTATAGCAAACCTAGGATAGGGCCCAATCTCTTGCAAACCCTAGCCTAAGCAACTAGCATTAGGATCGACATCATCGTTCAATCGCTCCTCGAGCCCACTCTCGTGCAAACTCGAGTTACGATCTAGGTTGTGATAGTTCGTATTCGTCCAATCTCTTGCAAACGAATATGGGTATAGATTTATAATACAAATCCTAGCTTTGGTCCAATCTCTTGCAAACCAAGTCTAAAGAATCTCGATTATAAACCTAAATCGAATATCTAGGCCTTCCCATCGATTAGAATCCAATCTCTTGCAAACCCTAGATCGATGGAAATCCTTAGCTATCTGTAATAAATCAATCACAACCTAACCTCCTAGCAATTCTAGCAATTTAGAAATTCATTCATCACAAATCTGAAATTAGATCCATAGGGTTCATCCCCATGCCCTAGAACAACAAATCTACTCTAGCATAGCAATAACGATATAAGAATCAATAAAAATCATTGCTTGCATACAAAAAGATAGAAAAACAAAGATTCAAACAATAAGAACAAAATACTTAGCTTGATGAAGATCTTCAATCCAAAATACAAGCTTTTAGATCCAAGAGGGGGCCTAGGGCATGGCCTAACCTCCAAAAGAATCCCTAAGAAAACATGTTGGGAACCTCCTCTAATGGTGGTTACAAAACCCTTATATAGTCCCCCAAAACCCTAGCAAATAACCCTAGAAAACCCCTCAAATTCATGCCCAAAAACAGCCCAAACCGCAACTTAAAATCTGGGCCCAGGCCGCACTCGGCCGAGTGGAACATGTGACCCGGCTGAGTGGAAATTCCAGCACTGCAGCATCAACTTGCAGAAATTCCCCAGATTTCATCCGACCTCCGATTTGCACGTTCTTGGCGGTGTTGGAATTTTCATGAAGTCTACTATCCATAAAAAATATGAAAAAATACTTTGATTGCTGGAATGATAGCATATTTCAAAAGAGTGAGAGACTGTCTGAAAATCTGGGCGCTGCGTGTCCTCGGCATCACTCGGCCAAGCGGCAAATGTCACTCGGCCGAGGGGCTTTTGGTACTCGGTCGAGTCGGAGCTCGTAGTCGACTAACGGATTAGAGTAAGTCTGGCCTTTTGGATGCCGTCGTTCGTGTGCCACTCGGGCGAGTGGTGTCTCCATACTTGGACGAGTGGGATGTCGTCACTCGGCCGAGTGCACGCTAATCTTCAAGTAATTACGTGTCCGATCTGGCCGGCCGAGTGGGCTTCTTTGCTCGGCCGAGTGACTCCTTCACTCAGCCGAGTGGCAAGCTGAAAATACCCAATCTTCATCATTTCGCTTCCTCGTCGCTCCTACGACGTTCTTTCTTCTTCCACTCGTCTTCTATCGCTGATAGGTCCTCAATAAGTCCATGAGCGATGCTCCGTTATGCGTGCAAGTCCTTTAAGCTCATTTTTGCTCCCAATTGCTCATATTTCCTGAAATCCGACAAAAACAAGAAATAGTGAAAAGTAACACAATATCATCGAATAATCGTGAAAATCGCAATATGAGCAACCGAAATGGCATGCAAATATGCAGAAAAAAGGTGTAAAATATGGACCGATCATGCACCCCTATGCCAAATACACTTCCTGGCTCGTGATCCAGAAGCGAGCATAGTGTGTTGCTAACCCCAACGCTCGATACCCGTGGAGGGGTAAGGTTAAACGGTCGCTTGAGCATAGAAGTGAGCCCGTACAGCCACTTCAGCCAAAGGACGGAAACCCTGGGCACAAAGTGAAAATAGTGATAAGTGATTCGTGATTAGTGACTTGGTAGCTTCTGCTACATCGTGAGTGCTTGTCTTTTCTTTTAACTGTTGCAACATACTTAGTTGTCATGTCATTGCATCTTACTATAATTGTTAGGTTGTTAGTTTATTTTCAGTTTCCTTGCTCAAGTCTTTTTAGACTTACTGACATGTTCCCATTTCTTTTTGGGTGTCACATGTTAGATCCTGAGCCAGAGTTTGCTGCTGAGGACGTGGTGTTCGCTGACGCTGAGTCAGAGCCCGCGTTCATCGAGGAGTTTGAGGACACGGGCGATCAGTCGTAGAGACTTTTTGTGTTGTTGTTTAGACTGCTTTAGTTGTCAGTGCGTAGCACCAATACTTGTTCCGTGTTGGCTTTTGTTGGCCATGTTTTGGGCCTAGACTCTTTCTTTTAGCCTGGTGGCTTTTCTAGATGTTGAACTTAATTTTAATGTTTGGACAATTCTGAGATTTGAGATTTTATTCCTGTCTCTCTTGTGTTATTATCTTTGTTCTGTTCATGGTTACAGGGACTTGCATATGATTTAGTGACGCTTATCAGGCGTGCAGCTTCACAGCTCCACGTTTGAGCGGACCTTCTCACGTCTCGCCTCCATTTTAGGGAAGCAGGACGTGACAGGTTTTATTGGTGGCCCATGCAAGTCTCCTCTTCTGTAACTGCGATTATCGGAATAACGAAAATAATACTAGAATGTCTAATAAACTAAGTTCGACATCTGAGTCATAAGCTATGAGTCTAATTTGTTTCGTTTCCTATGTCATTATATGGCAGGAAGACGGAATACCCGTGGTGGTGGTGGTATGCCCCCTCATGACGAGGAGCCTGAGCGGGAGCCCACCAATGGGGAGATGATGCGGATGATGCTTCAGATGATGCAGGTACATCAGGGCGTGCTCCTGCAAGTCCAGAATGCTCCAGTTGTTCGAGCTGCTAGGGCAGTTCCGGAGGCCCCTCGTTCCGAGCCAGGAGCGAAGCAGTTTCGGGAGCTGGGTCCTGCTTATTTTGATGGGTCTGAGGGTCCTCTAGCTGCCGATGAGTAGATTCAGAACATAGAGGATAATTTGAAGATAGCGAAGATCAGCCCGGCTGGATGGGTTGATTTGGTGAAGAGACAGCTCAAGGATAATGCTCGGAACTGGTGGGATGCGGAAGAGAAGATGCTGGTGGAGCCGATAGCTTGGGCTACCTTCAAGTCCAGGTTCGATGAGGAGTTCTTCCCGAAGGCTGCTAGGAAAGCGATGCTGCAGTGTTTTATTGATCTGAAGTAAGGGAGCTTGACGGTGGACCAGTACCACCAAGAGTTCACTAGGCTGAGTCGGTTCGCACCGAAGATGGTGCAGGATGCTGATGAGAGGGCTCAGAGGTTCCTACAGGGACTTGCTTTGGAGCTTCAGAGTTTCGTGTCTTCCTCTGATCTGGAGTATTATCAGAAGGTTCTGGTAGCTGTGAGGAGGCAGGAGCTGAACCTGAACCAGAGGAGAGGACATGTTGCTGGAGATGGGAAGAGGCCTATGGAGCAGGCCAGAGCGGTGGTTAGGCCTGGTTTCAAGCCCAACCAGCCAGCTCAGTTCAAGAGGCCAGGTGGGCCTGTTATGAAGACTTGCAACCATTGCGGCAAGGCGGGCCATGTAAGGGACCAGTGCAGGAGACTTTTAGGGCAGTGCTTGGTCTGCGGCGATGCTTCGCATACTCTGAAGGATTGCCCGAGCATCAAGCAGCCTTGGAGGACACCTGTTGTAGCTCAGCTGTTGCAGCAGAGAGCACCGGTACCTGCTGGTTGCGGAGCAGCTCTTGTGCCGCAAAGGCAGGCTTTTCAGCGGGTCGTGCAGCCGGGGAGGCAGGCTTATCTGATGACCGCTGTGGAGAGCGAGGCAGTGGATGAGGTTATCACAGGTAACCCTCAATCTAGTTATTTCCTTCCTTAATTAGTTTTAGTTATTAGATTATGTTTGGTTGCTTGCATATGATTGTTTGCTAGAATAGGATCTGATTGTTAGATTGCTTGTTAGGTGTGATTCTGGTTTGCACATTTCCTGCACGAGTCCTCTTTGACTTTGGTGCATCGATGTGCATTATTTCTCGGAGCTTCGTGGAGAAGTTTTCCTTGTCGACGTCCCCTCTTCCCAAGAGTTGGAATATCGTCACAGGAAATGGCGTGATCTCGGCACATCGTGGTTGCAATTCTTGCCCGTTGGTGGTCTGTGGTCATGAGCTTTATGCTGACTTCATTGTCCACGACATCATCAACTATGATGCGGTCCTTGGGATGGATTTCCTTGCGAGCTTCTATGCTACGATCGACTGTCGGAGGAAGAAGGTGGTGTTCGAGATTCCCGGACATCCAGTATTTGAGTTCAGCCGGGGTAGCAGTTCGCTTGGCCCTGTCAGATTCCGGGCCAGACCGGTGGAGATTATGGCTATGCAGATGGAGCAGGAGAGGCCTGCTATAGTGTGGGACTTCGATGACGTCTTCCCCGAGGAGATGTCTGGGCTGCCACCCGATCGAGCTCTCGAGTTTTCGATTGATCTTATTCCGGGAGCGCAGCTGATTTTGAAAGCACCCTATCGTATGGCACCCGCTGAGTTGGAGGAATTGCGGAAGCAGCTGGATGAGCTTCTTCAGAAGGGTTTCATTCATCCCAGTGTGTCTCCGTGGGGAGCACCAGTCTTGCTAGTGAAGAAGAAAGATGGTTCGCGTCGTATGTACGTGGACTATCGGGAGTTGAATGCGGTGACCGTGAAGAATCGATATCCCTTGCCTCGTATCGATGACATTTTTGATCAGCTTGGAGGATCGAGGGTATTCTCGAAGTTGGATTTGAGGAGTGGGTATCATCAGTTGAAGGTGAAGAAGGAAGATGTTCCGAAGACGGCGTTCAGGACGAAGTATGGACACTACGAGTTCGTGGTTATGCCTTTCGGTGTAACCAACGCGCTCGCAGTTTTTATGAATCTGATGAATTTGATCTTCTATGACTTTTTAGATAAGTTTGTTGTTATCTTCATTGACGACATTCTGATCTACTCGAAGTCAGAAGAGGAGCATGCCTCGCACTTGAGGACAGTGTTGGAGATTTTGAGGAAGCATCGTTTGTATGCTAAGTTTTTGAAGTGCGAGTTTTGGCTGGACATGGTTGCTTTTCTGGGGCATGTGGTGTCTGGAGATGGTATTTCAGTGGATCCCGAGAAGATTAAGGCCATCAGAGAGTGGCTTATTCCGCAGTCAGCATCTGAGATCCGGAGTTTCCTTGGGCTTGCTGGTTACTATCGACGCTTCATTAAGGACTTTTCCCGTATTGCTGAGCCGATGACCGGATTGACGCAGAAGGATGTACCTTTTGTTTGGTCGGGTGATTGTGAGAATGCCTTTGGTGTTCTGAGGGAGAGATTGACGACTGCCCCTGTTCTTGTTGTGCCTGATCGCAGTGGAGGATTTGAGATCTTTTGCGATGCTTCTGGCAGGGGTCTCGGTTGTGTGTTGCATCAGCACGGGCATGTTGTGGCATATGCCTCGCGTCAGCTCAAGACTCATGAGAAGAATTACCCGACACATGACTTGGAGTTGGCTACTGTCGTGTTTGCACTCAAGATTTGGAGGCACTTCCTGCTGAGTGAGATAGTGAAGATCTTCACCGATCACAAAAGCTTGAAGTATATTTTTACTCAGAAGGAGCTCAACATGCGATAACGTCATTGGTTGGAGCTCATGGCGGATTATAAGATCGATTTGCAGTATCACCCTGGCAAGGTGAATGTGTTTCCTGATGCGCTGAGTAGGCTTCCAGCGGTGATGTTGTTGACTTCGCACTGGAGATTGCATCAGGATTTTTGCGAGTCTGGTGTTGATATTGTTCTTCCTGGAGAAGCTTCTTCGTTGATGTGTATGCAGATACAATCAACGATCTTGGATAGAATCAAGGCTGGCCAGGCTGGAGATCCGAAGCTGGTGAAGATTCGGGAGCTGGTGGTAGCCGGTCTGCGGACTGACTTTTTGATTCATGAGGATGGCTCGCTGAGGTATGGAGCTAGGTTGTGTGTGCCAGCTGGGGATGTTAGAGAGGAGTTGTTGGTGGAGGCACACAGTTCGCCGTATTCTGTGCATCCTGGTGTCACCAAGATGTACAAGGATCTTCGTCTGAACTATTGGTGGCATGGTATGAAGAGGAGTATGGCTTAGAGTGTAGCCAAGTGTCTGGTTTGCCAGCAGGTGAAGGCGAAGCATCAACGTTCGGCAAGGTTGCTACAACCGCTTCCGATTCCGGAGTGGAAGTGGCAACACATCACTATGGACTTTGTGACTGGACTGCCTCGGAGTCCGAAGCAGAATGACACGATTTGGGTGATCGTAGATCGATTGACCAAATCCACGCACTTTATTCCATTCCGAGTAGGACAGTCCACTGAGGCGCTAGCAAGGAGATACATGGAGGTAAATTCTTTTACTCTCCATTTCTACTTCCTTTTCCTAGTTTAAATAGTGATGTAACGTGAATCGTACAGGAGATCGTACGACTTCACGGAGTCCCCGTGAGTATCGTGTCGGACAAAGACACGAGGTTCACATCTCAGTTCTGGTAGAGTTTTCAGAAGAGTTTGTGTACGAGTCTGAGTTTCAGCACGGTGTACCATCCGTATGCAGATGGCTAGTCCGAGAGGACGATTCAGATCTTGGAGGACATGCTGAGGGCGTGCATGTTGGATTTTGAGGGTTCGTGGGAGGACCATCTACATCTGGTAGAGTTCTCTTACAACAACAGCTTCCAGGCGAGTATTGGCATGGAGCCTTTTGCCGCGCTGTATGGGAGGAAATGTCGATCGCCGTTGAGTTGGGATGACATTGGTGATCGGGAGCTGTTGGGGCCTGAGATGATTGTGAAGGCTGTGGATGTTGTCAGTAACATTCGGGAGAGGCTGAAGATTGCACAGGACCGTTTTAAACATTGGGCGGATGCTAAACGCCGTCCTTTGGAGTTTCAGCCAGGCGACCATGTGTTTCTGAAGATTTCCCCGAATCGTGGAGTGATTCGCTTTGGGAAACGGGGGAAGTTGAGCCCGCGATACATTGGACTGTTTGAAATTCTGGAGAGAGTTGGTGAGGTAGCCTACCGCTTAGCCTTGCCGCTATCTTTGGAAGGAGTTCACAATGTTTTCCATGTGTCGCAGCTTCGTCGATACATCGGCGATCCATCTCATGCTGTGGATTTCTCGGAGATCACCGTTCGCCCAGAATTGACGTATGACCAGCAGCCAGTGCTGATTTTGGACAGGCGTCAGAAGTCACTCCGGAACAAGGTTGTCAATCTTGTGAGGGTGATGTGGCGACACGGCTTGCCAGGAGAGTCTACTTGGGAGAGAGAGGATGAGATGCGAGAGCGCTACCCACTTTTGTTCCCGGACACGTGAGTGTTGGGAAATTCTGAGGACGGAATTTTTCTTCAGTTGGGAAGGATGTAACAACTGGTTTTCATGTATTTGGATAATCTATATTATATATATATTGGTGGATTTTCTCCTTATGTGTGGTTTTCCACTTCCGTAGCTTCCGTTTTCGTTCGTTTCGTTGTGATTCTTTAGCTTCTTCCCTAGATCGTTGAGTTTGGAGTAAGTCATTCGTGACGAGCTTCATATCGCTCATATCTTAGAGATAGGTTGATCTTAGAAGCCGTAGGAATCTTCCCGGAGCTTCGCGCTTCGATTCGAGACTTTTCATGCACTTTAGTTGGTTCAAGAAGGGGAACCAACCGACTAGATTCCAATCTAATCGGTCAGGAACTCTTCTGGAACCGACTAGTTCATTAAATCAAAAATTCAGAAGTTACTGTTTACTCTTAGTCAGTCTAAGAACAACCACCGACCGACTAGATGTGAAACTAGTCGGTCAGAACTTGCTCTCAGACCGACTAGTTCCTTTGATTAATTTTACCTAAGTTACTGTTTATCGTTAGTCGATCTAAGGACATCTTTCGACCGACTAGGTTGCAAACTAGTCGGTCAGCCATTGTTCTTTAACCGACTAGTTCTTTCACCATTTTGACGACCTGAGTTACTGTTTGGTGTTAGTCGGTCACAGTTGGTCAGCCGACCGACTAGTTCTCGAACTAGTCGGTTAACAATCCTTCTTTGACCGACTAATCGACCCCGAAACCCTAGGTTTCGGGCAGCCGCCGCAACTTTTCCTATTTAAACCCCCAATCGTTTTCTTTTCTTTCTTTCACTTCTCTTGGCCATTTCCTTTCCCCCTTGACCTCTGATCTTCCCCAACCTTCCCCTATCTCTTCTCCTTCATCCCGGAGCCCCTGTCACGCCCCGCTTCCCAAAAATATGGAGGCGAAGCGTGAGAAGGTCCGCTCAGACTTGAAGCTGCAAAGCTGCAAGTCCGATAAGCGTCAATCAAATTTAGAACTGCAGGTCCTTGCAACGCGAACGAAACAAAGATAATAATAATGAAATGAGACAAAAGTGAGATCTCAGAATATCCATAAAATAAGTTTCAACATCACAGAAAAAGCCACCAGGCTAAAAGAAAAGAGAGTCTAAAGGCCCAAACATGGCCAACAAAAGTACAGCGTACAAAACCAAGGTGCCACACACCGACAACTAACAACAAAACCTAAAGCAAATAAATCTCAGCTAGGTCACCAAGAAAATTCACCGGTGTCCACAAAAATCCTCCTGGGCAGACATGGACTCAGGCTCAGCGTCAGCAAAACATCGCGTACTCTGCAACGGTCTCTGGCTCAGGGTCTAACATGTGACACCCAAAAGAGCAAGGGGCACATGTCAGCAAGTCTACAAGAGACTTGTGCAAGGAAACTGAAAGTAGGAAAAAGGAAAGCAACCTAGCAGTTCTAATATGATGCGATGGCATGGCAGTTAAAGTATGAGTGCAACAAGTAAGGTAAAGTAAAGTAAGGTACGAGCATGGCATTTAAACATGGCATGGATGACAAGTTATACAAGTAACACTCACTAGTACAAGACAAGTAAAGTAAGCACCTCGTGCACAGAGATTCCACCTTCTGGCTAGAGTGGCTGATCGGGCCACTCCTAAGCTCAGGTGACCGTTTATCCCTACCCCTCCACGTGTATCGAGCCAGGGCCTTACCCCCGAACATGGAATGCTCACTTCTGGATCACGAGCCAGGAAGTGTTTTTAACAAGTATGGCATAGGGGTGCACCTAGCCGGAAACACGGAAACAAGGATTGTACAAGTATTTTGTAGTGTGTGCTACGATGCAACATTCAATTTGGATGACATGTACGATGCAATGCATGGCAGTTAAAAATGCGTACAGATAAGGAAAGTAAACGTGACAGTTTAGTATGCATGATTAACAAGTTTAAAGAGTTGGATCTAGCTTCGTTGTCAAGCTAGATCAATTAGGTGACGGATCTAGTTTCGTCGTCAAACTAGACCAAACAGGCGTCTAGCCAGCTATCATTTCACTGACTAGTCTCTTTTACGCTAAAAACAAGGAAGTGGCCTAAAAACATGGCCCTACACAAGAGTTGGCAAGTTTCACTTGCCTGCAAGTACGACGTCAGAGAAACACCGTCCAAGAGAGTCCAAAATCACAATTATCCTACGTGCACAAGTCCACCGGCCTAAAGTCCATATTATTAATCTTGATTAGTGAATTTAAAACATTTAAAATACTTTAAAAATACTGATTTTAGTCTTGATTAACGAGCATTGGGTTGGGGTCCTAGGGGTGCAAAACGTTACCTCAACACGACGCGAAAGCTACACTGGCGTCGGGTAGCGACGCCAGGGGTTGGAGTGAGAGAACACGCTCCAAGTCCTGATTCCAAATTAGTTTCCTCGTTGGAAAGTTCAGAGCATCAACAGGAGCAACGGTTCCAGATTCCAAAGCTAGCACGTGCGACGACGGGCTACGACGTGTCGCAACGTCGTGCACGGCAAATCGTCGGAGAGAAAGCACCTAGGTGGGGCCCACAGTAGTCCTAGGGACCTATGGGGGACCCACAATACCTCTGGAGAACTTGGGGGGCCCACTGTGGCAAGTGGTGCGACGGGTGCGGGGTTGCGACGTTTGGCTCTCGGTCGTACAGCCTCGGTGCGGGGGATTCCATCGGTCGGGCACTAGGGGTGCGAGGGTTGCAGCGTTTGGGGTTGCAGCGTTGCGGCGGAAGCTTGGTGCGGAGAAAACCATCGGTCGGTGCGGGAGACAATGCCGGTCGGGCGCTGCGGATGCGGGGGAGCGGGCACTGCAACATTGCAAGCGTTGAAACGTTGCGGGCTTCGGCGTTGGCAGGCGGGCGCCTCGGTCAGACACGGTGCGGAGCGGGGCTTGGTGCGGGGGCTTGCAGCGATGCGGGGAGCGGTGATAGCGGGCGACAGCTCTCGGTCTGACCGAGAGACTCTCTCGATCGGACACGGGGGTGCAAGCGGAGCGGCTGTGCAAGCTTGGTGCGGGCTTGGGCGTCGGTCAGGGCGGGAGAACGGAGCTCGTTTCTCCGGTCGTGCGGCAGATGCTTGTCGCAACGTTGCGACGATTCGTCTCAACGTCAAATTTGGGTTTTGGATGTGGCTAGGGTTAATTTCTTGCGAAAATAGGTCTTCCTAGAGGTTGTTTATATAGTGTAGATGGGTTGACTAGGTCTAGGGCTAATCCTAATGAGATTAGAAGTTTAAAATAATTTAAAATTCAAATCCACTTTTCCTAATCACATAGGAATTGGGTGCGGCCAAGATAGGGACTGAGATTTGGCTCAAAAATTATTTAAAACGTTTGAAACTCAAATAAATTTTATTTGGCCGAAATTAATATAAAAATTAATTATTAAAAATATTATAGACCTTGTTAAAAATATAAAAGTGATCAAATAAACTCCAAAAATTATAAAATAAATATCGGGGTGATCGTGGTGACGAAAGTGAGCTAATTAAGAAGACGGATCTCAATTTTGACATCGGACGACGAAACTAAAAATAGAAACGCCTCCCGTCAAAAGTGAGAATCGCAACGTCTCATCGAATAAGATTAAATTGTGGGAAAACGACTCGAGAAACGTCGTTCCAAAATAGTGCCACTATTTAATACTCTCAGAGACGTTCACAACGGCATATCACACGAAAGTGTTCACAAACAAACAAAGTCTAAAGTAAACACGTGCACGGTCAAAATCACGTGCACGAACAACGTACAACGAAAAGTGGTCGTTACATCCCCTCACACCCTCATTAGGCCGGCCACCATGCTTTAGGCCGTCGGAAACCCCCAAAGTCCACAAATCCCGATTTCTCCAGGTTTCCTCGCCATTTCCAGATCTGAACCATAGTTCTCCGGATCGTTCTTCCGTTGCCGTGCTTGCTCGGCATCGTTCTTCCGCTATGATACGGGTAGTAAATCGATCCTTTAATATTCTCATAACCCACTTTGTGATTTTTGTTAAACCCTAGTTCTGATATTGTTTTGCCATGGCAGCGATCTTATCTCCGTAGTTTAACATTTTGTCACGTGCCTCGTTGATCGTCATCCTTGGTATCAGGCAAGTGAAACTTGTCAACTTTTGCTTAGGGCCATGTTTTTAGGCCACTTCCTTGTCTTAGCGTAAAAGAGACTAGGCAGTGAAAGGATAGCTGCCTAGACGCCTTTGATCTAGCTTGACAACGAAGCTAGATCCGTCACCTTCATCATGCTTACATGTCATGTTTAATTTCAATTAACGGTACACGAATATCTGTTTATGCCATTGCATACATTGATTGTTCATCGTGATTGTGTAGCACACGCTACTCTAAAATGTAAGCTGCGGCGAGTAGGATTTTGACTCCTACACAGTGATCAGGCTAGGTGCACCCCTATGCCAAATACACTTCCTGGCTCGTGATCCAGAAGCGAGCATAGTGTGTTGCTAACACCAACACTCGATACACATGGAGGGGTAGGGTTAAATGGTCGCTTGAGCATAGAAGTGAGCCCGTACAGCCACTTCAGCCAAAAGACGGAAACTCTGAGCACAAAGTGAAAATAGTGATAAGTGATTCGTGATTAGTGACTTGGTAGCTTCTGCTACATCGTGAGTGCTTGTCTTTTCTTTTAACTGTTGCAACATACTTAGCTGTCATGTCATTGCATCTTACTATAACTGTTAGGTTGTTAGTTGACTTTCAGTTTCCTTGCTCAAGTCTTTTTAGACTTGCTGACATGTTCCCCTTTCTCTTTGGGTGTCACATGTTAGATCCTGAGCCAGAGTTTGCTGCTGAGGACGTGGTGTTCGCTGACGCTGAGTCAGAGCCCGCGTTCATCGAGGAGTTTGAGGACACGGGCGATCAGTCGTAGAGACTGTTTGTGTTGTTGTTTAGAATGCTTTAGTTGTCGGTGTGTAGCACCAATACTTGTTCCGTGTTGGCTTTTGTTGGCCATGTTTTGGGCCTAGACTCTTTCTTTTAGCCTGGTGGCTTTTCTGGATGTTGAACTTAATTTTAATGTTTGGACAATTCTGAGATTTGAGATTTTATTCCTGTCTCTCTTGTGTTATTATCTTTGTTCTGTTCGTGGTTACAGGGACTTGCATATGATTTAGTGACGCTTATCAGGCGTGCAGCTTCACAGCTCCACGTTTGAGCGGACCTTCTCACGTCTCGCCTCCATTTTAGGGAAGCAGGGCGTGACAGAGTCTTTAAAGAAGAGAAGAAGAAGAACGAAGAGGAGCATCTGAGAGTCTTTAAGCCCGTTGTGCCTTTCCCACAACGACTTGCCAAAGCTAAGATTAATGAAAAATACAGCAAGTTCTTTGATATGGTTAAAGACATAAGCTTGCAAATCCCTTTCCTCGAAGCCATAGAGACAATTCCTTCATATGCAAAATTCTTAAAGGATTTGGTGACGAGGGGTTTTTAGAAAGGAAAAGGTCATTCTCACGGTGGAATGCAGCGCTCTCATTCAGCGAGCAAATCCGCCCAAGCTTAAGGACCCGAGAAGCTTCTTTATTCCTTGTTCGATTGGGGAAGTGAAGATCCATCGGGCGCTCCTCGATTTGGGAGCGAGCGTCAGTCTGATGCCCCTGTCACTATACATGAGGATAGGGATGGGTGACCTGGAGCCCATCGGTATGACCCTTCAACTTGCTGATAGATCGGTCAAATATCCGATGGGAATTGTAGACGACCAACCAATAAACGTCAGCGGAGTGCATGTGTCGGTAGACTACGTGGTGATGGACATGCCTGAAGACACTCATACACCAGTCATCCTTGGGAGGCCCTTCATGGCCACCACTGGTGTGCTGATAGATGTGAAGAAAGGGAAGCTATCCCTTAATGTTGGCGACCAGAAGGTCGAATTTGACTTAGGGTTATCTATGAAGCACCCTCCAGATGAACCTGGTTGCAATATACTGGACGTTGAGGAGGAAAGAGCCGTAGAAACTGGGGCCTGGGATATTCTCTCAAGGAACCCCCCGAAAGCTTGTGGGACCTTGAAGAGCATGTCAGTTTGAAGAAGGAAGAAGTTGCTCAGAAATCGGGTGTCTCACATTCGACCCCTCCCGGATTCCAAAAAGCTGCTCAGACAAGGAGAAAAGGAAAAGAGCCCATGGGGCTTACCGCTGATGAGATCCGAATCTTACGAAAAGTGGCGGTCGACGCTAATGTGAGGGAGAAGCCCTCAGATACCATCAACGGAGGAAAGATCATCAAAGAAGTCTACTTATCACCCCTGTCAACACCAAAGGCCACCACTCCAACATCTGAAGGGATGCCAAACATTGGACATCACCCACGTTCTCCTTGAAAATCCTCTACCAGGCGTCGAGCAAACGACGTTAAACAACAGCGCTTCATGGGAGGCAACCCATGTTCTAAACCCTCGTCTTAATTTTTGGATTATTTTTAGGATTATTTTTCTTATTTTTTGACTAAATTCAGCAACGGGGGCTTTCGTCGAGATACTCAGACTATTTTTGTTATTTTGCAGGAAACAAGCCCCCAACCGATCGGTTGAGCCCTCAACCGATCGGGTGGGACGTATCTGAAAGTGGCCTATATCTGTTCATCAGCGAACCGCTCGGGTGGAACAAGTTGAGACCGGGTGGCAGATCATGTGAGAAGAGCAGAACTCTCGGGAAAATTCGGGATTAATTCAACCGATCGGTTGATCTAGGGCTCTGACCGGGTGGCTGTCCGGGTGAAGTCAGGAATGCTCTCGGGAAAATTATGAAGCGGCCAACCGATCGGTTGAAATCTCAACCGATCGGTTCGCCTGTAGCTTCCGTCCAACGTAATTTTTCGAAAATTGCCTCAACCGATCGGGTGAAAACTCACCCGATTGGTTCGCCTTAAACCCTATAAAACCCCCCCAACTGAACCGATTCATTTTGTCACGACCCGCTTCCCTAAAATGGAGGCGAGACGTGAAAAGGTCCGCACGAGAGTGGAGCCGTGAAGCCCCAAACCCGATAAGCGTCAAAAAAACATAAGCATGTCCCTGTAACCACAAACGGAGCAACAATAATAATAAAAGGGGAGACAGAAATAAAATTCTCATGTCTCATAAATTGTCCAACATGAAAATAAGTTCAACATCCAGAAAAGCCACCAGGCTAAAAGAAAGAGTCTAAGGCCCAGAACAAGGCCAACAAAACCAACATCGTCACAGTATAGGTGCTACGCACCGACAACAAAACAGCAGTCTAAACAAAAGAAAACACAACGAAGACACTAGGACGGGTCCCTAGTGTCCATGTACTCCCCGTCAAACACAAGCTCGGGCTCGGCGTCAGCAAACACCTCGTCCTCAACAAGGTACTCAGGCTCAGGATCTAACATGTGTCACCCAAAAGAGTAAAGGGGCACATGTCAGCAAGTCTAAAAGACTTGAGCAAGGAAACTGAAAGTAAGGCAACTAGCAACCTAGCAGTTATAGTATGTATGACATGGCAGTTATAACATGAGTGCACAAGCAAGACATGGTGAACAATAAGTACAAGAGAACAATTAACGGGACAAGACAAGAGTAGCCAAGCTACTAACAATCTCAATTAATTCACTATTCACGTTTCACGTTGTTTTGTAGATGTTTACGCCCTTCAGCTGAATGGTACATCATTCTCGCTGATCGGCACTAAACACTACCCCACCCCAGAGTTTACGCCTTACAACTGCAGTTGCTGATTGGGCAGACTCCCAGTTGAATGGCCGCTTAACCCTTACCCCATCCCACACGTAAACAAGCCAGGGTCCCTGTACATGAGCCCAGCAAGTGAGCTAGGGTTGCCCCGCATGGGAGCTTGTTTCTTAGTTCACAATTCACTATCGAGCGTTTGGGTTAGCAACTCATTATGCTCGCTTCTGGTCACGAACCAGGAACACAAGTATTGTAGCGATGCTACGCAATCACGGGGTCACTTAAAGAATGCAATGACATGACAATTAATTCGCGTACCGTTAATGGAAAGTAAACATGACATGGTAATTATGCAACATGATATATGTCGGAACTAGCTTCGTTGTCAATCTAGTTCCTAAATTTGTGCCTAGGCGAGTATCATTTCGTCGCCTAGCCTCTTTTACGCCTACAACAAGCAAATGGCCTAAAACATGGCCTAAACCCTAAGTGGCAAGTTTCACTTGCCTAGCACCGGGGATGCCGATCACGAAGGTTCGTCTCGCGGATGCTAAACTACGGGGAAAATCGCTGTTAAGGGGAAACAATCATCAAAACAACATCCATTCATTAGGGTTTCATAAAAATACAAATAGTTTAGGAAAACATCGAGAGATCGATTTCTTACCGAGAGGAGGCGGAAGAAACACTCCGGGGAACCTAGGGACCAGATCTGGAAACCAATGGAGAAGCTTGGAGGACTAGGGTTTTTGGGGGATTTTGGGGATTTGATGGAAATTTGGGGAAGATGAGAGGTAGAATGAGTTGATGGATGGTTTGGATGATGGATTTAGGACTTGGAATGAAGGAATAAGGGTTTGGGGAAGAAGGGGGCTGAATGGGGGAGAAACCAGGGTTTTGGTTCGAGTGGAGGAAGAAGAAAACGTTTGGGAGGGGTTTAAATAGGATAGGCTGGCGGCTGCCCAGAAATTAGGGTTTTGACACAGATTAGTCGGTCAAAGAGCAACCACTGACTGACTAGTTTGGCAACTAGTCGGTCGGTCGACCAACGCAGACCGACTAAGTGTAAACAGTAACTTCTGAACGAAAATAGAATTTAAATTTAGTCGGTCGATGAACAACTACTGACCGACTAGTTTGACATCTAGTCGGTCGGTAAACGTTCTTAGACTGACTTAGAGTAAACAGTACTGATACTAAAATTTAGATGATGTGTTAGTCGGTTAAAGAAGCATTGCTGACCGACTAGTTTGCAACCTAGTCGGTCAACCAACGTTCTTAGACCGACTAACAATAAACAATAACTCTTGAATAATTTAGACAGCCAACTAGTCGGTCCAAGAAGGATTGCCGACCTACCGGATCGTCATCTAGTCGGTCGGTGCCCCTTCTTACACCGGCTAACGAGCACCAAAAGTTCTGATACGGAGCGCGGAGCTCCGGGATCGATTCCTAAGACTCCTAGGCTTGATCTAATAGTAAGATACGACCGTTATGAAGC
Source organism: Scilla litardierei (assembly GCA_030789695.1). Classification (NCBI taxonomy): domain Eukaryota; kingdom Viridiplantae; phylum Streptophyta; class Magnoliopsida; order Asparagales; family Asparagaceae; genus Scilla; species Scilla litardierei. The sequence continues at coordinate 86,940,357 of CM061139.1, forward strand.
CCGTCACGAATGACTTGCTCCGAAATCGACGATCCTAAGGAAGAAACGAGAAAACACGACGAATCGATCGAAAATGAAAGCTACGGAGACGGAAATCACACAAAAGGAGAAAATCCACCAAAACATATATTATATTATAATACATCCAAATACATGAAAACCAGTCGTTACATCCTCCCCAACTTAAGAAAAATTCCGTCCTCGGAATTTCCAAACACTCACGTGTCCGGAAACAAAAGTGGGAAACGCTCTCGCATCTCATCCTCATTCTCCCAAGTAGACTCTCCAGGAGAGCCGTGTCGCCACATCACCCTCACAAGATTGATAATCTTGTTCCGAAGCGATTTCTGACGCCTGTCCAGAATATGCACTGGATGCTGGTCATACGTCATATCGGGGCGAACGGTAATCTCCGAAAAATCCACAGCATGAGATGGATCGCTAATGTATCGACGAAGCTGCGACACATGGAAAACATTGTGAACTCCTTCCAAAGATGGCGGCAAGGCCAAGCGATAAGCTACCTCGCCAACCCTCTCCAAAATGTTCCAATGTATCGTGGGCTCAACTTCCCTCGCTTCCTGAAACGAATCACACCTCGATTCGGGGAAATCTTCAAGAACACATGGTCGCCCGGCTGAAATTCCGAAGGACGACGTTTAGCATCCGCCCAATGCTTAAAACGGTCCTGAGCAATCCTCAACCTCTCCTGAATATTCCTGACGATATCCACGGCTTCCACGATCATCTCAGGTCCCAACAACTCCCGATCACCAACGTCATCCCAACTCAATGGCGATCGACATTTCCTCCCATAAAGAGCGGCGAAAGGCGCCATGCCAATACTCGCCTGGAAGCTGTTGTTGTAAGAAAACTCTACCAGATGTAGATGGTCCTCCCACGAACCCTTGAAATCCAACATGCACGCCCTCAGCATGTCTTCCAAAATCTGAATGGTCCTCTCGGACTGGCCATCCGTCTACGGATGGTACGCCGTGCTGAAACTCAGACACGTACCCAAACTCTTCTGCAAACTCTGCCAGAACTGAGATGTGAACCTCGTGTCTCTGTCTGACACGATACTCACGGGGACTCCATGAAGTCGTACAACCTCCTGCACGATTCACGTTACATCACTATCCAACTAGGAAAAGGAAATAAAATGGAGAGTAAAAGAATTTTTACCTCCATATATCTCCTCGCTAGCGCCTCAGTGGACTGTCCCACTCGGAACGGAATAAAGTGTGCGGATTTGGTCAATCGATCTACGATCACCCAAATCGCGTCATTCTGCTTCGGACTCCGAGGTAGTCCAGTCACGAAATCCATAGTGATGTGTTGCCATTTCCACTCCGGAATCGGAAGCGGTTGTAGCAACCCGGCCGCACGCTGATGCTCCGCCTTCACTTGCTGACAAACCAAGCACTTGGCTACACTCCGAGCCACACTCCTCTTCATACCATGCCACCAATAATTCAGACGAAGATCCTGGTACATCTTGGTGCCACCAGGATGCACAGAATACGGCGAACTGTGTGCCCCCACCATCAACTCCTCTCTAACATCTCCAGCCGGCACACACAACCTGGCTCCAAACCTCAGCGAGCCATCCTCATGAATCAAAAAGTCAGTCCGCAGACCAGCTTCCACCTGCTCCCGAATCTTCACCAGCTTCGGATCCTCAGCCTGGCCAGCCTTAATCCGATCCACGATCGTCGACTGTACCTGCATATACATCAACGAAGAAGCCTCCCCAGGAAGGACAATCTCAACACCAGACTCGCAAAAATCCTGCTGCAATCTCCACTGCGAGGTCAAAATCATCACCGCTGGAAGCCTACTCAGCGCATCAGGGACCACATTCACCTTGCCAGGGTGAAACTGCAAATCAATCTCATAATCCGCCATAAGCTCCAACCATCGACGCTGTCGCATGTTGAGCTCCTTCTGAGTAAAAATATACTTCAAGCTTTTGTGATCGGTGAAAATCTTCACTTTCTCACTCAGCAGGAAGTGCCTCCAAATCTTAAGAGCAAACACAACGGCAGCCAACTCCAAATCATGCGTCGGGTAATTCTTCTCATGAACCTTAAGCTGACGAGACGCATAAGCCACAACGTGTCCGTGCTGATGCAACACACAACCGAGACCCTTGCCAGAAGCATCACAAAAGATCTCAAATCCACCACTGCGATCAGGCACAACAAGAATAGGGGCAGTCGTCAACCTCTCCTTCAGAACACCAAAAGCACTCTCACAATCACCTGACCAAACAGGAACATCCTTCCGCGTCAACCTGGACATCGGCTCAGCAATACGAGAAAAGTACTTAATGAATCACCGATATTAACCAGCAAGTCCAAGGAAACTCCGGATCTCAGACGCAGACGATGGAACAGGCCACTCTCTGATGGCCATAATCTTCTCGGGATCTACAGAAATACCATCTCCAGTCACCACATGCCCGAGAAAAGCAACTCTATCCAGCCAAAACTCGCACTTCGAAAACTTAGCATACAGACGATGCTTCCTCAAGATCTCCAATACCGTCCTCAAGTGCGAGGCATGCTCTTCCTCCGACTTCGAGTAGATCAGAATGTCGTCAATAAAGATAACAACAAACTTATCCAAAAAGTCGTAGAAAATCAGGTTCATCAGATTCATGAAAACTGCGGGCGCGTTAGTTACGCCGAAAGGCATAACCACAAACTCATAGTGTCCATACTTCGTCCTGAACGCTGTCTTCGGAACATCATCCTTCTTCACCTTCAACTGATGGTAACCACTCCTCAAATCCAATTTAGAAAACACCCTCGAACCTCCAAGCTGATCAAAAATATCATCGATGCGAGGCAACGGGTATTTATTCTTAATGGTCACCGCATTCAACTCCCGATAGTCCACGCACATGCGACGCGAACCATCCTTCTTCTTCACTAGCAGCACCGGTGCTCCCCATGGAGACACACTGGGATTGATATAACCCTTCTGCAAGAGCTCATCCAACTGCTTCCGCAACTCTTCCAATTCTACAGGTGCCATACGATACGGCGCCTTCGAAATCGGCTGCGCACCTGGAACCAGATCAATAGAAAATTCTAGAGCTCGATCAGGTGGCAAACCAGACATCTCCTTGGGGAAGACGTCGCCAAAATCACGCACCACAGCTGGCCACTCCAGCTCCATCTGCATAGCCACAACCTCCACCGGCCTGGCCCGAAATCTGGCAGGACCAAGCGAACTGCTACCACGACTGAACTCAAATACAGGATGTCCGGGAATCTCGAACACCACCTTCTTTCTCCTGCAGTCAATCGTAGCATAGAAGCTCGCAAGCCAGTCCATCCCAAGAATTACATCATAGTTGATGATGTCGTGGACAATGAAATCAGCGAAAAGCTCATGTCCACAGACCACCAACGAGCAAGAATTACAACCACGATGCACCGAGACCACGCCATTCCCTGTAACGATATTCCAACTCTTGGGAAGAGGGGACGTCGACAAGGAATGCCTCCCCACGAAGCTCCGAGAAACAATGCACATCGATGCACCAGAGTCAAAGAGGACCCGTGCAGGAAACGTGCACACCAAAACCACACCTAACAATTATTTAACAATCAAACCCTAGTCTAGCAAACAACCATGTTCAAGCAAACAACATAATCTAACAATCAAAACCAACTAGGAAAGTAACATCTAGATTGAGGATTACCTGCGATAACCTCATCCACAGCCTCGCTTTCCACAGCGGTCATCAGAAAAGCCTGCCTCCTCGGCGGAACAGCCTGCTGAAAAGCCTGCCTCTGCAGAACAAGAGCTGCTCCACGTCCAGCAGGAACAGGCGCTCGCTGCTGCAACGGCTTTGCTGCAACAGGTGCCCTCCGCAGCGGACCCGCATGCCGACAATCCTTCGCGACATAGGAAGCATCACCACAAACCAAACACTGGCCCAGAAACTTCCGACACTGATCCTTGATGTGGCCAGGCTTGCCGCAGAAATGGCAAGTCTTTAGAATAGGCCCTCCTGGCCTCTTAAACTGAGCTGGCTGATTAGGCTTGAAACCAGGCCTAACCACCGCTCTGGCCTGCTCCATAGGCCTCTTCCCAGCACCAGAAACATGCCCTCTCCTCTGACTCAGGTTCAGCTCCTGCCTCCGCGCAGCGACCAAAACCTTCTGATAAGAGTCCAGATCGGAGGAAGAGACAAAACTCTGGAGCTCCAAGGCAAGTCCCTGCAGGAACCTCTGAGCCCTCTCATCAGCATCCTGCACCATCTTTGGTGCGAACCGACTCAGCCTAGTGAACTCTTGGTGGTACTGGTCCACCGTCAAGCTCCCTTGCTTCAGATCAATTAAGCGCTGCAGCATCTCCTTCTTCGCAGCCTTCGGAAAGAACTCCTCATCAAACCTGGACTTAAAGGTAGCCCAAGCTATCGGCTCCACCAACATCTTCTCTTCCGCATCCCACCAGTTCCGAGCATTATCCTTGAGTTGCCTCTTCGCCAAATCGACCCATCCAGCCGGGGTGATCTTGGCCATCTTCAGATTGTCCTCGATGTTCCGAATCCACTCATGGGCAGCCAGAGGACCCTCAGACCCATCAAAATATGCGGGACCTAGCTCCCGAAATTACTTCGCTCCCGTCTCAGAGCGAGGGGCATCCGGAAGAGCCCGGGCAGCTCGAGCAAGTGGAGCATTCTGGACTTGCAGGAGCACGCCCTGCTGCACTTGCATCATCTGGAGCATCATCCGCATCATCTCCCCGTTGGTGGGTTCCCGCTCAGGCTCCTCATCATGAGGGAGCGCACCACTACCCCACCACGGGTGAATCGTCTTCCTGCCATCTAATGACACAGAAAACGAATCAGATTAGACTCATAGCTTATGACTCGGACGTCGAACTTAGTTTATTGGACATTCTAATAATATTATCGTTATTTCGACAATTCGCAGTTACAGAAGGACCTGCATGGGCCACCAACAAAACCTGTCACGACCCGCTTCCCTAAAATGGAGGCGAGACGTGAAAAGGTCCGCACGAGAGTGGAGCCGTGAAGCCCCAAACCCGATAAGCGTCAATAAAACATAAGCAGGTCCATGTAACCACAAACGGAGCAACAATAATAATAAAAGGGGAGACAAATAAAATTCTCATGTCTCATAAATTGTCCAACATGAAAATAATTTCAACATCCAGAAAAGCCACCAGGCTAAAAGAAAGAGTCTAAGGCCCAGAACAAGGCCAACAAAACCAACATCGTCACAGTATAGGTGCTACGCACCGACAACAAAACAGCAGTCTAAACAAAAGAAAACACAACGAAGACACTAGGACTGGTCCCCAGTGTCCACGTACTCCCCGTCAAACACAAGCTCGGGCTCGGCGTCAGCAAACACCTCGTCCTCAACAAGGTACTCAGGCTCAGGATCTAACATGTGTCACCCAAAAGAGTAAAGGGGCACATGTCAGCAAGTCTAAAAGACTTGTGCAAGGAAACTGAAAGTAAGGCAACTAGCAACCTAGCAGTTATAGTATGTATGACATGGCAGTTATAACATGAGTGCACAAGCAAGACATGGTGAACAATAAGTACAAGAGAACAATTAACGGGACAAGACAAGAGTAGCCAAGCTACTAACAATCTCAATCAATTCACTATTCACGTTTCACGTTGTTTTGTAGATGTTTACGCCCTTCAGCTGAATGGTACATCATTCTCGCTGATCGGCACTAAACACTACCCCACCCCAGAGTTTACGCCTTACAACTGCAGTTGCTGATCGGGCAGCCTCCCAGTTGAATGGCCGCTTAACCCTTACCCCATCCCACACGTAAACAAGCCAGGGTCCCTGTACATGAGCCCAGCAAGTGAGCCAGGGTTTCCCCGCACGGGAGTTTGTTTGTTAGTTCACAATTCAATATCGAGCGTTGGGGTTAGCAACTCATTATGCTCGCTTCTGGTCACGAGCCAGGAACACAAGTATTGTAGCGATGCTACGCAATCACGGGGTCACTTAAAGAATGCAATGACATGACAATTAATTCGCGTACCGTTAATGGAAAGTAAACATGACATGGTAATTGTGCAACATGATATATGTCGGAACTAGCTTCGTTGTCAAGCTAGTTCCTAAATTTGTGCCTAGGCGAGTATCATTTCGTCGCCTAGCCTCTTTTACGCCTACAACAAGCAAATGGCCTAAAACATGGCCTAAACCCTAAGTGGCAAGTTTCACTTGCCTAGCACCGGGGATGACGATCACGAAGGTTCGTCTCGCGGATGCTAAACTACGGGGAAAATCGCTGTTAAGGGGAAACAATCATCAAAACAACATCCATTCATTAGGGTTTCATAAAAATACAAATAGGTTAGGAAAACATCGAGAGATCGATTTCTTACCGAGAGGAGGCGGAAGAAACACTCCGGGGAACCTAGGGACCAGATCTGGAAACCAATGGAGAAGCTTGGAGGACTAGCATTTTTGAGGGATTTTGGGGATTTGATGGAAATTTGGGGAAGATGAGAGGTAGAATGAGTTGATGGATGGTTTGGATGATGGATTTAGGACTTGGAATGAAGGAATAAGGGTTTGGGGAAGAATGGGGCTCAATGGGGGAGAAACTAGGGTTTTGGGTCGAGTGGAGGAAGAAGAAAACGTTTGGGAGGGGTTTAAATAGGATGGGCTGGCGGCTGCCCAGAAATTAGGGTTTTGACACAGATTAGTCGGTCAAAGAGCAACCACTGACCGACTAGTTTGGCAACTAGTCGGTCGGTCGACCAACGCAGACCGACTAAGTGTAAACAGTAACTTCTGAACGAAAATAGAATTTAGATTTAGTCGGTCGATGAACAACTACTGACCAACTAGTTTGACATCTAGTCGGTCGGTGAACGTTCTTAAACCGACTAAGAGTAAACAGTACTGATACTAAAATTTAGATGATGTGTTAGTCGGTTAAAGAAGCATTGCTGACCGACTAGTTTGCAACCTAGTCGGTCAACCAACGTTCTTAGACCGACTAACGATAAACAGTAACTCTTGAATAATTTAGAAAGCCAACTAGTCGGTCCAAGAAGGATTGCCGACCAACTGGATCGTCATCTAGTCGGTCGGTGCCCCTTCTTACACCGACTAACGAGCACCAAAAGTTCCGATACGGAGCGCGGAGCTCCGGGATCGATTCCTAAGACTCCTAGGCTTGATCTAATAGTAAGATACGACCGTTATGAAGCCCGTCACGAATGACCTGCTCCGAAATCGACGATCCTAAGGAAGAAACGAGAAAACACGACGAATCGATCGGAAATGAAAGCTACGGAGACGGAAATCACACAAAAGGAGAAAATCCACCAAAACATATATTATATTATAATAAATCCAAATACATGAAAACCAGTCGTTACACATTTCTCACCCAAACCGCCCAGATCTCCCCGTCGTTTCGCATTCCTTCTATCCCAACCGGCCACCTTTCACCCCCAAACACCCTCCAATCCCTCTCAAACGATATCCCCACATCCGTAATCTCTCTCTCCATCAATCCTACTGTCTCACTATCCTCATTCTTCCCAAAATCCGCAGCAACCCTAGCCCTAATTCGCTCTTTTTTGAAAATTTCAAATTTTGTTGGAACGGCGTGCGGCGGCTTCACACTTCCCTCATTGCACTGCGTTGGGTAATTTACGAGCAAGGATTGTCTTCGCCACTTGGTAAACTCGTTCCCTAGCTCTATTTCTTACATTTGCCCTAGTACTACTGTTTTGCTCAATCGCCATTGTTTGTGTGGATTTGTCATATCTTGCATTCACTTGCAGCACACACTATCATGGCCAGGGAAAAAGATAAGGGTAAGTCCATCATGCATGAGGAGGAGCCGTCTCGCAAGAGACGGAAGACCACGCATCCACCTAGTTCACGTCCTCCTCCTACACCGCCTACACAACCCCAACAACAGCCAATTATCCCTCCTGTGGACCCAATGATGGGACCGCATGGTTACCGTTTCTTGAGTCTTGACCAGAAAGATTTTTATAATAGACTCGATGCACGGGGACACCTATCCACTAAGTTCGCACATGCCCAAACTATTATCGATCTCGGAGTTTTCTTCGAGGTCGAGACCCTCTTTGCTAACCTAGGCTAGATAGATTTCTTAAACGCCCACTCGGTGTCTTACCCCTCCCTCACACTAGAATTCCTATCTTCCCTCAAATGTGAGGCGGGATCGATAGTCGTTTTTCGCGTCCGAAACCAAACTATCCACACCCACCTGAACACGATCAATAGCATTTTCGGTTTCCCCATTCTAGGTGGCGACGTTATCCGTCCCCACGAATATCACCGTGACTTCGAGGTCGATATATTTTGGTTTCGCCTCACCCTCCACGACCATTATCCTCGAGGGAAGGCCATGGCCTCCTCCATCATTCACCGAGTATTCCGTCTGGCCCACCGAATCATTTCTAGCACATTATTTTCCCCGGGATGAGTCCGGGACCGTGACTATCCCTGACCATTTTATTCTGTGTGCTATGACATTTGATTTTATTCGCGGTGATGACAGGATCACCTTCGAGGCCCCTCGCATTCCCATTCATGCTGGCGATTGGCTTATTCACAAATTTCTTGAGATTAGCCATGCCGGTAAGGGCAAGTATTGTTGCGGGGGCCTCATTACCATCATTGCTTCATATCCCCAGTACAATATCGCTATTCCCCGAGATTTTTCTTCTGCCGCAGGACCTACACGTCTAGATCTTGATGTCCTACGGCACACTCATATGATCAAGCCTCGACCCGACGGTCGTTTCACCTTCTACTACGGTCACCCCCTGCTCTTTATACCATTCTACCCAACCCAGGTCGCATGCCTATCGTTCATGTGGCAGATTGGACGTTCCCTCCTGACCCCGAGTTCCTAAGGGGGTTACATCTTCAGTTCCGTATCCCGGGCGCACCTAGATCACCTCCCCCTGCCACCCACTTAGGAGAGCAGGACATCCATGCGTCTCGAGGAGACCCCGGGGCTGGACTCTGTAGCGGCACCCTGGCTTCTGTCCCCATCACCACCATCACCACTTCTCTTGTCTGTACGACCACTACTTCCTCCTTTCATCGAGCCACCTCTACTCGCCTCGGTCTCGAGGCTGAGTTAGCTGCACTGCACGCTGGCGCATCCACTTCGGCCTCCTCGGTCACATCCCCTTCTATCTTTACCCACCCGTGTTTCCTCGCACTTGAGAGAAACGTGGTCGCCATCCTCCGTATTCTCACTCACATTCACGTTCCACCTCCACCCACCCCTCCCCCCTCACCACCTCCTTCGCCTCCTCGACGATCTTCACCTCCACCTTTACATTCATCCCTTTCCATTCCCACCACTTCCTCTACACACACCGTTTCTGACCCACCACCTCCGCCACCATCCACTTCCCTCACCACATACGCGCGCCGCAAGAAATTGCAGGTGCGATCGAGATCACTTCCCATACCATCCTCTTCTACCACCGTACCTCTTCCATCCACCACCGCTTTGGTCGCCTATTCACTACTACTTACCATCATCACCACCACTCCACCCATCGTTCACACCTCCTCCGCACCCACCCATCTACCACCCCGACCCCTTTCTCCACTTCTCCACACACCCATCACTCCTCCCGCCCCCTTCCCATGTTCTTCTACCGAGGAGGACGAGGACAGTTCCTCTCCTGCATTTTGATCTTTCTTTTTCTTTCCCGATCTTCCCCCCAGGATATTTCTGCATCACCATTGATCATATCATTTCACTAGCATTATCACGTCTAGATTTGGGGAAATCGATTTTTTATGTGTGTTGTCGTGTGATGTCTTTGTGGTGTGTCTGTTTATATGTCTTCTTATTTATGTATTTCTTTTTCTTTATTTTTCCTATTTTCGTATGTGTGATTTTCTTGTTTTTCATTCTTTTTGTGTCGGTGCGTACCACCTAATTTTCATTGCCCTCCCATATTTACTTCTATTGCATTGAGGGCAATGCAAGTTTCAGCTTGGGGGAGTCGCACTTCGTGCGTCAGTTGGGTCTTTTTCTTCGTTTTTGAGTCGTTTTCCTTCGTGTTTTTCTTTTTTTCTTCTCTTCTTTTTATCTCTCTCTCCGAGCGAGGACCCCATATGATGAATTGCCACTAAATCACACGCACACCTAGCATAGCTTCGATATCCACTTTCACTAACCCTAGGAAGCCGAGTCCTCTTGCATTTCATGCTTCGTGGGTTCACTTTGCTTATATGTGAGTCGTGTGTCGTGACTAGCTTATGGTGTGCTTCTACTTTGTGATTTTGATTTATATACCTGTCCTGGGATGACCCCCAGATTATCATGCTTCGATTTGAATATGCGGTATTTGCTTCCCCTGTCTGCTTCTATATGCATGAATATATTTATATCGTATACGTCAATTCGCATGTGTCAGGATTCCACAATTAGGACTAGGATAACCCATTTAGCATATGCTCTGATTAGCGAGAAATATCTCCTTTGCCCAAGTGTTTAAAATCCAATTTCTTTTTTATTTTACTTGGTGCAAATCTCCTCGTCGTGTACCGTTCTCCCACTTTGGAGAGTACACATGTATATATCCCAAAAGCCCAAAAATCCAAAAAAGAGAGAAAAGAAAAACCCAAAAAAAAGATAAGAAAAGAGAAAATAAAGAAAAAATATGTATAGGCAAAAATCCAAAAAAAATTCAAATGCCCAAAACCCAAAAAAATGTGTGAATATTTTCCTGCCTACCGAGAATAAAGGGAAGGCGAGAGTTTGCATCGAGTGTTCTACTCTACATCTTATCAACCTCCATCGTTTTCAAAAACACTTGGAACAGGAACTTTCTAGTGGTTACCTAGGCGATAGTGTGGCGATTTCCTAGTCCCTAGCTGTGGAGTCCCTGATGTACGATACGTTTCTATTCTTACTCTGTTCTCATGCATGCTTGAGCTATTTATTCACCGCTTATTCCAAATCGAATCGATATTTGGGTCTTTTCTTGGATTTTTGTATATGGAGCTTATTGCACAATGTAGATAGTGACACCGTCTGCTAGCACCTGACCACACTTACTCGCGCTTCACCGCGTGGGCCCACGACACTTGTTGGGACTCATATTCCTTGGTTTAGTGTTGTGTTTTTTCGTATGCTTGCTTATCATGGCGTGTTTGATTTTGTTGGCCCTGACGGGCGATTTAGGATTTTGATTCCTTCTCTCTCTCTCTCTCTCTCTCTCTCTCTCTCTCTCTCTCTCTCTCTCTCTCTCTCTCTCTCTCTCTCTCTCTCTCTCTCTCTCTCTCTCTCTCTCTATTTTCTCCCTCCGAGCTCCTACTCTCACTCGTCTTCCTTGAGGACGAGGAAGGGTTCAGCTTGGGGGATTTTGACGTGTGTTTTTATTTTATATATTCATGCACGTCTTCTTTGTGCTTTTTGTTGTTTTCCGTCGTCTCGTTCCCATTTTCTTGGGATTTCTAGTTTTCTTTCACCTCTTTGTGTTTTTGTGCATATGCAGGAGATTGCCAGCATAGGGGACATATAACGAGGATATCATGAGTCCCCAGAGCAATGGGAGGAGTCACGCGCGATCCAGGGGGTCAAATGACGAAGATTGTTATTTTTCAGCCCTCAACCAATCGGTTGGACACAGCCAACGGATCGGGTGATGCACGCGTGCCCGACTCGGACGGAGGCTGGAGTGAGGAACATGTCAACCGACTGGTTCGTCGACCGGTTCAATCCAACAGAGCTCTCGGCCATTTGGAGCTGAATTCCAACCGATTGGGTGACATCTCACCCGATCGGTTCATCTGTAGCTGATTTTTCGAAACGATGACCTGGAGAGCTCAACCGACTGGTTCACTGATCGTGCCAAATCATCGGTGTTCTCTGTCTTTTGGGGACAATTCTAACCGATCGATCGAATACTCAAACCGATCGGTTCACCTGATGCTGTATCTCCCCAATCGATGACCCGCTCACTTCACCCGCTCTCCTCAGCGCCCGGTTGAAGCTCCTGAAGCCGACGGCCGAAGCATCAAGCAGATCACCCGATCGGTTGATGCTTCAACCGATCGGGTGACGTCGATTGGTATATATAGTTGCCCTAGGTTTCAGAAAACGGAGTTTTTAATTTTCTGCCTTTTTCTCCCATTGTGACGGCTGGAATTTTATTGTTTTCTGTAAGTGTTCTGATCTTTGTGAAACTTTAATATTATCTTAATAGCATTGCTACTATCTCATTCCTGTTGCCTGATCATGATTTCTACGGTAAATTTGTGTTTAGATTGCTTTTTAACCATGATTTGTGAGTAAGTCGCAAATCTGGGATTTTGGTTGAAACTCCTTCGTGGGTTCTCCCTAATGCGTCCATAGGACTAAGATTTCGATAAGGATTAGGAATTTTGATGGTTATGCGGGGTGTTTCATTGTCATCGGTAGGAAAAAGACCGCCTTTGACCGTCGGGCCAAGGGGGAATAAACTTGGCGGTTGACTCCCTAGCCATAGCTCACGCCCTTAGCTTAGACATTGAATCCTAGCGCGTGGGAACGACAGGATAAGATGTTGGGAGTTATCTTTGCGAGCTTAGTGCTCCTGGAGTCGGTCGATGTTAATGGACATGGGAATGCCCACCGACCGAACCCGGGTAGTCCTAGCGTATCATCATGGGCACCGACCGGAATATCGGGCCCATGGGACACTAGGAATCACTTCTAGAGGTAATGTCTCACCACTAAACCCTAATTCCAATCGTATTCCTATCCGTCGGTCGTAATAGTGAGAACACATGATAGGGTGGAAACCGATGTCCTAGGTTTCTGTTTATATCATTCATCCTTAGTATCTACATTCTGTGGCAAACCATCGATCGTTCGGGCTAGCTCACCCATTAGGTGAACCGGTTCCTCCTTGAGACAAGCACAACCATGCCTCCCAGTGTTCGACCTCCAAGCCACACTACAACACTGTGCGCTTGCGGTATAAATATTTAAATCTGGTATCCCCAATCATATTGCCCACCTATAGTGCTAAAACTAGGGGACATCAACCACAAAGCGGTCGTCGCCTACATCTGAGTGTTGGATGAAGAGTTTGTGAATCATTCCCCGAGTCATGAAGAACCGGAGGCCATATGATACACAAAGGAGAAGCTTGAAGTGAACGGATACCTAGTACCGTTGGATTGCGTCATCGGAAAGAACGACGTGTGAATCCCGCGCTCACCGAACGTCAATTGATAAATCAAAGGGAGTCGAGCTCATGACTCAAAATGAGCACTTATTGGGAGGCAACCCAATCTCTTGTATCTTGGACTATCTTTTTTCAATTTTTTTATTTTTATTCTGCCTATTTGAGAAAACCAAACAAAAACGTTGTTTATTTCCCGTAAAACTATAAACCCACAAAAATTTGATGAGTCCCTCCTTTTTACAGGTTGGACATGAGGGGGCATGCAGATCGACATTTTAAACGGAAAGAAGCTAGAGGAAAGCAACAGATTTGAAGAGAAAATGAAAGAAAAATGTGCAAAAGGAAGACATAAGTGACTCGATCGAGTAGCTACACTGCTCAGTCGAGCAACGTAGGCACAAGGACAAAGAGCAAAATCATCACTGTGTCTACACGGCCCGAGTAGCAGTTGCTCGGTTCGAGCAGACAGTGACTCGACTCGAGCAGCCTACTGCCCGGTCGAGTATGACAGGCTCTTGAAGATATGCAGAAAATGACATTCTGTCTGTGCGACCTGAGCATACCTTGCTCGGAACGAGTGGTGATCTGTTCACCTGATCAGCATACTTCTCGGTCGAGCATAAGAGGGAGTATTTATCTGTTTACCTTCCGTGTCTGACTTGACCCGAGCAGCTTCGCTGCTCGATCGAGTCAGTTTATCCTACTTTCGTGGGCCCCACGGCCAAACGAGTGGGTTTTTAAACCCGACTCGTTTTCATTTTTTACCCTAAAACTCTAAAATTTAACCTAAGTTCTCGAAATTTACTATCCGAGCACTCTCCCACACCCCTACTCGATCCCCCTCATCGCCACCGTCCTCCTTCCACGCTGCCGCCTGCGCCGACCCTCCGATGCTCCACCTCCATTACTCGTTGCCTATGTTAGCACCCAATGCCGGGATTAGTTTGGGGGATATCTTGGCACTTGCATCGCTTGCACAGTCGGTACACTCTACCCTCTATTTACTTTTTATACCGACACATCATATTGCCATCATCACGATGGTCCGCATGCGAGGAGCCACCACCCCTCCCATTCGTGGGAAGAGGCCGTCGTCTGTCGCCTCCTCTTCCCAACCCACACGTCGCCCTCGCCTCACCACTACCACTACCGCCCCTATCACTACCAGTACTATACCCACCACTACTGCACCTATCACTACCACTACCGTCCCCACCACTACAACACACATCCCCTCTGCACCTCCCGTTACTATTGCCGCTCTTTCGCCCCATGTGCGGACGTTCGGTATCACGTTCCAGGACGATGAACACGCGAGCGCTTCGTCAGGCTCTCGCAGCGTCGCCTCGTCCCCACTCTTTTCATCGACGTCCCCACCTTACGTTCCCTTGGACTCCTTCAGGGAGTACACCACCTGTACCGCGCGATCGGGTTCGATCGTTTCCTTGGTGTCCACGCCCTCATATACACACACCTCACGCTGGAGGCCCTGAGCTCCATCGACCGCACACCGACGGGCGATGGCATCACTTTCTGCCTGTTGGATCAGGACTGCACGATCACATACGATATGATCCGGACACACTTCCATTTTTCACGCCATCCCGGACCCCCGAGCAGCCTTCTCCCCTGATTACGACATTGGCTCGTTCGATGCCCCTGCCTTCTGGCTGCGCATTTCAGGTTTTGACCACTACTGCCCTTGTCGATCGAAGGCTTCGTGCATTATGCACCCCTACCTTCACCACACTCAGCGGTACCTCGCCATCACCCTCTTTTGTAGGCCAGAGGTCGGGACCATGTCCCTACCCGAGCTGACCCATCGTTGGGGATGACCCGACCACTGCGCTTCCACCCGGGCAGCTCCCTCTGCACACTTTACTCTCTGACGTACCCCATTGGCTGTGTCATCGCCTCATTCACACCGCCTGCACATACTACGCGACCGATATCTTCTGCGACGGATTTTTCATGATCTTTGCGTGGATGCTTGGTTTAGACCTTCCTGACGATCTAGTGACCACTGCTGGCCCCACACGCCTGACTCTAGGCGTACTTGAGCATATGCATATCATCAGGCCGTATGGGGCCCGTCACTGGACATATCTTGTTGGCACCTAACACACTCCACACATGGTACTTCCCGCCCCTCACCTCACTCATATAGCTCCCGTCATGCTTGACTGGATTATTGACAAGGTCCACCCTCTACCTGTGCTCCACGTACTTGAGCCCCCGGGTGCTCCCGTCGAGGCACACGTCGATGACCACGCACCCGGTTCCCCTGAGTACAAGGAGCATGACATTGCAGCCCTTGTCGCCGGCCTTCTAGCACTGCCCGTACACCCACCACCCCCGTGATCCGTTTCTTCTACCATCTCTGTATCCACCGTTTCCACCACCGTTGAGTCTTCAGAGACTGTCTCCACTTCTTGCCCCGAGACTCTGACCTATGTCCCCACCATACCCATGCCGGAGGGCACTGATATTCAGTCTGCTCCTGATCTTACAGATCTTGACTTTCCCGACCATGACCTTGCCTCCACTCTTCCACCTCTCATGGACCTGATAGCTTCACTGCATATTTCTTTAGGATCTCACATCCCACTCACCGGCACATCTTTATCGCCTGTATCTGCTGTCCTTACCGAGAGCATCTTGACGTCTGTCTGCACTTCTGTGTCGACGACTGCTCTGTCCTCTGTTGCCTCTCTCTCCACCACCATCTCTCCTGATCTCAGCCACACCACCCTGCACACCTCTTTCGCTGAGATCCCGTCGAGTTTACCCTCTCCTACTTTTCACCTAAGGCACTTTGTATCCTCTACACGAGACCGCTTTACGAGAGTGGTGTCTCCCGGTCACACTTCTCGCCCTCCCCTCGACTCCCGTACCACAGACGGTCGTCT
Source organism: Scilla litardierei (assembly GCA_030789695.1). Lineage (NCBI taxonomy): Eukaryota > Viridiplantae > Streptophyta > Magnoliopsida > Asparagales > Asparagaceae > Scilla > Scilla litardierei. The sequence goes on from CM061139.1 coordinate 86,956,482, forward strand.
GACGATGTTAGAGGAGTCGACTTCTCGCCTCCAGCAGGATTTCAACGTCTTCGTACGCTCGAGACGACACACCACGAGAGAGTCGAGGTGGACCTAGCATCGATTATAGACCTACTCCGGACACGTGGCACATCCCACGTGATCCTTGCTCCTGCACCACCACCCCGCCCATCCACTATGACTACTGGCGCACCACTCAGTGCTCAACTTGCACATGCTTCTACAGAGCCTATTTCTTCCACATCTGAGTCGGCCGTCACAGTACACGCCACTTCTGCTATAGTGTTATTTTCAGTTGTGCCTTACACCACCACCACTGAGCCCCACCCTGCACCACCCACATCTCCTGGTCCACAACAGAGGGACCCATTGCCACCCCTAGAGGGTGGTGCCTCTGCTTGATGTTGTTCCTACCCATTTTTGCCTCCTCCATATTTAATTGTGCACATCTGTCTGTTCGGGGCCCTGATCTTAGATAGCTTGGGGGAGGACCCATACATGCATCATTTTTCATCTTTATTACATCATATCATGTTTTATCTTTCTTTTGCACAGTTTTTATTTTACATTTCATCACTACATCACGTCATCATATCATGTTTTATTTTTATATCCCCCACCCACCCACCATATATAGCTTCATCTCCCGCCTACCAGCAATTTCTCAGCAGTGAGGACACTGCTGGGTTTAGCTTGGGGGATGAGCACTACCGATTTATTTTTCATTTTTCTTTTACGTTTTCTTCCCCTTTTTCTGTTTTAGTTTACTTTTCCACCCCTTTTCACTACTTAATCTTTTTTCTCATTTTGCATCATGTTTTCTGCTTTTTGCCATGCATGCATCCATTTGTCATCATTTTCCTATTTTCTCCACCCTTTTACTTTTTTATGCAAAGGATGTTCTGCATGATGATACCTCTCGTAGCCTTAGTATTTACTCACGATGCTTGCTATCTGATGACATGCTATTAGGGTAGTTTCTGTTTTACTTTCTATATGCGTGCATATTCTTTTGCCGATCTATCTGATTTAATGCCTGAAATGAATAGAAAATCAAATGCATGAAATAGTATCTAGTATGCGCTATGTTGGGTAATGCACCTAGGTTCACGCATCACTAGAACACTTGGAGCATCTGCTTTATATCTTATTCACTTCTGTTTTGCATGCTTGATATCATTGTGCCAATTACTGCATGCTTTTTCAGTGTTCATCTAGATGAATGAAAATATCCGTGCTATTTATGAGTTTAGTTAGAGTATTATTTTATCAAACTGTTGTGCACCTCTTATGAGTGAACCGAGAGATTCATCATTTTCCTTCTCCACATATCTCTATAGTTCTCTACATATCAGCTGGTTTCACCCATACAGCTACCCTTACCGCATCTTACTTCCCAAGAATCCCAAAAGAAAATAGTTTAGCTTCTAAATGAAATGAAAAGAAAAGAAAAAAAGAAAGAAGAAGAAAGAAAAAAACATTTGTGTATATATATATATGTGAAAAAGAAAATAAAAAAGAAAGAAAATAAATGAATAAAATCGTTTTTATACTTTCATTAGAAGCTATCACATATACTGGGAAAAAGAAGAAAAATTCCATATCATATTCCTGTATGCGACGCCTCAAGCTAAGCTTGGGGGCATGAACCAACTGATCACATGAGTGAGTGTGACATTAGAGTGGAGACGGTGCATAACGTGGAGATTTGATAATACTTAAACTTTACGAAACACTTTAGTTTTTAAAGATTTTTCATGACTCGACAAGAATAATTGAATAGCATGATCCTTTCTATTCTCTATTGCATGTTGTGTGATTTCTATATGCTCCATGTGTATATGTGATTGAAAAGTGTGTTGCCAACTCTTTTATACTAGACTCTATGGACTGCATGAGATTGATATGATTAGATGGCATTATTTCAGTAGATCCCTATCTTTTGTCTGTATTGCAAGCTAGACAAATGATATGTAAAACTCGAAAATATCATTAGCATGTATTTTTACTATTCGGAGCATCGTGACATACTGCTTAGGCCTGAGATCTGACCGAACAACCTTAGCACCCTCCACCCATTTTAATTCTCTGTTGCTCTCATTTCTTTCTTTTATTTCTTTTTGTTTTTCTAATGGCGTACCGATTATTCCTCTTCCTCGAGGACGAGTAAGAGGTAAGCTTGGGGGATTTTGATGTGTCCATATTTTACATCTTTTCCACAGCATCATGACATCGCATTCCATGCCATTTTCGCATTCAAATCCCATATTTTCCTATGATATCGCATTTCTAATGTTATATTCGAGTTTCGTAGTGTTTCATGAGTTTTCAGGGATTTTGGAGCGATTTGGGACCCGGTCTGGGTATGGACACATCTGACACGCCCGTGAGCTCGTTGGCGATGCTCTGCAGGAGTTCGCCAAGTTTTGGGAGCCATGGGAGGAATGGAGGAGAGAGCAGAGGAGAGGAGAAGCTTCAGCAGCTTCAGCAAAAGATTTCCCAGGCCACTCGACCGAGCAGAACAGGTGCTCGGTCAAGCAGATGCAATTGGAGAAGAAGTAGCTGATACGCGGACGGCTCGGACGGAGCACCTTTGTGCTCGGTCGAGCAGTGCCAACCTTCGAAGCTGAAGCAATCTCACGCATGGCCTGAGCAGCTTCTTCAGTGCCTGAGTCAGCTCTCTGCTCGACCGAGCAGAGCTGACTTGGGCAGTGCAGACAGAGTGAAGATTTTGGAGGATTGCGATTCACAGTCATGCTTGGTCCAGCAGTACAGCTGCTCAGCCCGAGCAACCAACCGAGTAACCCACTACTCGACCGAGTCACCCACTCGGTCGACGATGCTGAAGGCCATTTTTGGAAAGATTTTGGGAGCGGATGTTGCGCGCTTGGAGGAGTGAAGTGCGAGGATCTGCGACAGCGTTTGGGGGCGACTCATTTTCTAGTTTTTTGAATAGTTTTTTGGAGAGGAGATTAGGGAGAAACTTGTTAGGTCTGGATTAATTTGTTGAAGATTATTGGATCGAATATTTCGTAAATTTAATTGCTATTTCTCGCGTGCTTGAAATCTGAGTTTTTCTTTGAGATCTATTACTCGCTGTAAGTTTCTAAATCTTTATTCTATCAGTCGTCATGATGTTCTCTCTCCTAAAAATTGTGTTTTTATTCATCACTAACATTATGAGTGAGTAGTCTCTTCTAGGGTTGATGGGCTAACCCTAAGACCCTAAGGGGAGGACGTAGATCTGAATCCCTAGGTTAAATCGGGAATAAAGGGTAGTATTTCGGTCGATCCTATTGAATCCCCGGGATAATCCATACTGAGATCATGCCCAAGGTCTGTGGAATTGATGTGCTTAAGGAGTATCCCTAGGATTCGAATAGGGAAATCAGTGGATCCAACCAAGGCTCATGACCATGCTTGGCTCGTGTTTTGAGGGGATCCACCGACGAACTATATCGCTACGTTGTCGGCTACCGCTATTGCGTCAACGAGAGCTACTGAAATACCTCGCAATTCTAATCCACGAGAGTGGTATGAATTGGGAGATTAATCCCCGAACCCTGATGTAACGTAAGGATCCGATTCCAACGTCGATCCCCGACAGTCTTAGTGGTGATCCCTAATGCCCTAGTCCTTTTTATTATTAAAACAACAACAATACCAAAGCCAATTCTCTCAACCCGATAGCTATCTCACTTCAAGATATAGAAGTAAGCTGAGAACTCAATTACACTATCACCTTCCATGTGGGATTCGATATATTTTATACTATAATTTGACATCGTCCGCTTGCGGATAGAGCTCGAAATTGACACCTAGGGGCCATACCACGCCTGGCGATCGTGACACCGCCGAGTGGAATCTAGGTGTAGGTTTCGGACGCGTCAGAAGACCAGTAAGATTTGGATCAAATCAGAAATAAAGTCTAAAAAGTATGCATCACCATCCAAATATATTTATATTTTATATTTAAAAACAAATTTAAGAAAATAAAATAAAAAAGGTCATAAGATATAAAATGGAAGGACCTCTCCAAATATTCCTCTATACAAACTGAAATTGTAGATCACAAGTATCATTGTTCCCGACAATGACGCCAATAACTTGACTCGTCTCAAAAGATATGAGCGCTTCTCACGGGTACATGAGATCAAATAAGTAATAAAGTCTTGGTGAGTCCTAGGTCGAATCCACGGGACAACTGAACTGCAAAACCATAGATTTCAGCTTATATAGAGTACTAATTTGATGAAAAATTACCACCTTTCGAAGATGAGAGAATTGTATTAAAAGTTTTAAGTGCTAAAAAGAGATCCTAAAATAGCTATGGGGAAGTCGATAATAGGATATCAATATGAAGAGTATGTGTCAATTGCGATTTTGTTAAATTATTTGCAAGCAATGAATATTAACGACTTTTCTATTACACAATGTTTCATCCGATAAGGGTATAAGAACGTCGAAAAATATAACGATTACGATCATAAAATAATACCAGACGTAATCAAGTGAATTAATAGTTTCATGAAGATTTTAAGCTTAGGTGCCTGCAAGGGTCACGATATGCCATCAAATATCATATCACAAATAAGTCTGCAAAGGTCATATTTGATTTAAGCATGTCAACAACGATCATACTCAAATAGTATATGTAGAAACCGAAAACACTTGATAAGACATGAAAATATGGCTAAAAGACATTAATAATAATGATACATAACCCTAACTATATCACAACCAACAAATAAGAGAATTATCCTAGCACTGAGAGAAAAGACTCAATCTTTATTAATAAAGACATCATCTTTAGTCTCTAATACAAGTATCTAATTCAATACAATAAGAAAGTTGAGATTTTTATCACCAATGCCTTCAATTGAACCTTAAACCTCTCTTCATTGGTTACTACCGAATTTTTCTTGTTGCTGCAGCCTCCTCCCTGACTTTTTCCTCGGAAAGATGAAAATTTCAAGTTTTTTATGAATGTTTTGGATGTCATTCGATACCTCCAAAAGTTCCTAAAACAGCGTATATATAGGCGTCGGACTCCTATTGGGTTTTGGAGTCAAACGGGTCAAAATCCGCTCCAAACCCACTCCAAGTCGGATTTTCTGTGATTTTGTGCTTTGCTGATGTCATCATGATGTCATAAATATCTTTTTTTATTTTCAGAAAATCATGTTTGCCTTATAAAATGCATAGAAAATAGCACAAATATAAGGAAAATATTAAAAAATAGCCGTTGGAATTATAAAATTGAGATTTTCACCTAAAAATTATATGAAGGCAAAAATAATCTGTAAAATGGTATTTTGTGTGTAGATCAAGAAAGTGCTCAAATAATTATTAATACTCTAAATGCGTTTGTATTAAAGGCTATATGTGTGTCATCTATGTACAAAATGATAACAATCGAGGGATTAAATATGCAATCTTTAGCCTGAATCAATTAATCATGGAAAATCTGTGGCTAATGTTTAAATTTTGAAAAAAAATTTGACAACAAAAAAAATAGCCACGGAAAATCACTGGCTAATACCCATTAGCCACGGATAGTCGTGCCTAATGTTTAAACTTTTTTAAAAAATTTAGAAAAGCAAAAAAAAAATTCTTGTACAATTAGAATTCTGAAAATAATACACAGCCACAATATATATGTATCACAACATCATCACCACAATCCACCTGAAAATATAAAATAACATTAACAAACTTTCCAAAAAAACCAAAAACCCATCATCATCCATGTACATGCACAAAAGAAGAATAACTTTGTAAATGGAGGACCAATGCATATGAATGACTTCTGAATTTCACTGCAACTATTAGGACCTGAGATGACAAAAAGATACATGAGGGGGGTGAATAGTGTTCTACAAATTAAAATTTATCCTCTAGAAATATCCATTAGATTAATATAGAATTACTTATATCAATCTTAATCAATAAATACTTGCATCAAATGAATTATGCACAACAGAAATAATAAAGTGCAAGTAAAGAGTCGAAGGAGCATAATATAGAAAAGTTGGCACCTAATCTAATGGATCAGGTGCCAAGACACAAAAAAGTGGAAAGTACAAGCCCCACATGGGCTTGTAATTTATGTGGGGCCCGCCTTTTTGTGTCTTGCACCTGATCTACATGATTGTGTGTCTCTCTGTGTGTGTGTATATATATATGTATATATATATATATATATATGTATATGTGTGTGTGTGTGTGTATATATATATATATATTGGAGAATATGCTTTGCGTCTTTATTGAATCTCACGGAAAAATACAGGACTCTAGGATGGAAGAAGGATGTTTGTAATGCGGGGCAAGGGCACAGGCGCCGTCACCCCCACCAATACTTAACACCTTCCGTTATCCAAAGAGCCAAAGAGAAAAACAAAGAAATACATGATAAGACCAAACTAAACTAATAACCCCCAATTTGCAGGGGGGTGCACTATCAGTATCATGATCCGATTCCACGTGCCTCAAGGCAATTCTGACATCATCAGCTATGTTATCAAAGAGAATGGTCTTCATCTGCCTACTACCTTCAAAGATTCTCTTGTTTCTCTCTCTCTCCAAATGTGCCAAGTCATCACGGCCAAAACAGTCTTGCCCAACCTTCCCAAGCTGTCCTTCTTAAAGTGATATAGTATCAAATCACCCATTCCTGCTAGAGAAGATGACAAAGCAGTAGTAACCCCCATTTTTAGAAAACTCCTGCGAAGGAGATAGTTAGTGTAACAGCATTCAAAAAATATATGATCCATATTTTCATGAGCATTATCAGTACATAAAACACAAAAGTGTGAAGTAGGCACTCCCCATTGCACGAGCTTATCACGGGTTAGTAGTTTCCCGTGGGAAGCTCGCAGTAACGTGATAGCCATCTTGGGGATATGACCCTGAAACCAAACCACTATGTAGTAAGGAAAGAGTGGTTTAATAGGCTGAGACCCAGCCCAAGCATCACAAAGGGTAGGAGACTTAGAAACACATGCCCAAGAATCATCGCCCAAAGTCAAAGACATCACATCAATGATGTGACAAACAGGTAGGAGAGTGTTGTTGTCCACCCATCCCTTAATGGACCAATAGTCACTAACCATATTCCTCTCCTCCATAGCAGGAACATCATAAGAATCGCTAAGCGGGCCTCAAGGTAGCCAATTATCATACCAGAATAGAGTAGAAGACCCATCCCTGACATTGCGTTTGGTAAGCTTCTTAGTGAACTCATGACAATGCAGGATTAATTTCCATGTCCCAGATTGCATAGGATGGGACTTAGCCTGGAACAACCCCGTATTGCTCATATACTGATTCCTTATATATGAAACCCAAATCCCCTTATGAGTAAACATGTGCCAAGTCAGCTTAATACCAGAAGCATTGTTCAATTTCGTGAGACTTCTGATTCCCACGCCCCCTTCCTGCTTGGGCGCACAAATGTCATCCCAAGCCCAAAGATGATTCCTCCCCCAAATGAATTTTCTGCAAACGGAAGTAAGGGATCATAAAACAGTCTTAGGGATACGGAAGGCCTGCATCCAAAAACCAACCATGCCATAGATAACAGATTTGACAAGTTCAATACGGCCAGCAATGGATAATAAGGACGAGGACCACCCCTGCAATCTGTTTCTACATCTATCAATCAGACGGCCATACATTGAGTCGTTAGGATACCTTGTAGATAGCGAGAGACCCAAGTATGTAGAAAGGGATTGTACCCTTTGAATACCCAAGACATCAGCAAGACTACCTGGTCCCCTGGTGCCTTTACTAAAAATGCCAGCACTTTTGCTCCAGTTAACCTCCAGTCCAACATAGGATTTGAAAATGGATAGGAGGTCTCTCAGACCCTCAAATGATTTAGAGTTAGCGCGACAAAATACAAGCAAGTCATCCGCAAAGAGCAGATGGGTGACTGCCCCCACTCTTTTCATAGGCATAATGCTACGCGTGACATTGGCCTTAGCCATAAGCAAAGAAAAAGCCTCTATAACGATCACAAAGAGATAAGGGGATAGATGATCGTCCTGCCTCAGCCCCTATTAGATTGAAACATTCCATAAGGAGAACCATTAATCATAACCGAAAAGGAGGGAGAAGAGATACATTTGCAAATCCAGCTGATAAATTTGTGCCTAAACCCCATCTGATGTGTCATAAAATAGACGAATTCTCTGTTAACACTATCAAATGCTTTCCGTAAGTCCAATTTGAGACATGCACGGTGACCGGCACCCCGTTTACGGTTTGGGCACGGTGTCGTTTTACCGCAAGTGCACGGTTAGTGTAGGGTGGGGGTTTATCGAACTTAGGGAGGTGAATGGCTTGAATGGCTACTAGCGTTGCCTAGGTTGTGTGCTAGCTACGCGGATAATATGGGTGGAAGTGTAGAAATAAAAGAAAGAAGTAAAAAAGGCACGAAATGAATCCCCGCTAACACGGGCTAGAGCACTCATGACACTTGTCATTTGACTTGACCCAGGGTGAGAAATTGTCCCAAAAGCTGGTACCTAGCGTCCATAGGCCCGATATTCCAGTCGATGCCCATTACGCTAGGTCTACCTGGTTCCGAACAGTGGGCATTCCCATGTCCATTAACACCTTCTGCAACTGGGAGCATTAATGCCACAATAATAACTCCCAACATTTCGTCCAAGCCGTTCCCACGTGCGAGGACTCGATGTCAACGCTAGGGGTGTGAGCTGTGGCTAGGTAGTCAACCGCCAAGTTTATTCCCCCTTGGCCCGACGGTCAGAGGCGGTCTTTCTCCCACCAATGACAATGAAACGCCACCGCGTAACCCTAATGGCCAAATAGGTCGAATGTGATTTCTAGCAATACATCAAGGCAGATCTTGACTGGACAAGATACCGGACCCCAATCCCCAACACACTAGTGTGTCGCCGGATGAATTGGACTCAAATTGCTAGAAATCCACATTGACACATTTCATCGAACACATACCATGCAATCAAGTCAAATGTAAATTTCCAAGCATCAATCCTACTCTAACCCGTATTAGGGTTCATCAGACACTACTCAATGGTGAAGAACATAAAAACAAGCAACAAAAAAGACATACAAACGTTCACCATCAAGAAAAATGAATACAACACAAAACAATGGAAAACAAGAGAAAGAAATACTTATCTCGCGTTCGAATCCATCAATCCGGTACAAGATTTATTGGAAGATAAAAGCCTAATCTAATCTAACCTAAGCTCACCGCAAAGGGGATGAAAAAGCCCTAAAAATAGAAGAACTAGTCCATCAGTCGGCCAATATCGTGTATTTATAGTCCTCCTTCGAAACCCTAATAGTTCGGGTCCAAATACCCAACAAAACCGCAGAAATAGACGTCACCTGATCGGTTGAAGCATCAACCGATTGGGTGACCTGCTTGATGCTTCAGCCGTCGACTTCAAGAACTTCACCAGCTCACTTTATCCGACCGGTTGGCGTCTCTGGGTCGTCATTTGGGGCGATGCGGCATCAGGTGACCCGATCGGTTGAGAATTCAACCGATCGGTTGGCATTATCCCCGAAAAGACAGAGAACACTGATGAACAGACCCGGTCAGTGAACCGTCGGTTGAGCTCTCCGGGTCGTCGCTTGGAAAATCAGCTACAGATGAACCGATCGGGTGAGATGTCACCCGATCGGTTGGAATTCAGCTCCAAATGGCCGAGAACTCTGCTGTGTTCAACCGGTCGACGAACCGATCGGTTGGGCCGCACTTCGCTTCAGCATCAGTCCGGGTCGGATATACGTGCACCACCCGATCTGTTGGATGTGTCCAACCGATTGGTTGAGGGCTGAAAGATGGAAATCTTCGTCGTTTGACCCCCTGGATTGCGCTTGACTCCTCTCGTTGCTCTGGGGACTCATGATATCTTCATTATATGTCCCCTACACTGGCAATCTCCTGCAAACACACAAAAACATGGAGAAGTGAAAGAAAACTAGAAAACACAAGAAAATGGATACGAGACGACGAAAAATAATGGAAAAACAGAAAGAAGACATGCATGAATATATAAAATATAGACACACATCAAAATCCCCCAAGCTGAACCCTTCCTCGTCCTCGAGGAAGATGAGTGAGAGTAGGAGCTCGGAGGGAGAAAATAGAGAGAAAGAGAGAGAAAGAGAAATCAAAATCCTAAATCACCCGTCAGGGCCAACAAAATCTAACACGTCACACCAAACAAGCAAGCGACAAATCACACCACTAAACCGAGGAATATGAGTCCAAACAAGTATTGTGGGACCAGCGGTGAAGCGCGAGTGAGTGTGGTCGTGTGCTAGCAGACGGTATCACTATCTACATTGTGCAATAAGCTCCATATACACAAATCCAAGGAAAGACCCAAATATCTATTCGATTTGAAATAAGCGGTGAATAGTAGGTCAAGCATGCATGAGAAGAGTTTAAGAATAGAAACGTATCATGCATCGGAGACTCCACAGCTAGGAACTAGAAAATCACCTCACTATTCCTTATATAATAGCTAGAAAGTCCCTATTCCAAGTGTTTTCGAAAATGATGGGGGTTGAGATGATGTGGAGAAGAATACTCGGTGCAAATTCTCGCCTTCCCTTTATTCTCGATAGGTGGGAAAATATTCACACTGAAATTTTCTTTTTGGGTTTTGGATATATGTATTTTTTTGGGTTTTTGGCTATACATATATATTTTGTTCTTTCTTTTCTCTTTTCTTTTCTTTTTGGGTTTTTCTTTTCTCTTTTTTTGGATTTTTCGGCTTTGGGGTATATACATGTGTGTACTCTCCCAAGTGGGAGAACGGTATACGACGAGGGGATTTGCACCAAGTGAAATAAAAAAGAAATCAGATTCTAAACGTTTGGGCAAAGGAGATTTTTTCGTTAATCAGAGCATAGGCTAAATGGGTTATCCTAGTCCTAATTGTGGAATCCCGACACATGCGAATTGAAGTATACAATATATATATATATATATATATATATATATATATATATACACTAGTCATAACCCGTGCCCGCGGGCACGGTTCAATTTAGATTTTCCCCCGCAAAATATTTGTTCGCCAAAAAGTTATTTTCCCCTCCAAAATTTTGGGACATATAATATTCTTTTTCAAAATTTAAAATAACAACAATTTAGTGCAAAACATTTCTAGCGGGCACCTTCGGCGCAGGCACTTTCGGCACGGGCGCCTTCCACCGACGGAAAATTATCGGGGTTTTTTGCGGGCAAAATGAAAAAACAAAAAAGCTGGGCAAATGTAAAATAGCCACACACGTGGCTACCTTCCCCCCAACCAGTGGCGATGGGGACAAATGTCACGTCACATGCTTTCCCCACCTCCCATATCTCAGACGGTGCCCACGTGGACGTGGACGTGGACGTGGAAGACAAAAAAAACAGTGGTGATGGGGACAAATGGCTCATCACCCACTTTCCCCACCTCCCTTATCTCAGACATTGCCCATGTGCACGTGTACGTGGACGACGGAATAAAAAAATTTGCACGTGCACAGTGTTTTGAAAGATTCTTGGTATAAACCAACATTCAAATTTTGAAAGATTCTTGGTATGAATGATATATGAACGATTCTTGGTTGGTTTTACACACGATATATGAACGATATATGATACTTGGTTGGTTGAAAGAATTACACACGATATATGAATGATCTATGATTCTTGGTATGAAAGTCAAAATTTGAATGGATAGTAAGGATTTGAATGATATATGTTGCATGTTGCAACTATGTGCACGATAGATTGTGATGTATGTTGATTCTTGGTTAAATGTGATTATATATGTCGATATATGTTGACATATGCTGCAATGTGCAACTTTGTATAATGATATTCAGGGTTATACAAAACAAAATGCAGTTATATGTGTTGTATTCACAACAAAATGTAGTTATATGTGTTGTATATGTCGTTCATCCATCCAACCCAAATTAACGGTTTCGCGCAAACAGTACTTTTGCTCTTTCACCCGATGACAACGGAGTATAAGCTAAGAGCAAAAGAAATATCTAGGTGTTATCAACTAAAACCAAAGCAACAAATCCTTTCAGTTTTCAAGCACATATAGGAGATATGATGAAATAATGAACATGAAAATCCACGTTATGGCATCAAAATACATCATGTTCATTATCATAACTTACATTTCATTATCATAACTTACATTCATACATCGTTACATGAATAAATGGCACATATATGACTGCATTATTATTCATGAGAAATTTCCAACTTACGGGAAAACATAAGCTCAAATGACCAAAACAGTAAAACATGAACGCATGAATGTCTTTGGTATAAATCCTACAACCGCTTTTTCACAAACAGTGTGTCAAAACTCCGAGTGTGACATCAGATTATGAATATTCTGTGGACAAATATATTTTTATAAGCATTTCAACAGTAGCTTAGCATGGTGTCATATGAACATCCAAAGCATCAATGGGAAGGAAACTAAAAGCATCAAGGCAAATAATGTGCTTCCACAAATAATAATGGCTTTGAAGTCTAAACATTCAGTTTTAATGTTACCAAAATAACACTACTAAGAAGTAATGTCCTAGTGAGGTACAACAGAGAATGATATAACTACAACATAGAATGATATAATTAAGGCAGCCACAATGGGACACACCAGTTGTCCCCAACATTATAGACTTCCCAATCATTTGAATTGTCTAAAAGTATTCTTCATTCTCGTTGCAACCTACTTAAACAACCAATGACTATTGCAAGGTTGGTATGCAAAGATATGATAGCCATGACACTTAACCATGTTACAGCAAATTAATAAATATCAGCGGAACGAAATTTTTCATTATAAAGATATGCCAAGAATCATCAGAATTAATGTCAAATGATAACAATCAGTAGCATGAAATGTCTCATTGTATAGATATGATATGAATCATCTTATTATAACATGAGACACTTCAATGTTATAATTCTTCAGGAGTTTTCGTCTAAAAAAGAAAATGATTGGCATGGTTATGTTCAAAATTGTGGTCATCCTAAAAGAGTAAAGAAACAGAACAATAAAGATTATGGCCAAACAAAAAGATGAGAATAGAAACTTTATGTAATTCTAACATTTAATTACCATGACATAAGCCAAGAAAGAGCAATTGTAGCTTCCAATGCAACCAGAACCCAAATCCTAGATAAGTAAAATAGTAAAAGACCTTCCACTTCTGACAACCTAACAAACATTCATAGTTTACAAAAGAGAAGTGGGCAAAAAACAAAAGAAAATTACATCCTTAGCAATCATCACTACCTCTATCTTTTCACGATGGATTCCAAAAAAGAAGGTACGTGTTGTTATCTTCTCTCAAAAATCCTAATATTCTACATATCAATATAGCCACGCCATGTTTTAAATGGCATTAAACTTGCATTAAATACCAACCACAATTTTCATAATTCCTGATGCCCTACAATACTAAGACTAAAAATTGGAATGATATGTTGTAAGGTCATGAAGCTTCCAACCTTCAATCTAGATATCATATTATTCTGTTATATATAAATCTTTCTAGTAAATTCATTAATGTCATTTATTGATTTCACGCGAGAATATTTGCTGACTGGCCTCTAATTGATTTGCACAAAACTATGTAGTTTCAATATAAGAAGATACATTGAGTTATTGTATAGAAAGTTGATGAGCCAAGGCCGAAGGCATTTAATTTTCACATTCATAAAAATATATGATAGATTAAACTTGCATTCTTTGCTCTTTACAATCCAATTTAAACTGTCATATATCATGACTTTATATCAGATTGAAGGTAACACCAACAGACAAAAAATAATCCAATTAACAGAATAAACAGAATAAACAATCAAAGTAACACACAAATCATAAAGTTAACAAAATACAGATTTTTAAATTAGGTTTGGTGGTTGGGGGGGAGAGATGATCCCGCCATATATAACACCAAAATAAAAAAATTTATGTGAACAAAATCCTGCCATATATTCCTTTGACTGTATTTGTCTAAGTTTTGGAACATGTTTGCAAATCAAACTTCCAAGTTCGGTATTTGTAATTCGACTTCCCAGCGTGATTTCTATACTAATTTCGCTTTCAAGTTTTGATATCAGGACTGCATATCAGATTGCCATATATAATTTTTTAACCAAAATTTATATCAAGTTTGGTTTTCAAAATCACTTTTAACCAAAATTATATATGGCAGTTTGATATCAGTTTAATATGGACTTCATATCAAATTGCCATATCAGAACTGCCAAATCGGGACTTTTTGCAAACTTGATATAAATGTGATATAAAGTTTGATATTAGATTGATATATATATATATATAATTTGACCAAAATTATATATGGCAGTTTGATATCAAGTTTGATATTAGGATTTTATATCAGATTGCCATATCAGAACTGCCATATTAAGACTTTTTACAAAAAAATTATATATGTTGATCCTCAAGACTTTACATCAAGACTGCCATATATCAGGGCTTTATATCAAATTGAGGTTAACACCAAAGACAACAAAATAATCCAATTAACAGAATTAACAGAATAAAAAATCAAATTAACACAAATCATCAAATTAACCGAATAAAATTAACAAAATACAGATTTATAAATTCGGTTGGAGGGGGGAGAGAGATAGAGAGTAACATCGACGGGATCGTGCCATACATAACACCAAAAACTGAAAATAAACTTGATATAGCATGATTCAAATCCCATTGCAAATTCCTGACATATCCTGCCATATATGCAAAAATGGAATTGTATAAACAATCTTATTAACAATTCTATGCCATATCATGGAATTTATACAATTCTTATTAACAATATCATGTGCCATATCCTGCCATATCTTATTAACTTGATCACAAAAATATTGATCACATGATTGTTTCATATCAGCGTTGTTTGATATGGCAGGATAACTTGCTATGGCAGGATAATAAAAATTATTTGATATAAGAATTGTTATGGCAGGATATAAGAATTGATATAACGATTCTTATATGGCAGGAAGTGTTTAGGCACAATTGTTATTGCAGGAATTGTTATGGCAGGATATGCAAGTTAACTTGATCCAAGACATCAAAAATGTTTAGGCACAATTTTTTTAGCAAAAATAAACTTTTCTTTTTGTGAATGACCTGGATCAAAATGAACTAAAAAATTGTTTATTTTTACTTCTTGCATCAAACTGCATGATTCAACAACATCATGATAATTCCCAGATTTAGTATCGATATGCAATTACATGGTCATTACACCCATGTCCCCGTGGTGCCTCCATATGCACAGATAAGAATACTCGAAGAGAAATACATAGCTACAACAGGAACATTATTCAATCATTCCTATCATGCATTCGACAAATTAATTATGCATGCATATTTCCTAATATGACAGTGCAATTTAGCTCTAGACCTTGAAATTTCCTAATATGACATTGAAATTCATGCATATTTCCTAATATTTCCTAATATGCCATTAATTCTTCATCCAATTTCATGGTCATTCCACCCATGTCCTAGTGGTGCCTCTATATGCACAGATAAGAATACTTGAAGAGAAATACATATCTACATAAGGAATATTATTCAATCATTCCTATCATTCATTCACCAAATTAATTCTGCATGCATATTTCCTAATATGACATTGAAATTTATCTTTAGACCTTGAAATTTCTTAATATGACATTGAAGTTCATGCATATGTCCTAATATTTCCTAATATGACATTAATTATTCATCCAATTACATGGTCATTCTGTCCATGTCCCCGCGGTGCCTCTATATGCATAGATAAGAATACTCGAAGAGAAATACATAGCTACATAAAGAACATTATTCAATCATTCCAATCATTCATTCGACAAATTAATTCTTGATTCATATTTCCTAATATGACATTGAAATTTAGCTTTAGACCTTGAAATTTCTTAATATAACATTGAAATTCATGCATATTTCCTAATATTTCCTAATATGACATTAATTCTTCATCCAATTACATGGTCATTCAAAACATGTCCCCGCAGTGCCTCTATATACACAGATAAGAATACGCGAAGAGAAATACATGGCTACATAAGGAACATTATTCAATCACTCATATCATTCATTCAACAAATGATTTCTCCATGCATATTTCCTAGTGAATTTGTGAAACTTGTCAGATTCTATATCAAGTTCTCAATGTGAAACCCAGTGTAGTTATTATATGTATAAAAAAAACTTGAAGCTAATGAACTTGAACACCTAAAAAAACTGGAAGCTATAAGTATCACCAAAAGTAGCACTCAAGGACTGCCAAATTGTCCTGCCATATATAACTCAAAAAGTAAACCAAAACTTGAAGCTATAATCAAAACACCAAGTGTCCTGCCATATATAATTTTATTCTTAAATTTTTTGGTGATGTCAATACCAAATACCCACGATTTTGCATAAAACCCTTTTCTTGCTAAGAATCTAAATTTTTTTCTGTTAATTTGGCAGTCCACATGTAAAGTTTGGTTAAATGCAGCAAGTCCCTAATTAAATATGTCCTTCTATAATCAAAACCAAAGTGTCCTGCCAAAAAGGGATATGGCAGAACCATCATGACACCAAAAACGTGATATAATTTGTTTGGTGATTCTGCAAACTTGGTTTTGATTAGAGAGTTAGGTTTTACAAAAACTTTGGTTTGCGGAACTTGTATACCTTTTGGATGTCACCAAAACATATATATCCCTTTTTAGCATCACCAGAACATATATAATTTTAAACAAACAACAATAAGTAAATCATTAAAATTGTTATTTAGTTTCCCTAAAAAAATTTGGTCTGCTCAAAATTTAAGTCCTACCAAAGAATTAGTTTTCCCTAAAAAAATTAGTCTGCTCATAATTGAAGTCCCAAAAAAGAATCAAAACAACAAAAATAATCAAAATCAAAAGATGTGTACTTCTCATTTTGCTTCATAAAATACCTTGAAAAGATGAGCTCTTGAGCAGCCTCTCAATGAACTTTATGTCCATGGTCAGTAAACCCATCTGTCCTGGTCCGTAAACCAATTCAAAAATATCACTCAATTGTATTTTCAACATTCATCAAAATCGTACAAATGTGAGGTTTTCGAAGCAAACAACAAATGTGAAACTAATTATCCAACCCAAAGATGCATTTTTAATAGCTTCTGGTCTATTACCAGGATAATCAGCTCCAATCAGCTCATATGTCCTTTGATCCATTGAAAGCATATATGATCCAAATCCCCCTGTCATAAATACATCATAGAAGAATGTAATTCAGTATAAGAAGAAAACATCCATAAGTTTTTCAAGACAAAAGAAAATAATTCAAAAATAAAAGTATCCATTGTGCAAAATCCAGAGAAGTTAGACGGTCAATATTGCTCTTTCATATTGGAAAAAAAAGGCAGCTAAAGCTTAATGTTGATTGTCCATCTAAAGGTAATCCTTGACTGGATGTTGAAGGTTTTGTTTTGAGAACCAGCAGGAGATAATGTTCTGAGTGCTACCAACATTTTAGTACCTGAAACTTTTAAATGAGAATGCCATAGTATTGTCTTCAAACTTTTTAGTACCTGAAATTTTTTAGTACCTGAAACATTTTTATATGAGAATGCCATAGTACCTGAAACTTTTTATTACCTGAAACATTTTAGTACCTGAAACATTTTAGTATTGCCAACATGAACAAACTGTAAATGATATATCAAACTGGGCATATACTGAGCATTAAACCCAGTATATCATTTACATGCATTAAACTAAAAACAGATCCAGTTATCAAACTTGGTTAACATGCCTACCTGAACAAATTAATACCTACAGGAAAAAAAATTATGGTTACATGGTTACAGGTCCACTTGGATATACTTGGATATACTTGGATAAGTGCCTACAGGAACAAAATGCCATTTTGATAACTGGACCTATAGGCATGTTAAATTAATACCTACATGGTCAATGCAGGCATGTTATGTCCAAGCATTTTTACTGTCTATATCCAAGTTTGAACAAAATGAGAGAGGAGAAAGGTATCAGACAAAATTAATGCAGGCATTTTGTTCAAACTTGGATATAATTGCAGCATTAAGTTCAAAAGTGGATATACTTGCAAATTTGGTATATCCAACCTGCAAGTATATCAAACTGCAACATTAAGTATATCCAATCCAGCAAAATGCCTTGCAGCATTAAGTATTTTTTAGTTCACTCACCAAAATGCCGGCAAGAATATCCCAGTTTGATATACTTGCAGTAAATCCTTATGAGCTGAATCCTTAGCAAATCCATGAACCAACAAAAGGATATCCCAGTCTTCTTCTATCCATGAACCAACAAAAATCCATGAACCAACAAATCCATGATGAACCAACAAAAATCCATAAACTAACAAATCCATGAACCAACAAATCCTAAGCAAATCCTTAGCAAATCCTTATCAAACTGGGATATTCTTGTTAAGGACTTTTGTTGGTTCATGGAGTTAATGGGATTTAATGCCTGCAAAAATTCAGCTCATGAACCAACAAAATGCCTGCATTTGAAGATGAGCTAAATCATGATTAGCAATGATTTGCTAAGGATTTAATCCCAGCAAAATGCATTGCCTGCAAGAATATAACAAAAATATTTGCAATAATATCCCAGTTTGAACCAACAAAATGTACAGTTAATTGCAAATATAC
The DNA here is from genome assembly GCA_030789695.1 of Scilla litardierei. Lineage (NCBI taxonomy): Eukaryota > Viridiplantae > Streptophyta > Magnoliopsida > Asparagales > Asparagaceae > Scilla > Scilla litardierei. The sequence goes on from CM061139.1 coordinate 86,975,235, forward strand.
AGTTAATTGCAAATGTACAGGTAATTGAAAAAAGAAGCATCACATTGTAAATAACAATACCGGATTAACAAAAAATTATGGGATGTAAAGAGCAAATAATCTAAAATTATCAACACCTAATTCCTCACTCGATCAAGGCACAGATCCACAATCTTCTTCCCCACTAAAAAAAATTATGGGATGTAAAGAGCAAATAATCTAAAATTATCAACACCTAATTCCTCACTCAATCAAGGCACAGATCCACAATCTTCTTCCCCACTGCCAAAAATTCCAAAATCAGCAACACCAAATTCACACCAATTTCTGAAATCAGCAGCAACAAATTCAATGTTTTTTCACTTACTATTTATAAGCAATCAAAAAACATGATCCATTATTCTAGGCATTTCCTCAAATACGTCTTGTGCTTGTTTTTCTCATCAAAATTTCTCTAACGTAATGATTGTTTGTTTACTCAACATTCCTCAAAATTTCCTCAAAATTTCCTCAAAGTTTTTTAGGGCTGGGACATATGAATCTTGGAACTCAAACTTAATTCTCGGATTTCAAATCCAGTACAACATGAGCTCTCAATTTATTATGATAATATCCAAGACTAAAAAGAAAATGTGTTCAGTTAGGGAAGGGGTTGCATGCCTCGAAATATGTTTATCTTGAAACATCTCAGGGTTTAGGAAAATCATGAGAACATATGCATATATCAACTATATCAAATAAATAGCTAATTCTGGAAGAAGCTGTTCCCTATGATTGCTATATACTGAAAGAAGCAATCTATAGATTGTAATCCTAAACCCTATGATATATGCAGATAGCAAGTTGTTCCCTATGATTGCTATATATCATAATAAACATATGCATATATCAACTATATCAAATAAACAGGTTGATATATGCAGATATCTTTTTTTGTGTACCCCTCATCTTTACCTTCTATAGATTGCTTTCTTCACAACTTGGTGACTTCCCATGATTGCTTTCTTCACCTTCACGATTGATTGCTTCACCTTTGAAAATATATTGCCTTGGGAGTACTTGGTGGAAACCTCAGCTTTAGGAGCTTCAAAGAGTGTACATGAACAAAAGAAGCATCAAGTGAATTAGCAAAATAAGAGAAATGGTTGACCTGAGGTTTCCCTAAATTGATTTGAGAATTTGTACAAATAGTTGGTGTGCAGAAATCCTGGAGATAGAATCCAAATTTCTTGCTGCAAAAACATCAAAAACATCAAATAATCATTTGAGCTGAGAAAAACTAATGGGGGGAGGAATCAAATTTCCTTCTGCTAACAATTTTGATCCCTATGGTTGGAAGCTCTTCTATGTCAACAACACCATTTGTGTAGCTTCCATTGCTCTTCTTGAGTAGCTTCCATTGCTCAGTCAACTACACTATTAATATTGATGAAGGAGAGGAGGAGGCAGCCGTTGTGGTGCTCGGCGTGGAGATAATTCTATGAAGGCACGGGGATGGCGTGCAAGGCTCTCAATTTTGGCTCTTGGCGTGGTTCTTGCCATGGTCACGTCGGAGGAGGAGGAGAAGTGGTGTTGCCATGGTTTTTGATTTGAGGCTCTTGCCTTGAGTTGAGGAGAAGTGCAGGTGTTTTGCAGCAGAGTGTCCCCCCAAAATTTTCATTTCAAAATCAAATTTCAAATTTCAAAATTTCCCCCCAACATAAAAACCTTACCCAATATCTCATATCAATTTCTCATATGCAATTTCTCAAATACAAAATCTTATCCAATAACACATGATACAAAATCTTTTACAAACATATCCAAATTCCCTTATCCATTTTCTCTTATCCATTTTCTCATAACCAATTTCTCTTAACAAAAACTCTTATCCAAAAACCCATGATAACATCCCTGTTTTATTATATATATATATATATATATATATATATATATATATATATATATATATATATATATATATTCATGCACATAGAAGCAGACTGGAGAAGAAAATACCGCATATTCAAATCGAAGCATGATAATCTAGGGGTCATCCCAGGATATGTATATAAATCAAAATCACAAAGTAGAAGCATACCATAAGTTAGCTACGACACACGACCCACATAAAAGCAAGTGGACCCACGATGCATGAAATGCAAGAGGACTCTGCTTCCTAGGGTTAGTGAAAGTGTTTATCGAAGCTATGCTAGGTGTGTGTGTGTGTGATTCTGAGGCAATTCATCATATGGGGTCATCTCTAGGAGAGAGAGGACAAAAGATGAAGAAAAAAAGAAAAACACGAAGAAAAACGACTCAAAAACGAAGAAAAAGACACAAATGATGCACGAAGTGCGACTCCCCCAAGCTGAAACTTGCATTGCCCTCAATGTAATAGTAGTAAATACGGGAGGGCAATGAAAATAGGGGGAAGTACGCATAGACACAAAGAAGTGAAAAACATGAAAAAAAAACACACAAACAAAACAAAGAAAGAAAGCAAAAGAAACACACAAATAAGAATAACATAAAAACAAACACATGACAAAGACGTCACATGACAACATGCACAAAAGTCGATTTCCCCCAAGCTAAACATGTCAATGCTAGCAAAACAATATGATCATGGCGATGCAGAAATAATGGGCTAGGGGGATAATCAGAAAAGAAAAACAAAGAAATCAAAATGCAGGAGAGGATGAGTCCTCGTCCTCCTCGGTAGAGGATGAGGGGTGTGGGCGGGAGAAGTGATAGAAGGGCATGACATGATGGGTTATTATAATGCAAAAGCAAACCCTAGATACGCTCCCCTCGCTAATGAGAGGAGACGAGATTATTCTAATCTAAACTAGAAAGCTGTAAATTTCTACACTACTGGATTAGGATACACCTGAGCATAGGCGGATCCAGAATCTGGAGTGGGTTAGGTAGCTGCTCTAACTGCTCCTTATGTGGCTCTGCCAGAAGTGTTGTGCCACAAGTGCCAATGGACCCAAGCAATGCACCTCCAAGCATCCTTAGTAGGTGTCCACCTGTGACCTGCAAAGGACGAGGTGCATTAGTCCATGGCAAGAAATTATTTCCCAAAATAAATGTATCCCAGAGATAATCGTCAACATAAGATGGAAAAATAATAAAGGGGTGACGAATACACCCTGAGAATGGGTCACTATCCTCTGTACTAGTGACGACCAAATCCTCTCTCTCCATGAGAAGTGGCTTTCCAGGTAGTGATGCACCGCAACATACCTTGAGGGAAATAGATCTTGTGTCCTGCGAGAGATATGGTGTGTCAAAAACATACAAGTCTAAAGAAATAGGACATGAAAAGCGAGACTCAAAAGTGGAGTGAGAGTGAGTATGAAAATCTCCCTGAATAGGGGCAATATGCTCAAGTAGGTGCTCAGCCGCAGAAGAAATGGGGAGCGACGGTAGAGGAATATGTGACTCGGGCTCCATGAAGTGGACCATCGTATCCAAGCCCTCATGCACATTCTCCTCGACGATATGCCCATACTCCACCATCTGCCCGATGTCCTGAATGACATCCTCATGGTTGACCACAGACCAAGGAGGAAGCCGTGACAGAGATGGCTGTGGAGGTGGATGTGGAGCGGACCCCTCGTATGTGGTCGTGGTGTCCTCGTCCTCATGCACATCCTCCTCGCCGGTATGCATAAGCTCTGTAAATTCCTCGGTGCTCTTATAGGACTCATGTGGGGTGTCCAAATTAAGACGAGAAGTCTCTCCCACAGATCCTAGAGAAATCTCCCCATCTTCACTATCATCATCAAAGAATGCTTCGTCATCCAAGTGGTAGTGTTGGAAAATGGGGTATCGGCATGAGATGTGTCTATGGTGGCCGATGAGATGGTGGTCTCAACCATGAAAGTGGGTATATCCTCTCCTTCATCCCCTCTCCTCGGTGTAGGTTCGGTGATTGGTACTACCGAGTTTTGTAATATTTGGCCTTGGTTAAAAATGGCACTTTCAAGGAGAGACACGAGGCTTGATTCTTCTTGTGTTGGTGGAGGGATATAAGGTTGAGGAAATGGATGGGAGGTGTTTGGGCTAAGGTTGTGGGAAAATGTTTGGCCTTGGTGTAGGGGGATGCTCTCCAGTGTAAACAGGCAATCATAATGCATGTGCCCTACCATCCCGCAAGTCTCACAAACCACAACCGAATAAGGATCGTATCCTCCCATCTGAGCATCGAAATTTGATCTCCACATGGTAATAGCAAAGATACATGGACAACAAAAATAAGAAAACTAGAGAGGAGCGTCAATAGTGCAAGAGATTAACAAAAAGTTAATATAAAGGTGGGGAAAAAATTTCTCGATTATTGTATATTTTTTGTTTTAATGCGTAGTCTAACGAACCCAAGCTACGCTAATATCAAACCGAACGCCTCCCCGGCAACGGCGCCAAAAACTTGACTGGTGCCCCGTTTACGGTTTAGGCGCGGTGTCGTTTTACCGCAAGTGCACAGTTTGTGTAGGGTGCGGGTTTATCGAACTTAGGGAGGTGAATGGCTTGAATGGATACTAGCGTTGCCTAGGTTGTGTGCTAGCTACGCAGATAATATGGGTGGAAGTGTAGATATAAAAGAAATAAATAAAAAAGACACGAAATGAATCCCTGCTAACACGGGCTAGAGCACTCATAACACTTGGCATTTGACTTGACCCAGGGTGAGACATTGTCCCAAAAGGTGGTACCTAGCGTCCATAGGCCCGATATTCCGGTCGATGCCCAGTACGCTAGGTCTACCCGGTTTCGGACGGTGGGCATTCCCATGTCCATTAACACCATCCGCAACTGGGAGCATTAAGGCCACAATGATAACTACCAACATTTCGTCCAAGCCGTTCCCACGCGCGAGGACTCGATGTCAATGCTAGGGGTGTAAGCTGTGGCTAGGGAGTCAACCGCCAAGTTTATTCCCCCTTGGCCCGACGGTCAGAGGCGGTCTTTCTCCCACCAATGACAATGAAACGCCCCGCGTAACCCTAATGGCCAAATAGGTCGAATGTGATTTCTAGCAATACATCAAGGCGGATCTTGACTGAACAAGATACCGGACCCCAATCCCCAACACACTAGCGTGTCGCCGTATGAATTGAACTCAGATTGCTTGAAATCCCCATTGACACATTTCATCGAACACATACCATGCAATCAAGTCAAATGTAAATTTCCAAGCATCAATCCTACTCTAACCCGTATTAGGGTTCATCAGACACTACTCAATGGTGAAGAACATAAAAACAAGCAACAGAAAAGACATACAAACGTTCACCATTAAGAAAAATGAATACAACACAAAACAATGGAAAACAAGTGTAACGACCGGTTTTCATCATTATTATTTTCTGTATTTTCTCGTATTTCTATTTTCTTTTCATATCCGTCACCGACATTCCTATTCCGAACACGTACCAGTACCCGTTACTTCCCATAATTATTATTATTATTATTATTATCCTCCTAGTAAAATTTTTAAGACTCTTATCAAAATCGGTTTTAAATTTTAGATTCAAAATTCGAAATTTGAATTTCGAATTTTTAAAAGTCAAACTCAACTTTCAAATCTTCTTAAACTTTTAAATTTGAAATGAAAACTTACCATTGTTGGACCCTTTTAAAACATATTGAATAGCCATTATTCCCTTGATTACACCTATTAAATCCTATTAATCTTTTACAAATTTATTCCCTAATTAAACCAAATTAATACAAATCTCATTAATGATATTTCAAATTTTCCCTTCCTAATTAAACACTTCCCCAAGTTTTGAACTCTAAACTCTATGCCACCCCAAATTTTTGTACCCAGGCCACACGCACTAGCTGCACTCACATAACAACATTAATCAAAAAGGAGAAGAAGAATTATAAAAACCCTAAAGACCTAATACATGCTCACGTGTTGCCTACAACCATCACCCTATTATTTGTTTAATAACCTAAGGTTCTCTCTAGCTACTGACCTTTTCCTTTACAAAAAAAACAATGAAATAAACCATAAGACAACTCCCCACGTGCTACCCAAGAGGACCCTACACAATTTATATATATATAGAACCTAGAGAAGCTAAGAGGGCTCTTCACATGCTGTGCAAACCAAACCCATCAAAACCCTAGGACAAACATCATCACATCAGCCCGTACCCTCTCTCCCTATTCTCATCTCTCTACCCACGTGCAATGAACAACCCAACAATCTAATCCTAGGGCTTAGATTTCATGTGCTGTCTCTTATCCTTTATAACCCCACACACACAAAACCCTAGGGCAAGTTTTTTTAAGCACAGCCGCCTGCAGCTTGTTGAAAGCTTTTCAAATTCTCCTCCCACCTCACGCACCGACCAAGCTGCAAAGCCCCCACTCGTATCTCCCTTTCTTCCAACCCTCTCTCCTTCACCTCCTCGCCAGGCCTTCACCCTTGCCGGCCTTCCAGTCGACATCCACCTGCGTGCGCAACGGTAGGCCGTGCGGCCACCTTCCCGTGCCCCACCTGTCTCCACTCTAACCACTACTCGCCTACGACCCCAGCCCCCTCCTCCATCGCCGGGCAGCCACCAACCCACTCCACATACATGGACCCCAAGTTCTTCCCCTGCGGATGCCGTAGCCTCGCCTCCACGCGTGCAAACTCCCCACGGCCTGCCCCTCTCCCGGTAGCCAACGATGCCCCCGGCCTGCCCCTCTCACGGCAACCACTTCGGCCTCCTCCTCCTCCCCGTGGCCACCACCAACACCCGAGCCTCCCCTCTTCTCCTCTCCCCAGATCCGAAACCCCCAACCTGCTTCCTCACGGCAACAACTCAAGGCCGAGTTCTCCTCTCAACTCCTTCTTCTTCTTGCGAAAAACCTGCGGCCTCCTCCTCCTCTTTCCTCCCCCTCCGCATGGCAACCAGCGGTCTCCCCCTCCCCTTCTTCTTCAAGTCCAAGATCAGCACACCCCCCACGACAGATCTCGCCTCCGCCTGAGCGACGCCCTACGGCCGTGCCGCTGCCCCTGGCCCGCAGTGCCGAGCTCCGACGCAGCCCAATGCCGTCATTAGTCGCCCCGTCCGCAACTCATGAGAACTGCCGCTTGTAAGTAGTTTACAGTAACAGTTTATTACTGTAATGATGTGTTTTTGTGAGTATAGGCATATCATAACTTGTTTTCTTTGGGAACTGGGTGGACTCATGTATAAGTTATTCATGTAGATGTGAAAGAGATTAGTTGTTAGGTTAAAACAGTAAGTGTTAGTATCAGCAAGTTAACGTGGCAATACTTAACTAGTAGTTAGGGTGTTATAGATCTGTATACTACGTCAACCTATAGCATCAGAAATTATATCATTAGTTAGTCCATGTAAATTAGTTATTATTCTTAAACAGTAAGTTAGTTTTGTTAACTTTTACTAGATGAAGTGTATACTAGTTGTGTAACAGAATGTTAGCCTTAGTATAGAACTATATTTATAATGTAGATTAGTTGTAATAACAAGTTTAGAAATCTGTATGTTACTCTGACTAATAGGTTAGATTTAAACGTTGTTTTGAGAACGATTAGCTTATCAACACGTATTTAATGATGCAGATATATTCGTGTTCCCCTGAAATCAGTGGACCGTCATCACCGTAGAGTAGTGCCCGTTGAGACGTTTCCGACGACACCAAGAACGCCAAAAACAGGCAAGTGTGCAATTAAATACGAATTTTTGAAGTTTGATGACTAGTACTCTATTTTTACTTCAATTTGCATATCTTGAAAACTACATGTTAATTCACGCATGGAATCTTTTCGTAACGTTTTAGACTAAAAATGTGACATTTGGACATACAACTAGTTAGTGTGCAACTTTAAGCTTTGATAAATAAAACTCAGTTTCGCAACCTGTTCGTTAAACTCACATGTTCAACACTCTCATTAAATTATCGTAAATGTTGGCAACCCCCTCTTAATGATTGAAAATGTTGTATATAAGAAATGATGACATTGTTAAATTGGTACACAACTTGTCTGGACATTGTAAATGCCTAACAAATATGGACATCGTGGAAATCGTGCGCCTCGAAGGCGGTACCGTGATATCGTGATGTCGTGTGAGTCGACTAGGCCGGCTCGTTTTCCGGCAAACTTTTGGGTGGGGTTAGGGTTGAGCGGCCACTAGTCGTATGAAAGGTACTCTCCTCAAGAGCACCACCCACACGCGGTGGGTTAGCGTCAATCACGGTAAGCCCCCGTGAGAGGAACGACCTTCTCATCAGGACCTACAGGCGTGAACCCTAGATTAGAATGCTAACTCCTGACAAGAAAACTTGCAATGCTAACTTGGTCATCTTGATAATTGAAATGGTAATGAACTCAAAGAAAAACCCTACTATAATTCTTGCAACTGCTTAGAACTACATGTTAGGGATGTTTACTTTTCGTTTCAGTATAATTGTCTCGTTATATTGCTGCAGTCACCTTTCTTTTTAAAATGTTTAATGTTTCTTTAATTCGTATCAGCTGCACATCTTGTTTGGGATGCTAACCTTTTCTTGCAGCCCTTGCTGACATACATTCATTGTTTGTGGATGTATGTCAGATTTAGCACTTGAGTACCCGGAGGATTCGTGCGTGATGCCTGGCTCGGAGAGCCAGAGTTGGTCGTAGACGCCGAGCTGCTTTCTGCGGAAGACTAGAGCCTTCGTCACTGCCTTGAGTTTTACTTTAGTTCCTTGTAGTAGGATTAGTGCCTTGTCATGGTTTCCATTGTTGGCCATGCTGAGGCCATGTTGTATTATTTTCTTGTATGAACAATTCTGGAAGTGCCCTTTTAAATTAATGAAATGTTTTCTGATTGTTCTTATACGCAAAATGCAAGCACCCTTTTCTGTGTTTTTATCACAGACACTTATTAAACTCGAGCTTCACCGCTCCAGTTCAAGCGGACCGCGTAACGCTCTCGCTTCCAGTGTCTTTTGGGAAGCGGGGTGTTACAGGTTTTAGTGGTGGCCCATGCAGGTCGAGCAACTGCGGAATTCAGAACAATGAGAACACTTTCCATTAGCCAAACATCCAGAATTAGTTCATACGCAAAATTACTCGAATACCTAGTCTCAGCATGATAGGAAACCCAATACCAGGATAATAGGAATAGTTAATTAGATACTCATGCTTGTTAGTTAGACGCCCTTACCACGACTTAGTGTTATCATTTTGGAACTCACCCTAGCGATTGATTGTTCAGCTTTGGATATATTAGATTTTTGAGTTTCGTTAGTCGTTCGCATAGATTCATCGAGTCTAAGGTCCAACCGAACGTAGCGATCGTCGCCGTGCAAGTCGAACCCGAGACGTCTGCGAGAAATAGACTTCGAAGCGTAGGATTTTCCAAATCTATAGATAAGATCTTGACCTCAATCCTCAACGAATCTTTACGTCGGTTTCCCCTATCGCAGTCTAGTACGTTGAAGAACATTATTGTTAAACCTTTAGTCGACCCATTGCTTATGTCCCCTGCTTTCACTATTTTCCTAAATCATTATACTTTAAATTGATGATCGTAGGAAGCCATCGTAACGTATTCATGGAGTTACCTCTTGGCCGCTCTTACGTCTCGATCGTCGAACCTGATCCTTGTCCTCGATTCACTTTAACTCTCTAGATCCGCCATCTTTAACCTTGAACCCCTCCTAAAAAGTATTTCGATACTTCATTTATTGAATTCTTCGCTAAGTTTAAATTTCCTTCGAAAACTTTTACTTAGATTCTCTACACTTCAGTCGACTTAAACCCAATCTTGATTATGAAACTCTTTTGATGCGATCTTTAACTACTATCTTACAACGATTTCCTCACATACATCTTTCGCACTTCTGATTCACATAACTGCTCTATTTTCCTCAGACAATGAACTTTTTAAAACTTTATTTCTAAGACGCTAGTTTAAATATCACCTCCTTTCCTTAATGATGTATTTCGAAACGGTCATTGATATATACTTTTAAAATACTTTCCTAAGTTAAAGAAAACTTCTAAAAAAAGAAAAATTCTTTTTACAAACCTATTTTCCATTTGCAAAACAAACACTGCATCGTTAGGCCCATATTACTCTTCACTCATTATTCGACTAGTCACATTTTGCATTTTAACTTATTTCATATGTTCACGATTTTACGATGTTATTTTACACATATCCTCATCTTCTTAACCATTTAATTACCCTTAAATATTTTATGTCACCCGACCAAACTAATCTCTTAACCATACCACCTCCGGAACCGTCCACCACAACATTAGTTCGTCGCATCATTCAACTCCGAATCCTACACTTACTTAGTTGTCACTTTAGGACTGATCATTGTTTAGTGAGATCTTTAGCTTTGATTGTGGTGTTGTGGTAGTGCATGAAAATGATAATGGGTGTAAGTATGGTTATGTGTACAGATTCATTATGTGATCTGTATGCTAGTATGTCTGGCGTGTGCTCGTGTGTATATACGTGTATGATTAGTTATAGGTGTATATATGTATACTGTGTGAACAAGTGTGTTTTACATATAGTAGGAATATAATATTGTATTACCCCTACGGGATGATGTATGAGCATGTATATACCAGGAAGTATGCATAGACGTATGTTTGTGACTACGTAAAGATGGATGTATGAAATTGTATGCTAGCCCTATATAAATTACCATGATTGTGCATACCGGTGTGTGTGCATGTACATCCTATATAGATATGAGATAGGAGTGTGGTAGTGTAAGTATGTATATGTATGAAAGTATGTGAATGTATTTGAAAGTGTGTGATATATGAGTAAGTACATGCATGTGGATGTATATTATTTCATTATGATATATGTATGACTGGAATAGAATGACCTTAGTGCCTATGTCCGCTCAACCCCTACGTCGGCCTATCTAAGGAAGTCTGAGGACGGACTTGATCCTAAGGTGGGTAGATTACGATGACCCTAGTACTATGAGTAAGGCATGTATAAATTTGTGAATGGTGTAAGATATTACGTGCATATATATCCGTGAAGTGATTTGCATTATAATGTGAATATGTTAGTATGTGGTATGAAAAAGTGGTTGTACGATAGAAGTGTTAAATTGACTAAGAATGGTTGTATTTATATGTTAGTGGTATGTCTGGATGACTTATGGTATTATATCTTTATAGATCATGAGTGTATAAGATATATGGTAATATATTGTGTATTAGTATGATGTAAATGTGTAAGGTGTTAGCACACTTACAGCTAGTGAATTGATGTGGTTGTGTGGTAGAATATTACTATTCGCCAGATGTAGTATTGAATTGGATTGTATTTGTAGGGTGATATTATATTAAATGTACTATGTTAATATGTGCTTGGTAATATGTGTACGTATGTTGTTACTACTATTAGCGTGAACGTTGATTTGTATTATCAGTGGTGATACTTTTAGTATTAATGTTAGTATTAGAAATACTACTTAGGTATGGCATGATGGTTGTTTTTGGTGTGTATGCATTAGAAGAGAGATGCGAGCGTTATCCTTACGTTTCCCCGTGACTTAGCCGATAAGATTACGAGGACGGAATCGTTTTAAGGTGGGTAGGATGTAACGACCGGTTTTCATCATTATTATTTTCTCTATTTTCTCGTATTTCTATTTTCTTTTCGTATCCGTCGACCGACATTCCTATTCCGAACACGTACCAGTACCCGTTACTTCCCATACTTATTATTATTATTATTATTATCCTCCTAGTAAATTTTTTAAGACTCTTATCAAAATCGGTTTTAAATTTTAGATTCAAAATTCGAAATTTGAATTTCGAATTTTTAAAAGTCAAACTCAACTTTCAAATCTTCTTAAACTTTTAAATTTGAAATGAAAACTTACAATTGTTGGACCCTTTTAAAACATATTGAATAGCCATTATTCCCTTGATTACACCTATTAAATCCTATTAATCCTTTACAAATTTCTTCCCTAATTAAACCAAATTAATACAAATCTCATTAATGATATTTCAAATTTTCCCTTCCTAATTAAACACTTCCCCAAGTTTTGAACTCTAAACTCTAGGCCACCCCAAATTTTTGTACCCAGGCCGCACGCACTAGCTGCACTCACACAACAGCATTAATCAAAAAGGAGAAGAAGAATTATAAAACCCCTAAAGACCTAATACATGCTCACGTGTTGCCTACAACCATCACCCTATTATTTGTTTAATAACCTAAGGTTCTCTATAGCTACTAACCTTTTCCTTTACAAAAAAAACAATGAAATAAACCATAAGACAACTCCCCACGTGCTACCCAAGAGGACCCTACACAATTTATATTTATAAAGAACCTAGAGAAGCTAAGAGTGCTCTTGACATGCTGTGCAAACCAAACCCATCAAAACCCTTGGACAAACATCATCACATCAGCCCGTACCCTCTCTCCCTATTCTCATCTCTCTACACACGTGCAATGAACAACCCGACAATCTAATCTTAGGGATTAGATTTCATGTGCTGTCTCTTATCCTTTATAACCCCACACACACAAAACCCTAGGGCAAGTTTTTTAAGCACAGCCGCCTGCAGCTTGTTGAAAGCTTTTCAAATTCTCCTCCCACCTCACGCCCCGACCAAGCCGCAAAGCCCCCACTCGTATCTCCGTTTCTTCCACCGCTCTCTCCTTCACCTCCTTGCCAGGCCTTCACCCTTGCCGGCCTTCCTGTCGACATCCACCTGCGTGTGCAACGGTAGGCCGTGCGGCCACCTTCCCGTGCCCCACCTGTCTCCACTCTCACCCCTACTCGCCTACGACCCCAACTCCCTCCTCCATCGTCGGGCAGCCACCAACCCACTCCACAGACATGGACCCCAAGTTCTTCCCATGCGGATGCCGTAGCCTCGCCTCCACGCGTGCAAACTCCCCACGGCCTGCCCCTCTCCCGGCAGCCAACGATGCCCCCGGCCTGCCCCTCTCACGTCAACCACTTCGGCCTCCTCCTCCTCCCCGTGGCCACCACCAACACCCGAGCCTCCCCTCTTCTCCTCTCCCCAGATCCGAAACCCCCAACCTGCTTCCTCACGGTAACAACTCAAGGCCGAGTTCTCCTCTCAACTCCTTCTTCTTCTTACGAAAAACCTGTGACCTCCTCCTCCTCTTTCCTCCCCCTTCGCATGGAAACCAGTGGTCTCCCCGTCCCCTTCTTCTTTAAGGCCAAGATCAGCACACACCCCACGACAGATCTCGCCTCCGCCTGAGCGACGCCCTACGACCGTGCCGCTGCCCCTGGCCTGCAGTGCTGAGCTCCGACGCAGCCCAATGCCATCGTTAGTCGCCCCGTCCGCAACTCATGAGAACTGCCGCTTGTAAGTAGTTTAGAGTAACAGTTTATTACTGTAATGATGTGTTTTTGTGAGTATAGGCATATCATAACTTGTTTTCTTTGGGAACTGGGTGGACTCATGTATAAGTTATTCATGTAGATGTGAAAGAGATTAGTTGTTAGGTTAAAACAGTAAGTGTTAGTATCAGCAAGTTAACGTGGCAATACTTAACTAGTAGTTAGGGTGTTATAGATCTGTATACTACGTCAACCTATAGCATCAGAAATTATATCATTAGTTAGTCCATGTAAATTAGTTATTATTCTTAAACAGTAAGTTAGTTTTGTTAACTTTTACTAGATGAAGTATATACTAGTTGTGTAACAGAATGTTAGCCTTAGTATAGAACTATATTTATAATGTAGATTAGTTGTAATAACAAGTTTAGAAATCTGTATGTTACTCTGACTAATATGTTAGATTTAAACGTTGTTTTGAGAACGATTAGCTTATCAACACGTATTTAATGATGCAGATATATTCGTGTTCCCCTGAAATTAGTGGACCGTCATCACCGTAGAGTAGTGCCCGTTGAGACGTTTCCGACGACACCAAGAACGCCAAAAACAGGCAAGTGTGCAATTAAATATGAATTTTTGAAGTTTGATGACTAGTACTCTATTTTTACTTCAATTTGCATATCTTGAAAACTACATGTTAATTCACGCATGGAATCTTTCCGTAACGTTTTAGACTAAAAATGTGACATTTGGACATACAACTTGTTAGTGTGCAACTTTAAGCTTTGATAAAGAAAACTCATTTTCGCAACCTGTTCGTTAAACTCACATGTTCAACACTCTCATTAAATTATCGTAAATGTCGGCAACCCCCTCTTAATGATTGAAAACATTGTATATAAGAAATGATGACATTGTTAAATTGGTACACAACTTGTCTGGACATTGTAAATGCCTAACAAATATGGACATCGTGGAAATCGTGCGCCTCGAAGGCGGTACCGTGATATCGTGATGCCGTGTGAGTAGACTAGGCCGGCTCGTGTTCCGACAAACGTTTGGGTGGGGTTAGGGTTGAGCGGCCACTAGGCGTATGAAAGGTACTCTCCTCAAGAGCACCACCCACACGCGGTGGGTTAGCGTCAATCACGGTAAGCCCCCGTGAGAGGAACGACCTTCTCATCACGACCTACAGGCGTGAACCCTAGATTAGAATGCTAACTCTTGACAAGAAAACTTGCAACGCTAACTTGGTCATCTTGATAATTGAAATGCTAATGAACTCAAAGAAAAACCCTACTATAATTCTTGCAACTGCTTATAACTACATGTTAGGGATGTTTACTTTTCGTTTCAGTATAATTGTCTTGTTATATTGCTGCAGTCACCTTTCTTTTTAAAATGTTTAATGTTTCTTAAATTCGTATCAGCTGCACATCTTGTTTGGGTTGCTAACCTTTTCTTGCAGCCCTTGCTGACATACATTCATTGTTTGTGGATGTATGTCAGATTCAACGCTTGAGTACCCGGAGGATTCGTGCGTGACGCCTGGCTCGGAGAGCCAGAGTTGGTCGTAGACGCTGAGCCGCTTTCTGCGGAAGACTAAAGCCTTCATCACTGCCTTGAGTTTTAGTTTAGTTCCATGTAGTAGGATTAGTGCTTTGTCATGGTTTCCATTTTTGGCCATGCCGAGGCCCTGTTGTATTATTTTCTTGTATGAACAATTCTGGAAGTGCCCTTTTAAATTAATGAAATGTTTTCTGATTGTTCTGATACGCAAAATGCAAGGACCCTTTTCTGTGTTTTTATCACAGACGCTTTTTGAACTCGAGCTTCACCGCTCCAGTTCAAGCGGACCGCGTAACTCTCTCGCTTCTAGTGTCTTTTGGGAAGCGGGGCGTTACAACAAGAGAAAGAAATACGTGTCTCGCGTTCGAATCCATTAATCCGGTACAACATTTATTGGAAGATAAAATCCTAATCTAATCTAACCTAAGCTCACAGCAAAGGGGATGAAAAATCCCTAAAAATAGAAGAACTTGTCCATCAGTCGGCCAACATCATGTATTTATAGTCCCCCTTCGAAACCCTAATGGTTCAGGTCCAAATACCCAGCAAAACTACAGAAATCGAAGTCACCTGATTAGTTGAAGCATCAACCGATCGGGTGACCTGCTTGATGCTTCGGTTGTCGGCTTCGAGAACTTCACCCGCTCGCTTGATCCGATCGGTTGGCGTCTCCGGGTCGTCATTTGGGGTGATGCGGCATCAGGTGACCCGATCGGTTTAGAATTCAACCGATCGGTTGGAATTATCCCCGAAAAGACAGAGAACACTGATGAACAGACACGGTCAGTGAACCGTCGGTTGAGCTCTCTGGGTCGTCGATTGGAAAATCAGCTACAGATGAACCGATCGGGTGAGATGTCACCCGATCGGTTGGAATTCAGCTTCAAATGGCCGAGAACTCTGCTGTGTTCAACCGGTCGGTTGGGCTGCACTTCGCTTCAGCATCAGTCTGGGTCGGATACGCGTGCACCACCCGATCTGTTGGATGTGTCCAACTGATCGGTTGCGGGCTGAAAGATGGAAATCTTCGTCATTTGACCCCTGGATTACGCGTGACTCCTCTCGTTGCTCCGGGGACTCATGATATCTTCATTATATGTCCCCAACGCTGGCAATCTCCTGCAAACACACAAAAACACGTAGAAGTGAAAGAAAACTAGAAAACACAAGAAAATGGATACGGGACGACAGAAAATAACGGAAAAACACAAAGAAGATATGAATGAATTTATAAAATATAGACACGCGTCACATGGCCACCCATAGGATTATTAACATCCCTTATATGCTCATGGGCAAGCAGGGCACAATCTGCAAGTAGCCGGTCTGGGAGAAAGGCAGCTTGATTAGGTGATATAAGCTCAATGACAGCTCTTTTCAATCGATTGCATAGGATCTTGTTGATAATCTTGTATAAAACATTACAACAGGAAATGGGTTTGTAATCACCAAGCCCAGAAGCATTAGCACTCTTAGGTATGAGTGTTAAGAAGGTATGGTTAATCTGCTGAAATATCTTCCCAGATTGGAAAAGGTTAAGTATAGCAATGGTAACATCCCCACCAATGATTTTCCACGAATTCTGATAAAAGAAACCATTAAATCCATCAGGCCCATGGGCCTTCTCAGCCCCAATTTGAAAAACAACATTTTTAACATCATCAGCAAGCACAGGTATTTCGACCCAATCAGTAACCTCCTTAGTAAGGACTCTTTTAGTGGTAAGACTGGGAAAGATCCTCCAGTAATCATTCTGGTTATACAAGCTAGAGTAATACTCAGGAGCATCCACTTTAAGGGAATTAATAGAATTGTTACGAGAGCCATCAGTAGAGATAAGGTGCCCAAGATTATTATGACTTTGTCTAGCCCTCATAGCAGTGTAAAAGAACCGGGAATTACGATCCCTAAGACGCAACCAATCTTGCCTACTTTTCTGCTTAAGATTGGATTCTTCAATGTCAATAGCATCAGCCAGTTGATTTATTAAGATATGCTCTTTCCTTTGAAGCTCAACACATAAATCCAGATTAGGATTATCCTGAATAGCAGCAAGTTCAGTACAAAGTTTAGACACATCATTAGCATCCCTAAAAGCCACTCCAAAACAGTTAAGCCCATTTTTCAGATTCTTAAGTTTAGCAACCAGGCGTATCATCGGGCAACCCTTAACCCTGATGCCCCAATGCTCCTTCAACACATTAAGATACTCAGGACTGCGATGCCAGGCATTAAAGAGTTTAAAATGCTTAGGATCAGCACCCCCCATCCGATGAAGATGGATAATAAGAACGGAATGGTCATGCCACTAGCAATGTATTCACAGTAAGAAGATGTGAGAATGTCCATCCACTTATTATTGCAGAAAGAGAGACCAAGGGTGGCAGTAATGCACCTTTGCCCAATACTTCGATTAGACCAACTCAGAGTATTACCAACCATTTTAAGTTCCATGAGAGCACTGGCATTAATGCAATCATTAAACTCATCAACCATACACCCATCAATCACCCTACCCCCCACTTTTTCCATAGCACAGCGAACACAATTAAAGTCACCCCCAATGATCCAAGGGAAGTGGTTATATCTGTTGGGATTGGCCATAATATCATCCCACAGAGTTCGACGATCTTGGTAGGAGTTGGACGTGTAGACAATAGTCACAACCATAGTAAAGCCTGCAGCATTAATACATTTCATAGTGATATGCTGAGCATTCATATCTTCAACCACACACTTCCACGTGTCAGGATCATACATAATAACAATACGACCATTGCGATGAGCACTACGATTGTCAATTGATAACAACTTCTTCGAAAAGCATTTAAGTATTCTCTGAGCATTATTCTCAACAACTTTGGTTTCAATTAGACCAACCAGCAAGGGCGCATGCTTACGAATACGATTTTTAAGCTCACTCCATCTAGCGACTTGTTAAGACCACGAGTATTCCAAATGAACAACGTCATTGATTGGACCTGATGGGTGGGGGATGCTCAACATCCTTATTGATTCTAGAACTCTTGCGAGTGCCCTTCAACGAAATCGTCCCCCTTTGCGGGTTCAGTTTTTTCCACCCTTTACTATTCTGTTTCATCTCCTCTTGTTCTATATGCCAAGCCTCATTAATAATGGTCAGTTCATTAGGTTCATTATCAGATTCAATGGCATCACCTGAGTCATCAAGCAAAGAGGCCCCTGGCCGTGAACTACTTCTCGTACTCAATATATCAAATGGATTAACGTTGCTCCAATAATGCGGACTTGGCTTATCTTTGGTATCGGGGATAACTCTCGAGATAAACGAGATGTGACCAGTGCGAGAGTTCGGTGAGGGTAGTATGCCCGATTTGTGCCCCGCCCTTCCCTGAGGTATCCCCCATCCCATCCCCCCATATTATTAGACATAGATACATAGGCCTCCTTGCTACATGGGTTGCCTTCAACCCCCCAGTTCCCTAGTCGTAGCTAGCGCATTAGCCTCCTTATACATCTCATTATCTTGGAGGTCCTTATAGTCAGGCCCACGCTCGCTAGTCGCAGCTAGCACCTTATCTTCGCAATAAACATCATGAGGGCCCTACTTATGATCCACCTCCATAGATGCTGCCGATATTCACGTACACTTACCTCCGCAAACTTCAATCTGCCGCTTCCTCAGGCTACTTTGCTTTTACTGCTCCCTAGGATCTTCAACTTCTTTCCCCCTATTACAAACATTGCCACTACTGGACGCAGCCAGTATGCCAACATCATTCCTCCCAGCAGTAACATCCCCTACTGCTCCTACAACAGCCTCATTGTCTTCTCCCACATTTCTATTCCCATTACAATGCAAACCGCCATCAGTTCCTATCCTACTTGTCGTAGCAGTCTCTATCGGATTACATCCCCTTTCTTTACTGGTCGTAGCCAGATGTACATCCTCTTCATTACCAGTGGTCGCAGCCACCCCCTTCTTAACATTTATACCCATGACATTACATTTCATTACATTTCTCTCACTCACCATGACATTACTTTGCTGAGCGTTTCCATCTACAGGCGATTCTATAACTAATGCCGCAGGACATTGCGAGGCGAGATGCCCGAAGCAGACACATACAGAGCCCGGGTTGGTTCACACTCATACTTGACACCGACGCTGATCATTAATCTATCCCCCAACTGAACTGAAATGGATTGTGGCAGCGGCTAATCGGCTTTCACTTCGACCAAACATCGAGCATAAGATAGATGCTCCATTCTTGCCGTAGCACGATCCAAACAAATGGGAACTCCAAAAACACTGATGATCGAATTCAAAATACTCAACGTCCATAAGTTGATAGGAAGGTTAGGAAGCGGTACCCAGACCGGCATGGCAGTGAGGAGATCCCGCTCAAACCCTTCATCGGCACTCCATCGCTGCATCACCACGAGTCTTCCATCGAAAAGCCATGGCCCGCCCAGGAGCACCGCATCACGATCTTCCTTCGTCGTAATTCTGAAAAAGAAATAGCCGTTATCTCTCGAAAATATGCTAACTTCCTTTTCGATCCTCCACATCCTAGATGCACAAGCCTTAATCTGTCCGTAGTAGGGGGTGTCATCAAGCACGTAACCGACGAGAGTATTCTCCCATTTCTTCGCTCCCTTGGCAAGCATTTCCTCCGTTAGCACCGTAGTTGAGTTTCCCTCCTCATCAATCATCGGTGGGATAAACGACATCTCAAATGCCTCTGAGAACTCTCACCTGTTGGTACAAACCTCAAGCCATGACCGCTTGTCCGCATTGACGTTGATCTTTATTGGTACCATTGGCGAGATGCTTTACGCTCAATCACCTTGCGTGCATCAGGCCTGGAACCACCACGCTTGGTCCCTGGCATAGCCATTCTACCTTCAGGTTGCTCCTTCATATCATTGTCTTGCCTTTATCCATCCCAACAAACTTGGAGTTCTTGCGAGATACTTCCCTCCAGGCAGCACCATGGTCATTCTTTGATGTAGCAGCAGCAGAATCACCTTCGCTCTGCATCCTCCCTCTATCAGCTCCCAATCAAACCGCATCATTTCCATTCTTGTCAGCCATGTATAACAGAAACTAGGTGCAGACTAAGGATCCAACCTCCCAGACGACCTCAGCAACATCAAACAATTAACAAGAAATCAAAGTCCAGATCAAAATCTAGCACCAAGCTGAAACAATAGTCGACAGCACTCACCGCCGGATCAAGATATAGAAGTATATATTGATTCGTCTAGAAATAATTGCGATCCATCCTGAATAAGCACAAAGAACTAGCTCACACGCCAGAATGCCGGATCTCACCCTGTCGACGACCGAAGAGCGACGCCTCTGATCTCTTGGCTCACAACTCGTCAATACCGATCAGAACAAGAAGACAGGTCAAAAAAACTAGATCCAATATCCAAAATCCAAGATCCAAAAAAACCAGATCCAGACGCAGAATCTTACCCCGAATCAAGATCTCAGGTGGAGATCTTGATTTTACCTCAACAAAGAACGCAAGAATCCAAACGGCGCTCTACCTCGTCGTCGGCACAGATCCAGCTTGCTTGATCCACGATTCACACCCTTCCTGTGGAGAACACGATTCGCAGTACTTCAGCTCGGCGATTGTAACGGCCAATATTTTTAGGCGTGTTTAAGTTCGTGCATGCCCGTATTTGATTTCAGTCGTCCGAATAATTTTTTGTCAGTATGTTCTTTTCTCCTACATGTCAATGCGAGCGCATCTCTGTTTTTAATTTTTCAAACATCGTGATTAATTAACTATTAACCCTAACTGTTAATTAACCTAATCTAAGCTAATCCCTAATTAAATCATGTGTCGGCAGCCAACCAACTCCTACCTGATGGTTCCTCCTCTTCATTATCAGCAGACACATCTCATCAACCGTTCCACCCACCTCCAGCTCCTCCATCATCAAGCTGTCCCCTTACTGTTATAATAACAATATCAACACCAACGACGGTAGGAAGAGGATGAACTGCCAGCAACATCATCTCAGTTCCTGAAAACAAATCCCTGAAAACAAATCAAACCAGCAACCAATTTCATCCCAATCCCAATCTTTCTGCAAACCAAATCCTCCACCAGTTCTTACCCAAACCAGAAACCATCCACAACCCAAAATCAAACCCCTGTTGTAACACCCAAATCTGTAAACCGAAATTTCAGATCCAAGCTCAGAAAATCAAAATCTTGAAGAGAGGAATTCTGAAAAATATTTCAGATTCAGACCAACAAACAAATTCAAACCAAACCAAAATCCACCATAAATTCTTCCCCAAACCAGAAACCATCCATAACCCAAATCAGCCCTCCAACAAATACAAATCTGAAAACCCAAAAATTTCAGATCCAACAAACAAAAATTTCAGATTCAAAGAAATCAAAAATCTAAAAACAAATTCAGATTTAAACCTAAACAAACTGAGATTCAAATTTCAATCCAACTTCCTCTTCTTCCTTCTCCTCCTCCTTCCCATGGCCGCGCCATCCCTTCCCGTTGCCTGGACTCCGAGCGCCCACGCCTTGAGAACCGCCAAGCGCAGCCGCCGCTCGCCGCGAGCCGCCGTGCAGAACTCCTGCCTGACGCCCGTTGCATCCGCCTGCGCCTCCGGGAGCCCACCGCCGCGCCGACGAGCTGCGCGTGCCGCCGCCCTATCCGCCGCCAGCATCTCCTCCCATCCGAGCACCGTAAGCCCTCTTTTTCTCTTTGTGTGGACGGGTCTTTGCTGCCATCGAAATCAAATGGAACAAATGAAAAAAAGGGGAAGAACAAAAGTAAGAGGCAGAGACAGTAAAGAGAAGGGAGAGAAAGTTATAAAGAGGGGGGAGAGAGAGAGTTGGTGTATAGGTTTATATTAAACAAAGTGATAATTTCAACATGTTAGCTCTTTCCCCCTTTAGTCAAAGTTAGGTGAGAAAATTAAACATCATGATTAAGACAATTAAGACATGTAATTAGAGCAAGTTAGTAATTAATGTTAATTAGTGTTAATGCTTATTTCAGCTTGTTGTTAATTGTAAATAATGTTAGTGTAATAAAACTAGAGTAAGAGTGTACCCTGTTAATATAACACAATATGAACACCACCCTAGCCAGAGAACCCAATGGAATTGGATGAACCTAATTTAGGGATTAACTTAATTTCGTTCTTAACTCACCATAGATTTAATTCGTTAATGTAATTAACCAAAACAGAGAAACTATATCACCGTAACGTAGTACCCATCAAAACGAACCCAACGACACCAAAATCACTAAAATCGGGCTAGTGTATGATTTATAGTGAATGTTTGAAGTTAGGTGATCATTAGGCCATTTTCACGTTAAGTTGTATAACTAAAAATCTACACATGAAATGACGCGTGAAACTACTTCCACCGCATTCTTGACTAAAAATGGAATCCAACGACATATAATTCAATATACCTTAATTTAGAAAAATAACAAGAATAATTAACTTTCTGATCAAATTCGTTAATTCTCTTTTGCGGCACTTTAACTAATTATGATAAATGATATTATTTAATGACGCAGATACGTCGCGTCCTTCCTACCGTTACTCAGACAACCCAAACTGTCCCAGTCAGGCAAGCGTGCAGTTTAAATTTATGTTTTTGTGCTATTGATGTTGTACACTGAATTACTGACATAAACACACTTTTTAGAAATGCTAGACTTAAACTCGTGTGCGTGTGTGTGGACCCATTAATTATCAAAATGAACATATTTTGTGAATTGCAACATTTCTGGACATGCATAGAAATTTGAAACTGTTAAAACTGATAAAATGTTACATGACGTTGGCTCTCGTTGTCACATGCCATTGGTTACCAGTTGTTACATGCCGTTGGCTACCAGTTGTCGTTGGCTACCAGTTGTTACATGATCACTCCATATTTTACACCCTTTTTCTGCATGTTTGTATGCCTCTTTGATCGCTCATATCGCGTTTTTCACTATTATTCGACAATATTGCGATGCTTTTCAAGATTTATTGTTTTTGTCGTATTTCAGGAGATATGGAGCGATTCGGAGTGATTTTGAGACCAAGAGGATTTGCACCCACTCCGAAGTGTCACCCAAGGCTCTTTTGAGGGCTATTCGGCGATGGAAGACAAGTGGAAGAAGAAAGAACTATGTAGGAGCGACGAGGAGGCGAAATGATGTAGATTGGGCATCTACAGCATGTCACTCGGCCGAGTGAAGCACTCACTCGACCGAGCAAGAAGACCACTCAGCCGACCAGACCGGACACGCACCATAGAAGGAAATCAGCGTGCACTCGGCCGAGTGACGATAGTCCACTTGGCCGAGTATGGAGATCCCCTCGCCCGAGTGGCACGGGAAAATCCACCCACCGAAGGAGCCAACTTACTGGAATTCGTCAGTCGATTTCAGAGTTGTCACTCTGTCGAGCATGGAATGCCCCTCGGCCGAGTGAGTAAAGCCACTCGGCCGAGTCACCTCCGAAGATAGACCCCCGAAAATCCCCGACTTACTGGAAATGTACAGGGTTTGTCACTCGGCCGAGTGACATTTGTCACTTGGCCGAGTGAGCCGATCCGCCTGCTGCGTAAAGTGCGATTTCTGGGCTGCGCAGGGGCATTTTTGTCACGATTTTTGGGCGATTTTGAGGGGTATTTAAACCCAGTTTTTGCCCTAGTTTAGAAGGACTTTTTGATACTTTTTGGCAGCCTTTTTGAGAGCTTTTTAGATCATTAGATTTAGCTTTTCTCTTGGAGATTAAAAGGTTATTTTTGTTGGATGCTATTGGATTCTCATTGGTTTGTCTCTCTTCTTATCAAAAACTCTATTTTTGTTGATAATTTCTCTATTGCAATGAATTGTACTGATTTTGTCATTGATTTTCACATGAATTGCATCATGATTAGTGAGTAGTTTTATCGTCTTAGGGCATATGGATGAACCCAATGAACCCTATTTCTAAATTGTGACGAATTGGTGAAATTCTTGCTAGAATTGATTAGGGTTAGGTTGGGATTGATTAATTACGGATAGCTAGGGATTCATATTGACCGGGATTTGCAACAGATTGGATCCCAATTGATAGGAAGCCTTAGAAATTCGATTTAGATTTATGATTGGACTTCTCTAGAATTGGTTTGCAAGAGATTAGGCCAAACCTAGGATTTTTAATCGTGTTTCTATACCAATATTCGTTTGCAAGAGATTGGACGGGTAGGAACTATCTCAACCTAGGTCGTAGCTCGAGTTTCCACGAGAGTGGGCTCGAGATACGGTTCAACGATGATGTCTTTATTCACGCTAGCGGCTTATGTTAGAGTTTGCAAGAGATTGGGCCCTACCCTAGGTTTGCTATAGACCGGAAATAGCGAGAGAGCGTGAGCTTGGTTCTACATTTAGTTGCGACTAGTTCACCTAAAATTCAAGTCTAGCAATGATGTAACCTACGAATCACAACGATGAGACACGATCCGTAGCGGGGATTCCCTATCCCTAGGCGCTTTATTTTATTGATATTTCTATCGACATTCGAATGATTGTGACAATTTTACCCCAAATTATTCTCGACCATTATGATAGCTAGGTGATTGGAAGGAGACACTGTCATTGTTCCTCCCTGAGTTCGATACCCGCTCGCCGCTACACCGTGCGCTTGCGGTAAGACTACAAGTCGCTTGTCCCAGGTGTGTGTACTCCCGAGGCGCGATCAAGTTTTTCTTTGCATGTTTTCCTTTGCATGTACACGAGATCTACGGCGAACCCCGAGGAAATACTATTTGATCCGGAGATCAAACGTACCGTGAGGAGGATCAGAGCCGTGAGAAGGCACGCTGCGGAGGGTGATTGCATGAACCGTACGGAGACACCGGAGGAACTAGCGGCACGAATGGCGAGGATTATATCCATCAGAGATTGGCTTCGGCCTAAGACTTCTTCCACCACATCATCCATCGCCATGCCGGAATTGGCGGCGCACAAGAATTTTGAGCTAAAGACGGGATTGTTAGTATTGATGCAACAAGAGCTGTTTCATGGGAACGCCCATGAGAATCCGCATTATCACATCCAGCTTTTCTTGTCCAAGTGCACCACCTTCCAAATGCTGGGCGTTTCTGTTGATGCAATCCGACTGCTACTCTTCCCCTTTACACTCAAAGATAAAGCTTTATATTGGTTGAGGACACAGGCGGAAGGTACATTCACTACTTGGGATGAGTTGGCTAGCACCTTCGTTGACAAATTCTACCCGCCATCCAAGACAGTGAAGATACGGAGTGCTCTCATGTCCTTTAAGCAAGGACCGCAGGAGACCCTATACGAGGCATGGGAGCGCTTCAAGGATTTACAGCATCAATGCCCCCATCACAGTATAGAAGATTGGGAGCTTGTTCACAGTTTTTACAATGGACTCCAACCGGGCACGACACAAATTATAGACGCAACCACCAATGGAGCCATACTATCGAAGACCCCGGATGAAGCTACGGCCTTATTAGAGGAGATGACCTCTAATAACCAACAATGGGGTGACGAGCGAGGTCATTCTTCTTCCTCCTTGAAGCCCACTAGCATATATGAGGCCAAGGCCGTAGCGGAGCTTTCAAACAAATTTGACTCTCTCCACAAGGTAGTGGAGAGATTGGAGAAATATATCACCGAGCCACATGGAGCACCCTCTACATCTACGCCGGTAAGCAATATGAGTGATTGACAAGACCAATCTCAAGTCATGTATGTAGGAGGAGAGCATGGAGAGGGGGCCTTGGAACAAGTACAATATGTTGCGGGGAACTCCGGATATTGGGCCAACCCGGTCGCTAGAAACCATCCGGGCTTTTCATATGCAACCAATGATGGTGCTTTGAACCCCCCGCCACAACAACTTCCTCAAGCTTGGCCTCCACTACCACAACCTCAGTATCAACCGAGGGGTCCACCGCAACAAAATTACCCGCTTAGGCAACAAGCGGGACCGTATAAACCGCCCGGTTACA
The DNA here is from genome assembly GCA_030789695.1 of Scilla litardierei. Lineage (NCBI taxonomy): Eukaryota > Viridiplantae > Streptophyta > Magnoliopsida > Asparagales > Asparagaceae > Scilla > Scilla litardierei. Next base: position 87,001,112 of record CM061139.1, read on the forward strand.
ATCAAGGTTGGAGAGTTCCCAACCCACCTCAAACTCAACCACGATCGGTCCATGAAGCTAGGGTGGAGGAATTCTTGGCGGAGCAAAGGAAGATCAATGCTAGGTTGACGGCGGGACAAGATTCACTAAATACCGTCGTCGCTCAACTTGGAGAGCAACTTGCATTGCTAAACAAGAATGCCCAACAATTGCTGGCTCAACCCGAGCCCAATCCACGGAGCAACACCGGACACATAAATGCGGTGGTGACGGTTACAACAAGGGGCGGGAAGGATACCAATCCCGCTATGACCCAAAACAAAGAACTCGTGGTGGAGATTTTGGAAGAAAAAGAGCCAACAATTGAAGAGGAGAGCCAAAAGGAGCCGATTGGAGAAGGAAATTCTAAAGTGGTGGAGCCATTTGATGAGCGCCGCTATATGCCATCGGTGCCGTTTCCACAACGGCTAGCTAGAGCCAAGATAGAGAAAAGGCTCGCCAAGTTCCTTGAATACTTGAGGGGAGTAAGCCTCAATATTCCTTTCTTAGATGCAATAGTTGAGATCCCGTCTTACGTGAAGTTCTTGAAGGACTTGATTTCGGGAAAGAAAAGGAAGGAAAAAATCATGCTTGCGGAACAAGGAACTTGGTTTACCCGGAAGGAGAAGGAGCCGGTGAAATTAAAGGATCCCGGGAGTTTCCGCATCCCTTGAACACTAGGATGCGTCCCATTGCAAAAAGCTCTAGTTGACTTGGGCGCGAGTGTGAGCCTTATGCCCCTTAGCATGTTCCAGAAATTAAACACGGGGACCGACTTGAAGCCGATCGACATGAGAATTCAACTTGCGGACGGTCGGATTACTAGGCCGGTAGGGATCGCAGAGAATATTCCACTCCAAGTTTCGGGAGGTATATGCTTGCCTGTGATTTTGTCATCATGGACATCAAGGAAGAGGGCGACACTTCGCTCATACTTGGACGCCCGTTCCTCGCAACCGCCGGTGTTATCGTAGACGTGCGTGAAGGAACTCTATCCTTGAATGTCAGGAACATCGAAGTCGAGCTTCATATACCCAAGGCCATGAAACATATGCCCTATCACGAGGAGTTAGACTATGTGGATCTCCTCGACGAGGTGATTGAAGAAGCAATCCCCCCCTCTATTGGCACTCTCCATGACGATGGCTTCGAAGAAGGCCAAGCTTCGGGTGAAGAAGAGAAGTTGGAGGACCCTCCAGATAGCTCCACAGACGGTGATGAAGGTGACGCTGATATCGCAAGAATACGAGAGCTTTGCAAGCTCTCGAAGGCCAAGAGTCCGAAAAAAGCTCCACCGAATGGAAGATCGGTGTCACCGGCCAAGAAAAAGATAGGAACAAGCTCTAGCTTGGGGGACTTATCCCCCAACATCACCCATGATGAGGGGGCGTCGAGGAAGACCGATGATCATCATGACCCAAATCCAAGCGGCCTTCCCGACAAGTTCGACGGGCGTATCTCAAATGTGCCCAACATCACGAGCTAAACGAATATCTAAAGGGGTCGAGCTCATGACCTTAAACGAGCGCTTGTCGGGAGGCAACCCGACAGTTTTTGCATTTTTTATTTGATTTTCATTTTTGGTTTAGACTTTTATTAGTGTTAGAGTCTTGTGTCCATGAACATCGTGACAACGGGTCCTAATTTTCATGACAGGAGAATGAGAAAGGGAGATCACTCATATGGAGGATGACCGAGGCAAGGAAGAATGTTCCAGGGACGCGCTCAGGCCTTAGAAGGAGGAAGAACCAGACTGGAGGAAGAAAAAACAGAGGCTAGAGCAAAAACGGGGAGCCGATGCTTCACTTGGCCGAGTAGCTTATGCCACTCGGCCGAGCAAAGACTCCACTCGGCAGAGTGGAGCACCAAATAGGAAAGTTTCTACAGACCAACTCTCTATCACTTTCTGTAACTTTTAGTCTTAATTGCCTCTAGGTCGCATACCTTATCACTTGGCTGAGTGAAACAGATACCCTCCTAGCTCTAGCATTGACGAGTGGCAGGGCCACTCGGCCGAGTGGAGTTTCTCCCTTCGGCCGAATGAACCAAAGCAACTCGGCCGAGTCGTAAGTGGCGAGAAGAATTTTGAAATATTTTTAGTTTACACCACTCGACCGAGTGACAATGTCACTCGGCCGAGTCGTAACAATTTCTATATAAGATGAAGCGCAGCGGGCGCGATTTACGATACTAAAAAAATCCCAATTTGCCCGAGCCCGCTGCCGATTTGACTTCCTCGACTGCTGTGACTCCCCCCTTGCCCGCTTTGACCTGCTGCCGCCCAAGCTGACCTCCCCTCACCGGCGACCGACACCCCGCTGACCGTCACCGACCGGCCACCCCCCACCGCCGGCGCCGCCTCCGATCACCCCTGTTTTGCCCCAAAAACCCCATTTCTCCCCATTTCTCTTGATTTGTACGCCCGTGAACCCCAAATTCAAATTAATTTCCATATCTATCTATTATCCCCTAACTCCCCCATATATATTGAATATTATTCTCTGATTTGATCGTTTGATTTGCAGGCTAGCTTGGGGGAGCTTTGGGGAGTTTTTGGACGTGCTTTGAGCTTCGTGGCGGAGGCGTCTCTTCGCACACACTGCTGATTGCTCTCGCGGCGTGTTCAGGTACACTCGTTCCATCATTTAGCATGTCACATTACTTATTTGGTTGGGACACGTCTCGCGGCACACATGCCGTCGCGCACTAGGCCACGTACACGGGGAGCCTCTTCGAAGCGGAAGAGGACCGATGATCCTGGTCCCTCTTCCGCTAGGGAGGACTCCCCTCCACCTAGCCCACCGCCACCTACACAGCCGATCCCAGCCGATCCCGTTCCACCACCCGCTCCCGCCGTCGGGACGATGGGGATTACGTTTTGAAATGACGCACACCGCGCCAGATTCGAGCGTATCTGCCATCGCTCGATAATACCCTCTAGGTTTGCACACCTAGCTGACCTAGACCTCCTAGGGGTACTTGAGGGACTTCTCACATTGTACAACAACGTGGGATGGCGTGATTTTCTGTCGGTGTCGGTGGATACTTACATCCGTCCGACACTAGAGGTCCTCAGTTCCATTGACCGGACCCCTGGAGGATGCTCCTTCCATTTGATGGATCGAGAGTGTGAGATCACTCTCGACATGCTTAGAGCGTTTTTCCAGTGGACCGTCTTCCCTGACCCTGACCGAGCCTACGCTCCCACGCACATCCCACCCCCATCGTTCGACACCCGCACCTTCTGGACGTGGATCACGGGATCCCCACTTGCCTTTGACCCCTAGTAGGGCCAAGGCCTCAGCTATCCTCCACCCCTGCCTTCGCATTGCACAGCGCCTTATGGCGACTACTTTCCTCGCAAGGTACGAGCCCGGGACCATGTCTACGCCAGAGATCTACATGCTCTACGCGATGACTCGCCCTAAGGTTCTAGATAGGGGTAGCGACGATTTGGTCCCCGCCGTTGAGATCGACATTGCCAGTTGGTTTTTGGACCGCATTATCATTTCGGTGAGCACTTGCTCACCATCTGTTGCGGCGGTCTGATCACCCTTTTGGCCCTTATCACCGGCGTGGACCTACCTAATGACTTGCGTCGACCTCCGGGCCCCACCGCACTTTCTATAGATGTTATGGCCCGGATGAAGATGCTTCGTCCCCACGGTCGCCAGCACTGGGTGTGGTTGCACGGTCCCTTCAGTACTGATTACATGGTTCTCCCGAGCCTCACTCGGACACATATTGGACCAGCTCACGGGGACTGGATTCCAGCGATGGAACTCCTCATCACTGCTACCTACGTGCTTGAGCCCGAGGATGCTGAGTAGGCACCCCCTGCACCACCTGTTGACCCTGTGATCCCTCAGCCTGCACCAGCGCTGTCTGCACCTCCCGACACCTCTGTCCACACGTGTGTTAGTATCAGGAGCACCTTAGCTGAGCCGTCCACTACCACCACCACCACTGAGACTATGTCCGTCGAGCCCATTACCACACTGAGCCCCGAGCGTCCACCCACCATTCTTGAGAGCGGCGAGTCTTCCTTTACTACCGCCGTGGAGACCCTCTCCCGATTGCTGTTCTCGACTCCTGGGGAGTCATCTTTTGTGCCCTACACAGCCTCCCCAGTCGTCGACCTGTCGGTCTCCACCGCCCCTGTCTTTACCGAGAGCGTCGTGACATCTGTCCCCACGTCTGTCACTGACCTCTCCTGCTGCCTCGTCGCCCATTTTGACTCCCACCTTTGCTTCTGCTGCTTCTGCTTCGACCCAGCTTACGTCCCAGCCTCACCGAGGCTGGGCATCACTTAGTGAGCACATCACTCCTTCCACAATTTCCTACTGGCCCCGTCCTCTACACTGCCCGCCAGAGACAGCCCCGCACTTCACCTGTTAGACCTGTGCGTCCCTCTGCTCCACAACCCCCAGACACTCTAGTTCAGAGCATTCGTGCTCTTGAGGGGGCTATTAGTGGACTTAGAGGTGACTTTAGGGCTCTCTCCACCACGGTTAGCGCCGTGCAGACCCGCGTCGCCATCCTTCCCAGTATTCAGGCTTGCCTGAATCAGATTCTGGCACGTCTGCCTCCACCACCCACATCCTCCCAGCAGCCACCACGCCCACCACCTCCTCCACCACCCCCGCCACAGGACGGTGCTGGTGCACCCCCGCCAACCTAGGCACACACTGGATGCCTACTATATTTCTGTTGTTTTGCTGGTTGTTTTTGGAGTTGATGATTTCTTGCCCCCTCCTCCGCATACTACTTTGGTGCCTTTCTGATCATATCTTTTTATATCTTTTTGGGAGTGAGGGAGAGACTTTTTGGGGACACTTATATCTGCACCATACTGATCTTTGCATGCATCACATTCATTCACATCTTATTTTCTTTTTCTTTCTCTTTCTTTTTCATCATGCATGCATCCTCACCCACCCCACCCATTTCACGTCTCTCGGTGTGCCACACTTTGCACATTGAGGACACTGTGCACTTTAGCTTGGGGGAGTGAGTTCTCACACTTTTTGCTTTTCGTCACCTTTTATTTTTATTTTTTCCACCTTTTCTTTGTTTTTACACCACTTTCACTCACTTTTTCGTTTTTTATCATGCATCATGTTTTCTTATTTTCTTTGTGTGTCGCATTGTAAATAGTAGTATCTATTTTCTTTTATCATTATTTCTTTCATCTTTTGCTAGAGATGATTTTTCTGTGATGATATTGACGTGTTGTTAGCTTATCTCTATGTGCATACTGTTTTGTCACGTCATAGCTTTTGTTTCAGATATCATATGCTATGTCCTGCTTTGTATTTGAAATAGTAACCCACTCTTTTTCTGTATGAATATGGATGAAATTCTGTTATTAGCTGATGTCTGATGATTCATATGTATGCTTTTCATAGAAAACACATCAAGCTTCACGCATTGATTGCTTATATCTGGAGTATTGCTTTCATTTCTCATATCACTTCTTATTGCATGAATTGTATGCTTCACTTTTAGGTTGATTGAGTGTTTGCTAGGATGATATATCTGGACTAGTTTACTTTTTGAGATTAAACTGAGTAGATTATATTACTCTGCTGAAAGTTGTCGTGCACGTCCTATAGAGTGAACCGAGCATACATTTATTTCTTTCTCCACATATCTTGAGCATCATTTCTATATTTGAAATTCATTGGTGAATCCCCCCTAGCAAGTCTATTATCGGCATTTCCACTGCTATTAATTTTCATGCTCCGAATCCCCAAAATAAAAAAATATATACCTATATATCCTTCTCTCTTTTGATTTAGGATCACTTATGTATATATGTTTCGTCAAAAAAAAGAGAGAAAAAAAAGAGAAAAATTGAGAAAAAGAAAAGAAAAGAGAAAAGAAGTTTGTAAACGATCCCATCTCATACTCTTTCTCTCTTTCTTCCCTCTTTTGTTTTTATTTTTATTTTTTTTGAAGCTTCAAAAGAAATGGGGAATGTACATATTGATTTGTTTATGCCACCACGCTTATGGATAAGCTTGGGGGAGAGGATCCAATGATGTGTGAGAGAGTGACTACTTGACGGTGCATGACAACCTAGGCTAAGTAATCTTCTATACTCAGTGAGATTGCTAAAGTTTCACGAAATCCAGAAATCGACACTTAGCATTCATTTCATGAAAACCATACTTTTCTATTCTTACTATTTCATTTCGTGTGATATCCCTTATACTCCTTATATAAAGCATTCAATTGAAAAGTGTGTGATCTATAGTTATGCATACCGTTTTAGATGCTTCAGACGATGTTAATCCTAGAATGATTCCATATTTCATGCTAATTTGATATTTTGGGGTTTTTTATTTCGAATGCATCATTATACTATGATATAGAGATAAAAGTCTGTGACATGTGCTTTATATTCGATGTATGCTATATGAGTAAGCAAAACCCACGTCCTAAGAATAATGATCTAGCACCCCCCTCCTTCGCTTTCTACTCTATTCTTATTTTTATTTTCCTTCTTTTCCATTATTTTGCCCGTCGGGTTTGCTTTTTACTCATATTCCTCGAGGACGAGTAAAAGGTAAGCTTGGGGGATTTTGATCACTCCATATTTTACACCCTTTTTCTACATGTTTGCATGCCACTTTGATCGCTCATATCGCGTTTTTCACTATTATTCGACAATATTGCGATGCTTTTCACGATTTCTTGTTTTTGTCGTATTTCAGTAGATATGGAGCGATTCGGAGTGATTTTGAGATCAAGAGGATTTGCACCCACTCCGGAGTGTCACCCAAGGCTCTTTTGAGGGCTATTCGGCGATGGAAGACAAGTGGAAGAAGAAGGAACTACGTAGGAGCGACGATGAGGCGAAATGATGAAGATTGGGCATCTACAGCATGTCACTCGGCCGAGTGAAGCACTCACTCGGCCGAGCAAGAAGACCACTCGGCCGACCAGACCGGACACGCACCACAGAAGGAAATCAGTGTGCACTTGGCCGAGTGACGATAGTCCACTCGGCCGAGTATGGAGATCCCCTCGCCCGAGTGGCACGTGAAAATCCACCCACCGAAGGAGCCGACTTACTGGAATCCATCAGTCGATTTCAGAGGTGTCACTCGGCCGAGCATGGAATGCCCCTCGGCCGAGTGAGTAAAGCCACTCGGCCGAGTCACCTCCGAAGGCAGACCCCCGAAAATCACCGACTTACTGGAAATGTACAGGGTTTGTCACTCGGCTGAGTGACATTTGTCACTCGGCCGAGTGAGCCGCTCCGCCTGCTGCGTAAAGTGCGATTTCTGGGCTGCGCAGGGGCATTTTTGTCACTATTTTTTGGGCGATTTTGAGGGGCATTTAAACCCAGTTTTTGCCCTAGTTTAGGAGGACTTTTTGATACTTTTTGGCAGCCTTTTTGAGAGCTTTTTAGATCATTAGATTTAGCTTTTCTCTTGGAGATTAAAAGGTTATTTTTGTTGGATGCTATTGGATTCTGTCACGCCCCGCTTCCCAAAAATATGGTGGCGAGACGTGAGTAGGTTCGCTCAGACTTGAAGCTACAAAGCTGCAAGTCCGATAAGCGTCAATCAACTTTAAATAGCAGGTCCTTGCAACGTGAAACGAAACAAAGATATTAATAAGGAAATGAGACAAAAGAGAAATCTCAGAATATCCATAATAATAAACTCCAACATCGCAGAAAAGCCACCAGGCTAAAAGGAAAGAGTCTAAAAAGAGGCCCCAGCATGGCCAACAAAAGTACAATGTACAAAAACAAAGTAATGGTGCTACGCACCGACAACTAACAGCAACCTAAAGCAAACAACTCAAAACAGTCTCTAAGACAGGTCACCGGTGTCCACCAACTCCTCGTCAAACGTGGGCTCCGGCTCAGCGTCAGCAAAAACCACATCCTCAGCTACGGTCTCTGGCTCAAGGTCTAACATGTGACACCCAAAAGAGCAAGGGACACATGTCAACAAGTCTACAAGAGACTTGTGCAAGGAAACTGAAAGTAAAAGTAAACAACCTAGCAGTTCTAGCATGATGCAATGACATGGCAGTTATAGGATGAGTGCAACAAGTAAAGTAAGGTACGAGCATGGCATTTAAATCATGGCATGGATATCAAGTTTTTCATGAACAAATCACAAGTACAAAGACAAGTCTAGTAAGCATGTCGTGCACAGAGATTACGCCTTTTGGCTAGAGTGGCTGCGCGGGCCAACTCCTAAGCTCAAGTGATCGCTTATCCCTACCCCTCCACGTGTATATGGACTGGTGCCCATCTTCTGGATCACGAGGCAGGAAGTGTTTTGCATGATGGCATAGGGGTGCACCTAGCCGGGACAAGGAAGTACAAGTATTTTGTAGCGTGTGCTACGGATGCAACATTCAACTTGGATAACATGTAAAATGCAATGCATGGCAGATAACAGTTTAAGTGCGTACTGATAAGGAATTTAAACATGGTAGATAACAATGCATGAATGACATGGCAAGGTGACAGATCTAGCTTCGTTGTCAAGCAAGATCTTAAAGTTGCGTCCAGACAGCTATCATTTCACTGTCTAGTCTCTTTTACGCTAAAAACAAGGAAGTGGCCTAAAACATGGCCTAAAGCAAAGGTTGGCAAGTTTCACTTGCCTTCAAGTCAAACGTCTGAATACACCGTCCAAAGAGTCCAGAGTCACAAATAACCTATGTGCACATGTCCACCGGCCTATATTCCCATTTTATTAATCTTGATTAGTGAATTCTAAAACATTTAAAACACTTTAAAAACATCAATTTTAGTCTTGATTATCAGGCTGTGGTTGGGGTCCTAAGGGTGCAAAGCGTTACCTCAACACGACGCGACAACTACACTGGCGTCGTGTAGCGATGCCACGGGTTGGAATAAAAGAACGCGCTCCTAGTCCAGATTCCAAAATAGATTCCTCGCTCGAATAGACTGATCAGCAACTAGAGAAACGAACCAAGATTCCAAAGCTAGAACGTGCGACGACGGGCTACGACGTATCGCAACGTCGTAAACAACAAATCCTTGAAGAGAAAGCGCCTAGGTGGGACCCACAGTAGTGCTAAGGGCCAATGGGGGACCCACAACACCTCTGGAGAACTTGGGGGGCCCACGGTGGCAAGCGATACGAGAGTTGCAACGTTGCAACGAACGTCGCACGATCAGACACGGGCCGATGCGAGAGATTGGCCCGGTCAGACAATGCGGTCTGGCTTTGCAGCGCTTGCAGAGATGCGGGGTCGGTCACAGTGGGCCGCTGCGGGGGAAGTCTTCGGTCGGGTGCTTGGGGAGTGGGGGCTGTAGCGATGCGGGCTGCAACGGAGCGGCGATGCGGGTAAAGCGGGGGAACGGGTCGGTCAGACGGAGAGGGGGCGTCGGTCGTAGCGGGCGATGCGGAGCGGGGTTGCAACGTTGCAAGTTGCAACGAAGCAGGCGGCTGTGCGGGGGTTGGCCTCGGTCAGACCGAGGGAACGAGGGCGAAAACGCCGGTCGGGCACTAGGCGGCTGAGCAGCGGTTGCGACGAACGTCGCAAGCGAGATTGGGGGGTTTTTGTGACGGCTAGGGTTAATTTCTTGCGAAAATGAGTTAACCTAGGGGTTGTTTATATTGTATAGAGGGGTTGACTTGGTCTAGGGCTAAATCTAATAGGATTAGGATTTTAAAAATAATTAAAATTCAAACTCTCTCTCTTTGTCTCTCTAACCCACGTATGGCCAGGGTGCGGCCAAGATGAGCTAGGATTTGGCTCAAAAATAGTTTGAATTATTATAATCTAATAAAAATTTTATTTGGCTAAAAATACTTTACAACTTAGTTATTAAAAATATTATAAGCTTTGCTAAAAATGTAAAATAGGTCAAATAAGCTCCAAAAATTGTAAAATAAATATTGGGGTGATCGGGACGACGAGAGAAGGAAAACTAAGAAGACAAATCACAATTTCGACGTCGAACGATGAAACTAAAAATAGAAACGTCTTACGTCAAGAGTGAAAATCACAACGTCTCTTCGAATAAGATCAAATCATGGGAAAACGACCCGAAAAATGTCGTTCCAAATTAGTGCCACAATTTAACACTCTCAGAGACGTTCACAACGACATATCACACCAAAGTGTTCACAAACAAACAAAGTATAAAATAAATACGTGCACGGTCAAAAGCACGTGCACGAACAAAGTACAATGAAAACAGACCGTTACATCCTCCCCACCTTAGAAATGATTCCGTCCTCGGAATCAACATCAATCACTGCTCGGGAAGAGGTGCGGGAAGAGCTCTCTCATCTCATCCTCACGCTCCCAGGTGGACTCATCAGGGGAACCGTGACGCCACTACACTCGAACCAAGTCGACGGTCTTATTCCTCAGCTGCTTCTGCCGTCGATCCAAAATCTCAACTGGCTACTGATCATAGATAGATCCGGACGAGCCGTGATCTCAGAGAAATCCATAGCATTGGACGGATCACTAACGTATCGACATAACTGAGATACGTGAAATTCGTCGTGTACTCCCTCCAGTGAAGGTGGCAGCGCCAAGCGATAAGCCACCGCTCCAACTCTATGTAGAACGTCAAAAGCCCAAGGAACCACGGACTCAGCTTGCCTCTCTTCCCAAATCGGATAACTCCTCGGTTTGGAGAAATCTTTAGAAAGACATGATCTCCAGGTTGAAACTCCTAAGGCATCCGTTTAGCATCAGCCCAATGCTTAAAACGGTCATGCGCAATCCTCAGCTTCTCTCGGATGTTCCTCACAACATCCACGGCCTCCACAATCATCTCCGGTCCTAACAGCTCCCGATCTCCAATGTCATCCCAGCTCAGTGGCGATCGACATTTCTTCCCGTATAGCGCGACGAAAGGCGCCATACCAATACTCGCCTGGTAGCTGTTATTGTAGGCAAACTCAACATGATGGAGATGATCCTCCCAAGATCCCTTGAAGTCCAACATGCACGCTCTCAGCATGTCCTCCAAAATCTGAATCGTCCTCTCGGACTGGCCATCTGTCTGGGGATGGTACGCCATGCTGAAACTCAGACTCGTACCCAGACTCTTCTACAGACTCTGCCAAAACTGAGACGTGAATCTCGTGTCTCTGTCCGACACGATACTCATCGGGACTCCGTGAAGCCGTACGATCTCCTGCACGGTTCATGTTACATCACTATCTAAACTAGGAAAAAGGAAATAGAAATGGAGAGTAAAAGAATTTACCACCATATATCTCCTCGCTAGCGTCTCAGTAGACTGTCCTACTCGGAAGGGAATAAAGTTTGTGGATTTGGTCAATCGGTCTACGATCACCCAAATTATGTCATTCTGCTTCGGACCCCGAGGTAGTCCAGTCACAAAATCCATAGTGATGTGCTGCCACTTCCACTCCGAAAACGGAAGCGGTTGTAGCAACCCTACCATACGTTGATGCTCCGCCTTTACCTACTGGCAAACCAGACACTTGGCTACACTCCGAGCCACACTCCTCTTCATACCATGCCACTAATAGTTTAGGCGAAGATCCTTGTACATCTTGGTGCCACCAGGATGCACAAAATATGGCGAACTGTGTGCCTCCACCAATAATTCCTCTCTGATATCTCCAGCTGGTACACACAACCTGGCTCCAAATCTCAACGAACCATCCTCATGAATCAAGAAGTCAGTCCGCAGACCGGCTTCCACCTGCTCCCGAATCTTCACCAGCTTAGCATCTCCAGCCTGTCCAGCCTTGATCCTATCCATAATCATTGACTGTATCTGCATACTCATCAACGAATAAGTCTCTCCAGGAAGAATAATCTCAATACCAGACTCGCAAAAATCCTGCTGCAATCTCCCCTGCGAAGTCAACATCATCACCGCTGGAAGTCTGCTCAGCGCATCTGGAACCACATTCATCTTGCCAGGGTGATACTGCAAATCAATCTCATAATCTGCCATGAGCTCTAACCATCGACGATGTTGCATGTTGAGCTCCTTCTGAGTAAAAATGTACTTCAAGCTTTTGTGATCAGTGAAGATCTTCACCTTCTCACTCAGCAGAAAGTGCCTCCAAATCTTGAGCGTAAACACGACAGGTATTTCTTCTCATGAGCCTTAAGCTGACGAGAAGCATACGCAATCACGTGCCCATGCTGGTGCAACACACAGTCGAGGCCCTTGCCAGAAGCATCGTAAAAGATCTCGAATCCTCCACTCCGATCAGGCACAACAAGAACAGGGGCAGTCGTCAATCTCTCCTTCAGAACATCAAAAGCCTTCTTACAATCATCAGACCAAACAAATGGTACATCCTTCCGCGTCAGTCTGGTCATCGGCTCAGCAATCCAGGAAAAGTCCTTAATAAAACGCCGATAATAACCTGCAAGCCCAAGGAAACTCCGTATCTCAGACGCTGACTGCGGAACGGGCCACTCTCTGATAGCCCTAATCTTCTCGGGATCCACTGAAATTCCATCGCCTGACACCACATGCCTGAGAAATGCAACCCTATCCAGCCAAAACTCGCACTTGGAATACTTAGCATATAAACGATGCTTCCTCAAAATCTCCAACACTGTCCTCAAGTGCGATGCATGCTCTTCCTCCGACTTTGAATAGATCAGGATGTCGTCAATAAAGATAACGACAAACTTGTCTAGAAATTCGTAGAAGAACAGATTCATCAGGTTCAGATAAACTGCGGGCACATTGGTTACATCGAAAGGCATAACCACGAACTCGTAGTGACCATACTTCGTCCTGAATGTTGTCTTCAGGATATCTTCCTTCTTCACCTTGAGCTGATGATAAACACTCCTCAGATCTAACTTAGAGAACACCCTCGAACCTCCAAGATGATCAAAAATGTCATCTATACGAGGAAATGGATATTTATTCTTGATGGTCACAGCATTCTGCTCCCTGTAGTCCACGCACATGCGACGCGAACCATTCTTCTTCTTCACCAGCAACACCGGTACTCCCCACGGAGACACACTAGGATTGATGTAGCCATTCTGTAGAAGCTCATCCAGCTACCTACGCAACTCCTCCAACTCTGCTGGAGCCATATGATACGGCGCCTTCGAAATAGGCTGCGCTCCCGGAATAAGATCGATCGAAAACTCGAGAGCTCGATCGGGCGGTAGTCCAGACATCTCCTGGGGGAAGACGTCGTCGAATTCACGCACCACAGCTGGTCTACTCTGCTCCATCTGCATAGCAACAATCTCCATCGGTCTGGCCTGAAATCTGACAGGGCCAAGCGAACTGCTACCTCGACTGAACTCAAACACTGGATGTCTTGGGATCTCGAACACCACCTTCTTCCTCCGACAATCGATCGTAGCATAGAAGCTCACAAGCCAATCCATCTCAAGCACTGCATCGTAGTTGATGATGTCGTGGACAATAAAATCGGCGTAAAGCTCATGTCCACAGACTACCAAAGGGCAAGAATTGCAACCACGATGCACCGAGATCACGCCATTTCCTGTAACGATGTTCCAACTCTTGGAAAGAGGGGATGTCATCAAGGAATGCTTCTCCACGAAGCTCCGAGAAATAAGGCACATCAATGCACCAGAGTCAAAGAGGACTCGTGCAAGAAATGTGCAAACCAGAATCACACCTAACAAGCAGTCTAACAATTAAACCCTATTCCAACAAACAATCATATGCAATCAACCAAACATAAGCTATCAACTAAAACTAACTAAGGAAGGAAACAACTAGACTGAAAGTTACCTGCGATAACCTCATTCACAGCCTCGCTCTCCACTGCCGTCATCAGAAAAGCCTGCCTCCTCGGCTGCATAGCCTGCTGCAAAGCCTGCCTCTGCGGAACGAGGGCTGTTCCACGACCTGCAAGTACAGGTGCTCTCTGCTGCAACGGCTGTGCTGCAACTGGTTCCTTCCAAGGCTGCTTAGACTTCGGGCACTCCTTCATAGCATGAGTAGGATCTCCATAAATCAGGCACTATCCCAACATCCTCCTACACTGCTCCATGACATGCCCGGTCTTGCCACAGAAATGGCAAGTCTTCTGAGTAGGCCCACCTGGCCTCTTGAACTGCACTGGCTGATTAGGCTTGAACCCAGGCCTAACCACTCCTCTGACCTGCTCCATAGGCCTCTTCCCAACTCCCGATGTCTGTCCTCCCTTCTGGCACGCAATCCGCTCCTGTCTCCGAGCAGCTACCAGTAACTTCTGATATGACTCCAGATCTGACGACGACATCAGGCTCTGCAAGTCTAGGGAAAGGCCCTGCAGAAACATCTGAGCTTTCTCCTCAGCATCCTCCACCATCTTCGGTGCGAAGCGACTCAGCCTGGTGAACTCCTGATGGTACTGATCTACCATCAGATTTCCCTGCTTCAGTTCAATGAAGCACTGCAACATCTCCCTCCTGGCAGCCTTCGGAAAGTACTCCTCTCATCGAACCTGGACTTGAAAGTAGCCCAAGGTATATGACTCATCAACAGCTCCTCCTCTGCATCCCACCAGTTGCGGGCATTATCCTTGAGTTGCGTCTTCACCAAATCAACCCATCCAGCCGGGTTGATCTTCGACATCTTCAGATTATCCTCAGTATTTCTGATCCACTCCTCAGTAGCCAACGGTCCTTCAGATCCATCAAAGTAAGTCGGGCCCAGCTCACGAAACTGCTTCGCTCCTGGCTCGAAGCGAGGGGCACTCTGGGTATTCTGAAGCATCCCTTGCTGCACCTGCATCATCTGATGCATCATCCTCATGATCTCAGCATTAGTGGGCTCTCTATCCGGCACCTCAACGCGATTGGGCCCACCACTAGCCCGGGTCTGTCGTCTCCCAGCCATCTAATGACATAGAAAACGAACAAAAATTAGACTCAAAGCTTAATGACATGGATGTTGTAATTTATTTAATGAACATTCCGTAATTATCGTTGTTCCGTTAATTCGCAATTGTAAGACAGGACCAGTATGGGCCACCAAAAAACCTGTCACGCCCCGCTTCACAAAAATATGGAGGCGAGACGTGAGTAGGCCCGCTCAGACTTGAAGCTACAAAGCTGCAAGTCCGATAAGCGTCAATCAACTTTAATTAGCAAGTCCTTGCAACGCGAAACGAAACAAAGATAATAATAAGGAAATGAGACAAAAGAGAAATCTCAGAATATCCATAATAATAAACTCCAACATCGCAGAAAAGCCACCAGGCTAAAAGGAAAGAGTTTAAAAAGAGGCCCCAGCATGGCCAACAAAAGTACAACGTACAAAAACAAAGTAATGGTGCTACGAACCGACAACTAACAACAACCTAAAGCAAAGCAACTCAAAACAGTCTCTAAGACTGGTCACCGGTGTCCACCAACTCCTCGTCAAATGTGGGCTCCGGCTCAGCGTCAGTAAACACCACATCCTCAGCTACGGTCTCTGGCTCAGGGTCTAACATGTGACACCCAAAAGAGCAAGGGGCACATGTCAGCAAGTCTACAAGAGACTTGTGCAAGGAAACTGAAAGTAAAAGTAAACAACCTAGTAGTTCTAGCATGATGCAATGACATGGCAGTTATAGCATGAGTGCAACAAGTAAAGTAAGGTACGAGCATGGCATTTAAATCATGGCATGGATATCAAGTTTTTCATGAACAAATCACAAGTACAAAGACAAGTCTAGTAAGCACGTCGTCCACAGAGATTGCGCCTTTTGGCTAGAGTGGCTGCGCAGGCCAACTCCTCAGCTCAAGTGATCGCTTATCCCTACCCCTCCACAAGTATATGGACTGGCGCCCATCTTCTGGATCACAAGCCAGTAAGTGTTTATCATGATGGCATAGGGGTGCACCTAGCCGGGACAAGGAAGTACAAGTATTTTGTAGCGTGTGCTACGGATGCAACATTCAACTTGGATAACATGTAAGATGCAATGCATGGTAGATAGCAGTTTAAGTGCGTACCGATAAGGAATTTAAACATGGCAGATAACAATGCATGAATGACATGGCAAGGTGACAGATCTAGCTTCGTTGTCAAGCTAGATCTTAAAGTTGCGTCTAGACAGCTATCATTTCACTGTCCAGTCTCTTTTACGCTAAAAACAAGGAAGTGGCCTAAAACATGGCCTAACGCAAGGGTTGGCAAGTGTCACTTGCCTGCAAGTCAAACGTCTGAATACACCGTCCAAAGAGTCCAGAGTCACAAATAAACTATGTGCACAAGTCCACCGGCCTACATTCCCATTTTATTAATCTTGATTAGTGAATTCTAAAACATTTAAAACACTTTAAAAGAACAATTTTAGTCTTGATTATCAGGCTGTGGTTGGGGTCCTAAGGGTGCAAAGCGTTACCTCAACACGACGCGACAGCTACACTGGCGTCGGGTAGCGACGTCAGGGGTTGGAATAAAAGAATGTGCTCCTAGTCCAGATTCCAGAATAGATTCCTCGCTCGAATAGACTGATCAGCAACTAGATCAACGAACCAAGATTCCAAAGCTAGAACGTGCGATGACGGGCAACGACGTATCGCAACGTCGTAAACGTCAAATCCTTGAAGAGAAAGCACCTAGGTGGGACCCACAGTAGTGCTAGGGGCCAATGGGGGACCCACAACACCTCTGGAGAACTTGAGGGCCCACGGTGGCAAGCGATGCGAGAGTTGCAACGTTGCGACGAACGTCGCTCTGTCAGACACAGGCCGCTGCGAGAGATTGGCCCGGTCAGACACTGTGGACGGGCTGTGCAGCGCTTGCGGAGATGCAGGGTCGGTCACAGCGGGCCGCTGCGGGGGAAGTCTTCGGTCGGGCGCTTGGGGAGCGGGGGCTGGAGCGATGCGGGCTGCAACGGAGCGGCGATGCGGGCAAAGCGGGGGAACGGGTCGGTCAGACCGAGAGGGGGCGTCGGTCGTAGCGTGCGATGCGGAGCGGGGTTGCAACGTTGTAAGTTGCAACGAAGCAGGTGGCTGTGCGGAGCGGGGTGGCTGTGCGGGGGTTGGCCTCGGTCAGACCGAGGGAACGGGGGCGAAAACGCCGGTCGGGCACTAGGCGGCTGAGCAGCGGTTGCGACGAACGTCGCAAGCGAGATTGGGGGGTTTTTGTGACGGCTAGGGTTAATTTCTTGCGAAAATGAGTTAACCTAGGGGTTGTTTATATTGTATAGATGGGTTGACTTGGTCTAGGGCTAAATCAAATAGGATTAGGATTTTAAAAATAATTAAAAATCAAACACACACTCTCTCTCTCTCTCTAACCCACGCATGGCTAGGGTGCGGCCAAGAGGAGCTAGGATTCGTCTCAAAAATAGTTTGAAGTATTATAATCTAATAAAAATTTTATTTGCCTAAAAATACTTTAAAACTTAGTTATTAAAAATATTATAAGCTTTGCTAAAAATGTAAACTAGGCCAAATAAGCTCCAAAAATTGTAAAATAAATATTGGGGTGATCGGGACAACGAGAGAAGGAAAACTAAAAGACGGATCTCAATTTCGACGTCGAACGACGAAACTAAAAATAGAAACGTCTTACGTCAAGAGTGAAAATCACAACGTCTCTTCGACTAAGATCAAATCGTGGGAAAACGACCAGAAAAATGTCATTCCAAATTAGTGCCACAATTTAATACTCTCAGAGATGTTCACAACGACATATCACACCAAAGTGTTCACAAACAAACAAAGTCTAAAATAAATATGTGCACGGTCAAAAGCACGTGCACGAACAAAGTACAACGAAAACAGATCGTTACATATTCTCATTGGTTTGTCTCTCTTCTTATCAAAAACTCTATTTTTGTTGATAATTTCTCTATTGCAATGAATTGTACTGATTGTGTCATTGAATTTCACATGAATTGCATCATGATTAGTGAGTAGTTTTATCGTCTTAGGGCATATGGATGAACCCTATGGACCCTATTTCTAAATTGTGATGAATTGGTGAAATTCTTGCTAGAATTGATTAGGGTTAGGTTGAGATTGATTAATTACGGATCGCTAGGGATTCATATTGATTGGGATTTGCAAGAGATTGGGTCCCAATTGATAGGAAGCCCTAGAAATTCGATTTAGATTTAAGATTGGACTTCTCTAGAATTGGTTTGCAAGAGATTGGGCCAAAGCTAGGATTTTTAATCGTGTTTCTATGCTAATATTCGTTTGCAAGAGATTGGACGGGTAGGAACTATCTCAACCTAGGTCGTAGCTCGAGTTTGAACAAGAGTTGGCTCGAGATACGGTTGAACGATGATGTCATTTTTCACGCTAGAGGCTTAGGTTAGGGTTTGCAAGAGATTGGGCCATACCCTTAGTTTGCTATAGACCGGCAATAGCGAGAGAGCGTGAGCTTGGTTCTACATTTAGTTGCGACTAGTTCACCTAAAATTCAAGTCTATCAACGATGTAACCTACAAATCACAACGATGAGACAATGTCCGTAGCGGGGATTTCCTATCCCTAGGCGCTTTATTTTATTGATATTTCTATCGACATTCAAACGATTGTGACAATTTTACCCCAAATTATTCTCGACCATTTTGATAGCTAGGTGATTGGAAGGAGACACTGTCACTGTTCCTCCCTGAGTTCGATACCCGCTCTCTGCTACACCGTGCGCTTGCGGTAAGACTGCGAGTCGCTTGTCCCGGGTGTGATCATTACATGCCGTTGGCTACCAGTTGCGGTTGGCTACCAGTTGTTACATACCGTTGGCTACTAGATGGCTATTCTCGTCGGTCCCGTGTGAATAGTCTGGCTCATGTTCCAGTATGGTCACAGGTGACTAGTCTAGCTCGTGTTCCAGTATATGACGGTTTAGCATCCTAGCTCATGGTCCAGGAATTACACGTGGGTGGGGTTGGGTTCCCGGGCACTAGCAGGTAGTAAACGGATCACCTTCGGGGGCACTTGAAGGTAAATTCCCTTACTATTCGTCTATCGACGGGGGCCTTAGTCACGGACTTGCACACACAGTTAAATAATTGAAAAAGAAAGTTAACTACAGAATGATGTTACATTATTTAACTGTCATGTTAATGCTTATAACAGAACTAGCATGCTTGTGTAACTTTTCAGTATTGTTTTAACTGCTACAGTTCATAGAAATGCATGCTAGTGTAAATTCCTTTAACTGCTGTAAAACTGCAATATATAATTTTTTATATATCTTGCCAAGGGTTCTAACTTTTGCTTGCAGACCCTTGCTGACATACATTCATGTTGTTTGAATGCATGTCAGGTTACGAGACAGGTTACCAGGAGGACGAGCTACTGGATCAGAGTGATCCAATTGACCAGGATTCTGCTGATCCTGAAGTCCACCCTACCGTGGACTAGTGTTGATTATCAACGCTGCAGCTATTTACTTTTCACTACTGTTATTAGTAGGGTTTGTACCCACTTTATCTGTAACGCTATCATTGTAGGCCATGCTTGGGGCCCTTTTATTATTGTGTACTTTATCTGGATGTTGGCTTTAATATTTCTGTTGTTTTGAGTTGCTTGTAAGTTCCTGCGAAAGTTGTTTTCACAAACGCGTATTGGGTTCGAACTTCACCGCTCCAACCCAAACGGACCCGCTCGTGTCCTCGCTCCCAAGTATAATGGGAGGCGGGGCATGACAGCTTTTGTGGTGGACCATGCAGGTCATGCATTTAGCGAAACTTCAGGACAATGGAAATACTATCAATGGCAAAAAAACGTCTAGATTTATCTCGTACACAATTTAACTGGGTTTCTTTTCTCGGCATGGACTAGTTAGTGACTTTCTATGCTACTATCGAATGTCACAAGAAGAGAGTAGTATTTGAAATTCCTGACCATCCGGTGTTCGAATTCATCAGTGGTAGTCGTTCGCTCGAGTCTATCAAATTTTTGGGCTCAGCCGAACGAAGCGATTCTCGCATCTATGCAAGTCGAACCCGAGAAGCCTGCAATGGTTCGAGACTTCGAAGATGTATTTCCGGAAGACGTTTCTGGATTGCCGCTTGATCGAGCTTTGATGTTCAGTATTGATCTGATGCCAAATACTCAACCAATCTCGAAGGCACCTTACCGTATGGCTCTAGCAGAACTTGATGAGCTACGGAAGAAGTTGGATGACATGTTGCAGAAAGGATTCATTCATCCCAGCGTGTCTCCCTGGGGTGCACCTGTACTGCTGGTCAAGAAGAAGGATGGATCGAGAAGAATGTGTGTGGATTATCGGGAGCTGAACAATGTCACTATGAAGAATAAGTACCTGCTATCTCGCATAGATGATATCTTCGATCAACTCGATGGATCACGAGTTTTCTCGAAGGTGGACCTCAGGAGTGGATATCATCAGGTGAAGGTCAAAAATGAGGATGTCTACAAGACAGCTTTTCGGACCAAGTATGGACACTACGAGTTCGTTGTCATGCCATTCGGTGTGACCAACGCTCCGGCAGTTTTCATGAATCTCATGAATCTCATATTCTACGATTTTCTGGATAAATTCGTAGTGATATTCATTGATGACATACTGGTCTATTCAAAAAGCGAGAAGGAGCATGCCAAGCATCTACGGATGGTTCTGAAGACACTTCGTCGTCATCAGTTGTATGCCAAGTACAGCAAATGCGAGTTCTGGTTAGAGCGAATTGAATTTCTTGGACATGTGGTATCAGGCGAAGGTATCTCAGTCGACCCAGAGAAGGTTACATCAGTCAAAAATTGGCCTACCCCTCGGTCAGCATCAGACATCCAGAGTTTCCTAGGATTGGCGGGCTACTACCGTCGATTCATTCAGG
Source organism: Scilla litardierei (assembly GCA_030789695.1). Classification (NCBI taxonomy): domain Eukaryota; kingdom Viridiplantae; phylum Streptophyta; class Magnoliopsida; order Asparagales; family Asparagaceae; genus Scilla; species Scilla litardierei. Next base: position 87,021,880 of record CM061139.1, read on the forward strand.
ATTTCTAGAGGATAGCAGATCCCATGATTCGACTGATGAGTAAGGATGTCAAGTATGTTTGGTCAGACACTTGCGAGCAGGCATTTGGGACTTTGAAAGCAAAGCTGACATCTGCACCAGTTCTGGCTATTCCAGATAGGACTGGAGGATTCGAGACCTTTTGTGATGCCTCGGGCAAAGGTCTTGGTTGTGTCCTGCATCAGCATGGTCATGTAGTCGCTTATGCTTCTCGACAGTTGAAGATTCACGGGAAGAATTACCCGACTCACGACTTAGAGTTAGCTACTGTCATCTTCGCTTTAAATATTTGGAGACATTTCTTACTGAGTGAGAAGGTGAAGATTTTCACTAATCACAAAAGTTTGAAATATATTTTTACTCAGAAGGAGTTGAATATGAGACAGCGCATGTGGTTAGAGCTGATGGCTGATGTCATCCAGGGAAGATTAATGTTGTACCTGATGCTTTGAGCAAACTTCCAGCAGTTATGAATCCCACAGTTCAGTGGAGGTTACAACATGATCTGTGTGAGATGAGCACAGATGTTGTGTTACCTGGAGTCACATCGACGTTGATGAATATGCAGATTCAGTTGATGATAGTGGATCGGTGACGTGCGTTTATATTTCATATATTCACGCACGTTTTCTTTTGTGTTTCTCCGTGTTTTTCGCCGTCTTTTATTTGTTTTATCGTATTTTCTCGTTTTCTTTCACTTTTCTTTGTTTATCCATGTTTGCAGGAGATTGACCGTGTAGGGGACGTTTAACGACGATATCTCAAGTCCCCGGAGCAACGGGAGGAGTCACACGTGATCCAGGGGGTCAAACGACAAAGAATACATCTTTCAGCCCCTCACCCGGTCGGTTGGCCATCACCAACCGATCGGGTGATGCACGCGTGCACCACCCGGTCTCAGCCGGAGCTCATGTTGAAGTCACCCGACCGGTTCATAGACCGGTTCAGCGGGGGCCTGTTCTCTGTCTTTTCGAGCAAAATTCCAACCGATCGGGTGACTCTCACCCGATCGGTTCATCTGTAGCTGATGATGAGGAGCTGAAGACATGGGCACCAAACCGATCGCTTCACCCGATGGCGCCAAGATCCAACCGGTCACTCCAAGAACTCACCCGACCGGTTCATATGACCAGGTGAAAGCTCGCCGTTTTTTGTTCATTATCTGTAACAGGTCACCCGATCGGTTGACTTGTCAACCGATCGAGTGATGCGAGAGTCTATAAATAGAACCTCTACGGTTCCAGAAACGGGGGAGCTGCTAGTTTTTACTGTTTTCTCCCATTGTGACGGCTGTAATTACTGTTCTTTTGTAAGTTTTCGGATCTTTCTCAAATTTTAGTATTGTCTTAATTACTCTATTACTTCCGCATTCCAATCGTCTGATTATGATTCCAACGGTTAAATTTCATTTAGATTGCTTTTCAATGAATTTTTGTGAGTAGTTCCCAAATCTGGGATTTTGGTGGAAACCCCTTCGGGGGCTCTTCCCGATGCGTCCATAGGGTTAGGAAATCGATAGGGAGTAGGAATCTAACGGTTACGCGGGGGTGTTTCATTGTCATCGGTGGGAAAAAGACCGCCTTTGACCGTTGGGCCAAGGGGTAATAAACTTGGCGGTTGACTCCCTAGCCATAGCTTACGCCCTTAGCGTAGACGCCGAATCCTAGCACGTGAAGCGACAGGATGAGACGTTGGGAGTTATCGTTGCGAGCTTAGTGCTCCCGGAATCGATCAGTGTTAATGGACACGGGAGTGCCCACAGATCGAATCCGGGAAGTCCGGTGTATCATCCTGGGCACCGACCGGAATATCGGGCCCATGGGATGCCGGTACCACTTTCAGAGGCAACGTCCCACCATTAGACCCTAATTCCGATCGCTATCCATACCCGTAGGCCGTATCGGCGAGAGTCGCTCGTCGGAGTAGAAACCAAAGTCCCGGGTTTATTTCTTTATTGTTCATACCCTTTATTCCTTTCCGTGACAACCATCTACCGATTCGGGCTAGCTCGCCCCCAGGGTGATTTTGGTCCTACTTGACTCAAGCACAACCTAGCCTCCCTGTGTTCGACCCCCAAGCCACACTACAACACCGTGTGCTTGTGGTTACAAATTTCTAAACCCCTACGCGAGTCCCCCTGGCCATTTGCGGCAAGCCGGGGCGGTCACGTCAAGTTTATGGCGCCGTTGCCGGGGAGGCAACGTGCTTGTTATTTTAGGATCTCTTGAACCCTCGTGTCTAGCTCTCATCCCTACCTCGCGATAATTTTCGCACTCTACACTTTTCAATTTCACTTGGACATACTGTGGATAGTAATTGTATAGTGCTAATTGACTGAATCTCCGTGCTTCCATCGCAACTTGCGGTTCCCGTTTATGCAACCCGTGCTTTTGACATGTTTGCCACTTGTGCAGTTCTCTCTCTCCCCTTTCGTATAAGATCCTGGCCCCACGGCGAGGATGTTGCATGCAGTTTCAGGAGACATCTGGGATCACTCTCACCATATCCGCTGTCTGGCGCAGAGCTTAGCAGAATCACTGAATACTTCGAATATACTATCCCTCCTGTCTGCCGCCGTGGAAAGTCAGAGGAGATATCGAGATGCGCAGGAGCACCTTGCCATGGCAACTCTCTTTCCTCACGGTGAAGTGGCGTATATCGACAACCATGGTCCCGAATGTAGTAAAGAAGAGTTGTCAGCGGAGTTTTGTCAGGAGAGCCATCCGACCGGGTTTGTAGGCTACGCTGGACAGGAATCAATCTATCCCTTGCAGGCTTCTATTGAGCATCCCCGGTCTATGGATAATAAGGAAGCTAGAAACAGTTGTGGGGAATCATCGATGATTGCAACCTGTTTTCACCTACAAGCCTTCTTCCCGGACAATTATTATGAGCTTGGAAGAGACCCGGTGCCTCCCTCGATCATTCCCACAATACCTTGCGAAACTTTGCCATGCGGAGCCACAGCTGATGGTGAGATTCCGAATGCTGGCTTCCGAGAAATCCACGAAGAACTCCTTTCCCTTGAGGATGCTCAGCTTGAGAAGTATGCGTCGGGGCCTCAAGAAGTTGAGATGAAAGAATTACCGCCGGGACTTAAATATGAATATTTGGGAGCTGGCTCGACCCTTCCGGTCATAGTCAACTCTTCACTGCCCGAAGACCAAATGACCAAACTCCTTGGTGTTCTAAAAAGATTTAAAGGAGTTTTCAGATATGCAATTGAGGATTTAAAAGGGGTTAGCTTAGGCCTCTGCTCACACAGAATTCTGCTAGAAGATGAGCAAGCCTCCTCGATTGAGCCACAGCGGAGGTTGAATCCCATAATGATGGAAGTTGTAAAGAAAGAGATTGTTAGGCTTCTACATGCCGGTATTATATACCCTATCTCCGATAGTCGCTGGGTTAGCCCGGTGCACGTCGTACCCAAGAAAGGAGGAATGACGGTGGTTCGCAATGAAAAGAACGAGCTAATATCAACGAGGACCGTCACGGGGTACAGGATGTGCATTGACTATAGAAAGCTGAACAAAGCTACAAGGAATGATCATTACCCTCTCCCCTTTATTGACCAGATGCTCAGAGGCTGGCGAAGCATAATTATTTCTGTTTCATGGACGGGTATTCAGGATTTCTTCAGATCCCTATTCATAACGATGACCAGGAGAAGACGACTTTCACTTGCCCATTCGGGACGTATGTGTAACGACCACTTTTCGATGTACCTTGTTCGTGCACGTGCTTTTGGCCGTGCATGTGTTTATTTTAGACTTTATTTGTTTATGAACACTTTTGTGTGATATGCCGTTGTGAACGTCTCTGAGAGTATTAAATAGTGGCACTAATTTGGAACGACGTTTCTCGAGTCGTTTTCCACAATTTAATCTTATTCGATGAGACGTGGTGATTTTCACTTTTGACGGGAGACGTTTCTATTTTTAGTTTCATCGTTCGACGTTGAAATTGAGATCCGTCTTCTTAGTTAGCTCACATTCGTCATCACGATCACCCTGATATTTATTTTATAATTTTTGGAGTTAATTTGACCACTTTTATATTTTTAACAATGTTTATAATATTTTTAATAATTAATTTTTAAATTATTTTCGGCCAAATAAAATTTATTTGAGTTTTAAACGTATTAAAGAATTATTGAGCCAATTTCCAGCTCATTTGGACCGCGTCAAATCCTTGTGTGAGTTGGAGAAGTTGAGATTCAAATGTTAAATATTTTTGAACTTCTAATCCTATTAGATTTAGCCCTAGACCAAGTCAACCCATCTACACTATATAAACAACCCATAGGAAGACCCATTTTCGCAAGAAAATAACCCTAGCCGCTTCCAAAACTCAAATTTGACGTTGCGACGATTCGTCGCAACGTTGCGACGAACTTCTGCCGCACGACCGAGGAAAACAGCTCCGTTCCCCCGCTCCGACCAAAGCCCTGCCCTGCACCACAGTCGCTCTTCACGCTGCAGCAACCGTCCACGTCCGTTCCCCCGCTCCAACCAAAGCCCCGCCCCACACCACAGTCGCTCCGCACGCTGCAGCAGCCGCCCACGTCCGTTCCCCCGCTCCGACGGAGAGAGGCTCTCGGTTAGACCGAGGGCTCAACCCGCACAGCCGCCCGCACCAACCCCCGCTCTGTCGCTCCGCTACGCACCGTGCCCGACCGGCCCCCATCTCCACACCGACCGACGTTGCAACGTTGCAACGTTGCAACGTCGCAGCCCCCGCATCCTAGCGCCTGACCGAGCCCCTCCTCCGCTCCGACTGAGAGGAGGCCCCGCACCAAGCATTTCCCCGCACCGCTACACACCCCCTAGCATCGCAACCCCACATCCTATGTGCCTGACCGACGGATCTCCCCGCATTGGCTGTGTACGACCGAGAGCCATTCGTCGCAACCCCGCACCCGTCGCACCACTTGCCTCCGTGGGCCCCCCAAGTTCTCCAGAGGTATTGTGGGTCCCCCATAGGTCCCTAAGACTACTGTGGGCCCCACCTAGGTGCTTGCTCTTCGAGGAATTTCCGCGTACGACGTTGCGACACGTCGTAGCCCGTCGTCGCACGTGCTAGCTTTGGAATCTGGAATCGTTGCTCCGGTTGATTGCTCTGAAATTTCCAGCGGGGAATCTAATTGGAATCTGGACTTGGAGCGCGATATTATTATTCAAACCCCCGGCATCGCTACCCGACGCCGGTGTAGCTTTCGCTTCGTGTTGAGGTAACGCTTTGCACCCCTAGGACCCCCAACCCAATGCATGATAATCAAGACTAAAATCAGTATTTTTAAAGTATTTTAAATGTTTTAGAATTCACTAATCAAGATTAATAAAACGGATGTAGGCCGGTGGACTTGTGCACATAGGATTATTGTGATTTTGGACTCGTTGGACGGTGTTGCTCAGACGTGATACTTGCAGGCAAGTGAAACTTGCCAACTCTTGTGTAGGGCCATGTTTTTAGGCCACTTCTTTGCTTTTAGCGTAAAAGAGACTAGTCAGTGAAATGATAGCTGGCTAGACGCCTACTTGATCTAGTTTGACAACGACACTAGATCCGTCACCTAAATGATCTAGCTTGACAACGAAGCTAGATCCAACTCTTTAAACTTGTTGATCATGCATACTAAACTGTCACGTTTACTTTTCTTACCTGTACGCTTTAATACTTGCCATGTCATGTCATCCATGCATTGAATGTCGCATTCGTAGCACACGCTACATACTTGTACTTGCTTGTCCCGGGCTAGGTGCACCCCTATGCCAACATGAAAAACACTTCCTGGATCGTGGTCCAGAAGCGAACATTCCCGTTCGGGGGTAAGGCACTGGCTCGATACACATGGAGGGGTAGGGTTGAGTGACCACTCAGCGTAGAAGTGTGCCCGTACAGCCTCTTCAGCTGTAAGGCGTGAACTCTGTGCACGACTTGAAAAGTGACTTGTGATTGTTAGTAGTTTACTACTCTTGCCATGCCATGCTAGTTGTCCTCTTGTACTTGCTTTACTTTACTTGTTGCACTCATACTTTAAACTGCCATGTCATTGCATCATGCTAGAACTGCTAGGTTGCTTTTACTTGTACTTTCAGTTTCCTTGCACAAGTATTCCAGACTTGCTGACATGTGCCCCTTGCTCTTTTGGGTGTCACATGTTATACCCTGAGCCAGAGACAGTTGTTGAGGACGAGGTGTTTGCTGACGCTGAGCCTGAGCCTACGTTCGTCGAGGAGTACGAGGACACCGGAGACCAGTCTTAGTGACTGTTGAGTTGTTTTTTCTTTAGGTTGCTGTTAGTTGTCGGTGCTTGCACCATTACTTTGCTTTCGTACTTTGTACTTTTGTTGGCCATGTAAACGGAGACCCTTGGAGTTTCAGCCGGGCGATCATGTCTTTCTGAAGATTTCTCCGAACCGCGGAGTTATTCGTTTTGGGAAGAGAGGCAAGCTGAGCCCGAGGTTCATTGGACCGTTCGATGTTCTGGAGAGAGTTGGAGCTGTGGCTTATCGCTTGGCGTTGCCACTGTCGCTGGTGGGAGTTCACGACGTATTTCACGTATCTTAGTTACGTCGATACGTTAGTGATCCATCCCATGCTGTGGATTTATCGGAAATTACGGTTCGTCTGGATCTGTCATATAATCAGCAGCCAGTTGAGATTCTGGATCGTCGATAGAAGCAGCTGAGGAATAAGACCGTCGACTTGGTTCGAGTGCAGTGGCGTCACGGTTCCCCTGGTGAGTCTACCTGGGAACGTGAGGAGGAGATGAGAGAGCGCTTCCCGCACCTTTTTCCGAGCAGTGCTTGATGTTGATTCCGAGGACGGAATCATTTCTAAGGTGGGGAGGATGTAACGACCGCTTTTCGATGTACCTTGTTCGTGCACGTGCTTTTGGCCGTGCACGTGTTTATTTTAGAATTTATTTGTTTGTGAACACTTTTGTGTGATATGCCGTTGTGAACTTCTCTGAGAGTATTAAATAGTGGCACTAATTTGGAACGACGTTTCTCGAGTCGTTTTCCACAATTTAATTTTATTCGATGAGACGTGGCGATTTTCACTTTTGACGGGAGACGTTTCTATTTTTAGTTTCGTCGTCCGACGTCGAAATTGAGATCTGTCTTCTTAGTTAGCTCACATTCGTCATCACGATCACCCCGATATTTATTTTATAATTTTTGGAGTTTATTTGACCACTTTTATATTTTTAACAAGGTTTATAATATTTTTAATAATTAATTTTTAAATTATTTTCGGCCAAATAAAATTTATTCGAGTTTTAAACGTATTAAAGAATTATTGAGCCAATTTCCAGCTCATTTGGACCGCGTCAAATCCTTGTGTGAGTTGGAGAAGTTGAGATTCAAATTTTAAATATTTTTGAACTTCTAATCCTATTAGATTTAGCCCTAGACCAAGTCAACCCATCTACACTATATAAACAACCCATAGGAAGACCCATTTTCGCAAGAAAATAACCCTAGCCGCTTCCAAAACTCAAATTTGACGTTGCGACGATTCGTCGCAACGTTGCGACGAACTTCTGCCGCACGACCGAGGAAAACAGCTCTGTTCCCCCGCTCCGACCGAAGCCCCGCCCCGCACCACAGTCGCTCTTCACGCTGCAGCAGCCGCCCACATCCGTTCCCCCGCTCCGACCGAGAGAGGCTCTCGGTCAGACCGAGGGCTCAACCCGCACAGCCGCCCGCACCAACCCCCGCTCTGTCGCTCCGCTACGCACCGTGCCCGACCGGCCCCCATCTCCGCACCGACCGACGTTGCAACGTTGCAACGTTGCAACGTCGTAGCCCCCGCATCCAAGCGCCTGACCGAGCCCCTCCTCCGCTCCGACCGAGAGGAGGCCCCGCACCAAGCACGTCCCCGCACCGCTGCACACCCCCTAGCGTCGCAACCCCGCATCCTCTGTGCCCGACTGACGGATCTCCCCGCATTGGCTGTGTACGACCGAGATCCATTCGTCACAACCCCGCACCCGTCGCACCACTTGCCTCCGTGGGCCCCCCAAGTTCTCCAGAGGTATTGTGGGTCCCCCATAGGTACCTAGGACTACTGTGGGCCCCACCTAGGTGCTTGCTCTTCGAGGAATTGCCGCGTACGACGTTGCGACACGTCGTAGCCCGTCGTCGCACGTGCTAGCTTTGGAATCTGGAATCGTTGCTCCGGTTGATTGCTCTGAAATTTCCAGTGGGGAATCTAATTGGAATCTGGACTTGGAGCGCGATATTATTATTCCAACCCCCAGCGTCGCTACCCGACGCCGGTGTAACTTTCGCGTCGTGTTGAGGTAACACTTTGCACCCCTAGGACCCCCAACCCAATGCATGCTAATCAAGACTAAAATCAGTATTTTTAAAGTATTTTAAATGTTTTAGAATTCACTAATCAAGATTAATAAAACGGATGTAGGCCGGTGGACTTGTGCACATAGGATTATTGTGATTTTGGACTCGTTGGACGGTGTTGCTCAGACGTGATACTTGCAGGCAAGTGAAACTTGCCAAATCTTGTGTAGGGCCATGTTTTTAGGCCATTTCTTTGCTTTTAGCGTAAAAGAGACTAGTCAGTGAAATGATAGCTGGTTAGACGCCTACTTGATCTAGTTTGACAACGAAACTAGATCCGTCACCTAAATGATCTAGCTTGACAACGAAGCTAGATCCAACTCTTTAAACTTTTTGATCATGCATACTAAACTGTCACGTTTACTTTCCTTACCTGTACGCTTTAATACTTGCCATGTCATGTCAACCATGCATTGAATGTCGCATTCGTAGCACACGCTACATACTTGTACTTGCTTGTCCCGGGCTAGGTGCACCCATATGCCAACATGAAAAACACTTCATGGCTCGTGGTCCAGAAGCGAGCATTCCCGTTCGTGGGTAAGGCCATGGCTCGATACACGTGGAGGGGTAGGGTTGAGCGACCACTCAGCGTAGAAGTGTTCACGTACGGCCTCTTCAGCTGTAAGGCGTGAACTCTGTGCACGACTTGAAAAGTGACTTGTGATTGTTAGTAGTTTACTACTCTTGCCATGCCATGGTAGTTGTCCTCTTGTACTTGCTTTACTTTACTTGTTGCACTCATACTTTAAACTGCCATGTCATTGCATCATGCTAGAACTGCTAGGTTGCTTTTACTTGTACTTTCAGTTTCCTTGCACAAGTCTTCCAGACTTGCTGACATGTGCCCCTTGCTCTTTTGGGTGTCACATGTTATACCCTGAGCCAGAGACAGTTGTTGAGGACGAGGTGTTTGCTGACGCTGAGCCTGAGCCTACGTTCGTCGAGGAGTACGAGGACACCGGAGACCAGTCTTAGTGACTGTTGAGTTGTTTTTGCTTTAGGTTGCTGTTAGTTGTCGGTGCTTGCACCATTACTTTGCTTTCGTACTTTGTACTTTTGTTGGCCATGCTGGGGCCTCTTTTATACTCTTTTATTTTGAGCCTGGTGGCTTTTCTGCGATGTTGAAATTTATTATGGATATTCTGAGATTTATTCTTTGTCTCTTTTCCTTATTATTATCTTTGTTTCGTTTCACATTGTAAGGACCTACAGTTTAAATTTGATTGACGCTTATCAGACTTGCAGCTTTGTAGCTTCAAGTCTGAGCGGACCTCCTCACGCTTCGCCTCCACGTTTTTGGGAAGCGGGGCGTGACAGTATGCCTATAGAAGAATGCCGTTCGGACTTTGTAACGCCCCTGCTACATTCCAAAGACTCATGTCCGCTATCTTCTCCGAATACTCCCAAGACATCATGGAGGTTTTCATGGACGACTTCTCCGTCTATGGAACTAAATTTGACTCGTGCCTCAGTAATCTGACTAAGGTCATGGAGAGATGTCAGGAAAAGGGACTAGTCCTAAACTGGGAGAAGTGCCACTTCATGGTCCAAGAGGGAGTTGTGCTGGGACACATCATCTCTTCGAGGGGAATCGAGGTTGATAAGGCTAAAGTTGAAGTGATCGAAAAGCTTCCACCATCGCACAATCTTCGAGGAGTCCGTGGTTTCTTAGGACACGCGGGATTTTATCGCCGCTTCATAAAAGACTTTTCGAAGATTTCCAGGCCTCTGACCCAACTCCTCGTGAAGGACGTACCTTTCGTCTTCAGCGAGGAGTGTATGGAGGCCTTCCGCACTATGAAGCAAGCTTTGATTTCCGCGCCTATAATACAGCCACCAAACTGGAAACTACCCTTTGAGCTGATGTGTGACGCTAGTGATTATGCGGTTGGCACCGTCTTGGGGCAGAGGAAGGATAAAAATCTTCATGTCATATATTATACGAGCAAAACCCTTGACACCGCCCAAAGAAATTATACTACCACGGAAAAGGAATTACTCGCGGTGATCTACGCCATGGATAAGTTCCGACAATATCTCGTTGGCGCCAAGGTGATCGTGCACACGGATCACGCGGCTCTTAAATACCTATTGAACAAGAAAGAAGCTAAGCCACGACTCATTAGATGGATTCTCCTCCTCCAGGAATTCGACCTGGAAATCAGAGACAAGAAGGGGGCGGAGAATGTTGTTGCCGATCACATGTCCAGGATGCCCACTCTCGATTTAAATGCTACACCGATCGATGATTCACTCCCTGACGAGCATCTCTTCTCAGTCTCTTCCTCCTGGACCCCCTGGTACGCCGGCATCGCAAATTATCTGGCTTGTGCCATCGTTCCCCACAATGTGAGCTTTCAGCAGAAGAAGAAATTTTTCCATGAGGTCCGCAAATTTTATTGGGATGACCCCCACCTATACAAAACCTGCAATGATGGGGTGATACGAAGATGCATCCCTGAAACGGAGGCGACTTCCATCATTTCCCACTGCCATGGGCAGCAATGTGGAGGGCACGCGAGCACCTACAAGACCACCGCAAAAATTCTCCAAAGCGGATTCTACTGGCCTACACTCTTCAGGGACACACATGTTTATATCCAAGCCTGCGATAAATGCCAAAGAGCTGGGAATATCTCCAAAAGGAATGAGATGCCTCAACACTACATCCTGGAGATAGAAATCTTCGATGTATGGGGAGTGGACTTTATGGGACCGTTCCCTTCCTCCTCGGGGAACCAGTATATCTTGGTGGCTGTAGACTACGTGTCGAAATGGGTTGAAGCGATGGCCAATCCAACCAACGATTCCAGAGTGGTGGCCAAGTTCTTTAAAAGCAACATCTTCCCGCGGTTCGGTGTACCTCGTGTCCTGATCAGTGACGGAGGGAGCCACTTTATAGAGAAGAAATTCGAGGCCCTCTTAAAAAAATATGGGGTATAACACCGGGTGGGGCGTGCCTACCACCCGCAGACCAGCGGTCAGGCGGAAGTCTCTAACTGGGAGATTAAAAGCATACTAGAAAAGACAGTGGCCAATTCTAGAAAGAACTGGTCATCAAAGCTTCCTGACGTGCTTTGGGCCTACAGTACGGCATTTAAAACTCCTATCGGCACAACTCCCTACCAGCTTGTCTATGGGAAGGCTTGCCATCTTCCTATGGAATTGGAGCATAAGGCATATTGGGCAGTTAAGAATCTGAACTTTGACACCAAGAAGGTAGGAGTGCACCGGCAGCTACAACTCAACGAGCTCGATGAAATCCGGCTCAATGCCTATGAGAACGCTAAGATCTACAAGGAGAAGCTGAAGTGGTGGCACGATAAGCGAATCTTGAAGAGGGAATTCAAAGAAGGGGACTTAGTTCTCCTGTTCAACTCAATGCTGAAGCTCTTTCCTGGGAAACTCAAGTCAAGATGGTCGGGACCGTTCCGCGTCACCAAGGTTTTCCCGCATGGGGCTATTGAGATAATGGGAAGGGATGAGCCGTTTAAGGTCAACGGACAGCGTCTGAAACACTATGTAGTTGGAGAACCAGAATTCTCTCCGGTCGGATCCCCAACGAGCGACAACTCTTCCTCTAACCCTCCGGATCCTAATTGACCACCGCTAGAGGCGTCGAGCCAACGACGTTAAACAAGTGCGCTTCATGGGAGGCAACCCATGTTATAAACTTTTTCCCTTTTTTTAGTGTTATTTTTGACTTTATTTTATCTATTTTTATAAATAAAATCAGCCGCGAGAACATCCGTTCAGGGACTTAGACAATCTATTGGTTTTTGCAGGAAACAAAGCCCCAACCTATCGGTTGATAGCTCACCCGATCAGTTGGGATATATCAGATACAAGCCGAGATCTGTCCCCAAATGAACCGATCGGTTGAAGAATGAAGAGACCGGGTGACAGACCGGGTGAGCTGGGGAGAACTCTCGGGAAATTTTTGGGGAATATCAACCAATCGGTTGAGTTCGAGCGCGATCGGTTAAGGCGACCGGGTGAGTAGCCCTCAATTCTCGGGAAAAATTCGGAGAGCGGCCAACAGATCGGTTGACAAGTCAACCGACCGGTTCTCCTGTAGCTGTTGGTCGACAGAAACTTTTGAAATTTGCCTACCCGATCGGGTGAGAACTCACCCGATCGGTTCAGTTTCGCCCTTATAAATACCCCTGCCGCACGGTGACCGCCACCCGACCCCCAAAAATCCCCTTCACGCGGTTTCACGCCCTCCAACTGTCGAATCGACCTCCACCACCCAACATACTGCCCCTAAACCCTCATCCCCACTCACTCCCATACTTCCCCACCCCCGCCACCTCGCCATCGTCGACATTCCATCATCAAAACACCCAAACCCTAACCCTAGCCCTAAAATTTTCGAAAATCTGTTTCTTGTCGGATCAGCGAGCGGCGGCTTCCCGAATTGTTCCCTCCTACTACGCGAGTCCCCCGGGAGCTTGATCATGCTACATCGATGGGTAACACTCTTCCACTCTACACATCTCTTACTTTATCTGTAATATCCTAAATTGGTGTTGTATCTGCTTCACTTGCTCTATATTCATCGTAGATACGCCCCCACTTTCATTTTCACCACCCACATAGTCGCCATGTCTAAGAAAGGGAAAGAGATTTCATCATCTTCGCGCCGTGATCCGCTCTACGGCCCCTTTTCCCCCTCTTTCCTTGGAATAAACCCTTCTACGGAAGAACAGTCTGACCGTTTGCGAGCACTACTTCATCGCCCGATGAGGCCTACACTCTTCGCCGATCGCCCCACACTCGAAGCTCTAGGGCTTTCGAACGGCGTCGCCAGAATTTTCAACTGTATCGGGTGCCATACCCTCTCTCACATCCATGCTCACACACACAGAAATCTCAGCTTGAATTCCTCAGTTCCCTCGAGTTGTTTGATGGGGGTTTCTCCTTCCGCGCTTTCAACTGTGACTTTTCTCTGGGTTTCATCGAGTTGAACAATATCCTTAATCTCCGTCACCCCGATCTTAATACTGAACATTCCACCCACGATCGAACTGACATCTACTCTCAATTTCGGGCTGATGGTGTTTGGCAACGATTTACCCGGTACACCACCTTTCCACCCGAGGCTCCTGCCTCCTACATTATTCACCCGTGTTACCGCCTCGCCCATTACATCCTCGCCAACACTGTTTTCACCCGCGTGGATGTGTCCACTATTTCTAGGGATGAGCTCTTCTTTCTCTATGCCATGTCCGATGACAGGATCCTTGGGCACATCCCTATGCCCATAAACGCCGCTCATTGGATCGTCCACGAAATTTTTGCCGTTAGCCGCGCCACTTCTGGTTCCATCTGTTGTGGTGGGATGATCACTCTCATTGTCAGCTGTGTTCTGAGAGTACCACCCGACCTCCCTATTTTTCCTGGACGTAGCTGTATTGATCGCGATTACTTGATCGATATCAATATGCTCACTCCCTTCGGTGAAGACCGTGTTGTCTACCTCTATAGCCCCGCCTGCGAACCTTTCGCGATCCTGCCACCTTTGGCCCCTTTGCGGTTACCCTACCCCCCATCTCATCTGCCATGGGAGTTTTACCCCGATCCTTGGTATTCTCCATTAGTGCATCTACCACCCTTGGATCCTCCCGATTGGCACCCAACTATCGGCCCACCTGGTACGATCTTTCTCCACCACAGCCCCCCGGTGCACATCGATCCTCCCGTGCTCCAGCCTGTCGCCCCTCCTTCCCCCATAGGCACACCCTCCTCTTCCTCTGAGGATTCTTTCATTCACTATTCCCCTCCCTCCTCCCCCTCCCCCTACCATTCCAGTACCAGCGAATCCGATTGACTCCCCCATGCATATCTCTGCATTTCACTGATCATATCATTTCGCTAGCACGGTCAGGTCTAGCTTGGGGGACGTCCATTTTGGTGTGTTGTCGTGTTTTGTTTGTTTTTCTCATTTTTGTGTGTGTGTGCTTGTTTTTCCCCTTTTCAGTGTCGTGTCGTGTGATTTTGATTTTATTTTTATTTTCGTGTCGTTTGATTTTGATTTTGATCTTTCTTTATTTTCAGTTTCATCCATGTGTTTTCCTCGTTTTCATTTCTTTTTGTGTCAGTGTGTATCCCCCCATCTTCATTGCCCTCCCGTACTCACTCATATTGCATTGAGGGCAATGCAAACTTCAGCTTGGGGGAGTCGCACTGTGTGCTTCATTTGAGTCCTTCTTTTTTCGTTTTTTGTGTCGTTTTCATCATGTTTTTTTTCTTTTTTTTCTCTTCTCTTCTTTTTAGCTCTTTCTCCTAGAGATGAATCCTATGATGAATCGCCACAAAATCACACACACCTAGCATTGCATCGATAATCACACTCATTAACCCTAGGATTTCGAGTCCTCTTGCATTTCGCGCATCGTGGGTCCGCTTAGCTTTTTTGTGAGTCGTGCGTCGTGACTAGCTATTTGATGTGCTTCTACTTGGTGAATTTACTTTATATACCTGTCCAGGAATGACCCCTAGATTATCATGCTTCGATTTGAATATGCGGTACTTGCTTCCATTATATGCATGCTATATTTATATCGTATATTTCAATTCACATGCGTCGGGGTTCCACAATTAAGGACTAGGATAACCCATTTAGCCTATGCTCTATTTAGCGAGAATAGTTTCCTTTGCCCAAGTGTTTAGATTTCGACTTCTTTTTTGTTTTACTTGGTGCAAATCCCCTCGTCGTGTACCGTTCTCCCACTTGGGAGAGTACACATGTGTATAGCCAAAAACCCAAAAATCCAAAAAAAGAGAAAAGAAAAGAAAAACCCAAAAAGAAAAGAAAAGAAAAATTTTGTATAGCCAAAAAGCCAAAAAAATATACAAATACCCAAAACCCAAAAAAATTCCCGTGTGAATATTTTCCTACTTGCCGAGAATAAAGGGAAGGCGAGAATTTGCACCGAGTGTTTTACTCCACATCATCTCAACCCCCGTCGTTTTCGAAAACACTTGGCTTAGGAACTTTTTAGCTAGTATCTAGGCTATAGTGGCGTGATTTCCTTAACCCTAGTTGTGGAGTCCCCGATGCATGATACGCTTCTATTCTTATACTCTTCTCATGCATGCTTGAACTAATATTCACCGCGATTTCAAATTCGAATTGGTATTTGGGTCATTTCCTGGATTTGCGTATATGAGCTCATGGCACATTGTAGAAAGCGACACCGTTTGCTAGCAGATGACCGCACTCACTCGCGCTTCACCGCGTGGGCCCAAGACACTTATTTGGACTCGTTTTCCTAGGTTTAGTGGTGTGATTTGACGTTTGCTTGCTTGGTGTGTCGTTTTTGATTTTGTTGGCTCCGACGGACGATCTAGGATATAGAGTTTTCTTTTTCTTTCTTCCTCTCTATTTTCTCCCTCCGAGCTCCTACTCTCACTCGTCTTCCTCGAGGACGAGGAAGAGTTCAGCTTGGGGGATTTTGACGTGCGTTTATATTTCATATATTCACGCACGTTTTCTTTTGTGTTTCTCCGTGTTTTTCGCCGTCTTTTATTCGTTTTCTTGTATTTTCTCGTTTTCTTTCACTTTTCTTTTTTTATCCATGTTTGTAGGAGATTGACCGTGTCGGGGACGTTTAACGACGATATCTCAAGTCCCCGGAGCAACGGGAGGAGTCACGCGTGATTCAGGGGGTCAAACGAAAAAGAATACATCTTTCAGCCCCTCACCCAGTCGGTTGGCCATCTCCAACCGATCGGGTGATGCACGCGTGCACCACCCGGTCTCAGCCGGAGCTCATGTTGAAGTCACCCGACCGGTTCATAGACCGGTTCAGCGGGGGCCTGTTCTCTGTCTTTTCGAGCAAAATTCCAATAGATCGGGTGACTCTCACCCGATCGGTTCATCTGTAGCTGATGATGAGGAGCTGAAGACACGTGCACCAAACCGATCGCTTCACCCGATGGCGCCAAGATCCAACCGGTCACTCCAAGAACTCACCCGACCGGTTCATATGACCGGGTGAAAGCTCGTCGTTTTCTGTTCATTATCTGTAACGGGTCACCCGATCGGTTGACTTGTCAACCGATCGGGTGATGCGAGAGTCTATAAATAGAACCCCTAGGGTTCCAGAAACGGGGGAGCTGCTAGTTTTTACTGTTTTCTCCCATTGTGACGGCTGTAATTACTGTTCTTTTGTAAGTTTTCGGATCTTTCTCAAATTTTAGTTTTGTCTTAATTACTCTATTATTTCCGCATTCCAATCGTCCGATTATGATTCCAACGGTTAAATTTCATTTAGATCGCTTTTCAATGAATTTTTGTGAGTAGTTCCCAAATCTGGGATTTTGGTGGAAACCCCTTCGGGGGCTCTTCCCGATGCGTCCATAGGGTTAGGAAATCGATAGGGAGTAGGAATCTAACGGTTACGCAGGGGTGTTTCATTGTCATCAGTGGGAAAAAGAACGCCTTTGACCGTTGGGCCAAGGGGGAATAAACTTGGCGGTTGACTCCCTAGCCATAGCTCACGCCCTTTGCGTAGACGTCGAATCCTAGCACGCGGGAGCAGCAGGATGAGACGTAGGGAGTTATAGTTGCGAGCTTAGTGCTCCCGGAATCGATCAGTGTTAATGGAGACGGGAGTGCCCACTGATCGAATCCGGGAAGTCCAGTGTATCATCCTGGGCACCGACCGGAATATCGGGCCCATGAGATGCCGGTACCACTTTCAGAGGCAACGTCCCACCATTAGACCCTAATTCCGATCGCTATCCATACCCGTAGGCCGTATCGGCGAGTGTCGCTCGTCGGAGTGGAAACCAAAGTCCAGGGTTTATTTCTTTATTGTTCATACCCTTTATTCCTTTCCGTGACAACCATCTACCGATTCGGGCTAGCTCGCCCCCGGGGTGATTTTGGTCCTACTTGACTCAAGCACAACCTATCCTCCCTGTGTTCAACCCCCAAGCCACACTACAACACCGTGCGCTTGCGGTTACAAATTTCTAAACCCCCACGCGGGTCCCCCCCGGCCATTTTTGGATAGCAAGCCGGGGCGGTCACGTCAATCGGATCCAAGCTGCACAGTCTGGAGATGCTAAACTGCAGAGGATCCAAGAGCAAGTTGAAGCTTGACTTCAGACGGACTTTATCATTCATGAGGATGGTTCTTTGAGATACGGCAGTAGGATCTGCGTACCTTCTGGTGATATCAGAGATGAGCTGCTGAATGAAGCTCATAGCTCTCCCTATTCCATTCATCCTGGCGGTACCAAGATGTACAAGGATCTCCATATGAATTTTTGGTGGCACGGCATGAAGAGGAGCGTAGCTCGTAGCGTCGCCAAATGTCTTGTGTGTCAACATGTGAAGGCTGAACACCATCGCATTGCCGGATTGCTTCAACCCCTGCCGATTCCGGAGTGGAAGTGGCAGCACATCACCATGGACTTCGTGACTAGACTACCTCGGAGCACCAAGCAAAATGACGCGATTTGGGTTATCGTTGACCGATTAACCAAGTCCGCACATTTCATACCTTTCCGAGTAGGACAAGCTACGGAGATACTTGCGAAGAAGTATATAGAGGAGATTGTGAGATTACATGGAGTTCCCATGAGTATCGTCTCCGACCGGGACACGAGATTCACGTCCAAATTCTTGAAGAGGTTGCAGACCAACCTGGGTACCACTCTGAGCTTCAGTACTACGTATCACCCGCAGACTGATGGACAGCCGGAGCGCACTATCCAGATATTGGAGGACATGTTGAGAGCTTGCATGTTGGATCTCAAGGGTTCGTGGGAGGATCATCTGCACCTGGTGGAGTTCTCCTACAACAACAGCTACTAGGCGAGCATTGGCATGTCGCCATTTGCTGCTCTCTATGGAAGGAAATGTCGATCCCCGCTGAGTTGAGATGACGTTGGTGATAGAGAGCTGTTAGGACCAGAGATGATAGTTGAGGCTATGGGTGTTGTGCGTGATATCAGGGACAAGCTTCGGATCGCTCAAGACCGTTACAAGCATTGGGCGGATGCTAAACAGCATCCTCTAGAGTTTCAGCCATGAAATCATGTGTTCCTGAAGATCTCCCCAAATCGAAGAGTGATCCGCTTCGGGAAGCGAGGCAAGCTTAGTCCGAGATTTATTGGACCTTTTGACGTGCTAGAGCGAGTTAGAGATGTAGCTTATCGCTTAGCACTACCACCGACCTTGGAGGGAGTGCATGACGTCTTCCATGTGTCACAGCCGCGTCGCTACGTCAGTGACCCTTCTCACGCTGTGGACTACTCGGAGATCACGGTTCGACCAGACCTGGCTTATGAGCAGCAGTTAGTGCAGATCTTAGACCGACGTCAGAAGTCGCTCAGGAACAAGGTTGTCAATCTCGTGTGAGTGATGTGGCGTCGCGACTCGCTAGGAGAATCTACCTGGGAGCGGGAAGATGAGATACGACATATTTGTTTCCTGCTCTTTAGTTGTTGAGAATTCCGAGGACGGAATTTTCTTAAGGTGGGTAGAATGTAACGGCCAGTATTTTTAGGCGTGTTTAAGTTCGTGCGTGCCTGTATTTGATTTCCGTCGTCCGAATAATTTTTCGTTAGTATGTTCTTTTCTCCTACACGTCAACGCGAGCGTGTCTCTGTTTTTAATTTTTCACACATCGTGATTAATTAACTATTAACCCTTACTGTTAATTAACCTAATCTAATTTAATCCCTAATTAAATCATGTGACGGCAGCCAACTAACTCCTACCTGATGGTTCCTCCTCTTCATTATCAGCAGACACATCTCATCAACTTTTCCCCCCACCGCCAGCTCCTCCATCATCAAGCTGTTCCCCTTACTGTTATTATAACAGTATCAACACCACGGTAGGAAGAGGATGAACTGCCAACAACATCATCTCAGTTCCTGAAAACAAATCCCTGAAAACAAATCAAACCAGCAACCAATTTCATCCCAATCCCAATCTTTCTGCAAACCAAATCCTCCACCAATTCTTCCCCAAACCAGAAACCATCCACAACCCAAAATCAAACCCCTGTTCTAACACCCAAATCTGTAAACCGAAATTTCATATCCAAGCTCAGAAAATCAAAATCTTGAATAGAGGAATTCTGAAAAATATTTCAGATTCAGACCAACAAACAAATTCAAACCTAACCAAAATCCACCATCAATTCTTCCCCAAACTAGAAACCATCCACAACCCAAATCAGCCCTCCAACAAATACAAATCTGAAAACCCAAAATTTCAGATCCAACAAACAAAAATTTCAGATTCAAAGAAATCAAAAATCTTTAAAAAAATTCGGATTTAAACCTAAACAAACTGAGATTCAAATTTCAATCCAACTTCCTCTTCTTCCTTCTCCTCCTCCTTACCATGGCCGTGCCATCCCTTCCCGTTGCCTGAACTCCGAGCGCCCATGCCCCGAGAACCTCCAGGCACAGCCACTGCTTGCCGCGATCCGCCGTGCAGAACCCCCGCCCGATGCCCCTTGCATGCCGCCCGCGCCTCCGGGATCCCACCGCCGCGCCGACGAGCTGTGCACGCTGTCGCCTTGTCCGTCGCCAGCATCTCCTCCCAACTGAGCACCGTAAGCCCTCTTTTTCTCTTTGTGTGGATGGGTGTTTGCTGCCACCGAAATCGAATGGAACAAAAGAAAAAAAGGGGAAGAAAAAACGTAAGCGGCAGAGACAGTAAAGAGAAGGGAGAGAAAGTTATAAAGAGGGGGAGAGAGAGTTGGTGTATAGGTTTATATTAAACAAAGTTATACTTTCAACATGTTAGCTCTTACACCCCTTTAGTTAAAGTTAGGTGAGAATATTAAACATCATGATTAAGACAATTAAGACATGTAATTAGAGCAAGTTAGTTATTAATGTAATTAGTGTTATTTTAAAAAATGTTAATGCTTATTTCAGCTTGTTGTTAATTGTAAATAATGTTAGTGTAATAAAACTAGAGTAAAATAAGTGTACCCTGTTAATATAACACAATATGAACACCACCCTAGCCAGAGAACCCAATGGAATCGGACGAACCTAATTTAGGGATTAACTTAATTTCCTGCTTAACTCACCATAGATTTAATTCGTTAATGTGCTTAACCAAAACAGAGAATCTATATCACCGTAACGTAGTACCCATCAAAACGAACCCAACGACACCAAAATCACTAAAATCGGGCTAGTGTATGATTTATAGTGAATGTTTGAAGTTAGGTGATCATTAGGCCATTTTCACGTTAAGTTGTATAACTAAAAATCTACACGTGAAATGACACGTGAAACTACTTCTACCACATTCTTGACTAAAAATGTAATCCAACGACAAATAAATCCATATTCCTTAATTTAGAAAAATAACAAGAATAATTTACTTTCTGATCAAATTCGTTAATTCTCTTTTGCGGCACTTTTACTAATTATAATAAATGCTATTATTTAATGACGCAGATACGTCGCGTCCTTCCTACCGTTACTCGGACAACCCAAACTGCCCCAGTCAAGCAAGCGTGCAATTTAAATTTATGTTTTTGTGCTATCTGATGTTGTACACTAAATTACTGACACAAACACACTTTTTAGAAATGCTAGACTAAAACTCGTGTGCATGTGTGTGGACCCCTTAATTATCAAAATGAACATATTTTATGAATTGCAACATTTCTGGACATGTATGGATAATTTGAAACTGTTAAAACTCATAAAATGTTACATGCCGTTGGCTCTCGTTGTCACATGCCGTTGGCTACCAGTTGTTACATGTCGTTGGCTACCAGTTGTTACATGCCATAGGCTACCAGTTGTCGTTGGCTACCAGTTGTTACATGCCGTTGGCTACTAGATGGCTATTCTCGTCGGTCCCGTGTGACTAGTCTGGCTCGTGTTCCAGTAGGGTCACAGGTGACTAGTCTGGCTCGTGTTCCAGTATATGACGGTTTAGCATCTTGGCTCGTGGTCCAGGAATTACACGTGGGTGGGGTTGGGTTCCCGGGCACTCGCCGATAGTAAACGGATCACCTTCGAGGGCACTTGAAGGTAGATTCCCTTACTATTCGTCTAACGACGGGGGCCTTAGTCACGGACTTGCACACACAGTTAAATAATTGAAAAAGAAAGTTAACTACAGAATGATGTTACATTATTTAACTGTCATGCTAATGCTTATAACAGAACTACCATGCTTGTGTAACTTTTCATAATTGTTTTAACTGCTACAGTTCATAGAAATGCATGCTAGTGTAAATTCCTTTAACTGCTGTAAAACTGCCATATATAACTTGTTATATATCTTGCCAAGGGTTCTAACTTTTGCTTGCAGACCCTTGCTGACATACATTCAGGTTGTTTGAATGTATGTCAGGTTACGAGATAGGTTACCAGGAGGATGAGCTACTAGATCAGAGTGATCCAATTGACCAAGATTCTGCTGATCATGAAGTCCACCCTACCGTGGACTAGTGCTGATTATCACCGCTGCAGCTATTTACTTTTCACCGCTGTTATTTGTAGGGTGTGTACTCACTTTATCTGTATCACTATCGTTGTAGGCCATGCTTGGGGCCCTTTTATTATTGTGTACTTTATCTGGATGTTGGCTTTAATATTTCTGTTGTTCTGAGTTGCATGCAAGTTCCTGCGAAAGGTGTTTTCACAGACGCGTATTGGGTTCGTTCTTCACCGCTCCAACCCAAGCGGACCCGCTCGCGTCCTCGCTCCCAAGTATAATGGGAAGCGGGGCATGACAGCAATCGCAGCCCTCCGAGGGGCCCTTACTTTGGTGGCAGGGTAGCGGAGCCCGCCGCAGCGGCCGCCTCCGGCGAAAACTCGCATCCGCCTCCCTCAGAGCTTCTCACTCTAAAACCCCAAGACAAAGAAACGTTTAATGACATATACATATAGAATAGGGGGGCCTCGTTTTTAAGCTCCTCAAAAGCCCGGATCCGTATCCCATTTGTATCAATTAAGTGACCCAAATTATTGCGCCCTTGCCTCACCTTCATAGCAGTATAGAAATACTTTGTGTTTCTGTCCCCTAGAGTTAGCCAATCTTGCCGGCTCTTTTGGCGATACATTTCTTCCTCCATCTCCAATCAAGCTTGCTAGTTTATTGGAGATGGAGGAAGAAATGTATCGCCAAAAGAGCCGGCAAGATTGGCTAACTCTAGGGGACAGAAACACAAAGTATTTCTATACTGCTATGAAGGTGAGGCAAGGGCGCAATAATTTGGGTCACTTAATTGATACAAATGGGATACGGATCCGGGCTTTTGAGGAGCTTAAAAACGAGGCCCCCCTATTCTATGAGAAATTATATAATCAAACTCACTATTGGAATGTTTTCCCTAAGCTGGTTACTAAGCGGATTATAACTCAGGAGGCTTCTAGATGGCTAGAGAGGAGAGTCTCCCCAGGAGAGATCAAAACTGCTGTCTTTCAGATAGGTGCTGACAAGGCACCGGGGCCTGATGGATATAATGGTTATTTTTATCAAAGGAGCTGGAACCAGATTCAAGGTGATGTTATTAATGCTGTTCAGTCTTTCTTCAGAGCGGGGACTTTACTTGGGCGCGTCAACCACACATTCCTCACATTAATCCCGAAAGGTGCAAATGCCTCAGGCCTGGGCGACTACAGACCGATTGCCTGCTGTAATGTGTTATATAAGATTATTAGCAAGGTCATCTGCAATAGGCTTAAGGAGGTGATTCATGGCCTTATCTCTCCCAACCAATCTGCCTTTCTCAAAAATAGGCTTCTCTCTGATTGCTCATTGCTGGCACATGAACAGATCAGAGATTTCAGTAATCCCATGGGAGCAAGGGCATGCATAAAACTGGATTTGAGGAAGGCCTTTGACAGCGTTAATAGGGAGTTCATCTACTACATGCTCCACCGCTTGGGGTTCAGACACAGGTTCATTAACTGGATTCGCGAATGTATATCAACCCCTACTTTCTCAGTAATGGTTAATGGAACCCCTGTTGGGGACTTCCAGGGGAACAGAGGCTTGAGGCAAGGAGATCCCCTCTCTCCGTACCTATTTGTAATTACCATGGAGGCTTTCACCTTGCTGATGAACAAAGCTCTGCTTCAAAAGTCCATCCATCCTATGAGGCGTACTGGATCCATTTCCCACCTTCTTTTTGCAGACGACCTACTGGTTTTCTGTAGGGCGAATCCACACTCCCTCTATGGCCTTAGTAATTTACTTGAAGAATTCACAAATTTGACGGGATTGCAGGTCAATTGGGAAAAAAGTGCGGGAATCTTCAGTAAAGGGACTAAACACTCGTCTATGCTTGCAGGACTGCTGGGGATCAAAGTGGCTACTACTATCACTACATACTTGGGTCTTCCCCTTTCTTCTAAGTATCCCAAATCACGGCTGTATGGTAGGCTGGTGGACAAGTGCAAAAAAAGGTTGATGGGCTGGACTTCATCCTCACTATCTCTAGCAGGGAGGATAGAACTGGTTAACTCTGTGATTTATGGGATTGTGGCCTTCTGGATGCAAGCTTTCAGAGTTCCTCTGAGTATCCTTCGTACTATCTCTGGAGCTTGCAGAAAATTCATTTGGGGGAACTCCCGTATCTGGGCGTGGAAGGACATTTGCATGCCAAAAACCGAGGGCGGGGTGGGGCTCCGACTTCTAGCTGACTTGAATACTGCCTCAGGCGTCAGACTTACCTGGAGAATGCTATCCAATGAGGGACTCTGGGCAGAGTATATGGGACAAAACTATGGGGATATGTACAGCTTCTTTGGCGCCTCAGGGTCTGTTACTCAATCGGGAACATGGAAGTTTCTACTCCATTGCAGGAAATATACCCAAAAACTTATCAAAAAAGAGGTGAAAGATGGCAAGTCCACTCTTTTTTGGCACGACAACTGGCTACCGTGTGGGCCTCTAAAGAATATTTGTGATATTCCGGTAGGCGAGGAAGCGAAGAGGGTTGCTGACTACTGGAATGGGATGGCTTGGACTACGGCAACGAGCATTACTCCGGTGCTACAAACCTACCGCCTTTGCTCGGGGGAAGACAAATGGCGCTGGCATACTGGGAAGGATTTTATATTTCAGGAAGCATGGGAAGGCGTCAGATGTAGAGGGTCCCCTTTTCTATTTCACAGGCTGATCTGGTTCAAAGGCTTCATTCCGAAGATGGCGCTTGCCTTGTTGCGAGCTTTCAACCAAAAGTTCCTTACCAAAGACAAGCTAAGAAGCTGGGGGGTGGAGACTGACACTGGATGCGTGCTGTGTGGAGGGGGTTTTGAAGAGAGCAATAGCCACATTTTTTTCGGCTGTGACTACACACAGTACCTTATTACTCGAACCCTCTTGAAGCTCGGTATTAAGACCGGACCAATGATGAATCTTCTTGACATTGGAAACCTGTTCATGGGAAAATTTGGAGATAAAAAGACAATTTGCACATTAGCAAAAACTGCGCTTGCGGCTTTGGTTTGGCATGCTTGGAATGAGAGGAACAGAAGAGTTTTTAAAAACACTAGTAGAAGTAAAATTCTCCTATTTGAGGATATTGCTGCTGATGTCAGGATCGCTTTGAAAGACAGAGACCTGAGTACTGAGGATGGGACAGATGCGATGGATGCGCTGGCAAACTGGGGCTTCCGTGATATGGGATGACTGGAAATTCTTGGTTTTTATCATTAACTGCAGTTGTTATCATTGCTTTGCCTTATGATCTGGTTTTTGATAGTAGTAAGTGACGGCGCTTGTGCCCTATCCTTCCTCTATTCCAAACTATTTCCTAAGGCATAGCTCTTTTTGTATTGTTATGTACAGTTCATCAATAAAGACTAACGCTTACCTTTCAATATATATATATATATATATATATATATATATATATATATGAGGCAAATGTGCCTATGCACATGCGCAGGCAGAAATACCTGCGAACAGCCCCTCTGTTCGGAGAATTTCAAGTCAATCCAACACCGTTTGAGCCTCCGTTCATCGATTTCAAAAACGTTGCGCAAAACTATCCAGAATTCTGGACAGTTTTACGCAACGTTTTTGAAATCGATGAACGGAGGCTCACACGATGTTGGAT